>OW804099.1:17859573-18596168 GCA_942159475.1 Sthenelais limicola | reverse complement strand
TTTCAAGGTGTAATGAAGCTCTAGATCGATGTATAACAGCAGTTATTGTTTGTAGATGTAGATGTTTGTAAATGTAATGAATCCATTTCTGGAATCATTTTCTGCTTCAAGGTCATTAAAGATCCATTTCATGGTCAGAATTTAATATGGCTTCAAGATCAGTTGTTGCTGAGTAAGATTTCAGCCTGTGTTGAGAAATGACTTGGAAATGGATACCTCACAGCTTAAAAAATAGAAAAAATGCTACTATATAAACAGTGATGTAGCGGTAACGGTAGCCAAAATATATGACATTCTGATTCCTGACAGCAGAATTTTGAATCATGACCTTCAAAATGATCTACAAAGCAAAATGTAACATAAAAAATGGACTCCTTACACCTTTTATCCTAGAAAAATTGTTATCTATCAATATGTATACCCATGCATGGTATGCATATAACAAGTGCTGAGATAACATTCTTTTTATTCAGTGGTGGCCATATTGGATTTTGGCCTTGAAAATGACCTTGAGAAATGAATTCTTCATACTTTTTTTTTGGAAACGTTTTTATTCAATAGTTGGCCTGACAGCGCTCACAACATAGTGCTTTTCGTGGGCATCAAGACCATTCAAGTTACATATGGCCGTAGGGTATAACAATTCAAATCATGTTCCTTAACTACTTATATACCTCACACAAGTTCTTATACATCATGAATTAACTTTATAGTGTATATATTCGAGCTAGGTAAGCTCATAGTGAATGATGTAATAATGAGATGCGATGGGGGTGATAGAATATGAAAGTGGTTACTAATTATAATTATGTAGTGGTATTGGTTAGTTCTTCTCCGAAGCACCAGGTGGAGCTACCACTGCTGGTCATTTCTCTATACATTTACTGGGTACAGAAGTCACGCGCACTTCTACCCTTTATTTATCTCTAGCAACATGTTACGGTATTTCCGAGTCAACCATAATGTTAAAGGAACCTTGGCCCTAGTGCCCGTGTATTATCAATGTTACCTAATCTTATTAAGATTAATACTTCTTCATGTCTATATTGAGACACCATGTGGTACTGTGTACCTGGATTGGTGTACAGGTCCGAAAGTCATTCTCGGACAGGAACTTGGTATTTCGGGTAAATACATTCCTCAAACTACAGGAATAGAGTATTTCGGATAATACGCTCCTTGATGCAATAAGAACTTGCTAGTTGTGTTTGAATAAAACAGAGAACGGTGTGGAAATCACTCTTTTGTCTTTATTCTTTGCTAAGAAGAACTGGGATATAGTGAAGAACACTACAATTGGTGCCGTGACACAGTCTTAGCCGCGATTGGTAAGTTTTTGGTGGTTTTTCCTAGGAATAACCCTGTTGTCCCTTTATTGGGAATTGGAAGCCTTCTTCGGAAGTGCTATGGCGGACAGTATTGATGCTGGTGCCCAGGCTGGCCCTGGGCTTGACAATATTGCCCCTCCGAGGTTTCCAAACCCTGGAGGTATTACCTCTCCGAGGCTTCCAAGCCTGAGAGGCGCTGCTCCACTGAGGCCTCCGAGCCCGAGAGTCGTTGTTCCACCTAGGCTTCCTGATCCTAGAGTTGGTATTCGACCAGGGAATCCTAGGCCTGGATTCTCGTTGGATAACTCTACCTGGGGACAGTATAGAGGTGGTGATGCTAGCTTGTTGGATGCAGATCCTGTGGATCTGGTTAATGAGATTCGAGCTTTGAAACTCAAAAATCAGAATTTGAAAACATCTTATTCTGATGAACAAACTCGTTGTCATGAATTTGCAACTGAGATGAGGCAACTAGTGATTCAAAATCGCGAGTTGCATGAATGTTTGGACACTGTGTCTAAATCAGCGACAGATACCACTAAAAAACTGATGATAGAAAATGAAAAGCTACGTAACGAAGTAGCTAGAGTGGATGATTTGTCGGCCGATTATAACAGAGTTCAGATGGCAAATCTCGGCTTGGATGTTGATAGCCAACGGGCTACTAGCATTGCTAGTGAGGATCTCATTCCCCAGGTTCAAGGGATGTTTGATGCTGCACGTGCTGCGGTAGTAGGGGCGGAAAAGGCCGGAGAATCACAAGATGCTGGTGCGTCTTATGTGTTAGGAACTCCTAAACCTTTAGAGCCTGAGAAGAAGGTGACAATCCGAGACCCTGTACCTCGGATTCCAACCTCGTCTCCGCAGTCAGAAGGAGTGGGTTTACTAAGCCATACCCCTCCTACAGGTTTAGCTGGTGCTGGCGCGCCTTCTAGTATTAAACGCCCTAAAGGGGAGAGTATTTATGCTAGGGGTAAGGTTTCCGACAGCACCTATACGGCTAAGCCGGGCGTGTGGACAGAAGGTCCTACCATGGCTGCTTCACAAACTCTAGTCAAATACACTAGAAAGCCTTTAAATGTAAAGGACAGATCCTTGGTGCAAGGTTTGCACTATGAAGGATCAGATGATTGTGATTTGGATGTTTTCGAGTACACTCACTTCGAGGAGGTGGAAACAATCAGTCCTAAACCCCCAGTTATGAGATTGTGGGATGGGAAAGATCCTTGGAGAGTGTACTTGGGAGAAATGCAAGTTGTGGCTGAGGCGCACAACTGGTCTGAAGCTCAATTTCTAAGGCAACTTAGATGTGGGGCTAGAAAGCAACTAGCTGATATGGGTGGTCTACCTACAGGTATTACCCTCACTCAATTTGTGGCCCACATGGACGCAAATTTTGGGGATCACTCTCGGGTGAAACGACAATCCAAGTTTTACTCTTGTCGTCAGACACCCAGGCAAACTAGCAGACAGTTTGCCAATGAAGTTGCTAGGCGGGGAAGGTATGCCTTTGGCACGGGTATTGATAATACCTTGAGAACCCTGTCGTTGAGAATATACTTGGGTGGCCTAAGTAACCAAGAAGAGGCTACCTGGGTACGTTTTAAACAGCCCTTTGATCTGTTGGAAGCAGCTCACTACTCCGAGGTGTGGGAGAGCTGTACGTTGGAGACAAATTCTCTTGTTTCCATTCAGGCCGGTTCAGTGCAGCCAGCATTGCCAGCACTTTGTAGCCTTCCAAGGGCTAGGATTAAGGCCATCACTCAGGCTACAGATGTAGCTCAGGCTGAGAGCATTCCCGAGGACTCTGGGTCCGAGGAACTGCAGGAAGTTTTTGTGCAGGCAGTCCAGGCCTGGAGTGATGGTAAGAAGAAACCTTCCTCGGGTGCAACTGGAACTGATAAATCTAAGGCCCCTGGGCCTAGGAAATTTGTCAGAACCATACCCAAGACGTGTCACTTGTGTGAGCAAGACGGACATTTCTTGGCAAAATGCCCTAGGAAGTTAGAGTTGCTCGGACTCTTGAAGCAGGCTGAGGCCTCAATAGGCTAGCCGGCTTCGGGAAATGCCGACAGACCCTCATAAAGAGCGAGGTGGGGGTCGGGAATAAGTCGCTTCCAAGTACTGCAGTCCGAAGGGAGTCTGTAAGTAGCATAGGGACTGAGGGTCAGGCCCAGGCACTGGGAAGTATGTCGGACGCGCTCTCAGTAGAGCAAAGCCTTCAGAAAGCCAGAGATTGCGCATCGTTGCCGGACGGTAAAGCCTCTCCAGGGGGTAATGGTCCCCTGAAGGATTCAGATGTGAGATGGGGTCAGTCTGGATTTCATGCTGAGGAAGGTCAGATTTTACTGGTGGGAAATCAGATTCCTAGAACTTCTGCCCAGATTCAGAAAGTTTCCGTGCACTTGCATAAAACTTTGGAGATTCCAACTAATGAAATATTGGTTCGGGAGAGATGGTACGCCCCAGTAGGATTGAGGTAGTAGGTGGAGGTCATGGATATTTCTTGGTAGACCCAGGTGCTACAACTTCCCTGGTCACTAAGGGTTTCTATGATTCCCTTCCAAATGCACCACCTTTGGTTTCGGTACATATGGTGTGTTCAACTGGAACGGGTACACCTATAATCACTTATGGAAGTGTGCTTTGCCCCATGATAGTGGGTGGACGGGCATACATGATTACATGTTTGGTCGTGAGTGGTCTTAAAGGACCCGAGGACGGCATTCTTGGAGCTGATTTTTATTGGGTCCATCGGTGTAGTCTTGACTGGTCAGGATTGGGATTTGTTGGTTCCCTGTATTGCTCATGAATACAGAGGGACGGTACAGGCCAGTACTTTATGCACTCCGAATGCAGTTGTGTTTGGAACTGAGCTGGTAACACCCATGGATATTGTTCATGGTGTGTCACCTGGTGGTTTGGATTTCCCATGTCGGGTAGCATTCGTGGAAAATCTCAGACAATGGATGAGGAAGGGTCACCACTTCGTTAGGAAAAATCTCGGAGTTTCTGCTGTGCATCAGAAAAGGGATTTTGAAAACTCCATCTACAAGGACTCCATCTACAAGGCCAGCAAGGTGGAGCCCTAGGTCAGGACCAACCCTTCTTTTCTGAAGATGGTCTACCTCTCAGGGCAACACATGGCTGCCATGAGACGGAGCTCTAGTGGTCGTTCGGAGACCCGCGACCAGACAGGAGCTGCTGCTTCCACTTCCAAGGAAGCTAGTGGATCCCAGAAAACGCAAGGCAAAAAGCGCCCTGCGTCCGAGAGTCGGACTCCCTCTCCTGCCTCCAAGCGCCAGTCGAAGAAGGCTAGGCTTTGGGAGGATGACTTGGTTGGCCAGCTACCAGAGGACACCAAAACTTTGGTTGCTGCCCAGGAGGCCACTGTTAAGAAGGCCCTGAAAGACCTGTCGGCTGCTTCTGAGGCAGTGGGCAAACAGGTGGTAGCATCCATGGCTACTCTGTCAGCCCCTCTCAGGCAAGTTGAGACCGTGCGTCGACAGGTTGCGGAGTCAGCTCGCCTGCAGGAGGTGACAAAAACTCAGGCGCAGCTGATCAAGCAGCTGAAGAAAGAAGGCGAGATGAAGGACAAGCGCATCCGAGATCTAGTGGAAGCGAATGCCGTCCTTCAGAGCTTGCTAGATGACTCGGAGAGAAGTGAGGGAAGTCCTTCGGAGTGCGAAAGCCAAGCTACCCTGCAGCAGCAGCAATGTCAGCCTGACGTTAGCTCTGCTCCCCCGATGACTGCTCCTCCTGTCAGCTCTTTGACGGTGGCTGGTACGCCACTCCAGATTGACCCTGCCCAGGCCATGCTGTTGGCTAACCTGCTTAGCAGTATGGCTCAAACTGCTGCTTTCGCGAGTCCAGCTGCGGCTACAACATCTGCTGTATCCGAGACACAGCCCACACCCACCAAGGATCTGGATCCCGAGGACCTGATGGATGGCGCAGGCAGCCTGTTCAGTGAGTCCGAGAACCCGGAAAAGCCCTCCATGCCAATGGATTTTGACGGCTAGGAATGCGTGAGAAAACTGTATTTTTACTATGTGGACGCCTCGGATCTGTCTTCGGACTTTTGGAAAAAAAAATTCCCAGTTGGAACTGTTTCCTTACCAGATTTATTTTTCTACACTGTATATAACGTGTCTTGAGTTACAGATTTTATATTTTTGCTATACTTACTCTTTGTGTTGGTAGACAGAAGGTCTCCTGCACTTTATATTTCTCTGAGAAATAAGGTTTCTAAAGAGTATTTAACATTTTATATGGTCTTTGACCGCTTCGGATATTGTTCTCTTATGTAGATAGGACACCATATGCTCCTTCATGTACACTGCCATAAAAAGTTCGGATTTGTTATCATATGTAGTGAGGACTCCATAAGCTCCTTCTTGTATGACTGTTAGTAGTTCCGATATGTTTTGTATGTAGAGAGGTCACATTATGCACCTATCTGTATCTGTATTTTATTATTTCCGAGGTTTTGGAAATTGTACTTTTACCCGATGATCTGTTTTTTATAACCATTTGAAACTGCTATTTTTGATATGCCTTTTGATGTTTATGTCCTTCTCGGATTTTTCATTTTGTTAAAAATCCTAAAAATGGGGAGAGGGTATTGTAGTGGTATTGGTTAGTTCTTCTCCGAAGCACCAGGTGGAGCTACCACTGCTGGTCATTTCTCTATACATTTACTGGGTACAGAAGTCATGCGCACTTCTACCCTTTATTTATCTCTAGCAACATGTTACGGTATTTCCGAGTCAACCATAATGTTAAAGGAACCTTGGCCCTAGTGCCCGTGTATTATCAATGTTACCTAATCTTTTTAAGATTAATACTTCTTCATGTCTATATTGAGACACCATGTGGTACTGTGTACCTGGATTGGTGTACAGGTCCGAAAGTCATTCTCGGACAGGAACTTGGTATTTCGGGTAAATACATTCCTCAAACTACAGGAATAGAGTATTTCGGATAATACGCTCCTTGATGCAATAAGAACTTGCTAGTTGTGTTTGAATAAAACAGAGAACGGTGTGGAAATCACTCTTTTGTCTTTATTCTTTGCTAAGAAGAACTGGGATATAGTGAAGAACACTACAATTATGTGCTTTGCCGTAGTGAGTGATTTGGTTAGATATTTTACACATAATGATAATTGGTATCTCAGTTGTGGTATATAAAAATACATATAAGTACATATATGGCGGAGAAGGCTGGAGACAAATCCAGCATTTTACATAGTAGCATGAGTTGAAAGGCTCATCGGTACATTGATACATTGACGCAAGGGGCTTCCTCATCAACAAAGTGGTATTATAGTTGAAGATCCACCAAACAGAAGCCAAGATATGGCATATTTACTGTTTGTTGGCAGCCATCTTGAATTTTGCAGCTAGTGGCCACCAGGGGTATCTTATCAGTTTGTAGCTGGTGCTTATTTGAAAATTCAGGCCAGATCTAGCACCATGTCAAATTTCAAAAAGGTGTCACAATGTGCATGATGTACACAATTAGTTCTCCAAATATTAAGAACTGATCTGAAAAAATGCTTTTTTCGCCAAAATCTGGCTGTTGCCATGGCAACAAAATAAAAAAATAGATTTTGTTGATACATACACTTTTAAAATCTATGTACTTCAAAATCTATGTACCCCAACCTGTATGGTCTATTTTATATTCCCTGCAAACAACAATGCTAAATATTGGCAATAATGGCCTGAGCCTGATGCTTTTTCCCATAGAAACCAATGCTATTTTGTGGAAAATGTCACAAAAACGTGAAAATCCAAAAGCACAGTCCCCAGGTGGAGACTTTTCAGGGAATCTTCCCCATGTGTCCTGCATCATATATGCAAAGTGTATGTATCCTATTCATCCATTTAAAACATTAAAATGTGATTTAAATACTGTGCAAAGTACCTCAAAACAATACTACAACAGACAAAGAATGATACGGTGCAACAACGTCCCAAACCTTGGGCAGGTACCATGGGAATGAGGACTTTCCCGTTCTCATACATGGATTACCATGACCTCACTTGTTACCTCGTTACCTTGTTACCTTTCCATTGCTATTTCCGTATAAGGGAAATAGAATGAAAGAGTCAATTTAGCAAAATTAATTAACAAAATTAATTTTAAAAAATACAACAGACAAAGAAACTAATACTTCCATTTTCTCAGTTTATGTATATCTGAAACCATGCATGCCCTCTGGTATTGTAAGACAAACAGGAGGAGGGAATTGTCAGCACTGACCATGCCAAATTAAATTTATGTTTCTCTCTTCCAGTTCCATATAATTGTGTGCAAAGATGTCAATCAACGAAGGTAAAATACCATCCTACCCCATCACTCCAAAGCCACCATTGGAAGTACAAGATCCAGAATTGAGGCAGTGTATCTTTGATGGCCTAACACGATTATGGCACTCTCAGGCTCTTTTTGACTACACTCTAATCGCTGATGGACGCTCGTTCCAGGCTCACAAAGCTGTACTTGCATCTGTCAGTGATTATTTCTATGCCATGCTCACAAGTGGCATGAAAGAAACACATCAGGACTATGTAGAACTAAAGGCAATAAATGCAGATATGCTACAGCTGCTACTTGATTATGTTTACACAGGGATTCTACTTATCACAGAGGACAATGTTATTGACCTTCTGGCTACTGCAGCTCACCTCCAAATTTCTACTGCCATCAAAGCATGTTTGTCCTTCATGAATGACAATATATCCCTGGATAACTGTGTGGAGTTATGGGATATAGCCAGGCTCCATTCTCCTGACAGACATCTCTCCAACAAACTTGAGGATTTTGTGGCTGAAAACCTAAGTTTACTCATTGAATCTGGACACTATTTGAATTTGAGTAATGATAGCATGAATGCTCTGTTGTGTAGGGAAGAGTTGATGTTTGGACCTGAAGAGAAGCTTTACCAGGCAGTCATACAATGGCTTGACCATGACCCAGACAATAGAAAGCAGTTCCATATGTGCCTAATGGAACACATCAGGTTTCCCCTCATGACAGCTAACCAAGTTGACACCATCATTGACACTTTTTCTGAACTGACGCTTGATTCTGTGTTGCATGAACATCTCAAACACGCTAAGGAATATCTTTCTAAACCTGTTCACAAGCGAGTTTTTTGCCAAAATAGTCACACAAGACTTAGAATGAAACCTCAACCGTTTGGAGTCAGGCATCATAAAAATGATTGGTTTGCATTCAGTACTGACAAAGGGAAATGGTATAATGTTAGGAGTGTTGATTTCCCAGATGTGTATGACGTTGAATGTATCATTGTCAATGATTTTATATTGATAACTTGTGGGAAATTAGACCGTAAAACTAGAACAGAATGCTACATATTTGATCCCCGAGAATACAAATGGACTCAGCTGGCATCTATGTCTATGCCCCGGTTGGATATCGCACTTGTTGAATACAAAATGTTTTTGTATGCATTGGGTGGATTCAATTCTGTTGAAACTAATTTTGCTAAGACAATTGAGCGCTACAGCTTTGAGACAAATCAATGGGAACTATTCACTGAGATGTATCCGCAATGGGAACCAACAAGAGGTTTAAGTGCATGTGTTGTAAATGACAAAATCTATACTGGTGATGGCAGACAGCACTTCAACACTGGGAAACCTCCAAACAAAATGGCATCTCTTGATATTGTTACTAAAAATTGGGAAATTGTGCCTATGAACGGGGAACAACTATATGGGTCAGATTTTTCAATTGTGCTGTTTTGTCTATAAGCTGCTCCTCATTGGGGTGATTTTTGTTTTTATTTGAATAGATTAATTGAACTCTTGATGCTAGAATATAGACCATGGGGATTTTGGAAATGTTTATTCCAACAAGATCGACCCATCAGACGCCAAGATAGGGCTTGTCAAAAATGTTCCACCTGAGAGGCTAACGTTAGCACCCCCTATCTTGTTGGAATTTTATTTTCTTACATCTTTTTCCATCAATTATTGATATTTGTATTTCATTTCATGCACATGCATTCTATATCTTATCATCAGTTATCATCTAAAATTTTGGTAGTTTCTCTACAAATGGTTTGAGTTCCTGATATTATTTCTTCTACTACCAATGTCTACTATTTGCCACATTTTGGGCTATTCCATTATTCATATCTTTTACTTTGTCTTCATGTAATGAACAAAGCTTAGATGTCTTTCAATGTTTTGGTATGTATAGGCTAACAGATACCTATCAGAAAATATTTTTATTTTGTACTTTATTCTCGTTTATTTCATTCCCAGAGGGCATAAAGATATACCTCTTTTAGGGGGTGCTATCGTTAGTGCAATTGGAAAAAAATTCCAACATAATTCAAATCCCACAAGTTATTTTATTATCACATAAAGAGTTATTTCATAATTTTGTATTGTATACATTTCATAATTGCAACTGATAAAAGTGAACTCATGTTGTCTTTCATCATTCTATGACCCACTACAGTAATGAGTAAAAATATTACTCCTTGCCAACTATTGAGCAGTAAGCAAAATATAATAGATTATAGATACATTTCAGCTAGATAGTTTATTGAAATATGTTCGATTTGATTGGACATCATTGGTAATTGTTTATTTTTAATGACTGTATATGGTATCAGCCAGTATATGATCACACAGGACCACAAAGACAATGTCTACATGGCTAACGATAGCACCCCCTAATGAATTGAGGCAGTAGTTAATAGGAAATTTATCATATTTCTACCCAATTCTTTAATCAAATCTTTTTGTTGGATAAGATATCATAGATGAGTATTAAATTCATATGACTACCCAAAATAGAAGTTATTACTGGTTCACATGGCACCAGAAAGTTAATTTTGGAATGGCTAACGATAGCACCCCCTCAGCAAAATCAAACTGAAGTAGTAACAAAACGGATAATTCTTATAATAGTAGTCTAATCTTTTGTCAAAATCATTTTGATCAGATTAGAGGACATAGGTTGTTGTTTATTTGAAATGATCTAACAAGATTTCAACCTGCATTTATTTGTGTGTGGCCTCAAAGTCAATTTTGGAATGGCTAACGATAGCACCCCCCAATGAATTGAGGCAGTAATCAAAATGAAATTTATCATATTTTTACCCAATTCTTTAATCAAATCTCTTAATACGGTAAGATATCATAGATGAGCATTTAATTCATATGACTATCCAAAAAAGAGGTTATTACTGGTTCACATAGCACCAGAAAGTTAATTTTGGAATGGCTAACGATAGCACCCCCTCAACTAAATCAGCATGAGGCACAAACAAAATATATAATTCTTGTAATATTATTCTAAGTTTTTGTCAAAATCATTTTGATCAGATTAGAGGTTATAGGTTACTGTTCACTTGAAATGACTTAACAAGATTTCAGCCTGCATTTATTTATATGTGACCTCAAAGCAAATTTGGAATGGCTAACGATAGCACCCCCAACCCAACAAAATTGGGTTAGTAACAAAATAGTTATTTTGTATATTTCAGCTCATTTTCTTCATAAGATCTTTTGAATTAAATGTAATATTACAGATGAGTGTTAATGTTAAGTGATATAACATGATTTAAGCCTCTATATCTGCACATGGCACCACAAAGTCAATGTTGGAATGGCTAACGATAGCACCCCCTTAGCAAAAGAGAGGCATTCAGGTAATAAATATTGTGCATATTTCACTTGAATTTTTCTCAGAAATCTTTCCAATCAAATTAGATATATGGGATAAGTGTTGATCTTAAGTTCTGCAACATGATTTAGGCTGGTATATAGCTTCAGATGCCATATTTAGGTCAAAATCAAAATGGCTAACGATAGCACCCCCTCAACCAAAGCAGGCAGTAATGAAAACATATATTCAGCAAATTCCAGTCCTTTTTGCAGTAAAACTTTCTCAAGCAGCTTGCATGTAACACATGAATGTTGATTTTAATAAAAACTCATGATTTGAGTCAGAATATATGTTTCTGTTGACCAAAATCTTGAGGATAAAATAGCTAACGATAGCACCCCCTGCAGTACAGTGTCAGATAACTAAACCATAGAATAGAGTGTTTTTCTATGTGAAAATTCTAATGATCATGGACAAGCAGACACATATTAGTCAATGATGTTAGATAAAATTGTTTTGTGGGAAATTTACATAAATATGATGCAAATAAAACAATATTGATCTAGGGCTAACGATAGCACCCCCAAGGTAATTGGATTGTTTGGGCTAGTGAAAGGGAGCCACAACATCAATTTAAATGATTTTTTTCGATATAAATCTTAAGAAGTATCATTGGTGGGATGAATAACTGAACGAAAAGGCATTGTACACATGTTTTTTTACCATACTGATGTCTATTGTTATTTAATCAGCAATATTTTTTTCCGATTTTCATCAATGAACAAATGATTTTACCTATTTTGGTCATGAAAAAGTATTCTTAGAGACTTTTTAATGGGTGGAAACACAAATGGACAAAAAACAAAAACAAAAAAGCAACAAGGAAATGAAATAGTTAATCTAAAATGGGCCAAAGGTTCATTCAATTCTTTTTTATTTAAGGGGGTGCTATCGTTAGCTTGCAGGTTAAACCATCTCTATGGGCTGTATCAGTGGTAATATTAAGAAATATTATGATTTTGTTAGATACATGTACAAAGGGACTGAGTAGCAATATGCAATGATAGAAATATAATGCAAAAATAGTTTTGAAACAGTTCTAGACACATTTTATTAGCACTAACGATAGCACCCCCTCAGAGTTGGAAAAAGGGTAGTTAATAATAAAGTTCATAGAAAGATAAGAAATAATTTGTTTTTCAAAAAGATTCATGGTTGGATGATGGTGGAGGTGTTGGTGAGTTGTTTGGTAGGTAGTAGGAGAATATAGGTATTAAATGGCTGAGAATTTTTGAGCTATAAAAAAGGGGTTGCTATCGTTAGTGCAGTATTTGGAAAAATATAAAAAGGTATAATAAATTGAAATAAAATAAATTAGAGTTCCAGGATGGGTGATTAGATCGGTAATAAGTTTGTATTTATTTGAAAGTTAAAAAAAATGAAGTTAGTGTTGCTCCAAATGAAATATAAGGGAAAGAAATATATTCATTAATTAAATCTTTGTGAAATTTGGGTTAAAAAATGGAATTTTCCCAATTATTGAGGTAAAAAATGACTGTAGATATAGAAAAGTATATATGGAATGAAAGCTCTCAGCGAGGGGAATACAGCTATACATAGCCGAAACAATGGAAAATGGCAAAATAGCACAATTGAAAAATCTGACCCATATGGCCCTCAAATGTGGCCTCAGGGAGATCTGTTATATACTGTGGAAGACCTTAATTCTTTTACCACAGATCCTACCATCAACTGGTATGATCCTAGAACTGGAGAGACTGACATGGTGTCCTGTCCTGGGACACTCCTCGACCATGCTAAGATTGTTACACACAATGAAAGAGTTTATTTTTTTGGAGGTAGTTCCCCAGGGTCTGACAAGTTTCAATGCCTATGTATGGAGGTTGTGATCAAGGACAAATCTGTCCTAGTTCAGAATCATCTGCAACCTTTACCTGATGACGAAGAATTTGACATAATATGTTGTGATCCACTGCGTCTTCCATGGCATCAAATCAATGACAATGAGGACGATGGGGAACTGAGTGATGATGATGATGATGATGATAGATGATGATGATGATGATGCATGATATGTGTGTTGATACTTCAATGTTTGTAGAAATATATTCATTATGTGCGTATATGGGGAAACCCTGGTTAGAAGACAAAAGATAAAACCAAAATAGAAATTGTTTGAGCATTGTAGAGGCCACGGCAGGTTTTGATTTGAAAAAACAGTCAAACAAAAATATTAACATCGCTGTACAGTTACCAAGAAGAAGAAAAGGAGATACTACTAATGTTTTTGTATATCATGCAATTATTGTTTCAATTGGGCTCAATGTAACCTGGTTCAAATATTTTCTAAGTTCAGTAATAAAATCATTATCATTAAGGTGCGCTTAATTAAAACATCTTAGATTATACGTATTAGGGCTTTTCAGGGCTGCCTTTCTTATAACCACTTTGATTACAACCAAACGACAGTTCAGAGAACTTTGGCTGCCGAGATAGAATAGAATAGAATAATCTTTTATTCATCAAAGGTTTTTACATTTATGTGATGAACAGGTCGACAGGCCTCTCTCTGGGTACCATTAAGGATTTATATCCAGATCTTCCGACCGTTCCCTTGACATTAGTGTGATAGACTAGTACATAGTAAAACTCAATAATAACTAACAATATTTCGTAAAAGAAGTTGTTTCTCCCTTGTTTCCCATTTGTCTAGATTTCTGACACTTCTTCTATATTAACACATGGACCTGTTCTACTTGAGTCCCCAAGCATTTAAGAGAGCATTTTGCAGTCACCTTTAGGCCCAAATAGGTTGACACCTATTCTGTAATTTGTATGGAGGAAACTGTATGCCAGCTATGTTTGGAGAGATTTATAAGAAAATACAGAGTAAAAACAGAGAAAAGTTCCCTTTTCAATAGACTGCCACAGTGAATGATTGTAAACATGAGTGGTCCCTAAAATATAAAATAATATTGTATCATCCTAGTGGGGTTTTTTGTTTCGTTTTCGCCTAACCATGTTTTTCTCAAAATAAAGTTCAAAAAAGATTGTGACCCCTTATTCAGCTTAATAGTCCATGGGCCAGGCCCTAATTTTTATGGATATTAGTATCATAAAAGGGGACAAATTCTAACCTATGCCAATATGTAGAGTGAGTGGGCTGAGGGCTATTAGAATAGAATAATCTTTTATTCATCAAAGGTTTTTACATTTATGTGATGAACAGGTCACCAGGCCTCTGGGTACCATTAAGGATTTATACCCAGATCTTCCGGCCGTTCCCTTGACATTAGTGTGATAGACTAGTACATAGTAAAACTCAATAATAACTAACAATATTTCGTAAAAGAAGAAAACCACGTCAATAAGTCAATAAATCATGAAGCTGGAATTAACCCATTACAGGATTCCATCGTGGCAAGCTACTAGCTTCAATTAATTACATTAAATTTTGATCCCACAATGCTATAGGAGAACTATTAGAATCTTAAATTTATTTTGGGAAAACAGGACGAATAATTTAAATATGAGTGGCATAGATCATAATTATAATTTAAGGGATCAGGGGAGGCTAGAGGTGGATAAATGGAAGAAAAAAAGTATTAGAGGGAGCTCGATGGGAAAGGTTAAAGTATTGTGGAACACATTACCAGCAGACTTAAGAGATTTGAATGACAAGAAAGTTTTTTCTAAGGAATTAAAAAAGTTATATACAGATGTATTTGTGGACTCTGGAGAAATCTGGGGTTTGGGGTGAATGTCCCCTTGACTCTCCATGTGAGGTATATTCTGTAATAATGTAATATCATAGCATGTTGTTCGCAGGAAGAA
Organism: Sthenelais limicola; assembly: GCA_942159475.1. Classification (NCBI taxonomy): domain Eukaryota; kingdom Metazoa; phylum Annelida; class Polychaeta; order Phyllodocida; family Sigalionidae; genus Sthenelais; species Sthenelais limicola. Next base: position 18,581,328 of record OW804099.1, on the reverse strand, counting down.
AATGACCATAGGAAACCGAAATATATATATACATAGGAAATGAAATATTGATACATGATTATTATGTGATTGTGTAATGACTTTTTTTCGTGAAGAAAGCTACATTTCTGACTGTTAAATATATAAATTGATAGGACACACCTTTTGGAATATATGAATAAGACACAACGCGGGGAGAGGTTTTTTATTCTTATTTCTTATTATTGTTTTTTCTAAAATATTGCTACTCCTTTTTTGTGAGGTTTGTAGTAAATGCCTAATGTGCGAGGCTCTTATTGCTGTTCTTATCTGGTGTGATTTGTGATATATATATAGAGAGAGAGATATAGAAATAGAAATTTTTTGAAGAACTAGGAAATATTATTATTATTATTATCCTTTTTGTATCGACAACAGCATACTCTGAGAATAGTGTAACTGTTACATAATGTTTATTTGCTGAATAAAAATATTTAAATACAAATACACTCATCGTCTATAACAATAAGGTTAGAGGTTACTGACACAATGACATGACAATTTAAATACAATGTTTTAAACATCTTGGTTTTTCTCCCTGGAGAGAGGTTCACTTTCTAGTTTTATGTGAATTTTCTATTGCTTTTCTGAAATGTTTCCTCGATTCTATGGCCTGTTTCTCAGTTGATAATGAGTTCCAGGCCATCTTAGCCTTAAAAAGAAAGCTGTTTTGACATAATGTTGTTTTGGGGCGGTTAATTTTTAAATTGTTTCTTCTTTTTGAATGGCTTCTAGTTGGGAGATTTCTATTGTCCAATTTTGAATTTATTTGTGCTAAGTAGTGTGCACTCTCTAGTGTGTGTACCTCTCTCCTTACAAAGTTGGGTAGTATGTTTAGGCTAGTTGTTTCTTTTTCAACATTAGTTCTTTTTTTCATGTTAAATATTGATCTCACTGCTGAATTGAGTAGAGAATCCAACCTTTTTAATAGCTGTTTATTTGTTGAAGAGTAGAAAATATCTCGATGGTCTATATTAGGGATTCTTGTCTGCAGCCACCGTCAGGTGGCAGCCCATGAGAAGGGGAACGAGGCTAAGGCAGTTTACGGGATTTACGCATCAAGTGCAGTTCGGGAGCAAGTCCTCAGTGCATTTTTCACCTAATTTTCTGCTTTTGACGAATTTCCTACCAACTTTCAAGCGACAAACTTGTTCCATTTGACATTGTGACCCTTCTTAACCAGTTTGGTGAACTTTATTGCTTCCCTTTCTGTATATTGAGAACTTATTTGGTCAGCACGTGGCTCGCGTCCAAATTCCAAGATGTCGGACATTGACCTCGCTAAGGACAAGACGGTCGAGGATCCCCCTGAGGAGGCCGCAGTTCTTCCGCAGGAGCCAACTTTGGGAGATATCCTCAAAAAACTCAACGGTGTCTACTCTAAGATTGACATTGTTAATTTGGCTGTGAACAGCGTTAATAAGAGGGTTGTTTCCCTTGAACAGGGCGCTCTTGAAACAAAAAAGGTGTCTGTGAAACCTGGTGACAATGGTACTCCACCTGAGTCCAGATCTAGGTCACCTTACATTCGTCCGTCGGGTCACTGCTCTCGAAGAGAGGATTTCTACAGAGATTCTCCTCGACGCTCTCTTCGCTGCCCGAAGATTTATTCATCTATTTCTTCATCTTCCTCTCCCAGTCCTAGGAGGCCGAGGAGGACTCGCAGACGTAAGCGCACTCATTTAGTATCTAGTGGAAGTTCAACCAGAGCTCCCCGTAGGAGATCTAGGTCACCTCGGAGATCTAGGTCACCTCGGAGATCTAGGTCACCTCGTGCCGCCGGAAGTGGCGTTGTAACCTTTCAAGATGGCGGTCAGACAGCTTCCGGGAATAACAATAACATTGTGAATGATCCGGAGCCTGCTGCTCCTGAGATAGAGGATGGGGAGCTCATCGAGGATTGTTCTGGTATCTTTGATGAGTTCGTCAAACAGATAAATGAGAAGGGCAATGAGGGTAATCCAATTGTGAGTCAGGAACTACAGCGCTATTTAAAACAAGTGTTTTCTTCTCCTCCGACTGGGAAAGTCTTTGATGAGGTGAAAGCTAGGAACAAACGTCCGTCCAATGTTGAAGTTCTCAAGACTCCGGATGTTTCTCATCTGGTCTGGTCGGCCTTAGGTGAGGATCCAAAATGTTTTGATTCAACTCACAGGAAACTTCAGGTGATGTTATTAGCTCAAGCCACCGCTGTGACTTATGCTGCTGATGTTTTTTTTGACATTAAGACTCATGTCGTTGATAAAGATATCCTAGCAAAGATAAACAAAGGTTTTGTCCATTGTCGTGATGCTTTGGCGATTGCTGGTTTCTACAATATGTTTATTTCCACTAAGCAACGTCGTACTGAAATGGCTAAGCATTTGAAAGATACCTACAAGGAATTGGCGTCTAATGCTAAACACTTCCCTTCGTCCCCTGCTAATCTCTTGGGTGACGATCTAGAGGCTAACATAAAGTCTTTGGAAGGGAGTAGGAAGATTGCCATTGTAGCTGAGCCAAAAACGCAAAATGCCAATAAGAAGGGTTCACAGCAACAACAAAAAAACTCCGATCGGCCTCCTTACCGCCCTCAGGGAGGGGGCCAGAAGAAACAGAACAACGACGATTATCAACAGAACTTCTCCCGCAGGGGTGGGAGGGGTTCAAGGGGAAATCAACGAGGACGGGGGTCCCAATCGTCCAGGCGTTACAGCAGGTCGAGGGAACGTCAGCCCCGAGACGATTATTACCATCAATGCGATTATCACCATCGCGATCGGGAATATCGCAGATATTAGAGGTACAATCTCAGTTAGATGCTATACCTTCTTCAGTTTCACCTTCTGCATTTACTTTGTTGCCAGAGGGCCCCTCTGTATTATCGTTCACTCCAGGAAGTATCTCTCATCATTTGTCTGAGTGGGAAAAGATCACCTCAGACCCGGAGATTTTGAGTATTGTGCGAGGAGTCCAAGTGTCTTTTATCAAACCTCCATCACAACAATTTATTCCTCATCAGTATGCCTTTGGTCCTGAAAGGAAATCAGCTGTTACCGAGGAAGTTCAGAAGTTGATTCTGAAAAGAGTTGTTGTTCCTGCCGACATGTCAGAGATTTCTTTCTTGTCGAATGTCTTCGTTACACCTAAACCAGGAGGCAAATGGAGACTTATCATTGATTTGACTGAGTTGAATAAGCTTATTTCACCAGTTCATTTCAAGATGGACAATCTACAATCAGCTCTAGAAATGCTCAGACCGGATTCTTACATGGCATCGTTGGATCTACAAGAAGCTTATTTCTCCCTACTTCTCCATAGGGATACTCAACCCTTTATTGCTTTTCCATGGGAGGGAAAAATCTTTAAGTTTGTGGCGATGCCTTTTGGACTTTCGCCTGCACCCTTTAATTTCACCAAAGTTATGAAACCAATGTTTTCCTCTGTTCATGAACAGGGGGGTTTCAGATTTAGTTACATTGATGACTGTTTTCTGTGGGGTCAGACAGAAGAAGAATGTGCAAATTCTGTGTGTCTGGCTTTAGACCTTTTGTGTAAGTTGGGGTTTTTGGTGCACCCCCAGAAGTCAACAATAGTGCCTTCACGAGTTATGAAGTTCCTGGGTTTCTTCATTGACTCTCATGAAATGATTGTTTTTCCTCCAGACGCAAAAAGGACGGCTACCCTGGAGAAAATTGATGTGTTCCTTAACAATCCAGGGAAAGCTTTCTCCATTCAACAAGTGTCTTCGATCATGGGCACTTTAGTTGATTTGTGTCGTGGAGTTGATTATGGTCTGGCTCACTATAAGAGTCTGGAAAAGGATAAGATCGCCGCCTTAGTGTATCACAAGGGTGATTTTTCTGCAAAGATGTTCTTGTCGCAAGCGGCCCATGAAGATTTGTTGTGGTGGAAAACAAATCTTCCTTGGAGAGCGAGAAAAATCAGAACTTTTGCTCCTACCCTCACTCTGTTCGCCGATGCTTGTGATGAAGGCTGGGGTGCTGTTCTTGGTGAGGATGTCGCTCAAGGTTACTTTGACGACTATGAAGAACAATACCATATTAACACCAAGGAGATGTTGGCTGTTAAGATGGGTATTCTTTCCCTTGCAAGGGATGTGTGCAATACTCACATCGTGGTTCGCTCTGACAACACTACAACAGTGGCGTATATCAATAAGTGTGGAGGAACTAAGTCCCCTAGTTGTAACGCGGTAGCCAAGGAAATCTGGCTGTGGGCGGAAGAAAAAGAGAATTGGATCTCTGCTTCACATATTCCAGGAATTGAAAATACAGAAGCAGATCTTGCTAGTAGACATCTGTCTGATGATACAGAGTGGGCCCTCAATCAAGAGATTTTTTATCATATCTGTGCTGAATTTGGTTCACCTGATGTCGATCTGTTTGCTTCTAGACATAATTTCAAAGTAGAAATCTATGCTAGTTGGTTCCCAGAACCTTTTGCTTCGTTTGTGGATGCTTTCTCCATTCATTGGAACCAATTTTCACGCCCTTTTATTTTTCCTCCCTTTAGGCTGGTCGGAAGGTGCCTTCAGAGGATAGAAATGGAGGGCATCAGAGCGATTCTAGTCGCCCCCGATTGGCCCAGTCAACCATGGTATCCTCAGCTAAAACGAAAAGGCAGACAGCTTCTCTTCATACGGAGAAAGAAAGGAAATCTAGTTCCTCAAAAAGGAAAACGCCAAGATCTAAAGATCTCCATGTGCTCTACTCATCGCTCTATTCTGAAGCAATTTGTGGACAATTTAGACCTGTCTCCTAGAGCTAAGAAACATTATTTTCGCAGCTGGTCTAAAAATACTAGAAAGTCTTATCGCACTTATCATCGCAAATGGAAACAGTATTGCTATGACATGGACATTCCTTACACCATTCCTTCTTTTCAACAAGGTGTAGAGTTTTTGTGTGATTTATTTGATGATGGATTGGGGTTTGGAGCCATTGCCTCCGCCCGCTCAGCTTTGTCAGCTGTTATGCCTAAAGTTGGAAATACTACTTTTGGTGCTTATACTGTCAGATCATGGGGGGTATGTTTACCCAAAGACCTCCAAAAACAAGGTATTCCGAGACGTGGGATCCGGATATTGCCTTGAACTATATTTCAACGTTATTCCCTTTGGCAGACTTGAATCTTCCTCAACTGACTCAAAGGACAGCTACCTTGATGATGCTAGTTACTTCGCAGAGAGTCCAAACTCTTCGTACTTTGAAATGTGAAGACATTGTTTTCTCTAACAAGGATAAAGTGACCATCATGCTCTCTGAGGTGATCAAGACTTCATCTGTGGGTAGATCTTTAGGTTCTATTGTAATAGAATCTTTTCCAGACAACGAAAGTGTGTGTGCCCTTACTTGTCTTCAACACTACTTATATAGGACCAGAGACCTTCGTCCTAAAGATGCTCATGGAAACATAACCGGACCTTTGTTTATCAGCCACTCTGCCCTGTTTAAACCAGTTATCTTCATTTGCAAATAAGAAGAAGAAAACCCCAAAGGCTAAGTCTCGCAAGAAGACTGTTTAGTTTGCCTACTTGGGTTATATATACATAAGTTAACTGTTCAAAATCCAAACATGTTTGGTTGTTTGGTGTGTTACTTCAGTTACATTTCTTCAGTATTAAGAGGACTCGGCTTGCTGCCAAACTTTGATGGCTATCCCGGAGGAATTGTTGGTTAAAACTCTCATGGGCTGCCACCTGACGGTGGCTGCAGACAAGAATTGTCTGGATGTACAAGACTTACTTGTTCGTTGATGTACATCCTTGATTCTTGCTCTGCAGTCAGCCGTCGGTGGTGAGGACATGCCCTCCACACCCGCTCCAAAGTTGGTCCTACCACCGGGTTATCGTCTGACTGTTATTCCAGACATGTTTTGAGAGTCTCAAGAACATGCACTTTGTTACAATTCCTCTGTTGCAAGCTCCGCTCCCGGTTAAACCCTGCCTTAGCCTCGTTCCCCTTCTCATGTCCTCACCACCGACGGCTGACTGCAGAGCAAGAATCAAGGATGTACATCAACGAACAAGTAAGTCTTGTACATCCAGACAATTATTACTGATTTTACTATATCAGTTTTAATCTTTTTTGTAAGTGTATGGCGAGCGTCTGACAACAGCCTTACCTTCCACTTTAACTTATCAATTAGCTTATTTACATGTGTCTTGTATGACAGATTTTCGTCAATAGTGAGTCCCAAATATTTGTACTCGGTTACTTGGGACAATATTTCCCTACCCAACGCAAGGCTCATGTTTGGTCTTGTTTCTGGTTTTGAATTTTTCTTTCTGAAGGTTATATATTGCGTTTTTGTTACATTCATGGATATTTTATTTGCCTTACACCAAGTGTCCACCCTGTCCAAATCAGTTTGTATTTTTTGGAATATTTCTGCTTCTTTTTTATTACTGTAGAAAAGGACAGTGTCATCTGCATAGTGCTGAATAGTAGAATTTTTGACAACTTGATGTAGGTCGTTGATATAGATTGTGAATAGGATAGGTCCTAAAATTGTTCCTTGAGGAACACCATGAGTGATCTTGCCTTGGGTTGATAGGTAACCATTCACTCCTACTCGTTGGTATCTTTCTGACAAATAATTCTTGAACCATGCATTTTCATTATGTCTGATTCCCATCTTTTCTAGTTTTATTAATAATTTCGAATGGTCCATGGTATCAAACGCTTTCTTAAAGTCTAAGAAAACAGCAGTTGTTAAATTGCTCTCATTTAGATTATCATAGATAATCTCCATGAGGTCAATATGTGCTTGATTGACAGAGTGGCCCGGCTGAAATCCATATTGTTTAGAGTAATATAACTTGTTTTCCTCTAAAAAGCCTAGCGGTGGATGTCGAACACATTTTCATTTGGGCTCGGCCAGTTCATGATACGGTATGGCGCGAGGTCGATCGGGGTTGGTGGTACAGAATCGTCTATTTTTCCTGGCCTTGTGTCGCACATTTGTAGGATGGCTTTGAAATGAGCATCTGAGAGGTTTGTATAATCACTTACGCTTAGATACTGTGGTTCACTAGCGCTATCGAGCCGTGGATTGGCTTTTTCTTTTGTCACAGATTCGTAATTACTCTCCGCTGCGTGTTCCATGGAGGCCGCCATTTTTGTTTTTCTAACAGGAGCTGCTATTGGCTGGCGGTCCGTGTGATACGCTATGGCGCTTTCCATTGGCTTATCTAACTTCCGGCGCTGGTTTGGGCTTCCGGGGTCTTTGTCAACACAAGCATAACAGCAATAACAGAACGTGGGCGTGGCATGCTTGCGTGCATGTCCGCAACATACATCATTTCCAGGTCTTTGCCGTAATCGTATTCACAGTTCATGGTTTTACTCACGTTTGGTTGTATTAGTAGCATGACAGTAGGCACATATATGTTGCATTGCTGGTGTATCGGCGATTTGTCCGTCCTTATCCTTGCACTGGCCTCAAGTGTTGTAGGTTGGGCATGGAACACTCATGGTCTCTGTAGTCACTATTGATGTAGGTGCCATTGATATACGCATTCTGTCCAGCTGTATCTGTTCGGAATCAGCCCAGGTTATTTCACCCCTCTCTATGCGGTCGAAAACGTTGTTCAACCACTTTAGCACGTTTCGCCAGGTTCTCTCCCTCGCGTCTTGGGCGACTTGCTGCAAATGAACTAATAGTGGCTGTCTCATCTCGATAGTAATGAAATTCTCGTCGAGAATCATGGTAGTATATGCTTGCACGTACTCCTCATATGTTATGTTTGACTTTGCCTCTAACTTGTCCTTTACAGTGACAGCTCCCTCCCTTTCAAGGTACATGTATGGCTTAGTTATGTGACGACGAATTCTAAGATCGTAGCTTTCGTTACCTTTCACATCCGTTGTATTAAACATGGGGTTTGCTAGGTCTATCTGCTGATCGTAGTATGCACGAGCCATTCTGTCCCTCATAATGGCCGACGAGTGTGGGTAGTCGTATGGTTGCTGAATGGGTTCAGCCCCAGCTGATGCGTAGTTAGGTAGTTGGGTCTGGGTTTCGGTGGTTTCTGTTTTATCTCGTCTTTCTTGCCATTTTCTTCTTTTTGGTCTTTCTGGAGGGCTTTCTGTATCGCTGCTGTTACTGTTGCTGCTATACTATCGTTTAGATCGGTTACAGATTTCTCGATCTTCTCAAACCTCTGTTTGGTCTCGGGGTCCATTGTTGGTTGTTTGTGGTATCTAATATGGCCTCCCGCTGGTGCTTCGTCCCGAGGTGTCAATTGTATAGTGGGCCGGTCGGGTGTGATTTCTTTCTCCGATTTGTGCTTTACGGGTCGTTCTTTTGGTTGTATACTCTGTGGTGGTTCGAGTTTTTAGTCTGGTGTGATGTACTTTTCATGCCTTTTTGAGCGTTTTTGTGTGTCTCAATTTTCGTCCCGTTGTATAGGTTTTAGATATAGGAGAAGGAATAGTGAGGGGGAATTGTGGGAGAGCTACTACCTGGTAAGAAGAGAGGGGGCGCCACCAATGCCTCGGAATTATATAATTCCAACAACATGTCAAATTTCAAAAAGGTGTCACAATGTGCATGATGTACACAATTAGTTCTCCAAATATTAAGAACTGATCTGAAAAAATGCTTTTTTCACCAAAATCTGGCTGTGGCCATGGCAACAAAATAAAGAAATAAATTTTGTTGATACATACACTTTTAAATTCTATGTACTTCAAAATCTATGTACCCCAACCTGTATGGTCTATTTTATATTCCCTGCAAACAACAATGCTAAATATTGGCAATAATGGCCTGAGCCTGATGCTTTTTCCCATAGAAACCAATGCTATTTTGTGGAAAATCCAAAAGCAAAATCCAAAAACGTGAAAATCCAAAAGCACACAGTCCCCAGGTGGGGACTTTTCAGGGAATCTTCCCCCATGTGTCCTGCATCATATATGCAAAGTGTATGTATCCTATTCATCCATTTAAAACATTAAAATGTGATTTAAATACTGTGCAAAGTACCTCAAAACAATACTACAACAGACAAAGAATAATACGGTGCAACAACGTCCCAAACCTTGGGCAGGTACCATGGGAATGAGGACTTTCACGTTCTCATACATGGATTACCATGACCTCACTTGTTACCTTGGAGATGTTGTTGTAACATCTCTAAAGGTGCCATTGTTGCTAGGAATGAATTACTAGGCAGTTTCCATTGGTATTTCCGTATAAGGGAAATAGAATGAAAGAGTCAATTTAGCAAAATTAATTAACAAAATTAATTTAAATAAATACAACAGACAAAGAAACTGTTCTCAGTTTATGTATATCTGAAACCATGCATGCCCTCTGGTATTGTGAGAGAAACAGGAGGAGGGAATTGTCAGCACTGACAATGCCAAATTAAATTTATGTTTCTCTCTTCCAGTTCCATATAATTGTGTGCAAAGATGTCGATCAACGAAGGTAAAACACCATCTTGCCCCATCACTCCAAAGCCACCATTGGAAGTACAAGTCCAGAATTGAGGCAGTGTATCTTTGATGGTCTAACACGATTATGGCACTCTCAGGCTCTTTTCGACTACACTCTAATCGCTGATGGACACTCGTTCCAGGTTCACAAAGCTGTACTTGCATCTGCCAGTGATTATTTCTATGCCATGCTCACAAGTGGCATGAAAGAAACACAACAGAACTATGTAGAACTAAAGGCAATAAATGCAGATATGCTACAGCTGCTACTTGATTATGTTTACACAGGAATTCTACATATCACAGAGGACAATGTTATTGACCTTCTGACTACTGCAGCTCACCTTCAAATTTCTACTGCCATCAAAGCATGTTTGTCCTTCATGAATGACAATATATCCCTGGATAACTGTGTGGAGATATAGGATATAGCCAGGCTCCATTCTTCTGACAGACATTTATCCAGCAAAGTTGAAGATTTTGTGGCTGAAAACCTAAGTTTACTTATTGAATCTGAACACTATTTGAATTTGAGTCATGATAGCATCAATGCACTGTTGTGTAGGGAAGAGTTGATGTTTGGACCTGAAGAGAAGCTTTACCAGGCCGTAATACGATGGCTTGACCATGACCCAGAGAATAGAAAGCAGTTCCATATGTGCTTAATGGAACACATCAGGTTTCCCCTCATGACAGCTAACCAAGTTAACACCATCATTGACACTTTTTCTGAACTGACACTTGATCCTGTGTTGCACATACACCTCAAACAAGCTGAGGAATATCTTTCTAAACCTGTTCACCAGCGAGTTTTTTGCCAAAATAGTCACACAAGACTTAGAATGAGACCTCAACTGTTTGGAGTCAGGCATCATAAAAATGATCGGTTTGCATTCAGTACTGACAAAGGGAAATGGTATAATGTTAGGAGTGTTGATTTCCCAGATGTGTATGACGTTGAATGTATCATTGTCAATGATTTTATATTGATAACTTGTGGGATATTAGACCGTTAAACTAGAACACAATGCTACATATTTGATCCCCGAGAATACAAATGGACTCAGCTGGCATCTATGTCTATGCCCCGGTTGAATATCTCACTTGTTGAACACAAAAAGTTTTTGTATGCTTTGGGTGGATTCAATTCTGTTGAAACTAATTTTGCGAGGACAATTGTGCGCTACAACTTTGAGACAAATCAATGGGAACTATTCACTGACATGTATCCGCAATGGGAACCAACAGGACGTTTAAGTGCATGTGTTGTAAATGACCAAATCTATACTGGTGATGGAAATACACAGTACGTCCACACTGAGAAAACTTGAAACAAAATGGCATTTAAAATTGGGAAATGGTGCCTATGAACGAGGAACAACTATATGGCCCTCACATATGGTCTCGGGGAGATCTGTTATATACTGTGGAAGACCTAAATTCTTTTACCACAGATCCTACCATCCACTGGTATGATCCTAGAACTGGAGATACTGACATGGTGTTCTGTCCTGGGCCACTCCTCGATAATGCTAAGATTGTTACACTCAATGATAGAATTTATTTTTTAGGAGGTACTTCCCTAGGGTCTGACAAGTTTGAATACCTATGTATGGAAGTTGTGATCAAGGACAAATCTGTCCTAGTTAGAAATCATCTGCAGCCTTTACCTGATGACAAAGAATTTGACACAATATGTTGTGATCCACTGCGTCTTCCATGGCATCAATTCATTGTCAATAAGGATGATGGGGAACTGAATAATGATGATGCTGCATGATATTTGTATTATTACTTCAATGTTTGTAGAAAATGACTTCTCATGTAAAATACTATTTTGGCATTAAATCCTGTTATTGTATATTTTTGTCTATTATTATTAAGGCGAGCTGAATAAAAACATCTTAGATTTTATAATAAAGAGTCTTTTATGGCTGCCTTTCTCATAACCACTTTAATAACAACCATATCAGGGTTCTGAGAACTTTGGCCGCTGAGATGTTTTTCCCTTATTTCCCATCAGTCTTGGTGCCTGACACTTCTTCTGTATTAGCACAGGAACCTCTTCTACTTGAGTCCCCAAGCATTTAAGAGATTGTACCATTGACTTTTGGCCCAAAATAATAATTTTCAAAACAGGTTGACACCCATTGTTTGATCTGTGTGGACGAAACTGTATGCCAGCTATGTTTGGAGAAATTTATAAGAAAATACTTATATCCAATGACATGATGGGGTGGAGTGTGATTTGACCCGACTTTGAGATTGATTTAAAACCGTGCCATTGGATATTTATTGCATACTAAATCTAAGAGAAAGCAATTGTAATATTATACTTCTCACCACAGGTAGAATATTATATCAAGAGGGCGCCACTTTGAGGGCGTACTAATCGCAGGTATAAATTGGACTGGTCAGGGCCACTTTTGGTCAATGATGTGTTTGGTCTGACATGACAGTGTAGTTTATATAATTGCACACTTAGATATTTCACTGCCATGTGTAGGTGTTCCTATCTCAATTTAGTTATAATGTTAGCATTACTGTTAGATCATTTAGACACGTCGTGTTAGCTTTAGGTTGAACTATGGGCTTTGAATCTATAGCCCCCGTCTGGGATGTTACCTAAGTCTTCCGCTTGGCTGTTATGCTTCTCTGCTCTCCTATGGTGTCTAACCAATTATGGTCAATTATAGTGTCTCTATAGGTCTGTGCGATAGAATTCTGGCCCTACATACCATTCTCGGAATCAAAATACAAACTGGAAATCTGCAGTGCTAGATATTTATTTGAAGTGAACAGTTATAATGAATGAATATACACCAATCCTAATAATGTCCTGGTGAGCCCTGAACCAATGTAACAATACCCTTTGCTGGGAGGTGTGAGTACCCCTGAGTGTTTTCCCTTCAATCTACCCTGGCCAAGCAGTAGGATATTCAAACAAGTACACAGTGAAAATGTTCTACTTAGCTGGTGAATGTGAGTGGAGACAAGTCTGGCTAGAAGAATGCCCAAAGTCCGAATCTATCTCCTTGAGAGGCAGTGTATGTAAAAGTCTGGAATGCTAGTCTGAATAGAATGTCCTGCATTCTATCTATCTTGGATAGTCTTTCTCTGTGGTCTCAGCAGGGAGTCTTGAAGCTGAAGCAGATCTCTGGAGAAGTCCCTTTTCTCAGTCCTATCTCCTCTTTTTCTATACAACACCTCTCCTCCTCCTCCAATTGGGACCTGCCAACTCATCCCCCATGTCCTCGCGCCCACGTCATCGCGCACGTCATTCACCAGCAGAATCAATACTCCTAATTAATCTACTTAGCCACCTCCACAAACATGAGCCTCGAAGGGTCACTCAACGGGCAAACTACCTTAAAGCTATATTTCCTGCAAATTACAAGCTTGCCCTGATCCATGCAGTATTCCAATATAACACAGATATCTTCTTAAATAAATCGGGACTCACACCAACACTCTCCCCCACTTTTCTTCTTGCGCGGCTCGAGCAAGATTATCGCTTACAAAGGACTCACCATTCCGAAACAACAAGGTCATCAACTACAAAAGGAAGTGACACCATCTAGGGTGTGTCAATATGGTCAAACAATCTCAGTAGTCAATATACCACCGGCAGACAGTAATCTCGTCCGGCGTAGAATATATAGCATATCATTAAACACATCTAGCATAAGTACCTCACCTCTCACCGGTACATCACATATTCCAAATATCTGTTTTATCTTAAATACACATCCTACACATACACACAAACACATTCATAATTGTAAAACTTTGCACGCGCTTCCTCTCCTTTCACCGTCCATAGGGAATAGCTTCACTCATACTTGGTATCACAGTTGTCTTTGAATTTTGAGAATTTTGCCCTTTTTCTGTAATTTTGATTATTAAATTTCTTTGGCCCCTTGTTCAAAAGATATTGCGCCCTGCCCATTTCCTAGTCGTCTATCTCCAAGCTGGATATACTTCCAGTCGGAGATAGGGTCCTGGGAGCGCCCATGGCCCTTGACCAATGCGGGTCTATCTGGGGGATCAAAGCCCCCCTTGGTATCAAGGTCTGCCACCGCACCGGGAAGCGCACGGGGTATTTAGAGGGAGGATAAGCGTCATGCTCGTTCATTACAGGGCTATCCAGGTTGGTCTTATGTGGATTTACCCCGCACAAGCCCCGAACAATCCTCCTAGTCCCCGCGGTCCTTTTCAGGGCCGCATCGTCTGTCTCCCACAGACTTCCCCCCCTAAGAGGCGTGTAGCAGAATGCACATGACTCGCATGGCGTCTGCTTCTCCCAGTAGCAGGCTTTGTGTACGATTACCCCACAGCAGGGGTATCGGGCGCCCGCTCGAGTGAAAACCCTGGGGTCATCCTCCGCCCGATCCCTCTGCATTCTATCAATAAAATCGTAATCACAAATGGCGCAATTGAACATAAACCCTTCCCTAAATGCCAAATATCTGCCCACCCCCATGGTAAGGAGCTCTTCCAAATGTCCAGGGTGGAAGTTGCTATCGTCCTGCTCAAGAGCATTCTCATAGCTGTCCTCATCGTCAATGGAGAAGGTGTGACAAGCCGTCCTGACCATCCAGAACACGGTCACCTTCTCCCTCCCTTCATAAAACTCGAAACGTGACCAAGTACCCATTCTATCCACTATCTGTCTAATAATTACCACAGCAAATTTTATATCCCTTAGGATGAGGCGAGGAAGGAGAAGAGGGAAGAAGGCCACGTTCATAAAATACATAAAGAAATCCAGCCAATCTTCCCCCTGGTTGCTCACCATCACCTGAGCCAACCTCCGCGCTGCTCTGATCGGGTTCTTGGCGGACATTGCCGATAAAACTCTGTGTGTGACACCAAAAGTTAACATTAATGGCATCCACAGAGTCGCAGTAGGGTTGAAGCGTCGCGCTGACCGGAAGTACTCCATGCGCTGCAACAATTCTGGCGCCGGGTCGGGAAGCTCGATTGAGATCGAGGGGTCCCTATCAGTGTGGCGGAGGCGGCCTACCTCCACAGGCGCCTGCTCTCTACTGGCCGTGTCCAACGGCAACTCCTCCAAGTCCGATATGTCCGAAATGTCCGACTCCGGTTCCGATTCGTCTCCCTTAAAACCAATGAACCAGAACATGTGATCAGTCAACAAACACAACCTGTGCTATTCCTGTGTACCTGTGTGTCTTGGCCGTATTATTTACCAACTTATCGATTCCCTTTACAAACAATTCTTCTACCATATCGACACCAGGCCACAGGCGTATCATATACTCTAGCATATACCTGCTACAAACCTCCATTTTCTCTACTACTTACATGTCGTTTAGTATTCATATATAGTGTAATACGTTATCTTCTTAGACTATCTGGTTCATACTGAGATACCATTCAAGTTTATTAATAAATTTACATGCACTATTATACAATTTTACAACACATATACCATATCCAATAGCTTTTAAAACCGTGCTCTTCTTTTATTGTTGTTCGATACTCACAACGGCATGGCTTTTAGGTGAATTCTCTATGCCATAGTGGGCGGGGCCTCCTCGGAAATCGTTCCTGAAGATCCCTCTCCAGTCCTGTTTTCCTCAATGAGTTCTCTGTCACCATACCCCCCCAAAATTTGCTCAGTCCCTGAGCCAAACGCATAGCCTGACAACCTGGACTGCACCATTGTGGATGTATCACTATTCATTACTGACATTCTCCTAATTTCTGGGGAAAGCGATGCTGTCTCATCCAACAGAGTCGCGCCTGGGAACCCTTCGTTAACATGTATACCCACCGCTGCCAAACCCGCACATCTCTGTACTCTAGTGTGTGTCACCTGTTCAAACTCAGTCTTCTGCTTCAATCCCACAGCGTAATACATGTCTCCCTTCCTCAAAATGCGCCTTAGTCTAATCCCCACTGCCCAAGTGACTGGTGCCCTATTTTTGACCACCACTGGTACTCTACATCTCCCTCTGATGTATACAAATTCCCCAGGCACAATCATATGTACCATTGCACCTGTCCAACCGAATGTTACCTTCTCAAGCGTTATCTTAGGCACTGAAACGATCCTGACCAGCGCAGGCACATCAAATATCTTAGCAATCGTAATCATTATTGTCTTATCTAGGTTCCCTACTCTCAACATCAATTCCGTGTTATCGTCGGCAATACTCCGTTTAGTACAGTTTCTGCAGCATTTAATCAATGACTCAGGCATGCAGAGACGCAACACCCGATACACTGCCTTGCAACAACTGCACATACCCCCCAGACATTTCGCCACCAAGATCAGAATCATTATCACCAGTACCATCGACACAGTCTGTTCTAAATATTCCAAACCCGCCAACGGATTCCAATCCGACATCAGCGAGTCTGGTTCCTTCAATGGAGCTTGGGTCCTACCCAAGATTTTGACCGTCCCTGATCTTTCCCACGCTTTTGCCAAACCTGTCATGTTTAATCCCGCCAGCATAGCTGCCAACCTGAAGTACTTTAACGAGAGATAAGCAAGCGTGGCGAACGTTGTGACAGTTGTCACCATGTTCACAACCATCCAGACAGATTTATACCCCACTGGTAATTTATCATACCACGTCAGCGCCAACCATTTTGGCCTAGCCAAGTCTTTCTTTACCAGCCTGATCTCATTTGCAAATTCAGAAAGTGAGGAAGTAAAATTTTTGCCAAATTTCCGTTTAATTTCCTTTAGATGATCTGTTATGTTTGGTACCTGCAGGAAAATCTCGTCCTCCACCCCGAAAGATAAACCTCCCTCAGGGTCTGCTATTTCATAGACCTCTAACATGGGTACATTCACACTGTGCAACACTCTAGTGACCGATACATTCGCACAATGCATTGCCGAACCCGTTGTCATGAATGGTCCCACAGACAACCGACAATCGCAAGGCAGATCTATGACACAGTTACTACAATAGATCCTTCTCGGGTTTTTTTCCCCCACGCATCCCAGGGTCACCTGTCCACCCGCCTGCATGACTAGAAATCTTGTCTCTCCTAGGGCATGTAATGCCGTTGGAAAGTCTGTAAAAGGCACCACCTCTATCTGACAGAAATGGCGCACATCATTCAGGTTACCTTTAAACGCTGCTAATGCACACGTTTTCTGTGACCAGGAGCGGTGAGGAATTGCATATGGACACAAGATTGCATGGTCCGTCTTGCAAACCCTCAGATCTGACTCGTAGAATTCTGCCGTAATTCCCCAATCCTTATTCACTGCTAGGTAATCAGGAAGATTTTTAATTTGAGTATAACCCTTCTCCTTTTCTTCCCCTACCGACAAAGGTACAGGGAAGGACTTAATAGAGTACACTTCCAAATAGCTTGCCCCATCACTCACCGGTACACTTAGGTGGACGTACAAGTGGTTACGCGAATAGGTTACCGATCGCAACAAACTGTCATAATAGAATGACAAATCCCTCACTACTAAATGCTGCTCTCTACTGCTTATTTCTGTCTGAACGTCTTCCAATGCCCTCTCCATTTCTGATGGTGGTATTAGTGTTGCTACAATTTTCCCTGACAAAAGTCTCTGAACCGCAAGCGTGAATAATTTCATTTCAGACTCCAAATGGTTTAGTACACTCAATCTATGCTGTCTCTGTGCCATGGCGGCAGCAAAATACTGCAACCATCGTTCCCTAGTTTCAATGGACTTATAATCTGTGAACAGAACTGTAAATCCCTCTCTAACTGATCTTTCTAACTCCTCCTGATATAATGCCTGTCTTACTAGTTCATCCCCGAGATCCTGTAACTTGTCTGATGTCTCGTTAATAAAGTTTGCAAACAACACATTAGTATTATTGAGGTTACCCCCCAACTCCTGTGCATAGTTAAATATTTCTATTACCGATTCCTTATAGTCCCTAATGTCTGACACAAGTGCCGTACCAAAAATACGTCGAAAAAACCTCCCTATCCCCTCCAAAGGGGCTCTAGATTCCCTGTCTTCCTCCTTTCCAAAAGCAGGCAAACCCAAGATTAAATCTAAACTTTCCTCTTCCACTTTAAGACGTGCTGCAGACGCCTCAATGTTCTTATCTAATTGTCCCAAAATCGGCTGTAATCGCTGACAGACTGTACCTTGCCAATCTATAGCCAGCTGATCCAGTTTCCAATCTAAAGAATGATTTCTAGCTTTAGCTAAAGACATAGGATGCTTTTCTGGCCATCCCATACCTTCTATACAAAGAGATTTCGGTGGAAGGTGATATGCAGAAAAGTTCTCTGGTCTATCTATCACAAAAGTAAGATCTATATAACTCTGTCCCGAAATGAGTGTCAGATGTGACTTTCTAAATAAAATACCCGCCCCCTGTCGTAGGACATAAGGGTCGTTTGGCTCTGCCATGAAGGATGTGTGGACCTAGAATGAAGTCAAATCCGAGTTAAACATTCACTCCCCATCCTCGGCACCCGCCAAGTTACTTATAACATGGAATATTTTAGTGATTGTATTCCCTTTGAATTTCATGAGAATAACTCTCCGTGTATGTTTGAGTATCTCATTGCCCACACAATATAAACATGCTCTAATAATCTATAGTCGTAACTGGACTCGACTCATAGTAAAGTGAACCTATATTAGACTTACTGCAAAAGTCAACTCACCCTAGCGACCATTAAGGCTGCTCCCATCGATAGCATTCGAGCCATTGTACTAACTGAGTTTTGCTACTGCAAGTAGGCTTCAGGAATTCTCAAGTACTAGCTTCTCTTTGACAAAACTAGTCGACCGCGTTGACGTCCCAATTGAGAATGATCTCTCCCCTGAATAGGGCTGTATTTTATGGGACCCCTGACTTTGCGATTGTAATCATCCCACATCAACCTTTAATTAACAAGTCAGTGTACTTCTTCCTGTAAACATCTTCTGTCACCCCGTGACGCAACCCCTTTTGGATCACGGCGTGATCAACCGTTATATAAGTGGGTGTACCTTTTCCGGTGGCTAGCTGCTGCCTACCCTATGTATCAGACTGCCATAGTTCACGCAGTGGTCACCTATTCATGCACCCCACAGTCACTTGACACTTCCTAATTGTTTTGAATCTATACTGAATCCATGTCCCTCCGATGCGCAAACTTAATTTGCGCTATTTGGCAAGCATACTTATCCATTGCTCTGACGCAATCACCTCCTTCTGCCAAACCAATTAGGCTATCGAAGTAAAATTGTATACCCCCTCATTGCTCTGGCACTTGAATTTCCCCTACAATAAGTCAATTATCTCCCGCTCACGCTCTTGTCATTGCTTCTGACACATACAAATGATCTGTGAGCTTCCTAACACACACAGATTCTAATTGCCATTGTTAATCGCGCATGTGGCCTTTTCCCCATGACATCTTCCTGGATCTCTGACTCTCCCACTGTCCTTCGGATGTAAAAATAAAGAAATAATTATTGAACAAGATATAATGCCCAGTTTGTGGCCACGCGCCAAGCATACTCCTGATCAAACATGCTCGTCAGCACAAAAATATAAATATTCAAATATCATCCTTTTGGTGGTAATCTATAAAGCACTCCCAGCCTAGTTCCTGCTAGTTCACTGCCCTTGGGGATGTAACATAAAACCCTATTATCCCTTAGTTGCCGATAATACTCCTAAGGCCTGTATGTTCTTCAAATCCATTAATATACACATGTCTCCTTTTTTTTTTATTCTACCTTATCTGCGATCCTTACCTTACTCTGTATTCCTTTTTCCTCTGCGTTAAATCCTGCATAGCTCATTATATTAAATTTCTACTCACCTCATTTTCTTTTATGCCTGCCCCACGTTGGTGTTTTGACTCGTATCGTCAGTCACCTGCTGGGGTTGTTGCGCCGCTTGTCCCGACCACATGGGTCCCCCTGGCGGTCGGTTGATCATCTCCTGTGGTATTCTTCTCTCCCTGGCTAATACCTGCAATTGTTGTAATCGCTGTCTAGCCAAATGCTCTCTCCTGTGACTTTCCACACAAGCCATCGAGCGGAAATATTCTCCACATCGGGGACAGCGATAACTGTTCATTCCGTGCACCTGCCAGTTATGCTTTGTCAAATCCCCTCTTCTTGTGAAGAAGTCATTGCAAATGAGACAATAGTGTCTCCCCACTCTCGAAAGACTCTGCACGTGTCCATGATGAGCGTATGGTGCTAATCTTACCCCCATAGCTTCCCCCAATTGCTCCATCTCCATCATGTTCTGTTCTACTCTCTGTAGTGCTTCAGAACACAGAGTTACCGCTTCTCTACAGCGCAACATGCATCTTTCCATCATTTGGTTTCTATCTTGAGGTGTTAGGGCCGCCATGATTCAGTATGCAACAGTTACTCCTTTGGTCACTTATTCTAGAGTATTGCTTCTGAACCCGCGTCGCGGTGCTTAATCCCCCTACTTGATTAGATTTATTAGGGTCCTAATTAACTCAAAGTCCTGGCTCCACTTGACAGTTTAAGCTGTATCCTTGAGCCCTGTTACTCCCATATCTATGTACTCTATGATCGCATATTTCGCAGCAGTCTTGGGACATTTCTGACTGCCACCTCATTTTCCAGAAATCTCTCTCTTGCTTTATTATTCAGTGATAATTCATCTACCCAGACTATTGATCCGTCCTTAAATCGTACTCTCAGCCTTATGGCCTCCCCTTTCACCTTCACTGCATCTATTATTTCTGCTATTTCCGTGAATTGAGGGTTATCATCAAAACGATTCTTAGTGGCCCTGGGTATCGCATCTGTCGTGTCCGTCCCATCTGTAGGTGTAACCCCATTGTCTTCATCCGCCACCTGTGTATCGACTGTCTGTTCTCCGATCGCTGGAATTCCTGTATCTATGGGCAAATCTGCCTCTTCCAATTCCATCGGATCCTCAAAGGGCCCTGTAAGAGGTGCCCATTGACCCACACTTTCCTCCCTCATGGCCCCCATTTTTAATCTATCCACCGTCACTGGTTTTGTTAGAATCTTCCCATCTGAGATTCTTTTCAGGATGACAGTTTTCTCGGTTACAAACCGGACTAGAGTGAATGGGCCATGATACATTCCCGCCAGTTTTAATTTTATTCCTGGCTTTGAAACCCTGGGCCAATATAAGTATACAATTGAGCCCTCATCCATTTCTGGATAGTGTGTGTTCTTGTCATATGACTCCTTCATTTGTCTTTGGCGCTCAAGTAGTATTTCTTTCGCTACTTTTTCAGCCTTTTCCTGGACTTTTAACATGTCCACAAATACTTCCCTCATTCCTTGCTCATCCTCAGAAGGGTTTATCAATCGACTCTCCATCGGCCATACCGGCTGGAAGCCGTGTAGTAGCAAAAATGGGGAATGGCCCGTAGCGTGGGCCGGAGACATATTTATGATGGATTCCACCAAACTCAAATGAGTGTCCCAATCGCTTTGTTCGTCATTTACCATAAAGCGTAGCTTGTCCAGGATGTTCCTGTTCGAGCGCTCGATCAGTCCCGAAGCTTTCGGATTCAAAGATGTAATAAAGGACTGGCTTATTCTTGCCCGTGCACAGAATTCCTGGAAAGCGCATGATATGAAAAGGGAGCCGTTATCGCTTATTATGCGTTTAACCGCTCCAAACCGCAGTATAACCTTGTTATAAAAATGTTTTATCAAAGTGTCTGCCTTTAAATCTGGCAGTGCCATACATATCAAAAACCTTGAATAATAATCTATTATTCCTACAATGTGGCGCATTCCTGACTTAGTCTTTGGCAAGTTTTCCAGCGCATCCATGTTTACACAAGACCATGGACCAGTTTCTGGATCCCTAAGGGTCATAGGCGCACGAATTGGCCTTGTCATCCGGCGTGTTCTATTGCACCTATCACATGAATGGCAAAACCGCCTAACATCGCCATATAAGGTTTTCCAGTAAAACCGCGAGCGAAGTATTGGCACCATTTTACTTGGACCTAAATGTCCTGCTAATTCACAACTGTGATATAGCTCCAATATTGGGATAACCGATTCCTTCGGTATCACCATCTGTGCTCTCAGCACAACGCCATTTGCCTTCACAATCGGGTATCTGAAAAGGATGCCCTCTGTTATAAAATACTCGGGCTCCTTCAATGCAATAGCCCGTGCCAAACTATTGTCTTCTGGCAGTATTCCTTCTTCTATATATTTAATTAGAGCGCCTATAGTCGTGTCTTGTCTCTGTTTCTCTGCCATCACTTTTCTGTCAGTTGGAAGAGTAGTGTAGCTCTCCCAATCAATGTCTACCGTGCGCTTCGTTCTTGGGCGACCTCTCTTTTGTTTTTTCTTTTCCTTCTCTGTCGACTGTATTACCATCACAGCATCGACTGGTAGTGCATCCGATATTGGCTCCGGATCTGGATCTTCCGTATACTTGCTTCTCGAGAGCAAATCCGGGACCGTGTTGGCCGATCCCTTCAAATGCTCGATGGAAAAATCGAACTTACGTAGTATCATTACCCATCTACCAAATTTCCCCTTATTTTTATCATTATTTAGTAGTGAGCATAAAGCGCTGTGGTCGGTAAATAACTTAAACCTTCGCCCTTCTAAATAAACTCTGAAATGCTGTACTGCCCACACCACAGCAAGCAATTCCAACTCCGTAGTAGACCAATTTGACTGTGTCTCCGAAAGTGTCTTAGCTGCAAAAGCAACTGGTCTCTTCCGGCCTGTCCCATCAAGCTGGGACAAGGTTGCCCCGAGACCAACGGCACAGGCATCTGTTTCTAAAAGAAACTCCTTTGAGAAATCAGGGAATGATAACACCACTCCCTTTATTAGCTCATTCTTCAGGACGTCATACGCTTTCTGCTGCTCGTCCCCCCAAACCCACTTCTGTTCCTTTTTTAACAGAACTGTCAGTGGTTTGGCCTTCGCGGAAAAATCTTTGATAAATTTCCTGTAATAACCAACCATACCCAGGAACCGCTGGATATCCAATACCCTTCTAGGTATCACTAACTTTTGTAGAGGCCTTAGATTGTCCTCATGTGGCTCAATACCCTTAGCCGATATTGTGTGCCCTAGGAACTTTATTCTATCCCGTCCCATTACACACTTAGATGGCTTTAGCTTAAGATTTGCTTTCTTCAGCCTACCAAACACTTGTGCCAGATCTCTCAGATGAGTATCAAAATCTGGGCTAAATACTATACAATCATCTATGTAACAGAGGCATGTTTCATATCTCAAGCCCGCTGTTACCATGTCCATTACTAACTGGAAAGTGCGAGGAGCGTTCGCTAATCCCATCGGCAGGACAGTACACCTGTATTTATCACCCGACGCCGACATGAAAGCTGTGTAATCTCTGCTATCTTGTGTCAGCGCGACCTGATGAAAACCTGACTGCAGATCAAGGCAACTGAAAATCGATGGGGCCTTTTGTCCCACATTGTCCAAAATATCATCTATCCGTGGTATACTGGTATACATTTCCTTCGTATTCGCGTTCAGGCCGCGCAGGTCTATAACTAACCTCCACTTCTCGAAGTCTCCTGGCTTAGCATTACCTTTTGCAACCAAGAAAGCCGGAGAAGCCCATTCTGAACCATAACACTTTTCGATTACGCCCTGGCGGAGCTGTTGTTGTACTATCTTTTCCATCATATCTCTCATCACAGGCGATTGTCTATATGGCATCTTATGTACCACTTCGTAATCGTCCTTAAGTCGGATTTTATGTTCCGCTAATGGTGTTAATCCCAACATACCGTCTGGACCAACAAAAACATCAGAATATTCCGCGCACAACATTCTTACCATTTCCTTCTGCTCTTCAGACAAATAATCAGAGCTCAGATCCACATCTGGGATCCACTTACCTTTTTCTTCTTTGCTGGAATTTTCACCTGATTCGCGCGCAAATGATACCATCTCAGCTACCCTTTTGGTGCTGATCCATCCCAACATTAGACCTTTTCTTACCGTCTTAGGGACACGTGAATAATTCATTAAACGAACAGGGATACCACCCCGACTGACATTTGCGACCGACCTTGCGGCTACCATGCCGCCTTGCAAATTTTCTATCATAGGGTCAAACCAAACCTCAGTCCTTTCTTTTATTTCTCCATCAAACACCTTACCTCCCGTCATAGCCTCTGTCATCGGCGGTACCACCACGTTCCTGTCCGCCACAACCTTAAAAACTTTCACCGGGTCCAACTTACATCCCCTATAACTCAGGACCAGGTGGTGCGTCATTAGAAAATCCCTGCCTATGATAATGTCTATCTCCTTATATAAATGAGGCCAAATATAAATTGATATTGGGTATAATACTGTCCCAAAACGAATCTTAGTGGACCAGGTTCCCAGCGCCATCACTGATTTCCCATCTGCCAGATAGCATGTTCTTTTGGGACCAAGGTCGACATATCTACCTTTATTTATTGATTTGAGCATGGCTGCAGACATCACACATATGGAGGCACCAGTGTCAATCAATGCCCTGACACCGCAATCCGCAATTGTACCCTTAATTGTATGATCCCTATTATCAAGGGCTAGAGTTGTATATTTAAAATCACTTTTGTCATAAGCAATGTCTGTAAACAATATTGGATCTTCATATAGTGGCACATTAAACTCCTCAAATGCACCCCCTACCACATCATTCGGCATAGAGAAAACACTTACATATCGCCTTTCCTCACCGTGCCGTCCTGAGGAAAGGATACCCCGTTTGGGGCAACATATTCTGGGTACAACATCTTTTTCGTTCCCTCACTGTCATAAAACTCATCACCCTCCAAGATTGTGGAAGTATTTCCTACCTTTGGGGCTGTGTAGCCTACCTGTTGTCTTGTGCCCGACTGGTTTCCCTCTGCTTGGGCACCGCTGGAATTCCCCTGATCTCCAACAGGTGACCTATTAGACTTACCCCTCCAATTACCATCAAAGTTTGGGTTATAATTATTACGCCTCTGTGGCTCGTTACCCCCTAATCTAGGGAACCTTGCTTTATATTTAAAACAATCTCTTTTAAAATGACCAAGCTTATCACAGAAATAGCACTTAACTGGCTGCCTGGGACGCTGTCCTCCGTCTGCTTGCCGTCTGGTTTCCCGCTGAGGCTCCCGGCTGCGCTGCTCTGCTCCCCCGGCCGGCAACACAGCATTCGCCCGACGCTTTGGAGTGGAGACCTCCACCTTTCCGGACAGTTCCCTTACCAAGGTCGTCAGCTGTCCCAATTCGCCCTTGAGACCTCTCAGTTCTGCGGCATCTCGACCAGTCTCCGTCTGTTCTCTTTGTAACAGATATTCCATGATGTCATTTACGCCCATTAGTGGTTTAGTAGATACCATGTTTCTGTACCTAGGCAATAAATTAGTAAGCAAACATTCCTTAACTTCAGCTGGATCAAAAGTCTCTGATTTTACCATTCTCTCCTGGAATTTGTCGAAGAATTTACGCAATGATTCACCCTCCAACATTCTCTCATATTTAATAGCTTTTCTGTCTGCCAAAGAAAGTGGCTCATAACGTTTCATGAACGCTGCCTTCACCTCATTCCAGGCGCTACCCTTCCTGAAACCGTTCATCTGAAACCAGCACCTTGCAGCGCCCGCTAAATAACGTGGCATTTCCTCTACGAAGTCATCAGGTTTGCCTGGGTGTAATTCAGCTGATAATTGTTCAACATCACCCAAAAATGTCCTTGGATCCTCTCCAGGCTCACCCGAGAACCTTATCGAACCCCTTAAAGCAGTTCTCAGTTGCGCCGCCGCACCCTTTCCCAGATCCAGTTCAGCCATTGATTCCTTCAACACGGTCAATTCTTTAGTTATTTTGCCAATATTGCGTTCGCTCTGTTCTGCATTGGCCTTAGCCAATTTATCTATTGTGTCGTCTGATAGAGTTGTCGCCATCTCTGCGCCGTGCCCTTGGTTCTGATCTAAATTAGGCGCTTGAAGATTACCTTCACCGCCCGGTGGAGGCGCCGCCGGCGGCTGCTGCTGAGGCGGCGGCTGTGCCTGTGTCTTCGCTGCCTGGACAGCGGCCTGAGCTATATTCTGATTATCTTTAGTTTGCTGCCGCTGTATCAGTTCAGCATTTCCCTCAGCAACACCCCCGACTTCTTTCTTTTGTGCTTCTATGTCCCTTTGATCGTGGCCTCTGTCAGTTTTAGGCGTGTAAAAATCTTCTTCCGATGATTCTGAGTCGGTTATCAAATCTTCTCTACTTTTACTCTTTTCTTCTGAGTATTCCCCCTTATCTTTCAAAGTGTATTCCGACTCCTCCTCTTGTATTAATTCTTCATACGAATCATCTGCCTCTGTTTCGTATAGAGGACTGGAAACAGGAAAACCACTGTCCCTCCTAAAGTCAGACTCACTTCCAAACTGAGCTACTGCTCCTAATTGCTTATTTGTCTCTCCAGAGCCTCCTGCTACAGGTTTCGAAGTTTCAGTTTTATCTTCCTCACTCATCTGCCGTGAACTAGTGTCAGCATTTTTCTTTGCCTGTATCTTTTTCCTAGCTCCCGATAATTTTGCCTTTAAATAATTCTCATTGGACTGGACCTGTGTATCTTTGTCTTTCCACCCAGATCTCAAACTTGCTGATAACTTAAAGTCTGCCCTTTTCTGGGGACGTGACTTATTTTCTGTTGGTTTGGGCTTGTCTGCTGAATGCAGCTTATCACTCATTAACAAAAGCTATATTCACTCCATTTCTTCGAAAATCGCATTGCAGAAAACAGTTTAATCCGGAGTTCTCCACCAAGTGTAGGTGTTCCTATCTCAATTTAGTTATAATGTTAGCATTACTGTTAGATCATTTAGACACGTCGTGTTAGCTTTAGGTTGAACTATGGGCTTTGAATCTATAGCCCCCGTCTGGGATGTTACCTAAGTCTTCCGCTTGGCTGTTATGCTTCTCTGCTCTCCTATGGTGTCTAACCAATTATGGTCAATTATAGTGTCTCTATAGGTCTGTGCGATAGAATTCTGGCCCTACATACCATTCTCGGAATCAAAATACAAACTGGAAATCTGCAGTGCTAGATATTTATTTGAAGTGAACAGTTATAATGAATGAATATACACCAATCCTAATAATGTCCTGGTGAGCCCTGAACCAATGTAACAATACCCTTTGCTGGGAGGTGTGAGTACCCCTGAGTGTTTTCCCTTCAATCTACCCTGGCCAAGCAGTAGGATATTCAAACAAGTACACAGTGAAAATGTTCTACTTAGCTGGTGAATGTGAGTGGAGACAAGTCTGGCTAGAAGAATGCCCAAAGTCCGAATCTATCTCCTTGAGAGGCAGTGTATGTAAAAGTCTGGAATGCTAGTCTGAATAGAATGTCCTGCATTCTATCTATCTTGGATAGTCTTTCTCTGTGGTCTCAGCAGGGAGTCTTGAAGCTGAAGCAGATCTCTGGAGAAGTCCCTTTTCTCAGTCCTATCTCCTCTTTTTCTATACAACACCTCTCCTCCTCCTCCAATTGGGACCTGCCAACTCATCCCCCATGTCCTCGCGCCCACGTCATCGCGCACGTCATTCACCAGCAGAATCAATACTCCTAATTAATCTACTTAGCCACCTCCACAAACATGAGCCTCGAAGGGTCACTCAACGGGCAAACTACCTTAAAGCTATATTTCCTGCAAATTACAAGCTTGCCCTGATCCATGCAGTATTCCAATATAACACAGATATCTTCTTAAATAAATCGGGACTCACACCAACACATGGCTGAGCTGGGACATATACACTTGATTTTTCTTTAATATGTACATCTACTTCTGATTTTGGGGGAATTAATATGACTTGAACTGGACATTAAAGGCATTTATTGTTTATTCTGTACCAGTGAGATGTTCAAATCAAATCAAATGTTGTTGCCGCTTTCCACAACAGGGGCAATATTACCAATTATCCAAAGCATCCTATGCTCTTTGTTGGGTGTAAGAGGTGAGGAGAGGGGTAGTGGAAAGACCTGTTGAATTATTGGGACCCAGCGTTTATTCGGGGCCGGCGTTTACTTATTTCATGACGTTAAATGACCCAGCTCTTTTGGGGGCAAGGCGGTTATTTGAGACCTGGCATTCTATCAGTGAAATACAGTAAGTAAGATTACAGAATTACAGAATCCATTTTCTTGGATTAGTAGAAAGAAATTTTGTATAAAGTATTATGAGTATGAGTGTTCAAACGGAAGTTGCTTACTGCTTTATGTAAGCATACTAATATTGATTTAGAGGAAAGAGATTAATGATTATTATACTACATAGTTTATGTCACAATGTAAGTACTGGTGAATGTAAAGCCTTCAGAATCAGGTCAACGCCACTTTCATCATAACTATTCTCATTAATAGTAGGCTAGTCTCTTTCAACACGTTTTTGCCAACAGGGGCGACAGACTGTAGTTATGAAAACTGCAGTTTATGTATGCTCCCAAAAGTTTCTTGTATAAATTAGTCATGATGGCAATTGTTTTTTTGCGTGAGATTTTGTCTCAAATGTGGGTGGGCAGGAGACTGGAGGCACTGTAGGTCAGCCATTAGGCATGGGCCATAGCACCATTCCTGGCATCATTCTACGCCACCTTCCACTAACACCACGTATACTGAGATTCTGACAAAATGTTGATCAGTATACAATATGTGTATAAAACAAGTTTAATACATTGTTAGTCCATGTGCAACCTTCTGGTACTGTCATTATAGTCCAGTCCCTGAAGGTGAAAAATAGGTCCTACTCTGAAAAACATGGTAGCCTATATTTTGGTGTCAAAAGAAGCGGAATTCTGAGTAGAATAACTTATGGAAAATCAGAGAAAGACTGTTCTGGTGTCAAATAAAGCGGACACCTAATAACCATTGACCAGTATTATAGGCTAAACCATTAAAAAAATAATTCTCTGAATGTTGCAGGCTGGTATTCTTGGACTTGAAGGTCAAATCAAGGTCAAATCATCAAACTCAAGTAAAATATGAATTCCTTGACCCCCAAAACTCTAATAATCATAAATTGACCAGTATTGTAGGCCAAACTATTGAAAAAATAATTCTCCTAATGGTCAAGGACGGCCATTTTGGATTTGGGGCTTCCACAGGGTTAGCCCGCACTTTCTGATGAGACATCCCCACTAAATCTTTTATTTCGCCATCATAGATGACAAATCCATCGAGAAACGAACCTATACTCTCAAGATGACCCAACTAATTATAATACTACAGTGTCAGGTCACAAGAAAATATACAATCGCCCAAAAACCAGTGTGTAAGTTTTTGATGAGGACTGAGGTGTGCAGGGAAATTCAGGTGACCGCCACAGCAGGAATGGTATGGTCAGGTCTCACCACATCCATATAATATACGGAAAGAGCGATTTCTACGAAAAGAGATAGAAAAGAGGGGTTTCTTTGTCTTACATGTTCTCGGAATTTATTATTTTACTCATCTGTAGAGCTCTATCCACCCTCTCTGGAGGACTTTGTATGTGGTTTGTGAAGGTATCTGGGGTGGAAATGTGATTTTGAAGACTTTTGTAAATTCGGATCTACACACTCTATTTATAGCCTGGGAAAGCCCCTGTGAGATACTACGTCATTTCCCACATTATACTACCTCCCTTCCAGGGGGACCCAACTACATGCAGAGGAGTGGGAGAGGGTGGGGCAGGGGAGGGAGAAGGTGTAGAAGGGGAGAGGGTGGCGAAATAGGAGAGGGAAGGGGGAGGGAAAGAAAAGGGGGAAGGGAAAGAGGGGAGGGAGAAGATGTAGGGGAAGGGAGAGAAAGCGAGGACGCAGGGCATGAGGAAGAGAGGAGGGAGAGGGGGGAATTGGAGATGGGGTTGGGAGAGAAAAACAGGTATGAGAGACAGAATTTGGGAAACCTGTCTATTAGTTCATCGATAATACCTAAAGATTTTAAGAATGCCACAGTCATCCCTTTATACAAGGATGGGACTAAAACCGCCCCAGGTAATTACCGACCTATCTCTTGTATCAAGCTCCCAGCTAAAGTATTAGAAAGCTGTATACAGTAACAATTATCCTCATATTTGGAAGACAACAATTTTCTTAGCGATGCACAATATGGGTTTAGAAAGGGGGCATCGATTGTAGATGCACGTTCAGTACAATTATTTGCTGATGACACAGTGTTATTGGTCTGTACCAATAAATGACGTCACATGCTAGCCACGGCGATTAGCATGACTGAAAGCAAGCTGTGGTGGAAGTCACTGAGGTGTAAGCGGTGAGGCACGGTTGTATGGGCACGGGTGGGATGGTGATACGCGTAACGTGCGTTACCTCATCACATATGGCGATTTTGAGGCACCCATTCAAAACTGTTTGCTAAGTTTTAGCACCTTTTCCATTCATATAAATTATTATTTCATACACTGTTTAAGGCATAATACAAGGAATACTTTAACTTAAGCTATATATAAGTAGAAAAT
Source organism: Sthenelais limicola (assembly GCA_942159475.1). NCBI lineage: Eukaryota > Metazoa > Annelida > Polychaeta > Phyllodocida > Sigalionidae > Sthenelais > Sthenelais limicola. Next base: position 18,551,410 of record OW804099.1, on the reverse strand, counting down.
GTGTAAAAGGTGCTTTTATTTTCATTGGTGATCCCAGTAACATAAATTGGTGATGCCTGTAAAGCAGAAACACAGTTTCTAAAGGATGCCTGTAAAGCGTAATTATGTGAGAAGTGATTGCTGTAGACTGTTATTTTTTTCTTATTATAATGATCGGGGTTGTACACCCTGGAACAGAGTGAAATCCGACCATTGTATAACGTCACAGAGAAACCACGCATGAATTTAGGCATATTCATTTAGAGGCTTTCTATTGGTCAATGCCCGGTGGACTGTACTAGCTAGGGAAGAACCAGGTGAAATTTTGATCTGAGACAACAGTAAATTTTGTTAATATTCTATGGTGAAATAATACTTAAATGATTTATATTTATTCATTAAACACAACTTATCTCTAAATACCTCCTTCACACAAGGTGGATCGCGTAATTTACGCCTTAAAACGCGGGCTTTGTTTTTCCATGACTCCCCCTAGTAAAAAATGAACCGCGACGTTGCGCTGCACGTGACGTCACGCCCATTCGTATGTTATACACTTCGAGAGTTGTCACTCAATATGGCGGATCGTTGTACGAACTAGGTAAATAAAGAATTTGTTTCTGACTTCTTTTCTAAACATTAGATCATGATATAAAAATAGAATGTAACTCGAGCAGTGTCTAGGAGATTGTATACGATGCCCACTCGTTTTTACCAACCTGAGTATCTCTCAAGAGGCCGCTAGGCCTCGAGAGAGATACTCCGGTCGGTAAAAACTTGTTGGCATTGTATACAGCCTCCTAGACACGGCTCTCATTACATTCTATATTAGTATCATATGACTGTAATTTCTCATGAACTGTATTTAAAAACACTTAATAACCTTCCATGTATGGGCGATTTTCATTTGGGAGCTTTTTTGGAGGAAATTTGACCCTTTTGCCTGCTGGAGCGTGATTCCCTGATTTATGTAGATTAAATTAAACAGTTGAATTATAGATCTTGAACAGGTCAGTTGTGCCTCCAAGTTTCTTCCATTCTAACATATTACATCTTAACAGTAAGATAATGGATAAAATACTGCAGAGCTCATATGAGGAACTAGAGCCAGTGAAGAGGTTCAACTGGGGCTATGTCACTTGCATAATGTCAGCCATTCTAGCTACATTAGGAAGCTCTCTGGCACAACTTATGCATGATGCCATCCCACCCATGCAACTCAACTCCTACCGCTATCTTGCTGAGATTCTTCTATCTTTTATGCTCCAAACCGTGTTTGTAAGGAGAAAATACACGTTTGAGGTTATAGAATTGCCATGGTTACTGCTACTCAGTGTGTATAGTGTGTTCATCAACCTGGGTATATATTACGGAGTCATGTTTGCACCATTAGCCAACCTCAGTGTTACATTTGGAGCTGTTGCATTTGTTACCACCTTGTTCTTCAGCCTTCTCTGGTCCAGGTCTGATCTATCTTGCTATCATCTTGTCTCATTTGTGGTAATATTGACAGGAGAACTTCTTATACTACAACCTGGGGATGGATTAGGAGGTAAAGCAAACATGGGAGGAGTTGATGCCAGAGTTATGGAATATAATGGATACTATCAAAAAGATAAAGTTGTAAATATTCTGCAGGAGAAAACAGGCGCTCTGGATTCAATTAATCATGGTTTCTCCAAAGCAAACCTTTCCAAGTCGAATTTTACTGAGATTCCTATAGTTCTAAATTATATGTTGGATGATCATATGATACTCCAAAACAGAACAAATTCTACCACCAATAATGACACCATCAACATGTCAGATTTTACAGGAGACACACAGGGAGGTAGGTCTATCTACATAGGCTACCTCCTAGCCTCCCTAGGTGGATTAAGTGTCAGTTTAAGAGCCTTCACCATTAAAAAAAGGTTTTTATGTGAATCCTCTTTCCTCATCTCAATGTGGGTGTCAACTGTTGCCTTCTTGGTGTGTTTGGTGTTCAGTTACTACATTGAACAACCTGTCTTTCAGCTGGAGATAACAACCTGGGCTTTACTAGCTGGACATAGCGCTTCAGCAGGTCTAAACAGCATCTGTCTGAATCACAGTCAACATCTGATATCTCCAATTATATTCACTATAATACAAACTCTGAAATTCATTCTGTCTATGCTACCCCAGTATATGTTGCCTACTCTGTTCCTGCAGGGACATGGGAACCTGGCTGAAGTACTTGGTTTGTTTATTGCTATTGTTGGAATTATTATTCCAGCCATGTCTTCTGCTGTGAAAGGATATTTAGCTCAGAGGGATAACCATACGCTTTGAAAGTTGTGAGCTTGTAGGTGGATGGCAGAGATATGGTATAAATACAGGTTAACTAACAAGTTGGTTGAAGGAGTGTGAATATTGCAAGAGTTGCGTAGCAACGAGTGCAATATTCTACACGACTCAAACCAATGAGTTAGGTAACAGATTTAATATACATGCTTCCAATCATGAAAATAGAAAAGAATTGAGTCATAAATTTGAATTTTACAGGTAATATTAGAAAAAAACCAGATTGGATGCCATGACAACTCCACATAAATCACTAGTGAAATACACACTATGCGCAACTCACTTGAGATCCATTGTTTTCAGAGCAATGCCATATAATTTTGTATAATCTCTTATAATCATTTATATAATCTCTCAATACTATTTTTTAATTTGATTTATTGATGTGTTCCAGGCGAAATTTGATGTGGTGTAACAGTAAATTCTGGTAATGTTCTATGGTGCAATGATACCTAAAGCATATTTTTGCGTTTCTAAGCAGACATTTTAAAAGCAGAGGAATCAATAAAGGAACCAATAAAAGCTGGTGTCAAATTGAAATACTGTTGAAACAAAGCACACATGTGTTAGTTGTATTTTGGATATTATTCTGCTAATGAAGACATAATGAATTTTATTGACTCTACTAAAAAGCGAAGACTATATTTTCACATTAGAGTGAAATTTCCAGAAAATGCACAATTCACATTCAGAAACCCTCCCAAATAACCCAAATTTAATACAAAAGTGAGACTCAAAACATAATTCAACATAACCAAACATATCCTTTGAATCAACTCAATATCGAATATATACTCAGATATAGCTAGTATTTAACGTATTTCAGCCTAATTAAGCAGAATTTACTAAATGTGTAGATCTGTCAATTGTACATCTTCTGGTGACACATTAACATCCATTCTACTTTTGATATGGTGAGAATGTATAGTAATATAGCAAGAATATCATAGTATCATGTGTGAGGTGTACTGTATTCACCGAGTAGGGCCAAAAATTACAAGGCCGATTAGCTGGGTTGTTTTCAGCCATACTTGGTGAATATAGGCCACTGAAGACACTATACTCTGTTATTCTAGCTTTTATTGTATTTTCATAATTTTAATTATTCATTAATTTTTAATTGTGTAATTATTACGCAGGGTTACGCAGTAATGTGGCTGCATTAAAAAGCTGCATTCCCCATCTTTTAATTATTCCTTTTTAATTATGTAATCAATTACATCAGATTATGTGATATTACGCAACATTGTATTATATGATTTTATTACATCATGTCACATGCAGGTCCAATTTTTGTTATTCTCACCTCAATTAAACCTGTTTTTATTATATAACCTTACATAACTTCGACCTTACATACTATTATATAACAATAAGCCTTATGCCACAATTATGTAACTGTATTAATTAATATTCATCGGCGGAGTGACTTGTAGTAATTGGGGGATAATATGTTATACCTTATGGTTACATAAGAGCACCTACCTAAAATTTTCATTTCATTACATGTTACCTGCATGCTGGCACAAGCCCAGCAGAGTGTAATTAGGTATTGATTGGGTGGCTTCACCGTTCAATCAGGGAGACCCGTGCCTGCATGCACATGCTCCGCTCGCATATATGAGGGTACTGTTGCCCCTCGCACTTCACTTAACATCAACCAGGAATAAATTACACTACGATACCCTACGTTAGTTCTCCTTCATCTATTTCGTGTTACACTACGTATAACAGCGCAATGATACCTAAAGCATATTTTTGCGTTTCTAAGCAGACAGTTTAAAAGCAGAGGAATCAATAAAAGGAACCAATAAAAAGTTGGTGTCAAATTGAAATACTGTTGAAACAAAGCACACATATGTTAGTTGTATTTTGGATATTATTCTGTTAATGAAGACAATGAATTTCATCGACTCTAATAAAAGCGAAGATTATATTTTCACATTAGATTGAAATTTCCAGAAAATGCACAATTCACATTTAGAAACCCTCCCAAATAACCCAAATTTAATACAAAAGTGGGACTCAGTACAATTCAACATAACCAAACATATCCTTTGAATCAACTCAATACTGACTATATACTCAGATATACTATAAATCAAAATATTGAATAATAACTCTGAATAATCTATTTAAATACAACCTTTGACCAACCTAAGGAAGAAATTTTGAAAGTTATATTTTTTTAATTTCTTTTTAAAAGATTTTTTTTAAGGTTTCCCTCGCTGAAGGTGGTACGAGTGCCGAAGGTGGTACGAGTGCCGAAGGTGGTACGAGTGCCGAAGGCGCTCGTACTGGGAAACCTTATATGGGTTCCACTTTTCTGCCTGCTGTAGCAACGTCCACGTGATGCCTGCTGTAGCAACGTCCGCGTGATGTCCATAAATAGAATCACAACACAAGCACAATTCAGTCTATTGCTACCTGAATTTCCGACACACTCGCGTACACATCGCGGTGATTTTTCGCTCCCGCAAATTGATAAAAAACGCTATTTCTACTCGAAATACATTGTCAAGATGTTTAAATTATGAAAGAGCATGCTTTTCTTCCCCAATGTCTGTAGATTTATTTATGATATTATTTAATTTAGGAAGATATGAGAGGAACTTTACTGTAGCATAGCCATAAGTGGACCTAAACTAGAATTTGACAACTTTTCAGCACGATTGAACATTGACAGCTGGGTTGACACTCAGCTGAACTGAGGGGATCGGTGTACAACGCTACATAGGGCCTACAGAAAACATTTTAAAATGTAGAAATTGAGAAAAAAAACCTCTTTCTTCCTGTAGACTAAGATATGCCCTTATATTTCCACTATGGGCGAGTAAATAAGGAAGATGCGCCGAAGATGGGAAAGTATAGTAGAGCCTACAGTTTGGCCTACACAGATCCGACATATCACGGGTAAATTAAGCTCCTGTGAAGTAATAAAAAATGCTATTTCTACTCGAAATACATTGCCAATGTGTTTATATTCTGAAAGAGCATGCTTTTCTACCCACATGTATTTAATTTTCTCAACATTTGTATCTAAATAAGGAAGATATGAAGGAAACTCTACTGTTTATTGATGCTGATGCCGGCGACGACGCAATAATGTAGGTCAACTTTGACCTGGCCGCGTTTTCTAATTTGCACTTCAGTAACGCGTCCTTGACAACGCTTTTTCCTGCGTGGAGTGAATTCGGGGGAAACCGTTGTTTCCTTGGTCACAGCCAAAATTTCTTGTTTATACTGGGGTTCAAAGGTCCCTTTACGGGGGTTTTCGCCTGTCCCAGTCTTACATTGAGTAGGAGACAGAGCAAAAAAACACGAGAAAATATATAACGAGAAGAAATAAATAACAAGACAAAATTTGACTCATTTGAGTGAGTAGAGAGTAGAGAGCACCTTAAACCCCTGTTTGGCTGTAATAATCTTTATCGAAAATCATCAAAATTATTGATAGATTACTAATTAAATTGTTAATTAGGTTATTGGGATGAATCTATATTGATTAGATATGATTACATAATGAAAATATATTAAATGAGCCACTATTGGTTTAGTCCATACATTAATAGCTTATCCTTACTAAGAGTTATATAGCCAACTTTGGAATGTGTTTATGTATTGGTATATGGAAAAATTGATCAAGCTGCAAGCTCCCTCTCACCCTTCCTCTCCCTCTCCCCCTTCCGCTCCCCCTTCCTCTCCCATTTACCTTACCTTTCCCCTCTCCCCTTTCACCCTCCTGTTCACCCTCCCTCTCCATCCCACCTCCCTCTCCAGCTCACCCTCCCTCCCCTGGTCTCCCTCCCTCTCCTTCTCATCCACTCCCGCTCTCCATCCCTTTCCCACTCAACCCCATATTCTTTCGTTGGACATATACATGTTGGCATAGGAATACATCATGGTACATTTGGGTGAAAAGAACTCAGAATAGTCTAAGACAGTGGATATTCGAAAAAGGAAAAGGTCATTCGAAAAAGGAAAAGGACATTCCAAAAAGGAAAAGGATATTCCAAAAACGGAAAAGGATATTCCAAAAACGGAAAAGGATATTACAAAAAGGTAAAGGATATTCCAAAAAGGAAAAGGATATTCCAAAAAGAAAAGTCTTGGATATTTGGGATTTGTGCTATTTCACGTTGATATCCTTTCCTATTGGGGACATTATTACATACGTGTGCGATTTCACGGGTGCTATTCGGGGGTGCTATTCGAAATGTCAAATAGCACCTGTGTGCGATTCGAACCGACCTACTTTCGGGGGTAACATGACTAGATTGACCTAGAATCATATTGTCTGCTTCGACCCGGTTTAAAATGTATTTTGACGACGATATGCGAGATTTTGTATTGCCCAAGGTTGCAAAGAATATAATTTGTCAAAATGAAGCATTTAATCGGAAATTTGAACATTTATTGGCACGGCCATGCATTCACTAGCTTAGAGTTTGTTGACATTGTTTGTGAACGGTCTCATGATTTCCGCATGATGGCTTCCACCGTCATGCTCAATTCAAGACTGATGTCCGCAAACTCGATGGAAACCAAGGTAAAATGTCATTAAAATAGTCTTCTCTTGTTGATTACATATGAAATAAATATTAAATAGCCCTCTGTCGATGTCAAATCGATCTCCACCTCTTTGGGGTGTCATGCGATTTGACCCGACGTCTCGATCAATTTGACATCAACATCGGGCTATTTAATATAAAAACAGGATCCTTTGACATTATGCTCAATATTTCTATTAAACCCTTAACCTGCGGTGGTTGGGCACACTAAGTTGGGTCATGAAATAGTCGTACAGTACAGTGCTAGAGTACAGTGTTACAGTAACAGTGTACAGGTAGAGTGTACAAGTACATGTACACTGGTTGGGAGTCAAAGTACTACCGACAGTTAGAGTCTTGCGTCTGTCGCGGGAATAAGTGTAGTTATTCTCTGTTTATAATAGTGTGAATATACAAATATCACAGTTAATTAAGACATAATTAGTTTCAAAATGTCTGGAGTGCGACACGGAGTGGTGAGTGAGTGAGTGAGTGACATTGGTTGCTTTAGGCCCTTATCAACACACTTAATATGGTTATATCAAGGGCGGGAGAGCTGAGAGGGAGGAAGTTTATGATCATACCCAGGAAATAGAGTAGTGACGCCGGGAGATCCAAGTATCACAAGTCAACTGCCCTTCAAGCGGTTAGTGCGTGACATGGGACAAACACATCCAGCATGGACAAGCAGCAGTTGACATTAATCATGGGTACAAAACACATGGACAATACCATTTTTAAGACCATAAAGTACATCGATTTCATACATAGAGAGTATGAGTTTACATATGAGGAGGGACATTTTATATCTAAATCTGGACCTCTTATTTATGTAAGCATTTTGATTTTAAAACTCATCATGTAAGTTATTGATATTGATTTTCATGATGTCACTACAAAAAGAAAGCAAAAAAAGTACACGTCACATCTTGCCTATTTCAGTCACCATCTACACATTTCCAATCAATGTCATGAGAAAAAGAATTTTAGCATGAATTGAAATTGAAATTGAAAAATCTTTTATTTGTCCATAGTATAGCAACATTTACATTGAAAATGACAAATTGGCGGTTGGGTTCTTCCAGTCGTTCCCATAATTTTGAAGATGAACTAAGAACAAGGCTAGTAGGTGTACATGATATAAATACAAGGTATAATCAAGTTAAGCATTTAGTTAATTAATTACATAATTAACTATTGCATAATCAAATATTAATTTCCACCGGTCTCCTATTACGCATAGGCAAACATTACCTATTAGTATGACTGTGAAGTTTGCTATGGTAATCATACATTACAGTACGATTTTTGTCTGGTTAACCACGCTGGGGTTAACCGGAGTTAAATGCGCAGGCGCTGCTGGACTTAGGGTGAGGTCAACACCCCAGACACACACTCTCCTCACTCGCCTCTGGGCTAGCAAGCTGACCACTAGTCTCCGGACACGCAGCGGTCAATTCACCATGTCTGTGACGTTCTCAAGCGAAGAAGAGTTTGATTTTCATGATTGGGCGAAAGGCTATGGCCTGACGAGAGATACTACCTCATTGCTAGTAAAGGAATCGTGCAGTTTGCTAGCAATCCTGAAAGTGATATCATCGGCAGGAGTTAGCAAGTTAGGCCTCCCCATAGGCCAGGATATTGCTTTTCGCTGCGCCCTGCGAGACTTGGGTAACAAAAGTGGAGGTACGCAGACCAATGCCCACGATCCTAATAACAAGGTGGGCACATCAGATTCTGATGGGGAATCTGAGTCGGATGAAGAGATCTCAAGTGCACAAAAAGAGAAGTCGCAATCATCAGCCGAAAAAGTAGAAGCGGAGATTGACAATCTCAAAAATAAGAAGAGGAAAAGGGCAAATCCAACTCGTAGAGGGAGGAACTTGTGGAAGGGCAATCCACTCCATAACTTGGTGATTAAAGCAACAGCTAGGAAAGTGTTCAAAGTAGCACAATTCGAGCCTGAGCAAGTTGCGAAGAGGATTGCTACCAAAGCCAAGGAGAGGGTAGTTTATGAAGCAGGCGCAGACGGTAAACTTAGTCTCAGACAATGCAACATAGTCTGGGCAGTTAGACTTACATATTGCGTTTCACTCAGTACAAAGTGGTATCTATTTGCTAGATTTGTGGTCATATATGGGATCATACAATACAGTACGAATTATAGATATTATATATGGTAGCATTGACAGTGATAAATGCAATGAATTGATTCTACATGATTTATTGTTTTTAAATGTTTTTTTGAATGTGACTCATCCTCTTATAAATCTTTGTCTTCTATCGTATTATGTAAAGTATGTTTGTTCAGACCTCCTCAATCCCACCTGACACCCGTGAGAAAATTGTCAAGAAATTTCATTAAAGTTTAATTGGACATTTTTGTTGTTTATTTTGGTATGTTTAATTGGACATTTTTGTTGTTTATTGTTGTATGTTTAATGGGACATTTATGTTGGTTATTTTTGTATGTTTAATGGGACATTTATGTTGGTTATTTTTGTATGTTTAATTGGACATTTATGTTGGTTATTTTTGTATTCACCGAAAAATATATAGTGTAGGTGAGCGAGTAAGTGACAGGTGAAAGTGGGTCGACTGATATGCTTTGTATTATAGTGTTGTAATTAAACTTACTTACAACAACATATGTTTCTGTTTGATGCATATATACCGCATTGGTTTCATGTTGAAAGTTACAACCTTGATGTTGTTTTCAATTTAAATATTCCGGGCATCATCATTCCATGTTTAGAAAGGTTTAGGACATGTTTAGAATTAATTGACATTCCAACATGTGAGACTATACTGGGAGAATGGATATATATAATGTCTATACTGACCTGTTAATAATTTCAACAACAGTGCAACAGGTATTGATGTTTTAGCAAGAAAAGAATTCTCTTAAATTAGGCTGAAAAATGATGAATACCTGGTATATCTGAGTATATTTGGTATCCCATTGATTTAAAGTATCAGTTCTGTTATGTTAAACTGCATTTTGAAGCTCATTTTTGTCTTAAATGTGAGTTATTGGTTAGATAGGTATGGATGTTTCAGTACAAATTATCTAGTCTTTGAATATATGTCAAATTACTCTCTATACTAGTGAGCCTGATATTATTCTTACAAATTCACAAGAAAAGTGCACGAGAGGAGGGCATTGGATAGAAAGATTGTTAAATTTTCTACGGGGTTGGCCCCCAGAACCCCACTAGCGGGAGGGGGACAATGCCCCCTCACATACCCTCCGCATATCATGGCCACAGGCCATGTTAAATGTAAATGTGTCCCATCTAGGGCGCTATAAAAAATGTGCTAGTTTTATGAGCCAATGTTGACAGTCTCTATAATGAGATGATGATAACTTCAAGTGTAAATAATCTCTACAGATGTTTCACTGACAATTAATTGACGTTCCAATATGTGAGACTATACTGAGAGAATGGATATACAATGTCTATACTGACATGTTAATAATTTCAAGTGTAACAAATAATTATGGATGTTGCAGTAGAAATTATTTAGTGTTGGAATATGTCAAATTACTCTCTATACTAAGCTTGATATTATTCTTACAAGTTCACAAGGAAAGTGCACGAGAGGAGGGCATTAGATAGAAATATGGGTACATTTTCTACGGGCACTGGGCGAACAACCTGCTTTCCCCTGTGCATAAAGTAGGTCCTTTATGCCGGGATAGGCTGTTTTGTCCCCAATATGAAAGGATATAAATGTGAAATAGGAAAAATAAAAAATATCCAAGACTTTTCTTTTTGGAATATCCAACACCTTTTTGTCAACTTTCTTTTCCTTTTTGCCAATGTCCTTTTCCTTTTCGGATTATCATTTTTCTTTTAGGATTATACTTTTCCTTTTTGGAATATCCTTTTCTTTTTGGAATATCCTTTTCATTTTCCGAATATCCACTCCTTTTCCAAATATCCACTCCTTTTCACCCAAATGTACCATGATGTAGTCCTACCCCATCATGACTGGGAGGGAGAAGGAGGGTGAGAGGTAGAGGGAGGGTGAGCGAGGGAGGGAGGGTGAGCAGGAGGGGAGAGGGAGAGAGGGAGAAAGAGAAAGGAAGGGAAGACAACATGGCAGGGAAAGAGATATGTGTGTATATGTTGCTATAGTGACCAGTGGTCAGTGTGATCACTCATGCATGCAGCTGGTGGGCAGCTACAGTGACTGACTTGGGTGTGTTATGTATCACTGCTATACTAACCCTCACTTGCCTACTCATGTCTCCTTTTGTATGGGTAGAAAAGGAGTGTACCAGGGAGGACATGGATAACCAAATCCTGACATAGGTGTCAGAGCAGCCAGACATGTCTTTTCATGTAGAGGAAATAGGACATACCATAGGAGACATAGGAAAAAGGTGCAGTGACATACTTTTCTGTGGTGATTATCTAAGGGAAATAGTGGAAAAGGAGGCTGACATGGAGAAATCGCCACTGACATGGAACTTTTTGTTCTGGAAATAGTAAAATCTGCCTGGACATAGGAAGTTAGCAGTTGGAAAAGAATTTGTAATATGAGAAATAGCTTGTACCACAGAGGAAAACTCTGTACGGATGTCATCATTAGTACATATGTCTACTTTCGGACGCAACATAGGCCTTGGGCTATCCATGTTTAGAAAACAGGGAGACAGGGCTCGGACCTCCCCCCGCACCGCCTACCGTCATCTAGGCTTGGGTATGTGGCTCATACCTGATAGGGGTATCAACAACTCGGGACTAAGCAAGGACAGCTTTATCTCTTTATCTTGAACAATTGAATATTGGATTTATGTGACTTTGACTTTACCCTATTATCTTTACAAGCATGCGCTTGTTTCTTTAATTGCATTGATATTATATGATTAACTTGCTGCATCATTACCTTTATTTTCATGTTCAATAAAAGCTATGTAACATGTGCGCGCAGCACAGTAGTGTCAATAAATGACTTTAAATCCAACTCCCTTGTTTTTTAAAGCACCTTATAACGCAAGCTCTTATCCCATCAATACCGCAGCTGCTACATGGTACACATGTACTATTTGGCGCTGAATAGCAGCTCCTTCCCTAATTATTATCAAAACAATTGTTCTTACAATTCCGGGACGCCGATTGTGCTGACTCTGAATGCTATGTAAACAATGCTAAAGCTAATCCTATCACCTTATTGGTCTTGAATTGTGCACGTTCTAATACTCTGCATTGCATAAATGTTACATATAAAAAAACCCCATCATTCTTCAGCAGTGTGCGACTAAGACTGGTTGTATACAACAAGGTAGTGCAGAGGAGGGGAAGGAAGATATTATCATGCTATATAGTATATCATTCATAATACTACACAACTCTTGGGTCGTTCTTCAATGACATAAAATGGAAGGGATGGAGATGCTTGATAAATCATGGCCTTGCGAAAACCATTTTCGCCGAAAATAAACACAAGCTTATGACTGCCACCCATACCTCTATACCAGAGAATCTATGTATCTCCAAACCCAATCCAACGGACCTTTCTCGCTTAATTTGATCTTAGACTCTCTAATTCTTACACCAGTTGAAAAGGAATGACATCAAAAGCTAAGTCTGTGAGTTTAAAAGAAAACTAAGTCCCAGGAATGACATCAAAAGCTAAGTCTGTGAGTTTAAAAGAAAACTAAGTCCCAGATATGAAGATATTAGTGAAATTAAACAAGTTATAAGTTTATTAAGTTAATCAATCATTTAATGAACTATTTTTCTGTTTAACTTTATAATCAGTTTAAATTAATGTATATATTGTGTGTTTCCAAAGGAAACGAATTCTACGGTCAACTATTTGTGCGCAATGGCTAGATTATGAATATCAGACATACTGTAATCTGAAATGCCTCGAATGTCTGTATTAGAAGAACACAGGAGTGGAAGTAAAATTCAGTTTCTTAACAACTAGGAAAGTTGCACGCTCCCTGTTTACAAAGGCAGTTGGATAAACATGAAAGTACAATGCAAGGGAATTAGACATAAGACATCAAACAACATATTGTAATCTAATAATACACAATTGTCTTTTAGTCTTTGCAATTCCGAGCTTGTCTGTCTCCAAGACTTGAAACCCAGAAATCCCAAAGGGTGTAGTAGGTGTAGATCACTCAGATTCAGTCATGGGTGGTCCTCTCTAAATGGGTTCCTCTCAAAACCTATACAGTGGCCTTAAGTCGCAACTTGTCAATCAAACCAAGATAGCCAATAGAATACAACAAATGTCAACCAATAGCTAGGATGTCACACTGGCCTTCAGGGATTTACTGCAGAGATGGTAGAAGGTTGTCAATCAAGCAGTCCTTGCATAAGTTAGTAGTGTTGGCGTGTTAGTGTTAGCAAAGTTAGTAGTGTTGGCGTGAATTACATCACACAGAGATGGGCATCCAGATATCCTCCCAGATAAGTGCCCACACTCCTCACACCAATCCTCAACCAACACCTCAAAATGTATCACATGAACTTGCTACATAGGATGATTGACAGAATGGTACCCAATTCACTAACATTCACGAATTTTTTTTCAAAAAAATACCGTAGAATGTAAAAATAAAATGACTCGAAAATGAGACAAACTTATAAAGGCTGGCTGCTCTGGGACTCGACCTCACAATGTCCAGTTTGTAAGTCCAACGCTTTAGCCACTTTGCTATAGGGGAGTTCATTAGGCCACATGCATATTAACAATTACATTGATTCATCACAATTTAGGTTTACTTAAGTTCCCCATTGTCCTCATGTAGATTGAGGAGAATGGGAGAAATTCCCTCTGTTTGCCGCAGGTGATTTAATAACTCAAACTAATCATGAAAATATATCTTGCAACTGCATTCTATTTCTATAATATGCGAATGCAGGACTAGTTCTGCACGCTTCCTGGATAAAGGAATTAGAAGAGATTGGCTAAATGGGTTTAATGATATAATTATGAGAAACGTCTGTAAGTTTGTAAATATTATAGGCCACAAAGCCCTTCAAAACTAACCAAGCAGTTGGCTCATTAAAGGTGAAAACCGCCAGACATCAAGAAAAAGGAATTGTCTAACTATAAACAGGTTCAAAACAATTAAAAATATTCTGGATGAAATAAAGCATAAAATTGATGTACTATCTTCTCAGTTCTTAATAACACTAATGGGTGAGGTGTACTGTATTCACCAAGTAGGGCCGAAAATTACAAGGCCGATAAGCCAAGTTGTTTTCGGCCATACTCGGTGAATATAGGCCACCGAAGACACAATACTCTGTTATTCTTGCTTTTATTCCATGATTCTTACCTCATTACACTTAATTTGCATTCATTTCATCAAAATGTGTTGCCCCCATAGCTCACTGATAGTCTTGAACGGCTGTGACGTCACTGTACAATACACAATATATTGTACACCTTGTGAGCAGCAAGTATATCGATTAAATTTTACGCTCACGGCCAAATTATTGAAAAAAGTTTCAGACTCCACTTAATTTAATTGACATGAAAATAGGTGAAAAGAGTTCAACAATCAGTGTCAACTGATATACATATCCTGATATTGTAATTGACCTATTATTGTTCCATTTACCACTTGGTTGTTGTCATGCTCCGATTGCAATTGTAGATTATGGACAAAGTAAAGATTTGTTGAAGTTTATGTAATAACTGAGGCAAACTGAGGTTACAAAATTGTATTTATTGATAAGAATTTTATACAATAATGCAATTGATAAATGAGAAAGTTAAAGTTAAAGATTGATTAAATTTGAGACACAATTTTGTGACTTTGATACTCCTTTTTCTGTGACACATCACATGTATTACATTGCCATCAGTGTTCAGTAATTGGCTTAGCTTGTGACCCAATTCTCCAATTACAATTACCTCTGCCTGTTAGCCATAGGACTTCATGGTTCACTGAACATGAATACTGACAATAATAATGATATAGTTCCCTAATAAAAAAGCAACTCCCCAGTGATCGACAAATAAGCCCATTTTCCTTCTCAGAAATTAAGGATCCCTTTTATGTTTACATCTCCAGGGAACATGATGTGTCACAGGAAAATAAGTCACAAGTTGAAAAAAAATGGATTTTGAGATCATCATATTCGAAAAGATCCAAGAGTAAACATAGGACACTCTTATAAGTATATCTATATTTGTTTATGCATACACAAATAGTTAGCCATATTTTGTACGCTAAAGAAAGAAGGGCCTCTACAAATATAATATTGCACTCAGAACAATTGGGAAAAAACGTAGAAATATCAGTTATATAATGCTGAAATGTAAAAAAGGAACTCTGGTGTAACGTGGTCCTCTTATACTAGACTTGCATAACACTGTGATTAATTAATTGAAGACAATGTATTAAATATATCTATGCATTTCTAAGGTCATTTTATGGAGTATACTGGTATGGTACTTTATTAGTATCACATCATATGCCTACACCCACCTGCCACCTGTTGTGGTGTGTAGGTAGCAGCCCCATACGTTCTATACACGCGCCTCCAAACCTATTCTATTAACACATGCAGTATAATATCCACAATAGGTACTGTAGGTAATGGGAGCCAAACATGTCCTAGATCCTGTCAACCCGCAACAACAGGTAGGTGGACATTGCATACCACCCGATATAGTACATTATCTATACTAGTGTAATTCTAGTACTGTAAGTGTCTTTAACATATATTCTTGAACTTTTCAACTCAAGACAGACGTACGTGTAACATTGTAACAGGAGTATAACTTCAGAGTTCAAGTATAGTGTAAGGGGAATCCCCGGGGAATCCCAATCGATGGTTATTTTTAGCACGGGATCCTAGCGAGGTCATCAACACACGGCTGACTGCGTATGCTATAACATGTACATGTGTATTGGTACATGTATATATATATATATATATATATATATATATATATATATATATATATATATATATATATATATATATGGGTCAGATTTCCAATAAATGTACAATTCGCCTTCACCTATCCTCTCAAATAACCCACATTTAAGACAAAAATTAGCTTCAAAATGAAGTTTAACATAACAGAACTGATACTTTAAATCAATGCGATACCAAATATACTCAGATATACCCGGTATTCTTCATTTTTTCACCCTTATTTAGGGGAATTTCCTAAATGTGTAGAGCTGCCAATTGTACATTTTCTGAAAATCTGACCCATATGAGCAATTCCACCAACTGGTCGTCATTTGGTTATCCAGAACTGATTTTTTTTTTTTTACAAAAAATTGCTTCTATTGATATTGATGTTCGTACATAAACTAGACATAGTGCAGCTAATATACACGAAATTGGAAAGGCTAATGATACATATTTTGGTCAGGGCAGCTTGGCTGTTTAGATTGAATTAATGTTTCCAGTGGCCTCTGTGGAAATGGAATGGTTGTATACTAACCCAACTATAGCCAACTATACAATTACACAAGTATATTTTCGCTGAATATGAAGTCACTCAATATTAATTTTAGTTGAACACTGCATTGCAACACTCTAGATTAGCATATTAAATGATTTATTTGTTATATGAAATGTGTCGCAGGAAAATGAGTCACAAGTAGCAAAATTGCTCATTTGCCGCAACCGTATTCACCCTCTTCTGTGTTTCATTCGGGAATATACATGCATTTCTAAGGTCATCTTATATCCACCCAGAAATATAGCAAACATCTTTTCCTCAAAACTATAGATATCAAACTTGTATGTGCCGAAAGCACTGAGTCGGAAATAGTTTTTTCCTACCTCTTATACAAGATAACACTCGATCTCGAAAGCGACGTATTGCTCTTTCCTGCTCGACGTGACTTCTTCTTCAATTATATTTCAGTATAAATGGATTTCTACACGGCACCATTTGACAATGTCCACCACCGGCGCCTGGACTCCATTGGTCATCTCTTGATGCGACCAGAGAGTATTCTAGTGAATTATTTGTTCTCCTGGTTCCAACTGACCACTCGGGAGCACGCTGACCGCTATGAGGATCCATGCTATGAGAGATATGTCTACATGACCTTTGTAACACCTGCTGTCTTCATCTGCATAGTGCTATATTCACCAGTATTCTGTTTAGGATTTATTCTCTGGGCCCCAGTACAAACACACAGACATCCGTATGTCTTGTGCACAAACTCTGGTGAGTCACAAGTCGCAAATATTATATCTTTCAAAGTGATTGATTCAATATCTCTTTTTTTGACTGTTCTAATCTCTAGGGGTTTTGGTGCATTAAGTCATAATACATATACCAAATTTCAAGACAGTGTACTAAATATATCCTTGCGTTTTGAAGGTCATCCTATGGTGTATATTCAGTTACTTTTCTGGTTATTGCCCACCCAGAAATATTGAAAAAAAATTCATACAAAAATATATCAAACATAAAATATAAAAACACTATGTCCTTAACTATCTTTGGAATCGGCTTGATCTCATCTTTTCAAATATGACGATATCTCAAAATCCATTTTCTGCGACTTGTGACTCATTTTCCTGTAACACATCACAAACTGTATACGTTTAAATCTAGCAGAACTGGAAGTGGAGGGACAAAGTCACCAGGAACGAAACACGAACACAGGGGAGACGGTGATAAAGATTCTTAAAGACGTACTGACATGGATACAACTCATGATATTTTCCTGAATCTATGTGAAATTCTGAATCCAACGGTACAATTCATTTTCTTATGCGATGTATAGTTCCTGAGTTATGAAAACTTTTGTAAGTATTCACTGATTCAAATCTGGCGCCGATATGCGAGCGCAGATTTTTAGCCTGTGACGTCAGCGGAGGAAGGGGTGCGTGGCCTACTTTCCTCCTGGCTCCATACAGAAGCATCAGTACAGCATGCGCCGACTGTAAACAAAACAATTTCTCTGTTGTTTTCTGCATGTTTAAGCAAGGATTACCATGGTTTAGAGGTGCATAGCAGCTAACTGTAGCAATACTAATCACAACGGAGTGAGATTATTTAAGTTTCCAAAATTGAGGAGCTCAGAACGAAATGGTATCTCAAGTAAGAAGGACTATAGGGAAGTGTGGGGCTGAGTTCTCTGTTCTTAGCCTATACTAGGCCACCGTTCTGGGGTGCGGGAGGATACGGGGATGATACTCTGTCTACTCTGTTCTATCAGAGTCATACAACCTGTGTATACATGGTCCTGGTTCTATGCAGCGCCCATTTTACGATTTTCAGGATTCATTTTTTAAGTGGTGAAGATTCACAGGATGCCTGATACAGGGATCGTAGTAAGGGCTTTGTACTCGTAAATAACGAGTATATTGTGCTGTGGACAAGTACCATTGCTGGTGCACTCATCCACACATATCGATAAGGGGCATGGGTTTTTTTTCTCGTCTCATTTCACTTTCTTTCCTTCTTTCCCTCTCACTCTCTTCTCTCCCCTGCTGCCTTCCCCGTCTGCCTACTCCTACACCTCTCCCTCTTTCTTTCTCTCTCATATATTTTTCCCACTCTCTCAATTTTCTCTCTCCTTACTCCCTCCTCTTTCTCTGTGACCCCTCCTCCTTATACAATTATCAATTATGTTTCAAACATTTTCGAAAGCTTTTCTAACCAACCTCTCCCTCTCCCTCTCCCTCTCCCTCTCCCTCTCCCAGGGGCGGATCCAGGATTTTCAAAAGGAGGGGGCGTGGTTTCAAGTTTAACTTTTATTCTAAAGAACATACAAGTTTATATGTTATATTCTAATTAATGCTTAGCTAATTCTTCACTTTTGTTCTGCAATGCTTTAAATATCCAGAGATGCCACTCACTTATTTCAACACTAAAACCGACCATGAATAATCTTAAAATCACGCTAAAAGAATTTTCATTCTGTGTGTAATATGGCACTAGGAATTATTTGTTAAATTTAAGGCTATTCGTTTTTAACTTTTCTTAAATACAGCATTAGTTATGCGTCCTCACTATTCAACGATTCATTTTAAGAGCACACAAGTATTTTCCTTAATGCCCAATTTCATTATAGATTATATTTTCAAATTTAGATTTTACTTCTAAAGATTAAAGTAACAGTGAAAAATCTTTCTGTTTCTTCATCGGAGCTTGATATATCATGATTATCTGTCTGGTCAGTATGTTCCATGCTGCTACTGCTATTCACCATCGTTGTTTACCTATGTGGGGGCTAGCCTAGGCCACCCCTGCGTTCATCCGCTGACGTCATCAACATGGCGGAGCGGTGTCCGAGGAAATGGCGTCGTCTGCTATAAAGCCCCCAATTCCACCCGTTGTTTTTGCTCTAAACACCAAATCAAGTTATATCTCCAAAAACCATGACGGGATCTGGTCTATACTAATCATTATCTATCAAAGGGAACTAAATATAACCAATTGTATATCCTTGTCGGTGCGTCTTTAATGCTGATACCTGTTTGTATCCAGAATTCTGGGCTAGACTGAGAAATGTTTCACATACAAAACTCAGAGCGAATAAAATTGGAAGCAAAATTGCAGGAAATTCTTTCGAACAAAGTATTAAAAGAGAAGACCAACAAGAAGAACTGAATGAAAACACTAGGATAACTGAAGGAAGCTCTTCATACACGTCTCATAGCAACAGTATGGTGGAGAACGCTAGGAGAATAAAACCGGAAGTAAAGGTAGAAGGACATTGCCATTCTTATGTGGGTCAGATGTTCAGAAAATGTACAATTGGCAGCTGTACAGATTTAGTAAATCCTGCTAAATCAGGCTGTAATTCGGCCAATACTAGGTAAATTCGAGGATATTCGGCATTGCATTGATTCTAGCAATTTGTTTGGTTAGGTTGAATGGTATTTTGAACTTTATTTTCGTCTGAAATTTGGGTTGGCGACGTTGAATTGTATATTTTCTGAAAATCTGACCCAGAAGGACATTCTTATTATTGTTTTGCAATGTTGTATTTTTTCTCCTCTACCGATGCAAGTATCAAATGTATTAAGAAATAGTTCAAATTACCTGTTAGTTAGCTAGATGAGAAACGGATGTTTAACATTTTCTTACTATAAACTATTTCTCCCCTCAACCAAACACCAATAGTGTAGACATCTAGAAGAAATAACCCTCAATTCCATGTAATAATAGTTCAGTCCCAACTAGTCAGGAACCCGCTGGAAGACCTGTAATTAACTTTCAGATGCGGGTCTCATTTTCGTACAACTCTTTTGTATAAATAAAAAATAATGTAAAATATTTTGTATAAATAAAAAATAATTTGAATTGAATGGAATTGAATTGAAAGGTGGAAGGACATGAGGAAGGTCAACAGGGAACCAATCATATCACTTCAGAGAATCACGTGGTGGAGGAGATACCACGTGACGTCAACGTCGTCTTCCTGCAAAGCGTTTATGACGTCACTGCCCATCAATGCCTGGTGAAGAGACTTTCTCAGCGTTTTCCATACGTCATTGCAGACGTTACGACCAATTCATGGGGAACAAATAGGTAATTGTGTTCTTTTTTTATTTGTTTTATTCAACTGATCAGTCAAGTAATATTTAACAAGTGTTAGCAAAAAACTCATGTACGCCTTGCTGATGTAGTTTTGCGTTGCTGTTGATATCATTACAATACATTCTACTATCATAAGCACAAATTATAACTAAATAACCCCATTATACATAATCATATATACATATATATATAATTAACATGAGCGTCAATTCAAATTCTCCTTCAACATATTCTATGTCATAACCTCCAAATCAATCGCCTAGTTCTGAAAGGGACATTTATGAACATCCAATAAAAACAAAGGGACGGGTTAAAAGAGTTAAATTAATTTAATCATTAGTATACACGCATTGCTCTGAAAACAATGTATCTAGAGTGATTCACGCATAGTGCGTATTTCACTAGTGATTTACGTGGGGTTGTCATGGCAACCAATCTGGGTTTTTTTTACTAAGATTACCAGTAAAGTTCAATTTTTTTACACGATTTTTGTTATTTTCATGATTGAAAGCATGTATAATAAATCTGTTAACTAACTCGTTAGTTTCGCAATATTCAAAGCGACTGAAACCAATGAGTTAGTTAGCCTGTATTAAAACAACCTGTATAGGTGAAAGAATATAATATTGAAAAACAAACTCGCAACATTTTTCTCGCATATAATATTTCCAGTGTTTGATCCATATTGATATTAATTTATATCTTCACTTTCTATTATTCATCATTCTCTCACCTGAGATAACATGTACCTAACCACATTTGTAGTTATAGTTATGCAAGAATACATGTTATATATATCATTATAATCATATATGGGTCAGACTTTCAGAAAATGCATAATCTACAGTTCTACACATCTATCAAGTTCTGGTAAATTAAGAGTCAAATTTTATCAATATTAGGTATATCTGAGTATATTCTGTATTGTATTCATTCAATAGATCTGTCTGGTTATGTTGAACTGTATTTTGAACCTGGTTTTCGTCTTAAAATTGAGTTATTTGAGAGGATTGGTGGAGGTGAATTGTACATTTTCTGACGATCTGACCCATATCTATATCTACAGGTATTGTTGGGGCAGCGGACTTATTTTTGCTTCCAAGTTTGCACCAGTGTCCATCCAGTCCCGGACTTTCCCTTCTCATGTCGGCGGTGATAGTTACAAAGCAAAGGGCTTCATCGCAGTGGAGGTAATATCATTTTATTTAATATTAATTTCTATGTTCAGGATTAATGACATGATTTCTATTAATATGTGTACGATGTATTTCAGTATCAGAAAAACCGACCAACCTTCATCAAGCAAACAAATCCTGAAATGTGATTTTGTATAGTTCAGAGGTTAATTCGTATTAGATTCATTCAAAATAGCAGTTCCATGTACAAAGCAAATCTAATAACAGGGAAGTACGGTGGCCCAGGAGTGACATCTCACATCTCGTCCCTCACCCCTCACATGTTGTCCCGCGCCCCCTCACATGTTGTCCCGCGCCCCCTCACATGTTGTCCCGCGTCCCTCACATGTTGTCCCGCGCCCCCTCACATGTTGTCCCGCGCCCCCTCACATGTTGTCCCGCGTCCCTCACATATTGTCCCGCGTCCATCACATGTTGTCCCGCGCCCCCTCACATGTTGTCCCGCGCCCCCTCACATGTTGTCCCGCGTCCCTCACATATTGTCCCGCGTCCATCACATGTTGTCCCGCGCCCCCTCACATGTTGTCCCGCGCCCCCTCACATGTTGTCCCGCGTCCCTCACATATTGTCCCGCGTCCATCACATGTTGTCCCGCGCCCCCTCACATGTTGTCCCGCGCCCCCTCACATGTTGTCCCGCGTCCCTCACGTCTCGTCACGCGAGGAGGGGGAAGTGAAGAGAACTTTGGGAAAAAATGTATGCTCCCACATAGCTATCATCCCCTTGCCCAGAACACTTGAGCTATTCCAGTCGTCCACAAGTATAATTTTCAGAGTACAGACACTGATCAGACAGGATTTGTATCGTCACCAAACATAATATAGTGTTTTTTTAAATAGCTTCGGAAATTGTATGAATCATCTACATACATCTTTCTTATGAAATAAGATTTCTTGGTCCATTCCATTGAAAGGGTGCAGCATATAATAATGACCTTTTTATCTTTTTTGTATGACTTAATTGGTACCAATAATTTTGGTTTCCCCCCATCAGATCAGACGTTCTTGGTTTGTTTTCAATATTTTTACCATTCTTAGAGAGTTCATAATGCATTTCAATGATATGGGCTTCTCTTCTATTCTTTAATAATGGGATTGACAGTTCCCTATGGAGGTCTTCTACATTATCTCTCCTTCCTTTCCTCATACTTAGCCATCCTTATAGCAGAAATTTGGGTAACCTGTAATTTATTTACAAGGGCTTTATTTGGAGTTCCGTTGTAGATGGGTGTCTCCAAACTCTCTTAATCTAGCAAGCTGCCTAATTGTGTTTCTTGCTATTTGGATTTTATTTGAGAGGTAGGGGTGGGAGGAGAGATGTTTGTCAATATTTAGACCTAAGTATGTATAATCATTCGTCTGCTCGTCTGCTATGACTCATAGATCAGTTTAGTCTCTGCTTTTCTCTCAATATAGTTGCTAACGGCTATCCAATACTCAGTCTAGGTCCAAAGTGGAGAGAGTCCCTTCAAACGAAGGGAAAGCCTCTCGCCTCAAACCACAAAGTGCCATTATAATTCCATTAAGACAGCAAAATATCATTATATTCCCATTAAAACGGCTAGTCAGGCGAGGAATCCGATTAGGGAAGTAGGCTGACATACCATTCTGATCTGACCAGAGTTACATACATTTATAGTCTGGGCGGCCATCTTGGACGCCATCTTGGATATAGGCATAAGATGTTTGAAAAAATTGCAGACATCGATTTTTGAATTCCACTCATTAAATACTACAAAAAAATGTTTGTCTGCAAAAATTAACATGAATTCCACACAGGAGCCATTTTTTGGACATAAGCAACTGGACTATAGTGTAAATAACATCATTTTTGATGAAATCGAATTGGGAACATTCTATTTTTCTTTTCTTTTGTCAGACCATATTCATGAAATTTGTACCATTTGTACCATTTGTACTACAATGTTTCATAGAGTCAACAAAAATAACATCAACTGAAATGTCTAATCTGGAAATCCCAAATAACCACTTTTATACATGATGATGCTTCTACCCCCCCCCCCCATCCCCCTCTTCCTCCTCCCCCCCCCCCCCCCCCCCACACACACACCTACCATCCTAAAAAATAAACGAATGGTTTATACTTGGTTTGAGGTATGCAATTTAAGGTAAAAAAATAATTCATAATCTCTGCCCCCCCCCCCACACACACACACTCAATGAACAATATTAATGAACACTCCCGTGGAAGGTAGCTATTGACGGCAAAATGGAATCAAACTCTTTCTCACGCTCCTGGTGGGAACTGCTTGGCCACAACTGCAGGATGCGGAGTTACGTGTGCCGCGTGCCGCGCTATGTGGGGCGCGGGACGCGGGACAACATGTGAGGGGTGAGGGACGAGATGTGAGATGTCACTCCTGGGCCATAGGAATGTTCTCATCTTTGGGGTATCTACCCATTTAACCCATATGAATACATGTACCAAATTTCAAGACAATGTAATAAGTATATCCATGCATTTCTAAGCTCATCCTATGGAGTAGATTTAGTCACTTTACTAGTGATTACCCCTCCCCACCCCCCCCCCCCAAAAAAAAGTAAAAAATAAAAAATAAATAATAATAAAAAATAAATAAATAAATAAATGTAGTGTTTTTCCGTTTCACACTACCCAAGTTCGATATCTCTATTCTCGCGAAGGGAAAGAAGACCAGACACACAGCTCTTTTAATAGGTATCACGGGCTTTATTCTCCACACAAACCATGTCCGATAGTGTTTATCGGACCCAACAGAGGTGACCAGGTATTGGCCTCAGAGGACAAGTGGCAATTATGGTACACGATCATTGCAGGCGTTGAGAGTCAAACAGTTAACATGGTTTTACATAGGAGTAACACAGTGAAACAACACGGAGTCTTACCGGAGCATCCGGAAGCACTCTAAGACACATTATGGTAAAAGAGTTGACTAGATTTAAGTTACCTTTGATAATGGTTTACTGGAACTCTGTCCAAGTAAGAAAAGGCGGGAATCCGAAAGGCCATTTCTGAGCCGGGAGCGCGTTCAGTTGAGGCGCGTGCACCCAATTATAGCAACACCCGGTCAGACCAATTATCTCGGATCTATTTAAAACCGTATTCACTACAATACCCCCTCCAAAATTTAAAGATTTTTACCCTACAGTAAATTAATCTTCTGGAGGCATAAATTATTAAAATAAGTGAATAAGTAACATGATCTAAGAAGTTATAAAAAGAGAATTCACATGGCAAACAAGTACAAGCAGGAGCATATATGTGTCCTCACTACATAGTTAACAAGTCGCAACATCTCCGTAAGTAGAAGTAGAAGTTATAACTTTAAGCTTTGAAAATATTTTTAACCATCCAGCGGCATCTCGACAACAAGGAGCTTCCAGAGTCCTATCTATGTACAAAACATGATCCAGCACAGGTTAAAAAATTAGTTTCTACTATACCAAAACTTCTTTAGAACATCACAGCGTACATTCTTCCGCGAATCAAAGGGTTTTCCGGGGTCAAACGGGGTCAGCATCAAGTCAATCCGAGCCGATCCGTGTTCTATCGCGGTGTCCAAGGGCGTTCTGCGTCAGGTTTAGTTCAGGTCCGCCATGTCAAGTCCGTGTCCAGGTTCCAGAGTCCAGGGTCAATCTGATTCGTCTTCTACAGCGGCTGCTGCTCGTCTCCGGGCGTCTCATTATGGGTGCTACTTGATTCCTCCAATTCCTCTGGAGGGGCACCTTGAGCCGCCGGAGCCGGACCCCGCAATGGGCTTCCCATGTGTGCTAGGGAGGCCATCATTAGCGGACTCATGCCGGGATTCCCGTAACCAGGAAACGTTCCGGCCATGGGCAGGGACATAGGAGGCGGAGCACTCATGAAGGAAGCCATCATTTGACCCATCCATAAGTAGCGATCCGTATCCGTCAACATAGCGGGGGCAGTGGTCAAAGGATTTCTCCTTACCGGACTGCCAGATGCACTGCTGGGGCCAAATTGGACGGAGCCGGAGGGCTCACGTTCCTCACTTGTGTCAGGCGCAGACACACCGTTAGCCTCCAAATCTGCTCGCAGAGAACTGACGGTTTCCTCCAGAGACCTAACCTGCAAGTCACTCCGGTGAAGACTTGCCTTCAAGTCTCTGATCAGGCGCGACTGGGTGCGATTTTCCTCACGGAGAGCAGCTAACTCCCCGATGGACTCTCGCACAGCCTCCAGCGCCTGTAGAGGTTCCGTCAACCGGCCTACAGCAGTGCCGACCTGGGTCTCGACGTCTGCCAGGGCAGCCCGAGCCAGCTCGAGAGCCTCCCCAACATCCGCCCTTGACTGCTGTATAACATGGCACACGGCAGCTTGCTCCGGGAGCTTAGCTTCCATGTCCGTGACCTCCTGCTTGGCTACGGCAGTCAGGGTTTTCACTTTCTTGCTCTTCTTCATGGGGACAGGAGAGCCTTCACGCTCGCTAGAGCCGGAGTGCGAGCGCGATCTTTTCCTCTTCTTCTTCTTTGACGGAGTGGAACTCGACGTGCTAGAAGTAGAGGGAGCCGGAGAAGTAGGGGCAGCCACGGCCTTAGGCTTCACAAACTTGTGCGTAGCCTTCCGCCGGATCACCTGAAGGTTTGTCGACGTCAGGTAAGCCATCCGACTGAACAGATGGTTCACCTGAATCGACGGTGACAGCTTCATCACCTTCTCTGCAGCCACCGCGAATCCCATGTTGTGAGCCACCACTTCTCTGTACTGGAGATGGCGGACCAACTCGATCCGACGGTCTACCTTCTGCTTACATCTTCTGGAGGAACACTCCCACACCATGCGATGGGGGGCGTGCTCCTCGCACAGATGCCGGAACAGGCGGGGCCTCGTTCTAAAGACACGAATCCCGTAAGGATTCATCCCTTTGTGACGGCAAATAGCAAAAGGACACCGGAATCCGGGTTCCCAGATGCTAGCGGCATCCCACACTTTCTGGTACGTTCCAGGATCCAGAGCATCCTGTCGAACCAAACTGGGCCACTGACGGGTCTCGAAGCGGTCCATCAGGAGATCGTCAGCGAACTCCATATCCTCATCCTCACTCTCGTCAGCCAGGGGAACACGGACTCCCAGGGAGTCATCGGCCGGGTTGATGGGAAGGACCCCGGTGCCTGCAGTCAACAGGCCACGGATATCACACTGTGACTCCTTCAAAGCGTACAACTCGGTCTTGTGCTCGATCCGCTGGCGATGCACCTTCACAACCGGCTTCTTTCTGGCCGGAGTCTTGGACGCTGTACCAGGGCTGGTACTGGTCCCAGACTTGCCAGAAGCCGAAGCAGGAGATGATGCATCAGAGCTCTTACTGGTGGAGGCAGTGTTCAGCGGAACACGCTCCACACTCACGGTTACTGTTCGGAGGTTGTGCTTACGCTCCAACTCCCTTCCACGCTCACCCGTAGTCCTAGCGGACTTAGCCGGGGAGTTGGACTGGGACCTAGTCTCCGGTCTATCAGCAGCACGACCCCGCTTAGGTCGCGCCGGATCGACCGGACCATCCTCCTCGGTTGCCGAGGTGTCGTCACCTTCATTGATCTTCATGGCCGCGAGGCCGATCAATCCGGTTCCGTCACCCAACAACTCGTTCTCGTCTTCCATGGACACCTCTACGGAGTCGCCGGAGACGTCCAGGTCGATGATGTCGTCGCCAGGCTTCGACATCTCGTCTTACATTCAAGTAATCAAGCAATCAGGTAGTCAAGTAGCTTTAAAAGGCTGCGTTTCAGTTCTCGTTCCTGCAACAAAAAGCATTACATTCAGATCTGGAACGCTGTAGCCGGAACATTATTTACAACATCCGAAACCGAAACCGAAACTAAAAGATCATCCAAAAGGAATGACGGACCATTTACTAGACAATCCTCTTGGAGGGATCTAGTTCTAAAATCACTACCCGAAAGTTTAGAACGTACCCAACAAGCTTACATAGGGATTTGCAACCCATGTGCGTGGCTCATGTTCAAATAGCCCACACGATGCAGAGCACGTGGGTCGTGGCTGTGGCGGTCTATCTCCAATGTAAAATAGAGAGAACCCACCAATAAATCAAACCAACGACTTCCGTGCCTACTACTAGCGGTACATAAAACACATTTCCTTTACTTTGGCAAACTAACAGCAACATTTCATACGGTTCACACATACAAATCAACCAAATATGAAGAGCATCGTCAGAAAGCGTACTTACAGGTTGAAGTCCGGAAGCAAAGAAGGCTCCGGGAGGGAAGAGAACTAGTGAGCAGCGGTTGCAACTACCGCTAGTTACACCGTTACAACGCTAGTTCGCTCACGTCTCACCGCACACCTCAGCGCCATTGCCTCCGTGCATAACCCGCCTAACCTATGTTAGGGTTTTCTTCACGTTGGGTTAGTATATCCGTTCCCCTCCTGGGAATGTTATGAACACGGACAACCAACCCATCTTCCACCAGAGACAAGAGTGGAAACATATTCCGCGGATCTTTAGCATGATACCTCAGGCAGCATTTTCAAGCTATTTCAACCAAGATCCAGGACCAATAGCGTTACGAGGTTAGAATCTCTATGCCCCATAGGCCTAGTCCAAGCCACATCACGGTTCTCATGCGATAAGTTATCAATTCGCCGGAATAACTTAGGTTCTTTCCCGGCCATACAAAACTAATAAAAGCTCCATACGCCGTTTGGGGACCCAGGGTGTATTCTTCCGTGCTGACACCCCGGTCGACTTCTCGTTGTGTTTTGATCTGGGGAATCAGACCTACATTCCCCGTATTGGTACACAAACAGCTAAGACTTCAGTTGTAATCGGTCTGGGGGACGGCGCACCCGTTTCCCCTTTACAACTTCGACAGGAGAGCTAGCTCTATCCTTTCTGACTTTCTTCACCCGTGCTACTGAATCTTTTGCCGGCCTCCCTACTTTCTTTACGGTAGGTTTCGGCAGCGGATCAGCAACAACTTTACGAGGTCTACCCCTCCGTGGAGCTACAGCCGGAACCGGCGGGTCTGGCAACCGTAGCTTTCGTGGTCTTCCTCCGCGTTTCCGCTTGACAACGTTAGCTTGGGGCAAGGACGGAACGACCAGAACAGCGATCATCGTGGCTTTCAAACTCCGTTTCCCCTTCTTAGGCCTTCCCCATCGTTTCACAAACACGGAGACTTTCTCTCTCTCTTTCAGATCAGGACATTCCTTGCCAGCTATTACTTTCCCACTTTCAAGTCTGAGGACGTCGCGGCCAGCCTTCTGCAATGCACGGAACTCCGGTGCTCTGTCAAGATTAACAACCTGCACGGGTCCGTCCTTGTCAAAAGCTTGCTTAAGGTAGTTGACATGACACCTTACGACTCCTGCAACTGTTTCCAGTTCATAGGTTGTACCCCCTATAAACCGTTTTACTTTGAAGGGGCCATCCCACTTGGGACCGATCTTTTTACTGGCCTGCGGATGGTTGTAGCGGTATACGACATCCCCCACTTCAAAGGTCTTAGGCTTAGCTCGCCGATCGAAATCCTGTTTCTGGTGGATCGCTGCCACTCCGAGATTCTCACGGACGAACTTATGCCCAAGCTTCAGCCAATGCTTCAAATTCTCCACGAACGGCACTCTGCATGGAAAATCCAGACCGCCTGGTTCCACCCCGTGGACCAAGTCCATAGGCGTTACCAGCTCGTCACCAAACACCACAGAGTTAGGTGTGCATAACGTACTTGCATGCACACTTGCTCTGTACGCGTGAGCGACACACGGAGCCAACAAATCCCAATCCGTCACACTATAATCCGTCAGACAG
Organism: Sthenelais limicola; assembly: GCA_942159475.1. Lineage (NCBI taxonomy): Eukaryota > Metazoa > Annelida > Polychaeta > Phyllodocida > Sigalionidae > Sthenelais > Sthenelais limicola. Next base: position 18,522,059 of record OW804099.1, on the reverse strand, counting down.
GACAGTTGTTCTACTAGGACTCGGTTCATTCTCTCCGTCTGACCGTTTGACTGCGGTCTATACGGTAAGGTAATGAGCTTTTCAACCCCTAGCATCTCCAGCAAGCTCCGCAACAGGGTGGATCGAAACTCCGGTGCTCCGTCCGTTTGCAACGACACGGGACAACCAAACCGGAGGATCCATTCCCTGAAGAGAACTTCCGCACATCTCTCAGCGGTGTGGTCTGGCATTGGATAGGTCTCCGCCCACTTTGAAAAGTGATCCGTCACTACCATGATGTAGTTATTACCTCTGGGGGTAAGACGGAACGGACCTATTATATCCAATCCAATACGACTCCAGCGTTCTCCATGCAATTCCTTCTTAAGAGGCATGATTCCGCCACCACCCCTCGTCTTTCGCATGCTACATTCCGGACATGCCCTGAGCCACCTTTTCAGATCACTTCTCATGTTGGGCCAGAAGTACTTCTTCTTGGCTGTCCAACCAGTCTTGAAAGATCCGAAATGCCCAACCGTCCTCGGTCCATGCATTCCTTGGAATATCTCATAGCGAAGCGCAGTAGGAATTACTTTGCGCATGTACGTGATTCCTGTGCGAGGTTGAGTCCACGACAAGCACAACACACCATTCTTCATTGACAAACTCCCCAAGTTATGCATATAGGTACAGAATTCGTCTGATTCACCGGACAGGGACTGCTTGTCCGGAACCGAGACTTCTCCTTCCACCATAGCAATCACTCTTAGGATCTCTGGGTCGTCTTGCTGAGCTGTCCGGATGATTTCTCCCGTAGCAGCAAGGGTCACAGTGGTTGCAGCAACAACAGCGTCGTGCGCCCCACAATCAACACAGTCAAATCGAGTACACTTCCGGGTCGGGACCCGGGAAAGCGCATCAACGTTGACATGTTTCTTCCTCGCTCTATAGAGAATCATTCTATGGAGAATCATCCAGGCCATACTCTTGCATCTGGGTTAACCAGCGCGCCAGCATGTCCATAGGATCCAGCATGTCCATAGGAAGTTCAGGAGCCAACGCAGCGAAGCATGGTCCGTCCGAACAAAGAAGTTCCGATTCCCTAATAAATAGTGCCGGAATTTCTTCAGATAGGTAAGCACAGCCAACAACTCTCGTTTGGTCGCACAGTAGTTCCGTTGGGCTTTATCCAAGCTATTACTAGCGTATCCAAGGACTACCTCCTTACCATCTTGGACCTGGGACTGAATCCCTGCCATGCCATACCCACTGGCATCCGTGTCTAAGATAAACTCCCCCTCTTTCCGAGGGTATCTCAACAACGGAGCCCGGGTTAACAAATCTTTCATGCTCTGGAAGGCAACTGCACACTCCGGGGTCCAGTTTATTGCTTTTGTGTATCGTTTTTCTCTTCCGGCTGCCGTTACTACGTCCTGCAACGGGGAGACAACTGCAGCGAAATTCGGTTGGAATTCCCTGTAGTAGGACGCGAATCCTATAAATTGTCTAACTTCCCTCGCAGTCTTCGGAACGGGCCAGTCACAGACCTTCTGTATCTTCTTCGGGTCCGCTCGAATTCCTTTTTCCGATACTAATCTCCCCAAGTACTCCACTTCACGGCGGAATAGTTCACATTTCTTGGGTTTCAGCTTCAACCTGTATTCCCGGATTCGTTCAAGAACCAATCGCAGATTTAGCAGACAACCATCGAATGTCTCGCCAAATACAACGATATCTTTGAGATACACCAAACAAGACTTCCAGCGAAGGTCGTCTAGCATACGATCCATCATCCGCTGGAATGTGGCAGGAGCATTGCACAATCCAAAGGCCATAACCTTGAATTGAAACAATCCGACGCTGGACAGGAAAGCCGTCTTTTGCTTACTCTCCTCGTCCATCGCTATCTGCCAATGCCCACTTTCCAGGTTGAGGGTGCAGAACCATTTATTTCCGCCCAACGCCTCGACACACTCGTCTATTCTAGGGAGTGGAAAGCTGTCCTTTACTGTGACGGAATTGAGCTGGCGATAATCGACGCAGAAGCGTTGAGTTCCATCCTTTTTACCAACAATCACGATGGGTGCTCCCCACGGACTATTAGAATGCTCAATACGCCCCTGCTCGTACATCTTCCAGATCTCCGCTTCGGCTACTTCACGCTTAGACACCGGAATCCGCCTATAAGCAAGCTTGATAGGTCGAGAGTCGGCAGTATCAATTACGTGTTTCACGACATGGGTGCAACCCGGATCTTCTCTCCAACCATCTCCGGGTAGCGAAAAGCTCCCACGAAACTCATTAAGAAGACCCATCAGCTTTGACCTCTCCGTCGGATCAGTCAAATCAGAGTCCCTTACAAGTTTCTTCAACGGACATTCCGTACTTGGTGGCACAGGGTCATCCGGGGCAATCAAATCCTCATCTACCACAGACGGGGTTTCTACCACCTGTATAGAGTTGATGATTGCATCCTTTATTTTGTCCTCCGGACACATATTCACCCCCTCCGGACTAGTAGTGGGTGACGATAGCAGCGTCACATCACTCACTCATCCAACCACCATATCAACACCTAAACGTAGGGTTTCCGCGGACGGATTACTAAAGGCCACAGTCGCCGTAGCGTCAGCCGAGATATATGAATCAAGGCATCCCACAGTGTAATCCTTTAGAAAACTCTGGTCCGGCTCAAACATCAAACCCGTTGACGAATCCGAGCACCCGCGAACATCAATCTTAACCAGTGTAGCTGAATAAGGACGAAGGACCACCGCTTTCCGAAGTGTTACCTGCCTTCCATCGCCTACTTCACTAGTTGTAATCATATTCACCGAGGGACCCGATTGCTTTGGCGGATCACCACGCCAGTGATGCATGATCACAGCGTCTTCTCCATCATTCAAAGACAATTTCCCTGACCAGCACACATAACATCTATGCACAAGATTGAAATCTTGCGCCAAGATTCCGGACTCCGGGCCAGATAAACCCGATACTACCAGACACATTAACATGTACGTCCGTTTCCCTAACGTCAAAGGGAACAGAGCGCTACCATGCACAGTAATCTGTGAATCGTTTCCCATCGTGCACGCCAACCGGCACGGAACCAGTGGCGGCGGCCGACGCAGGGAGTCATAGAACGTCTTCGTCACCAGGCTAGTGGTAGCGCCCGGATCCCAAAGGAAATCACCACATCCCCATTCACTGATACTGAAGCGTACCATCTATCCGCAATATATGGATCACGGAGCTTCAACACCCTCTGATCATCCATGGAAACTTTCTGAATACTCGCACCCGTGATGGGACCTGACTCCGCTATCACCAAATGCCCTGACTCAGCTTGGTAACCTGCCTTACCCCAACAAACGTTGTCGGAGTCTGCAACTACAGGAAAATCCCTGGAATCTACACCATTCCCGGAATGAGTGGTCTCGTCCGCTCGACGCGCCCGAACCGCTTTCGTACCTCCCCGGCAGACAGCCCCAGGCTCAGTAGTACTTACGGGAGCTAGAGCCCCACACCCAGTCTTCGTTTCAGACACAGAACGATCATGAACTGCAGTACTAGGAAGCGCAAACATTCCCCGGATCCCATCTCGCTTCTTATGAGACCCGTTTGGAGTTTTCCGACGAGTCCGGCTTCACTGCTTGATCAGCCTTTGTCGTGGAACCTCCCCTACCAGTTGCGTCTTTCCAGACATCCCTCTGTGGACAGCTAGCCATAAAATGAGCCTCCTGACCACATTGGAAGCAACCAGTCCGCTTCATACCTCTTTTCCAGTTAAACTTCGATTGTTTACCGGAAAACTTCTGTCATGACTGTCCTACCCAGGACCGTAGAGCCTGGACGACAGCTTCAGGGACGTCATCGCCACATGAGTCTTCCGCCACAGGTTCGGCAGCTGTAGCTTGCACGGAAACCTTTGGGTTTTTCTTCCTCACATCCGGGCCAGCAGTGGTAAGTGTACTTATAGAGGCAACACTGCCACTCTCCAAGTAACAACTCTCCCACACCTTCGCCCAGTGTATGGCTCTCAGGAGATCCTTCGGCTGTTTCAGGCGAACTCAATCAGCCATGTCCTGATTTGTCACTCCCTGTAGGAATACACGGAGGGAAACTGACCTCAACGTGTTACCCAAGGGACCAAAAGCATGTCGCCCCTTCCGAGCAACGTCGTTACCGAAAGGTCTAACCGACTGGTTCGGAGTCTGGCGGGAATTATAGAATTCTGCCTGCTTTCTAGGTCTAGACTTCTCGCCAAAGTTTGCTTCCATATGGTCGACAAACTGCACAAGAGTCAAGTTCTCCGGCAAATCTCCCATTTCCGCTAGCTGTCTCCTTGAACCACAGATCAACTGTCGTAACAACTGTTCGGGGCTCCAGTTGTGCGCGGTAGCAATAACTTTCATTTCTGCCAAGTATATCCTCCACGAAATAACACCATCCCACAACCTGGGTACGGATACTTTCGGAGCAATACTCTCACGGGTCGAAGACTGATTGTAATTAAAATCTTCATCCGACTCATCCGGTCCAGTATACTCAAGACCCTGGACAAGAGAATGATCTTTCCGGCGGGACCTACTAGATCGACAATAATCTTTTCCACAGTCGTCATCAGAGTCATCTGAGTCACTATTACCTCCGGAAGGCTTCTTCCGGGCTTTAGTACTGGATAACACAGAACTGGGGGAACCAGGGGAATTGCGGTAGTATGTACCATCACAAACTCTACCATTAGGAGTCTTAACGACAGCGTTATGTGACTTCGAAACAACCACATTGCTCTGTTCCTTGCGCGGGGTAACATTCTTGCTGGCCAAAAATGAACCATCATCTGCATTCCCTTTCAGGGAAGACAAAGCTTGTGCCTGCTTTGAGAACGTAACATGCCTGTCTACATCCTCCGGCCCTTTAGCTGCAACAATGGACGGATCGTCCAACATCGGTGCAAATGACAACTTCGGATCAGCAAAAGTTGACGTCACTGGAGCTTTGGGTGTGTATGCACTTTTAACCTTCAACAACATACCAAGCAAATCCTCACCCTGCGAAGTGTCCGGCGGGGGCGTGTCTTCCGTCCCATCCTCCGAAACACAATCTTCCACCGTTACTGGCGGAGGCGGTCCGTAAACAGCATCATGTATAACTCCACGAAGAGTTGCATTCTGCTGTGTAACGTCTGCCATACGCGCATGCAAATCCTCAGCAGCACTTCTATGAGCTTTAAAGTCGGTACGCATCTTCCGGAATTCGTGACGGAGTTCATCCTCAGTCAAGTCTTCCGGCGACCGACGCCACTGATTGAAAGCACTACCTGCTCCAACATCTACCCGGTGCACGGAGCCATCGCCCTCATAAGCGAAAGTTCCCTCATCTTTACGGGTTACGAGATCCCTACGGTCCTGCTCCTTACAGGGACCCAATAGTCCTTTCATCGGAGGACCAAAGGTATCCGCAACTATAGACAACTTCGGAGGTTTGATCACAGTAGCGACCTTTGCCGGAGACTTGACCACACTGACTTTAGGCGGAGACTTCGTGCCCAGCGGGGCAACGGCACCATCCGCTGCTTCAGCCATTTGGTTGGGTCTATCAGCCAATCTCCGAACCTCTGCACAACGCAGTCCTGTTTCACCAAGAAACAACAGTCACACTATCAACAAGGTCTGCGGCCAGAAACTGGTTTACGGCACCAATTGTAGTGTTTTCCATCTCACACTACCCAAGTTCGATATCTCTATTCTTGCGAAGGGAAAGAAGACCAGACACACAGCTCTTTAGGTATCACGGGCTTTATTCTCCACACAAACCATGTCCGATAGTGTTTATCGGACCCAACAGAGGTGACCAGGTATTGGCCTCAGAGGACAAGTGGCAATTATGGTACACGATCATTGCAGGTGTTGAGAGTCAAACAGTTAACATGGTTTTACATAGGAGTAACACAGTGAAACAACACGGAGTCTTACCGGAGCATCCGGAAGCACTCTAAGACACATTATGGTAAAAGAGTTGACTAGATTTAAGTTACCTTTGATAATGGTTTACTGGAACTCTGTCCAAGTAAGAAAAGGCGGGAATCCGAAAGGCCATTTCTGAGCCGGGAGCGCGTTCAGTTGAGGCGCGTGCACCCAATTATAGCAACACCCGGTCAGACCAATTATCTCGGATCTATTTAAAACCGTATTCACTACATAAATAAATAAATAAATAAATAAATAAATAAATTAGTAAATATTTATCAGATGTCCGAATGTTTACCATCATTGGAATTGGCTTGAAGCCATCTTTTCACATATAATGATATCTCCAACTATTTTGTTTGCGACTTGTCACTCATTAGTTATCTTCCTGTAACGCATCATATGGGTCAGATTTTCAGAAAATGTACAATTGGCAGCTGTACACATTGAGTAAATACTAGGTAAATTCGAGTATATTCGGCATTGCATTGACTCTTGCAATCTGTTTGGTTAGGTTGAACTGTATTTTGAACTTTATTTTCGTCTGAAATTTGGGTTATTCGAGAAGGTTGAATTGTACATTTTATCAAAATCTGACCCATATATATATGTTATAATTGTCAATTATGTTGCAGTGTGATGTGCCCAGCACTGGCCGTGATGGTTCATTACCGGCCAAAGTCTGCATTATTGGAACTCACTTGCAGGAGGGATACGGTACGAACATTACTATTAAATGGGTCAGATTTTCAGAAAATGTACAATTTGCCTTCACCAATCCTCTCAAATAACCCACATTTAAGACAGAAATGAGCTTCAAAATTCAGTTTAACATAACAAAATAGATACTTTAAATCAATTTGATACCAAATATACTCGGTATTCATCATTTTTTAGCCGAATTTACTGAATGTGTAGATCTGCCAATTGTATATTTTCTGAAAATCCGACCCAAATACTTATTCTCCCATTTTGGGGGCTTATCACTTTTAGTGATATAAATCTGTGCACAAAATTTCAGGACAAGTAATGTATTAAAAGTATTTTTGCGTTTGAAGGTCAACCTATGGAGTACATTTAGTTATTTTACTGGTAATTGCCCACCCAGAAATATTGCAAACCTCTTTTAAACATAATGTATTTCAAACATAAAACAATGAAACAGTTCTTAGATGCCCTTCATGTTTACCATCATTGGAATCAACTTGATCTCATCTTTTCAAATATAATAATATCTCAGAATCCAATTTCTGCGACTTGTGACTCATTCTCCTGGAACACATCACAAATGTTTCTGCCGGGCTAACCAAATAACTATGTGGTCGTGGGTAAGACCATGAAGTGCCTTTCTGTCTCTTTTTCTGTCTCTCTCTCCCTTCTTCTCTATCTCTATTTCCTGGGTATGATCATCCCGCCCTTGATATAACCATATTAAATATGTTGATAAGGGTGTAAAGCAACCAATCTCACTCACTCACTCCCAATAACTATGATTCAACCATTATATTTCCAGGCAGCACAGCTACAGAAGTACGCAACCAACAGCTAAGTACAATACAAGATTTCCTAGATGAGAGTCTGAAGTCAAAGCAAGAAGATTACATAGTTATTCTATGCGGGAATCTCAATTTCCATTCTTTTAAAGGTATTTGACATAGAATACACATTCTTTATTGCCATTTGCAAATTAATAATGACACTTTTTTATGAGCTACGGAAGCTTACAACAATCCTTTTGCGGTTTTATATAAATTCTGATTTTATTTTGTATTTTCACAAGCATCACATCCTTACAATGCTATTCTCAGCTTAAGTTGCAGAAAGAAGACTTCAGATTTATATAATTAATATTCTACCATCGCTACTACTACAATATACATAAGTACTCATTATCTAAGCAATAATACATGAACATACACCATAAAGCAATATTAGTACTAGCAGATAATCCAAAATGAAATATTTTTGGGATTTCCGAGGAGATTTCCGAGATAATATAAGATGATAATATTAGAAATGGTTTAAATGATATAAACACCGTGCATCTAAATACAAGGCTCATAGCAATCAATTAAATATCATAACAGTTTCCATATTGGGTTTAAGGAATACATTGTGTTTTCCATAGGAGAAGAAGTCAACTCTAGTCATTCCATCTTCACTGACTTCCACGACCCGTGTGAGGCGCCACCTGGTGTAGATAATGAGTGGGTGTTGGGTACTGACGTCATCACAGAAGCACTCCACCATAAGTCAGTCAGGACGCCCGCAGGCTTAAGAAGGTAGGTGCTAATTAATTATTATGTGTTACATGCAGACACATTGATCACAAGTCAGAGAAATGATATTTTTCAAGGTGAATTACCCACAAGATTTCTTTGTAGGAATGTTCTTATTTTTGGAGTACCTAATGCCCCCAGTTGTATGTACCAAATTTCGAGACAGTGTGTTAAATATATTCATGCATTTTTAAGCTCACCCCATAGAGTGGATTTAGCTACATTACTACACTGCTATGCATATAACATTGGTCAGAAGTCGGTGGACTTCTGCCTGCCAGCCACAGGCTGAATGTATGTCCTACCATCTATACATCTAAGGAGTGCTACTTAACCAATGTGCCACCGGCGCCCCCTCGTGTCATACCTGATCGCCCCGGCGTCGGCAGCCTGCCGTGGGACGTAATGTTGGGACAAATGTGAAAAAGCTTGGTCTGTGATTCGACCCCACAATGTTCAGATTGGAAGTCCTAGGTGCTAACCATTTGACCATAGAGGACTGTAGAGATTATGCATACAAACAATGGGCATATCTGGACTTCACCTTATAGTATATCTGTATTAGTAGACCTGTTAGTAATACCTGCATCGGTGGATAGCCGTGAATATTTCATGCCTGTTATGGGCGTCCATGCATGGATGTTGGGGATATATGTACTTCTCCCAGACGATGCCCATTTTCTGAGATTCAGAGTGTAGTAATTGTCCACCCAGAAATTTTGCGTACTCAATATTACTTAAAATATACTTCATTATTAAAAGTACTCATTAAATGTCCTACTGTTTACTATCATTGGAATGGGCTTGATCTCATCTTTTCTAATATGATGATATCTCAAAATCTATTTCTATACTAACAACCGTAATGTCTCTGTCATGCTACCCACACTGACGGTTTTCCCAATGCACAGGTGTTTGGAAACAGTGGAGACTTGTGAGGACTATCTGGTGCAGGACATACCACGGGACGGGCCAGCAAGGTGGAGGCGAAGTTGTAAAATTCTTTACCAGACGAGTGAATCTCAGAGAGAAAACATTGTAAGTTGTCCATGTTTCTTCTATCTATTCTATGAATCTATGGATCTATGGGTTATAGACTCATTCACTGTAACAATGTATTGTGAGAAACTAAAGGCAATTTGCCCAGAGATTCGGTATTCTAGTAGTTGGAAGAATGAAGTCGGAGAGAAGTTGTAGGACTGACCTCACTCCTATCATAGCCTGCTGATGCCATGTGTTGTCCATGTGATAGATGACCCTTGCCTTCCCCTCCCCCCCCCCCTTACCCAAAACCCGAGCTTACAGTCCCCCCTTCCCTCTTGCCCCCTCCCCCTTATAATACCCACTGATTAAATTAGCGCAGGGAACAATAGTTAGTATGGCTGGGTGGAGTGGTCAGTGCTAGATTAGCATGTCCCTCCATCCCAACTAAGATCATGCAGGGTGTGCATGCCTCAGCCATGGCCAATCGACTAATTGGGTCAGTGATTAACCTAAAAGAATGCAATTCTTTACAGTAAACTATATGTCATGCTGGGTCAGATCCTCAAAAAAATGTACAATTCACCTTCACCAATCCTCAAATAACCCAAAATTAAGACAAAAATTCAGTTTAACCTAACCAAACAGATTGCTAGAATCAATGCAATGCCGAGTATACTCGAATTTACCTACTATTGACCAAATTGCAGCCTAATTTAGCAGAACTTACTAAAGGTGTACAGCTGCTGACTGTACATTTTCTTAAAATCTGACCATGCTCATGTTTACTCAGCTTAGAACCTGTAGTTCTTTTTCTGAAAATTACAATCGTTATTATTCCAATCCTTTTTTCTTTTAATTTTCGCTCCTACTATAATGTATATTTAGGCTAAATACATTTAGTAGGTAAATTAAAACTCTATACTTGTTCTCGTCTATACAATCTATAATCAAAATTCTGAATTTTCTTTTCCGTAATTAAATTAAATGAAACGTATCAAGAATGTGAAATTTTGTCAATAAAGATATTTTGAAAAAAAATTAAGGACCATACAGAAAATCCTTTCTGAAGTATAACTCCTGTTTGTACGTCACCCTTAGGTACAAATAAAAAATATTTTGACTTAAATTGAATATTTCTTCTGGATGTAATATTTAATGGATGTATACTTTATTCAATATTATTGTTATTTGCAGAAGATAAAGGACTACCAGTTCATCACCGACTTGTCAACAGTAACCGCACATATTCCTATTGCTGCTTCCTTCATCCTAACATGAACAATGACAATAAACGCCATGTAATACTATCAAACATTGTTTTTCTTGATTCTCTTTATTTGGCCCTGAGCCTATGGGTCAGATTTTCAGAAAGTGTACAATTGGCAGTATATTTGGCATTTCATTGATGCTAGCAATCTGTTTGGTTAGGTTGAACTGTATTTTGAACTTTATTTTCGCCTGAAATTTGGGTTATTTGAGAAGATTGGTGAGGATGGATTGTACATTTTCTGAAAATCTGACCCACCAGTGATTTTGTTTCTTTCTTTACGAACAATGTCAGAGAGGCGAGACTTCTAGGGGATATGGACATGCAAGTTCGTAGTTGAAACAGCAATGATACCCGTCACCTGTTTCAACTACGAATGCTTATGATCCCAACATAGAAATCGTGTGAATAAATCACTTTGAAAAATATCATTTTTGCGACTTATGACTCATTTTTCTGAAACACATCACATATAATACTTTGAATGGATTCGGATCCTTTCGGAGAGCATCATAATGGATGATTGATAGCGATTCAAACCAGAGACAAAATATAAAATCGTAATGAAAACATGCATGTTCGAGTAACACTCTTTGGAACCACGTAAACACATGTACTATGGACTATAATTGTTATAACTTGGTTTATAGCTTGAATACATATTAGAGTATTGTAGAGCTATTGTAGAAGGAGAAATAAATAGAGACCAGAGGCTTGAGATCTCGGGATCCGACTTACTTATTTCATTATCCAAATGATACACATGGGTTGTAGAATGGTCGTGGTTGTTGGTGATAGGCTGATACATTTCTATAATTATGAACTCTGATGTTACCTAATCCTCTTGCTGGACTTGCATAGTACTGCGATTAATTAATTTGATAAGTAATAATTAGTGTTAATGATAATTTGGAATATTAATAATAATGTGGTTAATCATTGTTATGCAATCATTATGTAATATTGCGTAGTATGATATAACATAATTATATGGGTCAGATTTTTAGAAAATGCACAATTCCCTTTCACCAATCCTCTCAAATAACCACATTTGAGACGGAAATGAGCTTCAAAATGCAGTTTTAACATGACAGAACTGATACTATAGATTAATGCGATACAAACTAAACTTAGATATACCCGGTATTCATAATTTTTCTGCACAATTTAGCAGAATTTCCTAAATGTGTAGAGCTGCCAATTGTACATTTTCCGAAAATCTGACCCATATGTGAAGAGAGAAGTAGGATAAAAAACGGAACCCGGTAGTATCTCCTTCCTCCTATAGTTACTGTACTGATGTCGCGTGGTAGTCGACTCAAGGGTGGTCTCCACTGCCTGCGTTAAGCTCTGCGGTAAACCTTGCGATGGTGATGTGCTGGTTCTGTAGGTGGAGAGGAGTGACGAGGTCCTGCCTACATGGTTCACTGGCCATGTAGGCAGAATCTCGCCACTTCTCACCATCACAACACCATCGCAAGGCTTACCGCAGCCAGTGGAGACCACCCTTTAATTATTACAGTCATGGGTCTGATTTTCAGAAAATGTACAATTGGCAGCTCTACATATTTAGTAATTTCTGCTAAATTCTGCTAAAGAATGATACATTTTGGGTATATCTGAGTATATATTTAGTATCGCATTGATTTAAAGTATTAGTTCTGTAATGTTAAACTGCATTTTGTAGCTAATTTCTGTCTTAAATGTGGGTTATTTGAGAGGATTGGTGAAGGCGAATTGTACATTTTCTGAAAATCTGACCCTCACGCAGCCAGCATGTAAGGCTTAAACCAAATAACAGACTAAGAGGCTACGTACTTAGCTCCCACTATTCCTGTGGTCACCCCATGTTTATAAGGGTCAGACTTTCAGAAAATGCACAATCTGCAGTTCTGAGTATCTGAGTATATTCTGTATTGTATTCATTCAAAAGATTTGTCTGGTTATATTGACCTGTATTTTAAACCTGATTTTCGTCTTAAAATTGAGTTTGAGAGAATTGGTGATGGTGAATTGTACATTTTCTGACGATCTGACCCATATAATATTTTGTTATGTACTAGACACTATAAGCAATAGAATGTCTCGTCGGAAGAGATGCCAATGGCAGATTAAAATAGGCATTGGCCAGCTATATATGGGGACTGGATATAAGTTCATATTGGATTAGAACATTATATACTTGGCTAGCACCATCCTTGATCCCTAAATGGGTCATATTTCCAGAAAATGTACAATTCAACTTCACCAAACTTCTCAAATATAAGCCAAATTTCAGACGAAAATAAAGTTCAAAATACAGTTCAACCTAACCAAACCGATTGCTAGAATCAATGCAATGCAGAATGTTCTGGAATTTACCTAGTATTGACAACATTTCTGCCAAATATTGCCGAATTTACTAAATGTGTGCAGCTGCCAATTGTACATTTTCTGAAAATCTGTCCTAAATGTGTGACTGTTATATAACGCTGGATCTCAACTTTATACTTTCGTTTTTGCCCGTCGACCTTCGCTCGCTGTGGCGTCCGGCCTATGGAGATGGGGGCTCAGCCAGGCATTCCCTGCTAAAGCCACCCAAAAATATTTTCCTCAAATCTTTCTTTCCTTTATCCTGAGTACTGTAGAATGGAATATTCAAATAAAGAGAATAAATACAAATTTATATTTCCTCAAAGTTCCTGAGTGTTTCATGAATAATTCATGGCTTTTTTTAGAATATTTTAGTATGATTTTGTTTTTTGCTGATCTACAGTGGCAATCTGGATCAAATGGGATTAATAGTGTAATTAGTTGGCTTCTTCATATACTAATCTAGCTAGTGTCATCCTTACATGTTTTATTCCAAAAGGATTTCCGAAATTTAAGAAGATGATAGAGACACAGACTGGAAAAAGGGAGGTTTCACTAGGTCATCTGCATAATTATTTTGGGAGATTATGAAATTTTAGACCAAGACCAATTGCATTTTTTTAAGATAATCAGCTGAAAATGCAGCTTAAAACAATTGTTAAAAATAGTAACTGTTTATTTCTCAACCGTAGTGTAAGGGTGAATATGTGCTAGAGAGAGATACAATATACAACATGAACTATACAGTGAAACCTCTCTATTGAGACCACCCTTGGTACTGAACGATTTGTGGTCTCATAGCGAGGTGGTCTCATTAGAGGGGTTAATCTAATAAGAGGAAAACTATTCAGGACTGAGAGAAACTGGTCTTAATAGAGGTGTGGTCTCTATAGAGAGGTGGTCTGTATGCGAGGTTCCACTGTAGTTGGTAATAACTTAAGAATGACAATTCAATCAGGAATTTACATTGATTGCAACATTTGAGTGATTTTCGGGTTTGATTGTGCGCCCAGAACGAATTCTTGCTCTGAGAGTTTTCCATCTTCGTCCTTCTCTAACTGTCCCCACAAGGCGTCGACTGTCTCGTCTGCGGGTAGGAAGAACTCATTGCCGTCTGCAGATATACCCTGCATCTTGTAGATGGCCTGCAACAATAAGCCATTAAATCATGTATTGTTAACTTCTTCTTTTTTTTTTTTTTTTTTTACAAAACATATGTGATGTGTTATGGCAAAATAAGTCATAAGTCGCAACATTTATATTTTTTTAATGAGTTATTCATAGGATGCCTTTCTGGGAATGTGTTCATTTTTCGTGTGCTCAACGCTGCTTGTAGCATGAATACATTTACCAACTTTCAACAAAGTGTAATAAATATATCCATGTATTTCTAAGGTCATCTCATAGACCATATTAAGCTACTTTAGTAGGAAATGTCTATCCAGAAATATTGCAAACATGTTTTTCAAAAATAAAAATATCAAACTTAAAATATAGAAATACTTCTTAGATGTACTTCATGTTTACTATCATTAGAATCGGCTTGATCTAATTTTTTCAAATATGATGATATTTCAAAATCCATTTTTTTGCGACTTATGACTCATTTTCCTGAAACACATCACATATCTTTTATTCAATCTCTCAACAAAGAACCTTCTCCATCTAAATATACAATCGCTATCTCGGTCCCTCACACTCTCAATGTTAACTTGCGTTGCCTTCTGAAATAAAAACATATGCTGAGGCTTCTACCTTATTCTCGTGTTTTCCGGATAAAAAGCGTTCCATAGACCAAAGTCTTTTTTAGCAGATAGGTTGAACTGATCATATAATATTGGTTTATGTGAAAGAGCACGGCGTCGGTGGTGGTAGATGTACCCCTTTTTAAGTTGCTTGTCAGCACTTACACTGTTATCAGTGATTTGTGATGAGAACATGTCTTTTATCATATATCGAAAATTTGTAATATGAATGTACTGTATATATTATATGAAAATTGTAATTAAATTGTAACTAATTAATGTAATAATAGAAATTATATTGCTGTAACTATTAACTGTCTGCTCGTAGTAATATATATTGTATTGAAACTACTCATATTTGTAACCTTATCTATATTTCTGTAAAATATCTTTTTGGCAAGTTAGGCTGTCCTGAGAATATGTGTACTGTACGTATGAAAATGTTCAATGTCCTGAATAAAATATTTTAAAATCTAATCTAAAATCTGTCCTGCAGCACCCTCAGGTTTTGCTTTAAATCTCTTAGAAAGTCGAAAAACACACCTATATATTGTAAACTTATCTATTTTCACGCAGATAAATTTTCGCGCACTAAGTACTTTGACACCTTTTCGCATGGATTTGAATTCGCGCGGCAAGGAAGTCTCACACCTTGTTTATGCAACAATTATACCTTTCGCACAGGATTTATTTTCACGCACTAAGGTGGGCGCGCGAAAATGGCGAAAATGAATACTGCGCGAACATTAATACGTTTATAGTAGTGTTTTTGTTATCATGATAAGAGGGTATTTGCATGTGTCACTGCGCATGTCTATTATCGTTCATCATGAGATTATCATGTATTATGAACATGAACTCAAAATTTATATTTTAAACAAATCCTGGGATGGATTCTGATGAAATCTGACATATCGAAAATTGCAATTTTCATTTTTTTAATAAATGATCTATGAAAACCAAATACATGATGGGAAAGATGGAGGCTTGTCCTGTGGAAACATGTGGGTCAGATTTTCAGAAAATGCACAATTGGCAGATCTACACATAGGCTGCAATTTGGTCAATACTAGGTAAATTCGAGTATATTTGGTATTGCATTGCTTTTAGCAATCAGTTTGGTTAGGTTGAACTGTATTTTGAACTTTATTTTCGTCTCAAATTTTGGTTATTTGAGAGGATTGGTGAAGGTGATTTGTACATTTTCTGAAAATCTGACTCATGTATAAGACATGAATACATTTTCTGAATATTATACCCTCACACCCAATGTTAAAGACCTACCTTAATTATAGTCACAGCTTCAATTCGTGAAATATACCCGCTCTTATCCAAGTCATAAAGTCGGAACGCCCAGCGTAACTTATCATAAGTCGTACCGTTTCCAGCCAGATTCATTGTCTCTATAAACTCATTGAAATCAATAGTTCCACTGCCATCCTTATCATACGCATTGAACAGTACATTGGAGAAGTCTTTAGCGTTGCCATTGGGGTAGAGTCTTTGGTAGAGTTTGATGAACCCCTCCTCACCCATCTGTCCATCGGCGTGTTCGTACATGAAGGCTTCATACCAGTTACAGATCTCCTCTTCCGTGTATTTAGTGTTGGCTAATCCTGCGTCCAGCATTTCTTGTGGTATCCTAAACGCCTCACCGTTTGTGTCTGCACTCGCCCCACAACCCATGATGGAAGGTTTAGTGATGTAACTGTGGTATCCTGGATAAAGAAAGAAAAGTTAATGTGTTTCAGGTAAATTTGTATTTGTATTTGTATCACCTCCTACTGACTTTCCTCCACGATCATCTCTTCCCCTCCACCCCCCTTTTCTCTTTCTCCCCTAACTTGTTTCCTCCCCGTCCCCGGGAAAATCTAAATCTGTTAATCCTCATCGAGCAAATGTTACTGTCATTATTTTTTCAAATGTCTAGGCACCCATATTGCTGCAATCTTGTATTTTGAAAACTATGACTGTACAAAGGGAGAGAACCATTGCCAGTCTATGACTGAAATGGAATTGTTACTCTACTTACATGCATTGTAAGTACCACCAGGGGGCTGGAATCCTCCCATTTGCTGGAGCGCTCCTCTGATTGGCTAATATATTAGCAATAAAAGTTTTCTAAATCTAAATCTAAAATTTAAAGATTTTTATTCAGCAATAGAACATTATGTAACAGTTACACTATTCTCAGGACGTGCTGACGTGCTTACAAAAGGTAACAGAATGTTGGGATGACTAATCAGATAAAAAAGTCATTTTATATATACCTTCGATCTTGATACAATTACTAGAGAAACAATACAATTCGTAAGAGCCTCGCACATTAGTCATTTTTAACAGAAAAATAAGAATAATAATAAAGAATCTCTAAAATCCAACTCCAGCATTCAAACGATCCAAATGGGTGGATCCTTTTTATGTATATATTAAACATTCATGTGACTCACAACATTTTTCAAAATGTGTTATTAACCAGATCTATGTGTTGGAATATTCTCAATGTATGTATGTATGTATGTATGTATGTATCACAATATATCCATGATTTCTAAGGTCATCCTAGCTACTTCACTAGTAATTGTCCTCCCATAAATATTGCAAACGGGGTTTTTTTTCTCAAAAATAAAAATATTAGACTTAACATATAGCAATACTCATTAACCGTCCTATAATATTTACCATCATTGGAATCCGCTTAACCGTGAACAAGCTAAATTACTGGGCGACCATTCTCCAGCTTTCTCTGGCTTTCTTTTGTCGCCCGGGTCGTCCCCCCCCCCCCCCACACACACACATAACTTGTTTTAGCGCACATAAAGCTAAGCTGACATTTACCACGACATCTGTTAATGAACCTCTTAAATCCAGCTTAATTATGAAGAAAGAAAGCGATTTTTCTCAAATTAACACAAACTGTTCAAATTATATTTTAACACAATGTATTAGATATTGACTATAGTACTTGTGTACTGTAGATCTAGACCTAGAAAACAGGGACAGAGCCTACCACATACGCAATGCTTGCCCCAACGACCCAACAGCCCTGTCCCGAGCTGTATACGGTTACCTGGCCGGCAGAGCTCAGGTATGGTTCATGAAGTTAAATTTAATATATTAAACATCTATTCAAACCAGGCCCAGGGTAACATTAAGAAGAAATGTGCTGATACATTGTTTCGGCGCATAAGCATGTCGACCCATTTGTCTCTCTTTATGTAAATGCCATTGGACAAATACAATATTTTCTATTCTATTCTATTCTACACCTGTAGGAAACTAAAAACTGATGTAACTGTTATGACGTGGAAATATTGATAACTAATGTTACTAATATATAACTTATAAGTGACAGGTTTCTTGTAACATAACTGAACAGATCTGTTTAATCAATGCCGAAGATACCGAAGATACATAAATATATCTAGTATTAACATAATTCAGCCTAATTTACCACAATTTACCAAATACTTAGAGCTGTCAATTGTACAATTTTTGAAAATCTGACCCATAAGTGACATTTCGTGGGATCAGAACTAAAAGGTCGTATTTAACTTTTGACGACTTCGGAGAAAATTGAAAAAAAGTAAGTTGTGAATTTGATCTCTATACTATAGTCATCAATGTAATATTGGTAGTGCAAATGTGTTCCAATTGTAAATTATCCTCATATTATAGGATGGAAAGTTAGGATGATACAGAAATAATGTCATATATACAACCTTTTGGTACACATTTGGGATGTGTTTTAAGAAAATGAGTCACAAGTCGCAAAAGTGATATTTTTCAAAATGACTTTTTTGAAAGATTCCTTTATGGAGATGTTCTGATTTCTCGAGGGTCTAGCACACTTAGTCATATGAACCTATGTACCAAATTTAAGGTCATAGTATTAAATTTTATCCTTGCTTTTTGAAGGCCTTCATATTGATGATGTTTAGTTACTTTATACTGGTAATTACGCACCCAGAATTGAATTGAATTGAATTGAAAAATCTTTTATTTGTCGGTAATATAATAACATCTACATTAAAAAATGACAAATTGGTCGACAGACTTCTGGGATAGTCCCAGTTCTTCCAGCCGTTCTTCCAGCCGTTCCCGAAACATTGCAAACTTTATTTTAAAAAAAATTAAAATATCAAACTTAAAATATAGAAATACATGTTAAGTGCCCTAGTGGTTACTATCATTGGTATCGGCTTGATCTCATCGTTTCAAATATGATGGTACCTCAAAATCCAATGTTTACGACTTGTGACTCATTTTCCTAAAACACATCACATTTTGTCAGGATTTTGCCAACGTTTTGTAATGGCCAAACTGGCGTACCTTTAATTGTGTCATTTTACTACAGAGAAGTGTCTAAATGTCTAATGATAATGCTAGTGCCAAAACATCTTATCTCCAAATATCCCTAAATAATTATGATTAGATTAGATTAGAATACTTTTATTGGCATTACGAGAATGCTGTTAATGAAGGGGAGATCTCTCCAGCATAGTGGGAGGTTTTCCGCCCCTTCTGATGGTTTACAATCGCCTGTTGTAGAGTAACAATATCGCTTTTATCAATGACCGAAGACGATTCTCTACAAGGGTGAATTCGCCGGAAAATGTACAATTCGCCTTTCCCAATCATCTCAAATTACCCAAATTTAAGACAAAAATAAGCTTAAAAATTCAGTTCAACCTAACCGAACACTTAATATACTCATATGTACCTGATGTGTATCATTTAACAGCCTACATTAGAAGAATTTACTAAATTTATAGAGCTGCTAATTGTACATTTTCTGAAGATCTAACACTCAATCGCTTTATATACATGTCTTCCTCACCTAGTGGCAAGAATAATTGTGATTTGTTTTAAGAAAATGATTCACAAGTTGCAAAAAAGGATTTTGAGATATCACCATATTTGAACAGATGA
Source organism: Sthenelais limicola (assembly GCA_942159475.1). NCBI lineage: Eukaryota > Metazoa > Annelida > Polychaeta > Phyllodocida > Sigalionidae > Sthenelais > Sthenelais limicola. The sequence goes on along the minus strand of OW804099.1, from coordinate 18,502,546 downwards.
GATCAAGCCCATTCTAATGATAGTAAACATGAAGGACATTAATAAGTATTCATAATATCCTATGCTTGATATTTTTATTTTGGAGAAAAAGGTTTGCAATATACATGTGGGTGGTCAATTACTAGTAATGAAGCTAGATATACTATTATGGTCACCTTAGAAACATAAGGATATATTTAAGGAACAGTCTTGAAATTTGGTACATATACTCATACGACACGAAGCGTTCGACACCTCAAAAGCGAGGGACTTTTTTACAAAGTGATCTTGCGAATGTATCACTTTGAAAAATACCAATTTTGCGACTCATTTTCCTTTAATACATCACAATCATTTTGGTACGTTGAGGATAAACCAGCAGTGGTCAGTACTAACCACTAATTAATGAATAAATAGAAACACGGGCTGCAACTAAGGACAATGAAACACGTATGTATTGCTATACATGCATTAGATTAAGTCAACAAATGTCAACTCTATAGGGTATGGCAAAGGACTATACATTTCATTGATAGCGGATTGACTTGTATATATGGGTCAGATTTTCAGAAAATGCACAATTGGCAGCTGTACAGATTTAGTAGATTCTGCTAAATTAGGCTGCAATTTGATCATTACTAGGTAAATTCGAGTATATTCGGCAGGTGAAAGTGAAAGTGAACTATACTAAAAGGAGTTTACATAAAGAGCAAAATACAAGTAAACGATATGAAGTTAATATAATCAAACAAACGATATGAAGTCGTCATAATCAATTATATCATTACCCATTGTAAGTAGTAAGTTTGACATATTGTGAGATGGAAAAATGCTGACAGAGTCTACACTGTGTGCGAAATACAAGTTATGAAGTAATAAGTTAGAGTAATAAGATAGAGCCTTTCTTAAAGTATGCCTCATGACATAATGTATAATTATTGAGTTACACATACATGTGTATAAGGGTCAGATTTTCAGAAAATGTACGATTGGCAGCTCTATATTTTTAGTAATTTCTGCTAAATTCTGCTAAAGAACGATACATTTTGGGTATATCTCAGTATATTTAGTATCGCATTGATGTAAAGTATTAGTTCTGCAATGTTGAACTGCATTTTGAAGCTCATTTCTTTCTTAAATGTGGGTTATTTGAGAGGATTGGTGAAGGTGAATTGTACATTTTCTGAAAATCTAACCCATAATTAAGTCCCTGGCACATACACCGGCAATCAACACTATACCTCACTCACTGAGACTATTCAGAATTACTCATTGGAATTAACTATTGTATCTGTAACATGTAAACATAGAATAGGAAGTAACCAGCGGACATTATTCCTCGCTGAGATTTAACACACAAAAATAGGCCCAAATATTAATATTATATTCTAATATTCTATATGTATTATATAATATCATATGTTTGTATGTGCTTTATTTTATTTGTGTCTGTTAAAGGCTGAACATTTAAATATTATTATTATTATTGTTAAGTAGAGAGTCCTGTCGGAAGAACTGTCGCCAACAGAGACATGAGACCCATTCTACATGTAGACCATATGTATAAAAAATAAAAAATAAAGTTTCAATATATATTCTGGAGTTCCTGAATGTATAGAAGTAAATGCGGGAGCTACCTACCTCGACCCTGCACTGGAGCGTGTGTGTGTGGTGTTCCAAGAAGAATGGTTCCAAGCTTGTTTACTCGCCCACTGCCGTCACAGTTTCACTTGTTGTACATTATTGGTGGTCTGGGGTGGGGGGGGGGGGGGGGGGGGGCGGTGGTAGGGGCATTGTTGTGATGTGTTACAGTGAAATGAGTCACAAGTCACAGAAAATGGATTTTGAGATATCATCATATATTTGAAAAGATGAGATCAAGCCGATTCTAATGATACTAAACAGTGCGGGGTAAATCGGAGACACACGAATTCTTTTTTGGCCTAAAACAGACAACTACTTTTTGTCCCTATAGATGAACGAACTACTCTTATGTGGTAAAGGCATATAAAGATATATGCTTCCACTATTGATGTATGTTCCCGTTGATATTTTATAATTATACGTACGGAATAATGAATCACAGGATCCAATATATTTAATGACTCTCGCTTGATAGCTGTAAATTATAAATAATAGATAGGTATTTTCATTTTTCATCATCATCTATTTTTCTTTTTCTTTTTCTTTTTTCTTAATATTTAAATAATTGGCTGAATTGTTACCTAGTATCTCGTCTGCTCTGAAATAATTGTCAACTAAGTCAGGGCATAACGAAAACCACAAATATATTAACATTTTTGTGAGAGTTAAACTGTCTGTTAAAACCTGAATACAATTTTGTCCAAAAAAAATAGATTTCATATAATTTCTTTAGAATTGAACTTTTGGCCTCTGTACGCACGGCATCTACCACCCAAACATCACTTTCACTTATCACTGTATTATGTCACTCATTATATTTATTATATGTGTGGAAAATACAAAACATGTTCTAAAGCTAATTGCACATAGTTTATAGTATCGATCGAATATGACGGGTGAAATAATTAATCAATGACCGTACGTCTAAATTTATCTCTGTTATAGTAATTAGACTGTATATAAGCTGAAACTATTGTATTCATGATCAATCTCTTTACAATACTATCTTCTGCCAATACAATTTGTTAAAAAAAGAAACTTATGAATAAGAACAAACAAACATGATTATCGGTTTTTGACACATGACAAGGTATAAAAGCTGTGGTGGCGGCTTTACTGAGCGGCCCCTTAGTGCGGCCAGTGTAACTGTGTATGAACCCGCCCAAACACTGCCTTTATATATATACTATAGGTGTGCATTAATATAGCACACGTCTGCAGCCCGCCCGCATTATATCATATCGATACCGGAGCTGGAGAGAACCAAAGCCCAAGCACATGCATGTTATTGTTGCTGTATATATGCTTCTACCATATGGGTCAGATCTACACATTCAGTAAATTCTGCTAAGTTAGAATGACAAATGATCAATACTAGGTATATCTGAGTATATTGAGATTGCCTTGATTCTAGCAATCTGTCTGGTTATGTTGAACTGTGTTTTTAACCTCATTTCTGTCTTAAATTTGGGTTATTTGAGAGGATTGGTGAAGGCGAATTGTACATTTTCTGACGATTTTACCCATATACCACGTTTGGTGCTCTTGCACAAGTCTTCGGTTTGCCTATCGTTCAATCAAGTAACAACAATTTATTTCTCCCCCAACGATCGCCGAAAAAACATTAGAATAGCTATAGATATATAGATATTCTACTAAACTATAGGCTGAATAATGATAAATTTATACTGAGTATATTTGGTATTGTGTTGATTAAAGACATCAGTTTGGTTATGCATGTATCTAACTGTATTTTGAACCTCATTAATTTTATGTTTTGAACTAGAGTTATTTGAGAGAATTAAAGAAGGGGAGTCGTACATTTTATGTTGACTAGACCCATATGTGGGTCAGATTTTCTACGAATGTACAATTGCCGATTTCCGGACTTTGGTTGATTTTTTTGGTTATATTTCTGCGAATAATCTGCGGAATCTGCGGAAAATGTATAGTTTTATATGGTTGCATACATTATTTACTGAGCTGTTGGCTCTCAAAGTGCCAAAACATGGCAAAACGGGTGTTCTTTTTCCATTTTTTTTTCTTTTGCTTTTAAAGTGAATAAAAATGCGAATTAGACACACTATCAACTTGGCTTTATGTTGTTATTACCCAATGGAACCCATCTACCAAATATTAACGACCAGTCTTTATTTTCCTTCAAGTGAGGTTGTTGGGAAAAATTGACCATTTGCTAAGTAACGTCCGACAGAGCCAGTGCCGATTACTAAAATGACATGAAGGAATATCCGTAGAATTTAGAAAATTTACATACATGGCCAATTCCACCAATTTGACAACATTTGGCCCCCAACCGTGGAAAGGGGTAAAATGGGCTTAAATCAAGTTAATTATCATTAATTTGATAATTTTTTTATTGGATGGTTCTACCAACCTGTGGAACAACATTTTTGGTTTTTTTAGCCCAATTTTTTTTTAAAAAAAAATCGGTTTTTTTAATAGCCATTAGTCCGTGGAATTGCTAAATTTCTAAATAATCTTCAAAATTGAACATTTTTTTTTATATGTTGTGATAGTAGGTTACGTGAATATGATCTGTGTAAAAAAAAATGCAAAAACAATATTTTTTTTCCAAAAGACATCAAAAATCAAAAAAAAATATTTGTGGGTACCCCCCCATGTCGTCTTCGTCACGCTGTGTGCCTAAGGTGGAATAAATAAATAAATAAAAAAAAAAATATGTCAAATTTTGATGAATAATGATAGAGTGCATGGGATTATATATGTATAGAACATTAAATGTATTGATTCGGGTTTTTCTTGAATCATGGCAGAGATCATGAGATCAGAGATCATGGCATCAAAAGGTGGTGGGTACCCTAGCCCATGTCGTCTTCGTCACACCTTTTATAGGGTTTTTAGAGCCTTATAAGGTATAAATTTGATAACAAACTTTAAATTTGACATTTATTATTAACTTGGCTTAATAGCAATCTATGTAGACCAAAATTAATAATTTCTGAGTAGTTTTTACATGATTTTTACTGCAAATTGCTTTTGTCGTCTTCGTCACGCTTTTGTCGTCTTTGTCACGCTTTGTCGTCTTCGTCACGTCGTCTACGTCACGTCTGCCGTCACAAAATGTCACAAATTATATCCCAAACACATATATAATATTAGAACCTTTATCCTTAAAAAATTTGCATCTAAATACTTGAACAGAACAGGAACAATCAATACAAGTATTCAAGTCAACTTCAAAAGGTAAACGAGGGTAATGAATGTTATATATATTCTAAATATAATGAGTTATATAATGTGTATACATGCATAATAATGTGGGCAGAGGGTCAATGACCTGTCACCCTTGCCGCTGCCATTATCATTACCATTACAGAATGGTTATTTTGCTGTAACTTTTCTTCTAGTTAGAATATTTTCACCAAATAAAAGGTGTTAGGATCCTTATGTCGAGACCTATCAAGTACAAAATAGTTCAATGCATTATTTGCATATTTGTTTTATCTATTTCTAATTTAAATCCTCATATATGTAGAAATATGTACCATTATTCGACATGCTATTTTTGGCATTTTTTTCATATTTGGGATCTATTTTTCGACCCCGCTGTAGAAAAATTACTAATAATCAGAATGGTTCCAAACTTGACAGTTTAATGTGCATATATATGAGGTTGATAGAAAATAACAAATCAACTGATAAAAGTAAAAATTATTTTTTGGTATTCTGGGGGTGTCTAGGGACCCAAATGTTGTCAAATTGGTGGAAATGGCCACATATTCTGTATCATGTTATCCTCATATATGTGCCAAATTTCATCTTCATTGAGCCAAGTACATTGGTCGTAGTGAGGTCGGTGTATCGCCATGTCAACTTTATCACGCTTTTTGTGTCGGACGCTACAACTATGAAAAAGTTTCGAAAAAAAACCCAGATTTGCACTTTTTCCTCTGTTACAAATGTTTTGTATAATAGTTAAGCCTCAAACAATATTTTCATGCAATTTAAGCTCCATACAATGTTCCGTTGTGTCTATTTTGAATTAAATACAAATAAATTGGTAGTGTCCGACACAAGTAACGTCCGGCTTGGAAAACGTACAGAGCTAGCAGCAATATGAATACAAGGCTACCCGAGGTCAGAGCATGTCAAGGCCATTGCTGGGTAAGTAAACAAATTTTTATCGGAGGTCTGAGTTCCAACTTTTTCCTCCAAAATCTCAATATTTACGGTCTGACAATGTTTAAATCAAGCAAATCCTGAAAGATGATGGACATAAGCATCATATTTTGGAAATTAACTGGGTTGAAAAGTGTTTTTTCCCATAATATAAACCTTTCTTCATTCGGCCTCGAGTCCTGATCTTTCAGCACGGCCGCAGAGCCATTTTAAGTTAACTTATCCGGTCGACGAAAAAGGGTCTAAATCTTGAGTAATGTCCGCCATAACAATGCCAAATGAACCAAATACTGCCATAATGTTACCAAATGCTACCCAATCTTTACAAATTTGCTTGATATACGACTTTATATGTTGCTGATGTGTGTAAACATGAGAAAGCGTGGTTGTTATATGGTGTTCGCCCTCCATGGGTCTGTCATCTCCGAGCCTATCTATTCAGCGATGTTATGTACACCATGAAAATACCAAATCCGACTAAAATTCAATTTCGATTCCAATTTTCTAACTGTCACAGTATTCCTCGGTATATCATCACTATATCCTAAAGTTTTCATGGTTCTATTCCATACGGTTATGTCGTAATATGGGTTTAATGAAGGTGTTGTGAAGCTCTCTTGCAAACTATTAGTTTTTGTGTCAGGCATTACCTGCCTTTTCCGGAATGTTCAGAAACATTTTAAACACGTACAAATGTCTTAAATTGAATATTTCTTTTCATTTATCTGCTTGGTTATACATGTTTTTGTCAGTTATAATCGTAATTATATATATTTTTTTATTTTTCTAACTTTTCTAATGGTAATTTAGATGTCGGACATCACTTATCCATTTTTGGAGCTGTTCTGCTCAGACAATCAAGTATGCACCTACCTGTTATTAGCATATTTTGATTCCCCTTTGGTGTCCCTTGAACACCAGGTAAATCATATTCCAATTTGTTGAAATTTTTTTTTTGTGATTTGTCCAACCGGGTAATGTCCACCATGAAAATACCAAATCTGACTCAAAATTAATTTTAATTCACATTTTCTAACTGTCACACTATTCCTCGGTATGTCCTCACTATATCATAAAATTTTCATGTTTCTATTACAGAGAAAATCAAAATGTGATGAATCGCCAATTCCTGGCCTGCGAAAAAGAAAGAAAGAGGATGAGTCGTGCCCGCCTGAAGCAGGAAAAGAGTCCTGAGACAAAGGCCCACGATGCGGCCCTGAACCGGGCGAGCGAGGAAGAGGGAGGAGGCGGCCCAGGAGGCGGAGAGAGAGCAAGACGTTGTGGAGGACGATGTTGTGGAGGAGGATGCTGCCCCAGATGTTGTGGAGGAGGATGCTGCCCCGGACCCTGTGCGACATGGCCGAGTGTCCCGGCACCTGTTCTTCACACATCAACACCCCCCCCCCAAGAGCAGCGTGGCCGTGGCCGTGGCCGTGGCCGTGGCCCAGAGCAGCCCGACAGCCCGCCTGGCCAAGTATTCAGTTCAGTTCTCCAACATTGCCAAAGATGGGCTTATGGGACCTTGTATGTTGCAAAAATAAACATTATGTTTGGCTTTAACAAAAAGGGATCAAATATAAAGATCATAACTGGCTTATACTCAATACAAGCAAAAATACTCTCTTTTTATAGTGCGTAGAGGTGTATGGTAAGGGTCAAAAGGGGTGTGGCCACAGTGCGATAGAGCATAAGGTGAAATGTTTGGACCGGAGTGTTGCTTATCGCGGGCAACGTCAATTGTATAGGTAGAAGTAGTTCTTCGATTGTGTGATGTGTACGGTATGGGTCAAAGTGGGAGGAGTCACGGTTTCTGGTGACCCATATCTTCATGTTTGGACTAAACTATCGCCACACCCACTTGGCCGTAGTAAGAGTTGTAGACGAATAATGTGGCTGGCCGATGCATGCAGTGGGCGTGGGGCAGGAGGAGTGGGGTTGGGTGGAAGTGGGGCAGTACAAGACTTTGACTGACCTGGGGTTGCAGTAGGTGGTGGTGGACCAGGGAGACCATGAGCTGCAGTCTCATCCTCTGTGCCGGGCGTAGGTGTTGCAGTCCCAGACACAGGAGATGAGGCGCGGCTGCTGAGGTCACCTTGGTTCTGCGGTTCCAGGTCGGTATCTTCCTCCTTGAACATTTCCTGCTGGTAGTCCTCATAAGTCTGGTGTGTTGTTGTTGTTGTCTTATGAGGCGTAGATGCTGTTTTACCCTCGAGTTGCTGACGCAGATGGCGCATCTCTTTATCCATGCGCCACATCCTCTTGGTGAGAAGCCTTTTGGCCTCACGCTCAACTTTCAATTTGTAGCGGAGGCGGTTCTTTCGGGGAGTGTGGCGAGACCGGGGGATAGGACGAACGAAGGGGCCCTGCTGTGTTGAGGAGTCACTATCTGGTGGTGGGCCGTCAGTACTGCTGGACCTACATTTGTGTTAGGGGCAATTATAAAAGCAAAATAACAAACAAACATAGGCAAAGCAAAAGCACCAACGAAAAATGTCTAAGTGTCAGACTTTCTGAAAATGTACAATTGGCCTTCATTAGTTCTTTCAAATAACCAAAAGTTAAGACAGAATGAGCTTCCAAATACAGTTTAAATAACATTGTACATTTTCAGACATTAATTATTAATTTATAGAAACAAGCAACCATAACCAAACATTAATTAGATGAAACAAACAAAATTATTCTCAGCAAGCAGGCAACATAAAACATTAACAAACAAAATTATTCTCAGCAAAGCAAAATAAAACATTAACATAAACAGCCCCATAAACAGCAACATGTAAAATCTTGTGTAGCCAATACATACAACCACTACACCACTAGTGCTTGAGCTTCTCATGGGCAACAGTATCACTATTAAAAAGGTACTGAACCAAAATTAACATTATTGCCTACTTTAGCCCCATAACCAAAGTGTTACCACTGCCAATTTTATTATTTATAATAAGTATAAGGTTATAATATTATACAAATTTATGTGCAATAATTATACATACACCAGATCTTGGGCCATGTTTGGTGAGACTATTCCTAAGACAGTTTCATTTCAAATTAAAATACAAGAATATTCATGAAATACAAATTTGTACCTGTCGCTTTCCATGTATGCTGAGCATACGCCGCAGTGCCACGGCATTGTGCCCCTCCTCATCACTGTCCGAAAGGACCTCAGCCAAAGGCTGCATGGCATATGCATATATTATGGCATATATAAGGCTGCATGTTTTTCTATTACACAGGGGCGGCGGAACAGATAAAATATTGGGGGGGCAAACTTTTTTGGGGTGGGGGGGGGGGGGGGGGGGTGGGGGGGCATAGAGGATGAATTTGCATTACCCTCCAATACTATAATAGAATCGAAATATTTCACACAAACCCAATACTTTCAACTTTCATCAGCATCAGCATGGCATACTACCATACTTTTGAATACTTCTTAGAATTTTAATGTGGTACACCATAACCCAGCTTATCCCAGCCCATAAGGCGTGGGGTCTGGGGCCCGCCTACGGCCCCAGAAGCCAGACGTTTTTCCCTTAGACTTGAACTCATTTTAGGCATTTTTTTGGGTGTTGAATCTATTCTCATTGGGATCTAAAATGTTATTTTTTATAGTTTTACAATTTTTTTCTTACATGGCTCAGATTTTCAGACAATGTACAATTTGTCTTTAAAAATCCTTTCAAATAACACGAATTTAAGACAATAATGATGTTCAAAATTCAGTTTAACACCACCAAACACATCCTTTAAATCAACTCAATACCAAATATATTCAGATATAACTAGTTTTGACCATTTTTCAGTCTTAAATTAGCAGAATTTACTAAATATTATGTAGATCTGCCAATTGTACATTTTTCTGAAAATCTGACCCACATGTATTTTGGTGAGATGCTTTTAGGTACAATTTAAGAATACTATAAACCAAATCTGGTGACTAGCCTACCATCTATCATCTTCATTTGTGCATTTTTCAAACATTTAAAAAGATATATCATATAGATCACTAAGATGTAGGATATGAATTTGGTGATGAATACGGTGGGGGGGGGGGGGGGGGGGCAGGGGAGCATTTTCAGGGCGGCACCTTTTTTGTGCAGACTCTGAGGGGGGGGGGGGGGGCAGCAAGGAGGAACCAAGGAATCTCGCACAAGACTTTAAAGGTGTGTGTGTGTGTGTGTGGGGGGGGGGTTCATACAATAGACAGTGAGAGGAAGATATAGGAAAGGGAGGAGGGCGAGAGGGAATGAGAGGGAGAGGGAGGGGCAATGAGAAAGAATATCGCTATACAGAAATGAAGTTCAGCCAGAGTCATCAAGGACAATACTTTTTTTTACTGATTCTCTTAGTTTTTACATAAATGATGTGTAAACTTTCTGCTTTTAATATTCATGATTTATGATTAGTCTTACCACTGTATGCTGTGAGTTATTTTTTTTGTCAAATAAAATGTTCACATTACAACAAAATTATTGGGGGGGGGGGCAGGCCCCCCCCTCAATATAATTATGGGGGGCAAGTGCTCCCCTTGCCCCCCTTGCCCCCCTCCCCCTGGTTATGCCGCACCTGCACCAAAGAGATCTCAATTGTAAATAAATCCTTTTGGAAAATATCAATTTTTTGACTTGTGACTCATTTTCCTGAAACACATCACAATGTATTTATTCAGAGTATTTACAGCAGCAAACCAGAATATAGCGGGGATTGAAATATATCACTATTGTGAAATATCTCAAAATAAAAACTTGTTTTTAAAAAAATATCATGCCCTTGTCCCTCATTCATCTCTCATCTCTTAATTAACTCTTCTCCCTCATCTCTCTCCTCTCTTCTCTCAACTCTCCCCTCTCGCCTTTCCCCTTTTGAGAGGACAGTTTGGTCACACTAGTTAAAATGTTTCTAATCCAATTCCTTGCATACCTTTGATACTATGCATGTGATGTGTTACAAGGAAATGAGTTACAATATTATACTTTTTATTTCCCATATCTTTGATATTTTAGTAAGGTAGTAAGGTGAGAAGAATATTGATAGAGAGGGAAATAGACAGTGAGAGGAGAGAAAGATATATCAAGGTAGAGGGAGGAGGGTGAGAGGGAGAGGGAGGGATGCAGGGATAGATAGGCATTGAGAAAGAAGATTGATATAGGCCTACAGAAATGAAGTTCTGAATCAGCAAGAACAACAATTTTTTACTGATTCTCTTAGTTTTTACATGAATGATGTCTGAATTTTCTGAACTTATTATTTATGATTTCATTAGTCTTACTACTGTGCACGTTGCATAAGCGTCTGTGAGTGACATTCTTTGGCGAATAATTTGTTCACATTTCAACCAAATTATTGGGGGGGCCATGCCCCCCCAATATAATTATTGGGGGGGCAAGCGCCCCCCTTGCCCCCCCGGTTCCGCCGCGCCTGAATTTAATTACAGAATGCATCCTGGAAATTGATTATGCAGAGAACTATGGCATTATGTACCAAGACGAACCTAGTTCTATTTATTATTCCCGACCACAGGCTACCATCTTCTCAAGTGTAGTAACATTCAAGAGAGATGGTGAAAATGTGACTAAGAGCATAGGAGGCCTTTCTGAGGAAATGAAACACGCTGCTCCTACTACTTTTTCCTTTTTGTCACATATTATTCCAATAGTGATTCCCCATCATCACAATTTAGAAATCGGTACATTACACATTTAATATCAATGGCTCCCAAACTTTTTGGTGTTACTCTTACATGGTCGTACCATGAGAGGGGCCATGGGAAGTCAGCATGTGATGGGGTAGGTGGCTCATTAAAAAATAAGGCGGAAAATCTTGTGAAAAGTGGAGTGATAATGAGCAGTGCTAAAGAATTATCCAAGGTCCTCAAGTCATCAGGGATTCATACAGAAATTGTGTATGTTTCCTCAAAACATATCGAAACAAGTTATAAGTTTATTAAGTTAATCAATCATTTAATGAACTATTTTTCTGTTTAACTTTATAATCAGTTTAAGTTAATGTATATATTGTGCGTTTCCAAAGGAAACAAATTCTACGGTCAACTATTTGTGCGCAATGGCTAGATTATGAATATCAGACGTACTGTAATCTGAAATGCCTCGCATGTCTGTATTAGAAGAACACAGGAGTGGAAGTAAAATTCAGTTTATTAACAACTAGGAAAGTTGCACACTCCCTGTTTACAAAGGCAGTTGGATAAACATGAAAGTACAATGCAAGGGAATTAGACATAAGACATCAAACAACATATTGTAATCTAATAATACACAATTGTCTTTTAGTCTTTGCAATTCCGAGCTTGTCTGTCTCCAAGACTTGAAACCCAGAAATCCCAAAGGGTCTAGTAGGTGTAGATCACTCAGATTCAGTCATGGGTGGTCCTCTCTAAATGGGTTCCTCTCAAAACCTATACAGTGGCCTTAAGTGGCAACTTGTCAATCAAACCAAGATAGCCAATAGAATACAACAAATGTCAACCAATAGGATGTCACACTGGCCTTCAGGGATTTACTGCAGAGATGGTAGAAGGTTGTCAATCAAGCAGTCCTTGCATAAGTGCAAAGTTAGTAGTGTTGGCGTGAATTACATCACACAGAGATGGGCATCCAGATATCCTCCCAGATAAGTGTCCACACTCCTCACACCAATCCTCAACCAACACCTCAAAATGTATCACATGAACTTGCTACTCAGGATGATTGACAGAATGGTACCCAATTCACTAACATTCACGAATTTTTTTTAAAGAAAATACCGTAGAATGTAAAAAGCAGAGCAAAAATAGAAAAATGGCATGTCAGGCCTGTGGTCAGTTTAATGAAGCAACATGTATACATGTAAATGTTTTTTTTATTTCTTTTCCCTATGTCTCATGGGAATCAACCTTCATCTTGTTCAGCTCCCACGTCAATTTAGTATCTCATGTTTTATCTACTGCGAACACTGATGTATTATGTTGTATTTTGATTGGGCCGGAAAACCCTGAAAACAAATTTGTATATTTCCTCTTCTTCTGTACTCTACTATGTGTCATTTCATTTTTCTCTCATGACTAACAATTAGATAACTTAAATTAAATTAAAGGCAATTATTAAGGTCGCCCCAGTTCGTGATAAATATTATATGCAGTAGTTACATGCTTAATCAGGAGATGTTTAATCTATGTTAATATTGTTTTGTTGATGGGATAATAATTTGTTTGACTGAAACGTATCACTACCTTGTGAAATTTCACGAAATAAAAACCTGTCCAAAAAACCCCACTTAACTATGTATAACTAAATATGTTTGACCGCATTATTATATCATGACAGCATGAGGTAACTATTTTAAAAGGCTACACCCTTAAATTTCCTTCACTTATTCTCATTCTTCAATCGATCATATGGTATTTGACAAAGGTTGCAATGTCTGGGTGCTTATATGGGTCAGATTTTCAGAAAAAATGTACAATTCGACTTCAATAATCTTCTCAAATAACCCCAATTTTAGACGAAAATAAAGTTCAAAATACAGTGGAACCTAACATTGCTAGAATCAATGCAATGCCAAATATACTCGAATTCACCTAGTATTGACCAAAATTGCAGCCTTATTTTGCAGAATTTACTAAATGTGTACAGCTGCCAATTGTACATTTTCTGAAAATCTGACCCATATATATATCAAACCCATATACGTTATTACACGCATGGTCAGTTTGAAAGGTGCAGATCGGTTGATATTAACTGCACCCCCGGCTACACAAGTTAGATCTAAGTTAAGTTAAGTTTAATCTAAGTTAAGTCTAATTACTTAATAAGTTTACATTTATTTATAACTGCTAGACATGAAAATAGGAAAGGTCCTAGTGCCAGCAGAATGACCCACCAAATGTATTCCGTTTTTAGGAAAATGAGTCATAAGTCGCAAAATGTGGATTTTGAGGTGTCATCATATTTGAACAGAGGAGATCCAATGGTAATAAACATTAGGACACCTAAAATGTATTTCTATATTTTAAATTTGATAATTTCATTTTGAAAAAAAACAGTTTGCAATGTTTCTGGATGGGTTATTACCAGTGAAGTAACTAAATATACTCCATACGAAGGCCTTCAAAACGCAAGGATATATTTAATTCCAAGTCCTGAAATTTAGTACATGGATTCAGATGACTATAAGTGCTTAACCCTCCAAGAATTAGAACATTCCAACAAAGATATTATCTTATGACTAAAACACCTTGAAAAATATAAATTCGGCGACTTGTTACTCATTTTCCTGGAACACATCACAAGTACAAATAATCATAATGATATTAAAATGTTCTGACGCTCTATTCCGCATCCCACCCACCCACCCTCCAATTGCACTCCTCTTCCGTGGCGAAGCATGTTTGAAATGGTGACCTTGAAATGTACATCAGGGACAACCATTGAAACCCCGGTCAGCACCCTCCCTCCCTCTCCCCCTCCCTCAATTTGAAATACTGGACACATAGGTTATCGGCGGTATAAAACTATTAAGCGGATTTCTGTTATTTGATCTCACATATATATCTGTGCTTAGGGAGGAATTATTTCCCTACATCTAAGTGCTCCGTGGATATAATGTACAAGGTAATATAGCCTATGCCCAATTCTACCTCCCAATCCGGGCTCCCAATGGTGGTTGGCGGGAAGGTATGCATGTAGAGGGCAATCTAGTTATGTAACAGACCTAACCGGGCATTTGATTGGCTGATCATAATGACTTGTAGCCGACCCGTCAATCTACGCGTCACTCGAATTGAATTTATTGTATACAACTAAATGCCCTGCAGAGTTAGTGAGTGAGTGAGTTGTTGATTTACGCCCTTATCAACACATTTAAGATGGTTATATCTAATGATCATACCCAGGAAATAACGATAGAGAAGACGGGAGAGAGATACAGAGAAAAAGAGACAGAAAGGCACTCTATGGTTTTACCCAGGTCCGTCCCTGCAGAGTTACAGTGTAAACATGCTATTGAGGTGAGTCGACGTTTGTAATGTTAACTTTTAATCGGTGCCTCATTCATATTATTTATGTATTATACATGGATTGTGCATGTATGGTCGCACGGGGATAACTACCACTTTTACTAGTGAGAATGGTTGTTTGAACTACACAAACAGAGGGTGGCGTCGTAAACAGTTCCTACCCGATAGGGAGGGAAGGTGTGCAACGAGGGTATAGTGGGATGAGGGACTTTGACACAAGCCTTCCTTTACAAGGGTGAGACGAGGAAGGAAGTCTTTTTTTGCTTTTTAAAAACGAACTTTATTCAGGTTGATATCTATAGCATATGCCATGCAGTTGGGAATTCCCGGTCTTCCTTCACACCCTGAAATGTGAAAATAAATCTTCATAACATTAGAAAAATGTGTGTGTCAATTCTTAAAGCTTATTATCGTTTCGATTAACATTACAGTTGGATGATGATATAAAAAAGAAAACAGAAAAAGAGTGAGGGGGGAGGAATAATATTAATATCTAGCTCACATAGTTGGGTAGTTGGGGTAATAATAGTATGATAATAGTAAGTGGGCTGGTTAGTATTGACATGTGTCAGGATATACTCGATATACGTTAGAAATGATCTTGTCAAATTGTCTAATATGGAGAAATGCATGGAATAAATATGTGATGTGTTTCAGAAAAAATAGTCATAAATCGCAAAACGGATATATTTCAAAGTGTTTTTTCTCACAAGATCACATTATTGGAATGTTCTGATTGTTGGAGAGTTTGTCACCTATAGGTATGTCAATCGATGAATCAAATTTCAGGACAATCTATGTAATATATCCTTTCGTTTTAAAGGTCCTCATATGGACTACATTTAGATACTTTACTGTTTAGTGACCCCCAGGAATATTGGAAACATTTTTTTTTCAAAAACGAAAATATCAAACTTAAAATCTAGAAATACTTAATATTTTATTAAACTGTTTACTATCACTGGAATCGGCTTGATCTCATCCTTTCAAATATAATAGTATCTCAAAATCTATTTTTTGCGACTTATGACTCATTTTCCTGAAACACATCACATATAACAGCAGAATTAAAGGTGTTGGTGAAGGAGTTGATGTACATTAATGATTAATGATGCATCTTCTCTTATTTTGTGAACGTAACGGTTGAACATGTTTGTAGTGTACAGTGGCCTTAACTGTTTAGTCCTTCTTGAGTCATTTGAGTCCTATCACGCTTGTTTATAAAATTTTCAGTTATGTTGTAGCTTTAAGCCGGGCCCACACATTCAAGAACTCAGAGCCGAATTGTACGAATTCAAAATCATTCTTAAGAAACTTATTTAAGTTCGGTAATGTGTAGACGAGAACTACAATTCGTACGACAAATCGTGGGTCCTTAAGACACTTTGTAGGCAAAATATTGGCCCACGCTATACCGAATTCAGAGCTGAATTGGTGCTACGAAAATTCTTAAGAGCATTAGCTTTCCATTTCATAAGAATTAGAGTAAATTGTTATGTTATATTCTTATGTTATATTCTTATGTTATGTTATGTTATTCTTATGTTATCTTTCGTCTTGTCCTAGACCACTCTAAGACCATTCTTAAGGCCCTTAAAACAATGAAATATATCTGAAAGTTTTAAGAGATTCTACGATTTGACCAAAAATTTTAGTAATTCTGAGAGGCAGGTAACTTTGGAAGTCTGTAACATCACTAAATTTTGGAGTATCAACAAATTTTGTTCACTTTTAATACTAATTAATTTTCCCTTCTGTACATCCCCGACATTTTTTTTTTTTATTATTTTTACATGTGATGTGTCAAAGGAAAATGAGTCCACGAAATCGTAATTCCTTAAGAAAAGTGGCTCTGAGTTCTTGAATGTGTGGGCCCGGCTTTGGATGCAATTCACTCATGCCATATTTCCCATAATATTACAACATTGGTGTAATCAGTGACTAATTAGTAACAATGACTAATATATTTCCAGGAGGAACAAATAAGTGTTCCTTTTGGCAGCTGGGCCGATTCATAAGAGGAATATGCTCCCCTCTAGTCCAAGGTATGTATATATTTTCCATTATAGTTAAGTAATATTTAAGGTAAGGTTACCTTAAGGTATGGTTAAGATAAGGGCAAGTTATGGTTAGGGTAAGGTGAGGGCATGTTACAGTTAGGGTAAGGTAAGGGCAAGTTATGGTTAGGTTAAGATAAGGGCAAGTTATGGTAAGGGTAAGATAAGGGCAAGTTATGGTTAGGGTAAGGTAAGGGCAAGTTATGGTTATGGTAACCTGCCCTTACCTTACCCTAACCATAAGGTAAGGGCATGTTACAGTTAGGGTAAGGTAAGGGCAAGCTATGGTTAGGTTAAGATAAAGGCATGTTACAGTTAGGGTAAGGTAAGGGCAAGTTATGGTTAGGTTAAGATAATGGCAAGTTATGGTTAGGGTAAGATAAGGGCAAGTTATGGTTAGGTTAAGGTAAGGGCAAGTTATGGTTAGGGTAAGGTAAGGGCAAGTTATGGTTAGGGTAAGGTAAGGGCAAGTCATGGTTAGGTTAAGATAAGGGCAAGTTATGGTTAGGTAAAGATAAGGGCAAGTTATGGTTAGGGTAAGATAAGGGCAAGTTATGGTTAGGTTAAGGTAAGGGCAAGTTATGGTTAGGGTAAGGTAAGGGCAAGTTATGGTTAGGGTAAGGTAAGGGCATGTTATGGTTAGGGTAAGGTAAGGGCAAGTTATGGTTAGGGTAAGATAAGGGCAAGTTACAGTTAGGGTAAGGTAAGGGCAAGTTATGGTTAGGGTAAGGTAAGGGCAAGTTACAGTTAGGGTAAGGTAAGGGCAAGTTATGGTTAGGGTAAGGTAAGGGCAAGTTACAGTTAGGGTAAGGTAAGGGCAAGTTATGGTTAGGGTAAGGTAAGGGCAAGTTACAGTTAGGGTAAGGTAAGGGCAAGTTATGGTTAGGGTAAGGTAAGGGCATGTTACAGTTAGGGTAAGGTAAGGGCAAGTTATGGTTAGGGTAAGGTAAGGGCAAGTTACAGTTAGGGTAAGGTAAGGGCAAGTTATGGTTAGGGTAAGGTAAGGGCATGTTACAGTTAGGGTAAGATAAGGGCAAGTTATGGTTAGGGTAAGGTAAGGGCAAGTTATGGTTAGGGTAAGGTAAGGGCATGTTACAGTTAGGGTAAGGTAAGGGCAAGTTATGGTTAGGGTGAGGTAAGGGCAGGTTACAGTTAGGTTAAGACAAGGGCAAGCTATGGCTAGGTAAAGATAAGGGCATGTTACAGTTAGGGTAAGGTAAGGGCAAGTTATGGTTAGGTTAAGATAAGGGCAAGTTATGGTTAGGTTACAGTAAGGGCAAGTTATGGTTAGGGTAAGGTAAGGGCAAGTTATGGTTAGGGTAAGGTAAGGGCAAGTTATGGTTAGGGTAAGGTAAGGGCAAGTTATGGTTAGGTTACGGTAAGGGCAAGTTATGGTTAGGGTAAGATAAGGGCAAGTTACAGTTAGGTTAAGGTAAGGGCAAGTTATGGTTAGGTTACGGTAAGGGCAAGTTATGGTTAGGGTAAGGTAAGGGCAAGTTATGGTTAGGGTAAGGTAAGGGCAAGTTATGGTTAGGGTAAGATAATGGCAAGTTATGGTTAGGGTAAGATAAGGGCAAGTTATGGTTAGGTTAAGATAAGGGCAAGTTATGGTTAGGGTAAGGTAAGGGCAAGTTATGGTTAGGGTAAGGTAAGGGCAAGTTATGGTTAGGGTAAGGTAAGGGCAAGTTATGGTTAGGGTAAGGTAAGGGCAAGTTACAGTTAGGGTAAGGTAAGGGCAAGTTATGGTTAGGGTAAGGTAAGGGCATGTTACAGTTAGGGTAAGGTAAGGGCAAGTTATGGTTAGGGTAAGGTAAGGGCAAGTTACAGTTAGGGTAAGGTAAGGGCAAGTTATGGTTAGGGTAAGGTAAGGGCATGTTACAGTTAGGGTAAGATAAGGGCAAGTTATGGTTAGGGTAAGGTAAGGGCAAGTTATGGTTAGGGTAAGGTAAGGGCATGTTACAGTTAGGGTAAGGTAAGGGCAAGTTATGGTTAGGGTGAGGTAAGGGCAGGTTACAGTTAGGTTAAGACAAGGGCAAGCTATGGCTAGGTAAAGATAAGGGCATGTTACAGTTAGGGTAAGGTAAGGGCAAGTTATGGTTAGGTTAAGATAAGGGCAAGTTATGGTTAGGTTACAGTAAGGGCAAGTTATGGTTAGGGTAAGGTAAGGGCAAGCTATGGTTAGGGTAAGGTAAGGGCAAGTTATGGTTAGGTTAAGATAAGGGCAAGTTATGGTTAGGTTAAGGTAAGGGCAAGCTATGGTTAGGGTAAGGTAAGGGCAAGTTATGGTTAGGGTAAGGTAAGGGCAAGTTATGGTTAGGGTAAGGTAAGGGCATTTTACAGTTAGGTTAAGGTAAAGGCAAGTTATGGTTAGGGTAAGGTAAGGGCAAGTTATGGTTAGGTTACGGTAAGGGCAAGTTATGGTTAGGGTAAGATAAGGGCAAGTTATGGTTAGGGTAAGGTAAGGGCAAGTTATGGTTAGGGTGAGATAAGGGCAAGTTATGGTTAGGGTAAGGTAAGGGCAAGTTATGGTTAGGTTACGGTAAGGGCAAGTTATGGTTAGGGTAAGGTAAGGGCAAGTTATGGTTAGGGTAAGGTAAGGGCAAGTTATGGTTAGGGTAAGGTAAGGGCAAGTTATGGTAAGGGCAAGTTATGGTTAGGGTAAGATAAGGGCAAGTTATGGTTAGGGTAAGGTAAGGGCAAGTTATGGTTAGGGTAAGATAAGGGCAAGTTATGGTTAGGGTAAGGTAAGGGCATGGTATGGTTAGGTTACGGTAAGGGCAAGTTATGGTTAGGGTAAGATAAGGGCAAGTTACAGTTAGGTTAAGGTAAGGGCAAGTTATGGTTAGGTTACAGTAAGGGCAAGTTATGGTTAGGGTAAGGTAAGGGCATGGTATGGTTAGGGTAAGGTAAGGGCAAGTTATGGTTAGGTTACAGTAAGGGCAAGTTATGGTTAGGGTAAGATAAGGGCAAGTTATGGTTAGGGTAAGGTAAGGGCAAGTTATGGTTAGGTTACGGTAAGGGCAAGTTATGGTTAGGGTAAGATAAGGGCAAGTTACAGTTAGGTTAAGGTAAGGGCAAGTTATGGTTAGGTTACGGTAAGGGCAAGTTATGGTTAGGGTAAGGTAAGGGCAAGTTATGGTTAGGGTAAGGTAAGGGCAAGTTATGGTTAGGGTAAGATAATGGCAAGTTATGGTTAGGGTAAGATAAGGGCAAGTTATGGTTAGGTTAAGATAAGGGCAAGTTATGGTTAGGGTAAGGTAAGGGCAAGTTATGGTTAGGGTAAGGTAAGGGCAAGTTATGGTTAGGGTAAGGTAAGGGCAAGTTATGGTTAGGGTAAGGTAAGGGCAAGTTATGGTTAGGTTAAGATAAGGGCAAGTTATGGTTAGGGTAAGGTAAGGGCGTTTTACAGTTAGGTTAAGGTAAGGGCAAGATAAGCAAGGTAAGGCTAAGGTTAGGTAAGGCTAAGGTTAGGTAAATCTAAGGTTAGGTTAGGCAAAGGCTAAGTTAAGTTAAGGCTAAGGATAGGTAAGGCTAAGAATAGGTCTGGCTAAAGTTTGGTAAGGCTAAGGCTAAGTTAACTTAAGGCTAAGGATAGGTAAGGCTGATTTAAGTTAAGGCTAAGTTAAGTTAGGGCTAACATTAGGTAAGGCTAAGGTTAAGGCTAAGTTAAGTTAATGCTAAGGATAGGTTAGGTTAAGGCCAAGGATAGGTAAGGCTATGTTTAGGTAAGACTAAGGTTAGGTAAGGCTAAGGCTCAATTAAGTCAAGGCTAAGGAGAGGTAAGGCTAAGTTAAGTTAAGGCTAACTTTAGCCTAAGTTAAGGCTAAGTTTAGGTAAGGCTAGGGATAGGTAAGGCTAAGGGTAGGTAAGGCTAAGACTAAGTTAATTCAAGGCTAAATTTAGGTGAGTCTAAGGTTAGGTAAGGCTAATGTTAGGTAAGGCTAAGTTTAGTTAAGGCTAAGGAAAGGTAAGGCTTGGTTAAGATAAGGTTAAGTTAAGTTGAGGCTAACGTTAGGTAAGGCTATTGTTAGGTAAGTTTAAGGCTAAGCTAAGTTAAGGCTAAGGTTAGGTAAGGCTAAGTTTAGGTAAGGCAAAGTTAAGTTTAAGCTTTTGTTAGGTAAGGCTAAAGTTAGGTAAAGCTAAGTCTAAGTTAAGTTAAGACTAAGATTAGGTAAGACTAAGTATTGGTTAGGCTAAGGCTAAGTTAAGTTAAGGCTAAGGTTAGGTAAGGCAAAGTTAAGTTAAGGCTACCAATAGGTAAAGCTAAGGTTAGGTAAGGCTAAGGATAGGTAAGGCTAAGTTAAGTCAAGGCTAAGGTTAGGTAAGGCTAAGGCTCAGTTAAGTTAAGGCTAAAGATGGGTAAAGCTAAGGTAAGTTAAGGCTAAGGTTAGGTAAGGCTAAGTTAAGTTTAAGCTATTGTTAGGTAAGGCTAACGTTAGGTAAAGCTAAGTCTAAGTTAAGTTAAGACTAAGATTAGGTAAGACTAAGTATTGGTTAGGCTAAGGCTAAGTTAAGTTAGGGCTAAGGTTAGGTAAGGTTAAGTTAACTTAAGGCTAATTTTAGATAAAGCTAAGCTTAGGTAAGGCTATGTTAAGATAAGGCTAAGGATAGGTAAGGGTAAGGTGGGTAAGGCTAAGGCTAAGCTAGGTTAAGGCTAAGGATAGCTAAGGCTAAGTTAAGTTCAGGCTAACGTAAGGCAAAGCTAAGGTTAGGTAAGGCTAAGTTAAGTTAAAGCTAAGGATAGGTAAGGCTAAGGTTAGATAAGGCTAAGGTTAGGTAAGGCTAAGGCTAAGTTAAGTTAAGGTTAAGGATTGGTAAGGCTAGTTTCAGTTAAGTTTAAGTTAAGTTAAGGCTAAGGTTAGGTAAGGCTAAGGCTAAGCTGAGTCAAGGCTAAGGATAGGTGAGGCTAACTTAACTTAAGGCTAACAATTGGTAAAGCTAAGTTTAGGTAAGGCTACGTTCAGTTAAGGCCATGGATAGGTAATGCTAAGTTAAGTTAAGGCTAAGGTTAGGTAAGGCTAAGTTAAGGTGAGGCTAAGGTTAGGTAAGGATAAGGCTCAGTTAAGTTAGGGCTAAGGATAGGTAACGCTAAGTTAATTTACGGCTAACGTTAGGTAAGGCTAAGTTAAGGTAAGGCTAAGTCTTAGTTAAGTTACGACTAAGGTTAGGTAAGGCAAAGTATAGGTAAGGCCTAGGCTAAGTTAATTTAAGTCTAAGGATAGATAAGGCTAAGGTTAGGTAAGGCTAAGACTAAGTTAGGTTAAGGCTGAGGATATTTAAGGCAAATTTCAGTTAAGGCTAAGTTAAGTTAAGGCTAACGTTCGGTAAGGCTAAGGTTAGGTAAGGCTCTGGATGGGTAAGGCTAAGGTTAGGTAAGGCTCAGTTAAGTTAAGGCTAAGGAAAGGTAAGGCTTGGTTAAGATAAGGCTAAGTTAGGTTAAGGCTAAGATTAGGTAAGGCTACTGTTAGGTAAGGTCACAGCTAAGTTAAGTTATAGCTAAGGATAGGTAAGGCAAAGTTTAGGTAAGGCTAGGGATAGGTAAGGCTAAGGGTAGGTAAGGCTAAGACTAAGTTAACTCAAGGCTAAATTTAGGTGAGGCTAAGGTTAGGTAAGGGTAATGTTAGGTAAGGCTAAGGCTAAGTTAAGTTAAGGCTAAGGATAGGTAAGGCTAAGTTTAGGTAAGGCTAGGGATAGGTAAGGCTAAGGGTAGGTAAGGCTAAGACTTAGTTAATTCAAGGCTAAATTTAGGTGAGGCTAAGGTTAGGTAAGGCTAAGGGTAGGTAAGGCTAAGGTTAAGTTAAGTTAAGGCTAAGTTAAGTTAAGGCTAAGTTTAGGTAAGGCCAAGGTTAGGTAAGGCTAAGGGTAGGTAAGGCTAAGGGTAGGTAAGGCTAAGGGTAGGTAAGGCTAAGCGTAGGTAAGGCTAAGTTTAGGTGAGGCTAAGGGTAGGTAAGGTTAAGGTTAGGTAAGGCTAAGGGTAGGTAAGGTTAAGGTTAGGTAAGGCTAAGGGTAGGTAAGGCTAAGGTTAGGGAAGGCTAAGGTTAGGTAAGGATAAGGATAGGTAAGGCTAAGGGTAGGTAAGGCTAAGGGTAGGTATAGCTAAGGGTAGGTAAAGCAAAGTTTAGGTAAGGCTAAGGATAGGTAAGGCTAGGGATAGGTAAGGCTAAGGGTAGGTAAGGCTAAGTTTAGGTAAGGCTAAGGATAGGTAAGGTTAAGGTTAGGTAAGGCTAAGGGTAGGTAAGGCTAAGCTTAGGTAAGGTTAAGGTTAGGTGAGGCTAAGGTTAGGTAAGGCTAATGGTAGGTAAGGCTAAGGGTAGGTAAGGCTAAGGGTAGGTAAGGCTAAGGGTAGGTAAGGCTAAGGGTAGGTAAGGCTAAGAGTTGGTAAGGCTAAGTTTAGGTAAGGCTAAGGGTAGGTAAGGCTAAGGGTAGGTAAGGATAAGGATAGGTAAGGCTAAGTTTAGGTAAGGCTAAGGGTAGGTAAGGCTAAGTTTTGGTAAGGCTAAGGGTAGGTAAGGCTAAGTTTAGGTAAGGCTAAGGGTAGGTAAGGCTAAGTTTAGGTAAGGCTAAGGGTAGGTATAGCTAAGGGTAGGTAAGGCTAAGACTAAGTTAATTCAAGGCTAAATTTAGGTGAGGCTAAAGTTAGGTAAGGCTAAGGGTAGGTAAGGCTAAGTTTAGGTAAGGCTAAGCATAGGTAAGGCTAAGTTTAGGTAAGGATAAGGATAGGTAAGGCTAAGTTTAGGTAAGGCTAAGGATAGGTAAGGCTAGGGATAGGTAAGGCTAAGGGTAGGTAAGGCTAAGTTTAGGTAAGGCTAAGGGTAGGTAAGGCTAAGTTTAGGTAAGGCTAAGGGTAGGTAAGGCTAAGTTTAGGTAAGGCTAAGGGTAGGTAAGGCTAGGGATAGGTAAGGCTAAGTTTAGGTAAGGCTAAGGATAGGTAAGGCTAAGGGTAGGTAAGTCTAAGGGTAGGTAAGGCTAAGTTTAGGTAAGGCTAAGGGTAAGTAAGGCTAAGGATAGGTAAGGCTAAGGGTAGGTAAGGCTAAGACTAAGTTAATTCAAGGCTTAATTTAGGTGAGGCTAAGGTTAGGTAAGGCTAGTGTTAGGTACGGCTAAGGCTAAGTTAAGTTAAGGCTAAAGATAGGTAAGGCTAAGTTTAGGTAAGGCTAAGTTTAGGTCAGCTTAAGGTTAGGTAAGTCTAAGGGTAGGTAAGGCTAAGGTTAGGTAAGGCTAAGGGTAGGTAAGGCTAAGCTTAGGTAAGGTTAAGGTTAGGTAAGGCTAAGGGTAGGTAAGGCTAAGGGTAGGTAAGGCTAAGGTTAAGTTAGGTTAAGGCTAAAGTTAGGTAAGGCTAAGGTTAGGTTAGGCTAAGGCTAAGTTAAGTTAAGGCTAAGGATAGGTAAGGCTAAGTCAAGGTAAGGCTAAGGTAGGTAAGGCTTAGGTCAGGTAAGGATAAGGTTAAGTTAAGTTAAGGCTAAGGATAGGTAAGGCTAACTTTAAGTAAGGCTAAGGTTAGGTAAGGCTAAGTTAAGTTAAAGCTAAGGTTAGGTATGTCTAAGTCTAAGTTTATTTAAGACTAAGGTTAGGTAAGGCTAAGGTTAGGTAAGCCTAAGGCTAAGTTAAGTTAAGGCTTAAGATAGGTAAGGCTAAGGTTAGGTAAGGCTAACATTAGGTTAGGCTAAGGCTAAGTTAAGTTAAGGCTAAGTTAATTTAGGCTAAGTATAGGTAAGGCTAAGGTTAGGTAAGGCTAATGTTAGGTAAGGCTAAGGTTAGGTAAGGCTAAGGGTAGGTAAGGCTAAGGCTAAGTTAAGTTAAGGCTAAAGATAGGTAAGGCTAAGTTTAGGTAAGGCTAAGTTTAGGTCAGCTTAAGGTTAGGTAAGTCTAAGGGTAGGTAAGGCTAAGGTTAGGTAAGGCTAAGGGTAGGTAAGGCTAAGGTTAGGTAAGGCTAAGGGTAGGTAAGGCTATGTTTAGGTTAGGCTAAGGATAGGTAAGGCTAAGGCTAGGTAAGGCTAGGGATAGGTAAGGCTAAGCGTAGGTAAGGCTAAGTTTAGGTAAGGCTAAGGATAGGTAAGGCTAAGTTTAGGTAAGGCTAAGCATAGGTAAGGCTAAGTTTAGGTAAGGATAAGGATAGGTAAGGCTAAGGATAGGTAAGGCAAGGGATAGGTAAGGCTAAGCGTAGGTAAGGCTAAGTTTAGGTAAGGCTAAGGATAGGTAAGGCTAGGGATAGGTAAGGCTAAGGTCAGGTAAGGCTAAGGTTAAGTTAAGGTAAGGCTAAGGATAGATAAGGCTAAGGTTAGGTAAGGCTAAGGCTAAGTTAAGGTAAGGCTAAGGGTAGGTAAGGCTAAGGTCAGGTAAGGATAAGGGTAGGTAAGGCTGAGACTAAGTTAATTCAAGGCTAAATTTAGGTGAGGCTAAGGTTAGGTAAGGCTAAGTTTAGGTAACGCTAAGGATAGGTAAGGCTAAGGATAGATAAGGCTAAGGTTAGGTAAGGCTAAGGGTAGGTAAGGCTAAGGGTAGGTAAGGCTAAGGGTAGGTAAGGCTAATTTTAGGTAAGGCTAAGGGTAGGTAAGGCTAAGTTTAGGTAAGGCTATGGGTAGGTAAGGCTAGGGATAGGTAAGGCTAAGGGTAGGTAAGGCTAAGTTTAGGTAAGGCTAAGGGTTGGTAAGGCTAAGTTTAGGTAAGGCTAAGGGTAGGTAAGGCTAAGGTCAGGTAAGGATAAGGGTAGGTAAGGCTAAGACTAAGTTAATTCAAGGCTAAATTTAGGTGAGGCTAAGGTTAGGTAAGGCTAAGTTTAGGTAACGCTAAGGATAGGTAAGGCTAAGGATAGGTAAGGCTAGGGATAGGTAAGGCTAAGGGTAGGTAAGGCTAAGGGTAGGTAAGGCTAAGGGTAGGTAAGGCTAAGTTTAGGTAAGGCTAAGGGTAGGTAAGGCTAAGTTTAGGTAAGGCTATGGGTAGGTAAGGCTAGGGATAGGTAAGGCTAAGGGTAGGTAAGGCTAAGTTTAGGTAAGGCTAAGGGTAGGTAAGGCTAAGACTAAGTTAATTCAAGGCTAAATTTAGGTGAGGCTAAGGTTAGGTAAGGCTAATGTTAGGTAAGGCTAATGCTAAGTTAAGTTAAGGCTATAGATAGGTAAGGCTAAGTTTAGGTAAGGCTAAGTTTAGGTCAGCTTTAGGTTAGGTAAGTCTAAGGGTAGGTAAGGCTAAGGTTAGGTAAGGCTAAGGGTAGGTAAGGTTAAGGGTAGGTAAGGCTAAGGTTAAGTTAGGTTAAGGCTAAAGTTAGGTAAGGCTAAGGTTAGGTTAGGCTAAGTTTAGGTAAGGCTAAGCTTAGGTAAGGTTAAGGTTAGGTAAGGCTAAGGGTAGGTAAGGCTAAGGGTAGGTAAGGCTAAGGTTAAGTTAGGTTAAGGCTAAAGTTAGGTAAGGCTAAGGTTAGGTTAGGCTAAGGCTAAGTTAAGTTAAGGCTAAGGATAGGTAAGGCTAAGTTAAGGTAAGGCTAAGGTAGGTAAGGCTTAGGTCAGGTAAGGATAAGGTTAAGTTAAGTTAAGGCTAAGGATAGGTAAGGCTAACTTTAAGTAAGGCTAAGGTTAGGTAAGGCTAAGTTAAGTTAAAGCTAAGGTTAGGTATGTCTAAGTCTAAGTTTATTTAAGACTAAGGTTAGGTAAGGCTAAGGTTAGGTAAGCCTAAGGCTAAGTTAAGTTAAGGCTTAAGATAGGTAAGGCTAAGGTTAGGTAAGGCTAACATTAGGTTAGGCTAAGGCTAAGTTAAGTTAAGGCTAAGTTAAGTTTAGGCTAAGTATAGGTAAGGCTAAGGTTAGGTAAGGCTAAGGATAGGTAAGGCTAAGGTTAGGTAATGCTAAGGATAGGTAAGGCTAAGGCTAAGTTAAGTTAAGGCTAAGGTAAGTTTAGGCTAAGTATAGGTAAGGCTAAGGTTAGGTAGACTAAGGCTAAGGTTAGGTAGGGCTCAGGTTAGGTTAGGCTAAGGCTAAGTTAAGTTAAGGCTAAGTTAAGTTTAGGCTAAGGTTAGGTAAGGCTAAGTTAAGGTAAGGCTAAGGGTAGGTAAGGCTAAGACTAAGTTAATTCAAGGCTAAATTTAGGTGAGGCTAAGGTTAGGTGAGGCTAAGGGTAGGTAAGGCTAAGTTTAGGTAAGGCTAAGGATAGGTAAGGCTAAGGATAGGTAAGGCTAGGGATAGG
Source organism: Sthenelais limicola (assembly GCA_942159475.1). Classification (NCBI taxonomy): domain Eukaryota; kingdom Metazoa; phylum Annelida; class Polychaeta; order Phyllodocida; family Sigalionidae; genus Sthenelais; species Sthenelais limicola. The sequence continues at coordinate 18,475,520 of OW804099.1, read as the reverse complement.
TAAGGCTAAGGGTAGGTAAGGCTAAGGGTAGGTAAGGCTAAGTTTAGGTAAGGCTAAGGGTAGGTAAGGCTAAGGGTAGGTAAGGCTAAGACTAAGTTAATTCAAGGCTAAATTCAGGTGAGGCTAAGGTTAGGTAAGGCTAATGTTAGGGAAGGCTAAGGCTAAGTTAAGTTAAGGCTAACGATAGGTAAGGCTAAGTTTAGGTAAGGCTAAGGATAGGTAAGGCTAAGTTTAGGTAAGGCTAAGCATAGGTAAGGCTAAGTTTAGGTAAGGATAAGGATAGGTAAGGCTAAGGATAGGTAAGGCTAGGGATAGGTAAGGCTAAGCGTAGGTAAGGCTAAGCATAGGTAAGGCTAAGTTTAGGTAAGGTTAAGGGTAGGTAAGGCTAAGGGTAGGTAAGGCTAAGGATAGGTAAGGCTAAGGGTAGGTAAGGCTAAGTTTAGGTAAGGCTAAGGGTAGGTAAGGCTAAGGTTAGGTAAGGCTAAGACTAAGTTAATTCAAGGCTAAATTTAGGTGAGGCTAAGGTTAGGTAAGGCTAAGCATAGGTAAGGCTAAGTTTAGGTAAGGTTAAGGGTAGGTAAGGCTAAGACTATGTTAATTCAAGGCTAAATCTAGGTGAGGCTAAGGTTAGGTAAGGCTAAGCATAGGTAAGGCTAAGTTTAGGTAAGGTTAAGGGTAGGTAAGGCTAAGGGTAGGTAAGGCTAAGGATAGGTAAGGCTAAGGGTAGGTAAGGCTAAGGGTAGGTAAGGCTAAGTTTAGGTAAGGCTAAGACTAAGTTAATTCAAGGCTAAATTTAGGTGAGGCTAAGGTTAGGTAAGGCTATGGGTAGGTAAGGCTAAGACTAAGTTAATTTAAGGCTAAATTTAGGTAAGGCTAAGTTTAGGTAAGGCTATGGGTAGGTAAGGCTAAGGGTAGGTAAGGCTAAGGGTAGGTAAGGCTAAGGGTAGGTAAGGCTAAGGGTAGGTAAGGCTAAGACTAAATTAATTCAAGGCTAAATTTAGGTGAGGCTAAGGTTAGGTAAGGCTAATGTTAGGTAAGGCTAAGGCTAAGTTAAGTTAAGGCTAAAGATAGGTAAGGCTAAGTTTAGGTAAGGCTAAGGTTAGGTTAGGCTAAGTTAAGGTAAGGCTAAGGATAGGTAAGGCTAAGGTCAGGTAAGGCTAAGGTTAAGTTAAGGTAAGGCTAAGGATAGGTAAGGCTAACTTTAAGTAAGGCTAAGGTTAGATAAGGCTAAGGTTAGGTAAGGCTAAGTTAAGGTAAGGCTAAGGTAGATAAGGCTAAGATAATTTAAGGCTAAGGTTAGGTAAGGCTAAGTTAAGGTAAGGCTAAGGTAGATAAGGCTAAGGTTAGGTTAGGCTAAGGTTAGGTAAGGCTAAGGTTAGGTGAGGCTAAGGTTAGGTAAGGCTAAGTTTAGGTAAGGCTAGGGATAGGTAAGGCTAAGAGTAGGTAAGGCTAAGGGTAGGTAAGGCTAAGGGTAGGTAAGGCTAAGGGTAGGTAAGGCTAAGGGTAGGTATAGCTATGGGTAGGTAAGGCTAAGTTAAGTTAAGGCTAAGGATAGGTAAGGCTAAGTTAAGGTAAGGCTAAGGTAGGTAAGGCTTAGGTCAGGTAAGGATAAGGTTAAGTTAAGTTAAGGCTAAGGATAGGTAAGGCTAACTTTAAGTAAGGCTAAGGTTAGGTAAGGCTAAGGATAGGTAAGGCTAGGGATAGGTAAGGCTAGGGATAGGTACGGCTAAGGGTAGGTAAGGCTAAGTTAAGTTAAGGCTAAGGATAGGTAAGGCTAAGTTAAGGTAAGGCTAAGGTAGGTAAGGCTTAGGTCAGGTAAGGATAAGGTTAAGTTAAGTTAAGGCTAAGGATAGGTAAGGCTAACTTTAAGTAAGGCTAAGGTTAGGTAAGGCTAAGTTAAGTTAAAGCTAAGGTTAGGTATGTCTAAGTCTAAGTTTATTTAAGACTAAGGTTAGGTAAGGCTAAGGTTAGGTAAGCCTAAGGCTAAGTTAAGTTAAGGCTTAAGATAGGTAAGGCTAAGGTTAGGTAAGGCTAACATTAGGTTAGGCTAAGGCTAAGTTAAGTTAAGGCTAAGTTAAGTTTAGGCTAAGTATAGGTAAGGCTAAGGTTAGGTAAGGCTAAGGTTAGGTAAAGCCATTTCGATCTAAGGGTTATAAAGTTAGACGTAAAGATAGGGATATAGGATAAGAACCACTCAAAATTCTGTGTACTTCTTAAATACTTAGATATGCATAACTTGTTTTATGTCATGGGAAGGTTTGATATTAAGGGTTGAATATGATATATATTACATTGTGAGGGCGTGGGTTCATGGGAAGGTTTGATATTAAGGGTTGAATATGATATATATTACATTGTGAGGAGGTGGGTTCACTTCCTTTGCTTTCAATTTCATTGTTGCCTTATTAATGGATGTTATTTTGTCATTTTAGATACCTGACTGTGAGGGAAGGTGTTTGCCGTGGGAAAGCGACAGCCATTTGGATAGATCTCCTGGATTACAAGGTATGCATGTGTGTTTACTGGCTCTCTTGCTCTTGCCACTTTTATAAATCTGGATTCCAAGGTATGTGAGTTCACTGGCCGTGAAATGTGGCCGTGAAATCTACGGTAAAGTGGTCAAATTACACGTTATTGTGTCTTCTTTAAATCTCAGCTGTGAACAGTGGAAAACATAGATAGAGATAATGGAACGAGCCGGCAATAATCGAAAATTTATTGGACTTGATTCGTCCACATATAAGCACGATGCCTACGGCATATATCATGACATATATCGATGTCATATATCATTAGACATCACTGAAAAAATATTAAAGAAGACTCAGAGAGCCCTGCTGCCCCGCTGAGAGCCCCGCAAGAGCCCCGTTAGTACAACAGTGCCCTGTCAGGCCTGTGTGATGATGCAGTATTTACTTTCTGACATTGTTGTATTAAAACGTTCATATTGCGGCCATTTCTTGAGCTACATTAATAAAACTTATTATCATTTGATAGAGAAGTTAATGCTCTATTTAATGGTGTGGTTTTTATTATCCATATAATATAAGGGTAGAGCGATTTCTACGAAAAGAGGTAGAAAAGAAAAGGTAGAAAGAGGGGTCTCTTTGTCCCGAATGTTCTCTACAAACCACTTTACTGATTTGTAGAGGTCTGTCCCCCCTCTCTGGATGTCGTCATATGTGGTTTGTGAAGGTATTTGGGGTAGAAATGTGATTTTGAAGCCTTTTTAAAATCGGGATATCCACACTCTATTTATAGCCTGGGAAAGCCCCTGTGAGATACTACATCATTAGCCACAAGCTACTCCGTCAATATGTGAGGCAAAGGGAGAGGGTGGGGAAATAGAAGAGGGGAGGGGGGAGGGGGGAAGAAGAGGGGCAGGGAAAAGAGTAGGGGAAGGGAGAGGATGTATGGGAAGGGACAGAGGGAAGGGAAAGAAAGTGAGGAGGGGGAGCATGAGGAAGAGGGGAGGGAGAGCGGGGTATCGGAGATGGGGTTGGGAGAGAAAAACAGGTATGAGAGACAGAAAAGAGGGAGAGGGGGAAGATTGGGGAGAGAGAACTAGAGAGGGGGACAGGAGGGAGAGGATGTAGGGGAAGGGACGGAGGGAAGGGAGAGAAAGCGAGGAGGGGAGCATGAGGAAGAGGGGAGGAGCAGGGGGGGGGGGAATCGGAGATGGGGTTGGGAGAGAAAAACAGGTATGAGAGACAGAGAAGAGGCGGAGGGAAAAGAGGGAGAGGGAGAAGTGTGGGGAGAGAGGGGGACCGTCCGGAGGACGGGTACTTTGCTAGTGTATTTATATAATCATAGTACCAGAATCACAGGTGGATTACCGATCGCGGGAGTCTCTGCAGAGACGGCTGAAGTGCGGAGGTAACGTCAGAGCTATTTTTAGACAACTACATTTTTATGGTACGCGAACTATATGAATATTTTTATAGTACCCCACTTATAGCATCTCTCATATGGAATGCGCATATGGTAAAGGATAAGATCACCCCAAATAATGAATACACTCATTATATTGGGTTGTACACATTGTATTTGTATTTGTATTCAAACGGTTTTATTGCAATTCTTTGAAGACAATTCTCCAGCAGTGTGGGAGGTTTTAGTGGGGTTCGAAATGTAATCCCGTGGGAATTCAATGCTGAAATTGATTTTATTGCATTTATTGCAAATTGATTTTATTTTATTATTTGAAATACAGATTTGTGTATATTAGATTAATTAAAGTACATAAAAAGACCTTTTCAAATATGTATCATATGATGCAATAGCATAATTAGGTGATTTTCTATGATTTTTCAAATATTTATCATTTTTGTGAAATTCGCGTTTAATTGGCATAAACCCCCAAACAGCCACTTCTAACTCAAAAGCACTGCATCTGACAACTAAGTTAATATTAAATGTCTTGTAGAGTGTAAAAAGAGCTATCATTTGGTATAATAATTTGACAGTCATTCAAACAAAAACTCTAATTTTTATCAATTTCTTTGAAAAAAAATCTAGATTCAATACTAGCACTTATAGTCAGGCAGCTTAAGGCCAGATTTGAGATGGGTGTGGATGTTTGGAATAAAATCACCATGCTACATTGCAAACCCTACTATTTGCCAGTATTCTCTGGTTCGTTACAGTAGTGTAGCAGTGAACAATACCGCTTCCATCAATGACTGGAAGCGGCCCACTACCACCACTATTGGTATCGCTATAGTATCAAGTCATATCATTCAATTCATCACTATGTGCAAAATAGTGAGAATGTTTTGGACACTCTTTGGTATTAAAGCCCAAACACCATTTAGGAAACTATAATTTTTTTTTACAAATAGCAAAAACATTATAGTCTTCAGAGTATTTGTGAAGCATTATAATGATCGACACCATTATTTAACACCAGAAACATAAGAAAAGACAATCTGCTTCTGGGCAATTAGACAATACCCTATGCTTCAGGACAATAAACGAAGGCTCTAATGGCTTTAGTCCCCGTTGGTTGGGCTGTTTACCGGAAGTTCTCTAGGCCTAGAGGGCCAGCGGGACCGGTAGTGACCACTGGCCCTCTATGCATCTATAAAGGGCCAGCTCAGACCAACCAACAGGGACTAATGGTAGTTAACCACTGAAGATTCTCATCACAAAATGGACTGTTTTGTCGCTCCTCTATTAATACTGAGAAAGGATTAAGTGGATAATCTGCTGGTATCTATTTGGCGCGTACGTACGATGCCTAATATTGGGATTATGCCCCTGTACGATATGAGTAGAGTATATCCTAATAACTGACAATGCACGAGAATTAATTTGTCTCACTGATGTAAAGCCATGGATTTAGTGAGGACGCACGGTCTCTATAGAGCCTACAGTTGCCTCAACTACAACAGACCAAGTTCAGACTATTAGGAAATATTCCTTCTTGCTTAGCCTCTTTGGTCGCCTACGAATCGGTGAGTTTTATAGCCTTATGTAAGAAATACCAACATGCCTGTATAAAAACTCAAACTTTATGAACATGCATTATACGCATAAAACTCCACCTATGATGTTTCTGCCATTAAGTAGTTAAGTAGTTTTTTCTCTTCAAATTACTTCTGGGGAAAGTCCGCAAAATGACAGTAAAATGTTCCTCTATAGACTATAATATTCTCCCTATCAATCTTGAATTTGATCAACGATCCTCATTACATATAGGGGGAGACTCCAAGAAGTAATAGATGATTTGATCAATGAACCTTCTGCGATAAAATGATTAAGATATGATTGTGAAATCTCCTTATATTCTCCAGCGCCCTTTTATCCCCAGACATAACTCTCCATTATTGAAACTCTATTTTCCATTTTTATACACTTATGGCGTAGATGGAGAATGGATTTCACGTCTCTGTCAGAGAAAGATCTTCCGACAGACCCTCTACGTTAATAACACTAATAATATATGTGGATTTAGTGGGAATTAATACCATGCAGGGGTGCCATACATATATGGGTCAGATTTTCAGAAAATGTTCAAATGGCAACTCTACACATTTAGGAAATTCTGCTAAATTAGGCTGAAAAATGAATACCGGGTATATCTGAGTATATAATATTATTTGGTATCGCATTGATTTAAAGTATTAGTTCTCTTATGCCATTCTCCATCTACGTAAAGTAAATCAATGTAAACCTGCCTATGTCTACGAGACTTTTTTTTTAATATGTGATTATTCTTGTAATGTGAGTTCGATAAATAAAGTAGTATCTTATCTTATCTTATCTTATGCCTAACTATACATTAGTTAATCAGTTCAAGAATGTCACAAATTTGTACTTTGACTAAAATAATCCACCTTTCGGTGAAATAATATTATAATATTATGTTTGGAGTTTATGAAATGGTAACAAGTTATGCCTGCAATGCCTGCAAGCGTCCTGGTCAAAGCGTAGGCCTACTGTAGCATTGGTCAAAGCGTACTATAGAAGTGTCAAAGCGTCCTATGTTTTGGGGGAAAGCTTTTCCGCTCAGTCTCAGGTATTGAATGTAACTTATGAACTATGGCAGCCGCTAAATTAAATTACGTCGACGATTTTATTTCTGTGATATAATAAGAGCAATAGAAGGGATGGAAACGGGTAACATGAGTATCATTGAAGGGAAAGGTGATAATTAACAATTCCTTGTTATTACCTATGTATTCCAGAAAGAAACACTTGTACTTGTAGTCAGGCCGAAAATGAGGGTGAGATGTATTGAACACTGTTAAATATCATTCCAGGGATAAATAACGAGTATAGTTTGCTGTGGACGAGTACATGATTACATTTGAGTCAATATTTTATTTAATGCTAACATGCATTCTACAATGAATACAATTATCAATTATGTTTCAAACATTTTCGAAAGCTTTTCTAACCAACCTCTCCCTCTCCCGTCCCTCCCCCTTAAAGCTCCTTAATACCCTGCCCCTCCCCTTGAGGTTTACAGTTTAAAGTTATTTATAAAATACCAGTCAAGTTATACATACAGTCAAACAAATGTTCTTTGTTTAGTCGTTGCTCTTTTCTTGTCTCCTATATGTTACATGGAACTCGAGCTTCTATTATGCATTAAGATAAAGACTCTATCTTGTTTTTACTTTTACAATTGTATATGTGATGTGTTTCAGGAAAATAAGTCATAAGTCGCAAAAAATGGATTATGAGATATCATTATATTTGAATAGATGAGACCAAGTCGATTCCAATGATAGTAAACAGTCTAATAATCTAATAAGTATTTCCAGATTTTAAGTTTGATATTTTTATTTTTGAAAAGAAAAGTTTGCAATATTTCTGGGGGGCAATAACCAGTAAAGTAACTAAATATATTCCATACGAGGACCTTTAAAACGAGTGGATATATTTAATACATTGTCCTGAAATTTTATACATCGACTGACGTAACTATAGGTGATAAACTCTCCCAAAATCAGAACATTCCAATAAGGTGATCTTATAAAATAAACACTTTGAAAAATATCATTTTTGCGACTTATGACTCATTTTCCTAAAACGGATCACATATGTGTGGACGAGTGCTGATTGTTTGTGGACGAGTACCTCCATCAATTCACTCGTCCACAATACTAGTACACACGGATCTATAACCAAAACCGCAATATTTGTATGGATATTCGTCATCCCTGGTTCTCAGAATGTCTCCAGGCCTGGATTTTATATTCCACATGTGATGCTGACATTTAAAACTAAACCTAGTCTTAGACAAGAATCTAAAGCCATGTCAGACAGTGTATTCTGTGATTTACTTTGATGTTGTAACTGACATGGATAATTAGATAAACATCGTGGTGTGAAATGAAGATATAAAAAAAAACGGAAAAAACAACTTGGATATTAAAATAAACCCTGTTTAGGCCTACTCTTGTTTCATTGCGGGGAGTGAGATTGTACATCAGGTGTAAATCGTTATTATTAATTCTATGGGCATTTCTTCTACTCTTCACGCCATAAGTTATAACAGAGTCTAAGACAATTATTTTGTTGAATCTGTAGCCTATTTGTATATCTTTGTCGCATGCCAGATCAATCAACAACGATCTAAATTCGAGAACAGGCAATATATAAGTTTTGTAGATTAAAATGGCTATGTCGGTCAAAATGAAATGTCTAATCCTGGCCATTCATTTGAATAATAACTGGTCCGGGAGCAGGCATTATTTATATTCGGACTAAGCCCACTATCTAAGAGAAAACCTAAGTATCTAAAGTTCTGGACTATTTCAATTTGAGACCCATCATTATATATATTATATATTTATTTCCTATGCAAATTATTATATTATGCGATTTAAATTTATTTACTATGCATAAATGACCTTTCCTCAGGTGTTGGGGTCTAGATATTTGAGAAAGATTTCATAATATTATGAATACTGTTAAAATATTTCTAGGTAGAAATAAGCCTAAAGTGTGTCTGACTGATGATCTCCATATTATTTAATTTGGATATTTACCTTCGCCATGATAACTAGTTAAATCATTAATCCGAATAGACCACATGTATATTTAGTCTGTTTAAGCAGAGCTATCCCCAATAGTACTCACACGTTGGAAACTTATTTGATATAGACAGTAATATAGACATTATCATTAGATAAATAAACTGAGACAATAGCTTGATTGGTTGATACATGGCGATAGAATTTAGAAATATATCAACAAGAAAATACTTTGGAAAATCGATGGTTTTATCTTATTATCTTCAGGGATCGTAGTAAGGGCGTTGTACTCGTAAATAACAAGTATATTTTGCTGTGGACGAGTACAGTGTTCCCGAAAACTTTGTAGTGACGTCGGCAATTTGTCTCTGACGCAGGCTATTTTTTTATCTTCAACAAATTCTCATGAAAAAACACCTTATTTCACCACATCTATGGCCGAATCCTTATTTCGCCTATGTCAGGGTAGAATAAGATTGATTGGTGTTCCCAAAAACTTTGGTATATTTATTACTCTCCAGTCCGGACCGGCTCCTTTTCCTCACCATGAAAAGGTACATGTTGGATGTAAGAAAGAAAAGATCCCTATTAGGCCTACATGTGAATTAGGTCTATAGAGTCGTCTCTGTCAAAGTAACTTTAGCACACCTAAAATTAATCTCAGACATTCACATATTTTTACTATTTTTATTTTTACCAAAGCCCATACATAACTCCTTGATAGCCTACTAGAGTGTGGCAAAGTGGTTCCAACCAATGCCCAATGACGATGAGAATAATATGTATAGATATTTATGTATATGAAGAAGCTATGTACAAAATCCAAGGCAATATATTTCCCAATTTCGTCTAGGCCTATATTAGCAACAATAAGCTACAATAAGTCTAGTTTATGTATGTGCATGCTAAACTAAAAGTCCTCTGGACGTGGTTAAAGGCAAACGCTACTATCTAGTGGAAAATGAAAATAAATGTCATTTTTCTGGAACTTTAGTATTTGATTCTTGAAGTGTTTCTGGTCATAAGGATGGAAAAAAATCAATGGGTCGCCGTGCTCATTTTTGAATTACAGTGCTTCAAAATTTGGCATCTCAAAAGTACCAATGACGACCAAAAGGGGGGCCCATTTTGCAGTACCTCAACTTCATAGTTCATATTTACTATTTATATTCACTCAATTTAAGTAAAATTAACAGTTTTAGAGAGAGTATTATTTGGCCAATAATTCTATGCCTCTTTTCTATAGGGTGCATTGTTATTTTTATTTTGAAAACAACAAATACATAATGTGAATTTTAAATTAAAAACTCGAAAAAACTCAATATTTTTCACCATTTTTATAAAAACAATTTTTTTTCCTCCCCAGTGAAAATAAATGACATTTTTCTGATTCTTTAGTATATGATTTTTGAAGTATTTGTGTTCTTAAAACTGAAAAAAAATTAATGGGTCACCGTGCTAGTTTCTGAATTATGGGGCTTTGAAACATGGCTGACAACCCCAAAATCTGCTGCTTTCAAAGTGTTCTATGTTTCCTAAACATATCTATTTCAGACAGCTACAATTATTTTTTTAACGTGATGACATACATTTTTTTCCCTATATATGTGTAGAATATTACCTGCACTATATGTGTAGAAAATTCTGGGACATTTGGAGTATCCATTTTTGTTTTATTCCCAAAACCATGAAAGGAAAATGCAGCATTTCCCAATAGACTTGCATGCTAATTGAGTACAACTGAGAGTACCCATAGCTAGCTCTGTCTCCCAAACATGTCTATTTCAGACAGCTATGAAAAAAAATCTAACGCGATGACATATATTTTTTTTCCTTTTTATCTGTAGTATATAAACTGAACTGTATGTGTAGAAAATATTGGGACAGTAGGAGTAGCCATTAATTGTTTGTTGTATTCTATAAAATGTGACAAAATGGGCCGTTTCCTCATAGACTGCAATGCTAAAGGAATAGTGCGTAAAATGCCCGTAGATGCCCGTCCGCTGGGCGAGCAGCGGTCCAGAGGACGAGGGGAAAGTGGCGAAACACACAAGTGTACCCATATACCCATTATCGAGATTCGGGGGGGGGGGGGATTACTTGACATACATGGGCAATTTCCGTTTATTGATGATGTCACTAGCCCTCACTGTCTGCTGGTTAACCTACTTGGTACATATGTACACAAAGATCAAACTGACAACAGTTCAGTTTGAAGTATTGATATATACATAATTATATGATGTATACAGTGAGAATGTTTGGATATTCATATATTAGTATATACAAATTATAAATATGCCTTAATTCACCCCAGATACCCCTAATTTGGGAGTTAAGATCTCTCCCTGCAACTCAGAAACTGGACGCCGTAAGTGTAATAATGGCGGCGACGGCGGAATGTTTTGACACTTTCCCTCCTCTCCCCTGCTTCACCCTAACCCCCATTAGCTTTAACACCTTCCCCAGCATTTGTTTATGGCATATTCAGGCTCAAATGCAACTTGTTGTGCAATGCTCATCATTTGGTTCCCCCATATATAAACTGGCTACGGCGCTGACCATTGCCCAGAGTGGGGCAACTGCGCGACTATCACTCAGTGTACGCATTGGTACAGGTGCACGCTTATCACTCAGTGTACTATGGATTTTAAAGTTCTTCTTATGTAAGTTATTAATACTGTAATGATTATCCGCAGGGATGTAGGGATATATATTAATTAATATCTCCTTTGTTTCTCCATTCTCTCCCCTACAAACTATTTCGAATTCCTTTGCCACCCAGCAAGTGTAGTATTGAGTAGCAGTCCCGCGGTCACCCATTACGTCACGTCATGCCTCACTGCCCATGTCTCCCTGCAACCTGAGTTAGTGGTCAGTGCTCTGCACCACTCTCCTTCTATTTCCCCCCACTTCCCCTCTCCTTCTGTGACCCTCACTCTCTCCTTTCCACTTTGGCACTTGGATTGAAGGGGCAGTTTTGTTTCTAATTCTCATAGGAATCCGACAATTAACTGAACGTTTATTTGTTTAATATATTACAGTTACATTAATACAATTGAAAGGAATAGGTTTCAGTCCTCTGCTCATTTGCAGGTCTTCCTCGACCACCTGTAGCCTACAATATCATTCTATCAAAAAGATACTTATATTATCTAACAATTCCTTTGATTTGATTTGTTTTCATATCATATATATTGTGGTTATTAGATTAGATTAATTTTGTAATTTCAACATTAGCATTGCGGAATTAGACCTTTACTCATTAATACACTTCCAAGATACGATATACATCAATTAACTTAAAATATAGTATTCCGTCAAACTGCATTTGTCCTTCTTCTCCCCCACCTCCTTCCCCTCACCTACTCCTTCTCCTTCCTCTCGTCCTTCCCCACTATACCATACCTGTTACACTCAACTTACACACCCCTCCATCTCCCTCTCCATCTTCTGCTCCAACTCCGCCGCGGGAGGGAGTAGAGAGAGGAGGAAGATGACGGGAAGAGGAGTAGGAGAAGGAATTAAGGGAGGGGGAGGCGATGTGTGTAATAGTTAGGAAAGGAGAGAGAGAAGGTCACAGAAGGAGAGGGGAAGGAGAAGGAAAGAGAATGGAAAAGGAGAGATGCAAAGATACCAGTCAGTCATACAAATAGCAGGGAAAGGTGTTGAAGCTACTGAGGTATGGTGGAGTGACTATAATCGAAGCAGAGAGGAGAGGTGAAGGAGGGGGGAGGGGAGGAAGAGCAAGGGAGGTAGTCGGGGAGGGGGAGGGAAAGGGGGAGAAGGAAAATTGATAGATGTATAGGTGTGTGTGGGGGGGGGGGCAAGTTTTTTTCCCATGAAACCCTCGTATGTCATAATCTGTCATTTTCATCTCTCCTCTCCCTCTCTTCTCCTCTCCTCCTCTTCTTTCTCTCTCTCTCCCCCCCGTCTCTCTCTCTCTCTCCCTCTCTCTGTCCCTCCCTCTCTCAGGAACGTTAGAATGCTCAGGTATTAAGTTGTGATTTTGGCCATTTTTGGCAATCAAATTAATATCTTCAAATTTTAAAAAATCCAGTAAATTGTCGGATTCCTATAAGAAGTTGAAACACAACTCCCTCTACAATCCAAGTGCCGAAGGCACTTGTTATACAAAAAACTGGCTTAAATCAATTGAAACATTAGATGTCCAGTCAGGCCTGGCAGGGGCAAGACAGGGGCAAAAGCCTGTGCCTCGTTTTGAGTTGTGGTTCATACATCATCAGAGGTCACATGACTTACAGCAATGGCGGCATCCATACAAGTTGTCTGCTATAATTAATTCCATGTAAAATAGCTCCCCACTTCTTTAACAGATTAGAATTACATAAAATACATATGTGAGATCATTGGATACGACCTCCCCACCTAGAAAATGTATACATGATATCCTATGAGGTTTGGGCTTTTATTACACACGTGAGCAGTTAGAAAGGTGCAGTTTGGGGGTGCAGTTCAGTTGACCCAAACTGCATACGTGATCAGTTCGGGTAAAGACGTAATTTCATTGGTGCAGCGTAGGCCAGATGACGTCTTCCCGACCGCGTAACTTTGGCCTACAAATTGCAGTGAATCAAGCCTCCTCAAGCTAAACTATAGGCTATACAAGTTAAATTTACTTTTTGACATCCTAATAGAGTGTGTAATAAATAGCAAATGGCACTCTGTTCAGGTTCAAACTGATCTCGTCCCGTCAGAAAACGGGAACTCACCCCTTCGGGGTTCGTCCCGTTTTCTGACGGGACTCGATCAGTTTGAACCCTCCATCGTGCCATTTGCTATAATTAGTGCACCAATAGCCCTATGATATAATACAACACCAAAGTCTGAACTCGATTGAAGAATAAATGATAAAGTGGATTCTGAGGATGAATTGCTCCATTTTTCTTTTTACTTTTCACATGTATATAACTCATCTAGTAGAACTTTATAGGTTAATATGGTATAAATTGAATGAAACTAATAAGTCTCAATATTAACCAAAAATCTAAGAACTTCATAGGTCGATGAAAAAGTAACTAACATGTGAATTTTAGTGATGTCCAACTTGGCTTCTAGTAATGTTTAACTTACAGCACATTAATAAGTCTATATGGGTCAGATTTTCAGAAAATGTACAATTGGCAGCTGTACACATTAAAATTTTAGTAAATTCTGCTAAATTAGGCTGCAATTTGGTCAATATTAGGTAAATTCGAGTATATTCGGCATTGCATTGATTCTCGCAATCTGTTTGGTTAGGTTGAACTGTATTTTGAACTTTATTTTCGTTTGAAATTTGGGTTATTTGAGAGGATTGGTGAAGATTAATTGTACATTCTCTGAAAATCTCACCCATATCGTGATCGTCGCTGCCTACTTGCTCCCTTATAAGGAGAGAAAGGCAAGACACAATCACTTACTAATGAAATTCCATGTAACATTAGTTGTTTCAAGACATCTACTACCCATAGGGAGACAAGTTGGGAGGCGCAAACCTCCTTTTGTTGAAAGTCCAACTAAGATATGGGAATTGTAGTGATATCCAACTATAAAAGTAACTTGGTGTCTCAGGACATTGCCTACCCTATATAGAGAGAAGAACTGAGGCATCATCTTCATGTATCAGTGAACTAATAAGAGGTTTACCTGGAAATATTAGTTATAATGGCAACCTCTGGAACAATATTCAAAAGTGACCTACATACGTCCGTAATCTCTATTTCACTACTTTGAGTGGGACTTCACTAGTAAGTGATGTTGGCATCGCAGACCTTCCTCTCCTTATATAGGGTGCGACGAGGAAAGAAATTAGAAAAATCTCTATCACTAATTTGGGTTGTATTTAAAGAGAAACCGTGATTTAATTTGTAACTAATAAAAAAGATATGTTAGTGTGCTTACCCGTGTCTTGCTTATTAGTTAATTTCAACCCATTCCATCCATGCAGTGATAACTAGGTACAATATACACATCCCACTCAAGAGTCCAGAGGTGGTAATTACCTGATAACAAACCCATAATTATAGCGGAACGGAACGGAATCTTTTTTTAAAACTAATGATAGGCCTATAATATAGATTCCGTTCCGTTTTCAAAATCCAAAATACTTATTTTACATTTCAGTCTCACCAAATGTCAGTGAGACGGATATAAGGGTTATGCCTGTGGATGACGTCATCATTTTCTTGATTATGTTCTTGATAATGTTTTGGGAAAAGATTTCCCGCGCCAGAAAAGCTTGATTTCGTCCACCAACTCCAATGGCGAACTAGCAGCTAGCATGTATGATTATTCTTGAACCATGCATGAGTTAATTTTACTGTTTATTAGGAGATACCTGAGTATAATTTTGACATTTGTTATCATAACTCTACACACAAATATCGATCGAATCGATTCCAACCCAGTGGTCCGACTCCACTAACCCGCCCGGTCCGACATCAGAGTGGTCCGACTTCTCTAGGAAGCCTCCATACATAGCTATACATACATAGCACTATAACACACATAAGGTTCGAGTTGGTGGCAATCTTAGCTAATCTTACTAATCACTCTCGCGTATTGTCAGTTTGTATGATTCATATACAGATATTACTAGGGATTTAACATAGCAATTTAGGCATGTTCATAATGACGTGGGTGGCTCCACCTAGTGTTGTTCCAGGAACTACATTATACCCACAATTATGGAAAAGATGTTTGTTCCTGTAGTTGGAGAATGGATAATAGAATATTTAGTCTTATACAGCTCTCTCATTTTTAAAAGAAAAATTGTGGGCTTCTAAAATATATAGATAATACATCGCAGCTAAAAATAAAACTCAAATCGTCAACGTATACACTGTGAATCGGTGATATAATTACCACAATTTGACTTCATCCAAGTCTAAAATGTGATGTGTTTCAGGAAAATAAGTCATAAGTCGCAAAAAATGGATTATGAGATATCATTATATTTGAATAGATGAGACCAAGTCGATTCCAATGATAGTAAACAGTCTAATAATCTAATAAGTATTTCCAGATTTTAAGTTTGATATTTTTATTCTTGAAAAGAAAAGTTTGCAATATTTCTGGGGGGCAATAACCAGTAAAGTAACTAAATATATTCCATACGAGGACCTTTAAAACGAGTGGATATATTTAATACATTGTCCTGAAATTTTATACATCGACTGACGTAACTATAGGTGATAGACTCTCCCAAAATCAGAACATTCCAATAAGGTGATCTTATAAAATAAACACTTTGAAAAATATCATTTTTGCGACTTATGACTCATTTTCCTAAAACGGATCACATTGCTCAATAGCTCTCGAACACATTCATTTCAATTTCATCAGACATTTAACAGAATTAAGCATATTTAGAAGTATTCAGGTAATTTTTCTAGGCAGCATTATACTCTTTGTACTTGTGTTACCGAATAATGGATATGTATACAGGGAATCAATCATATGGTATTTGACAAAGGTTGCAATGTTAGGGTGCTTATATACGTTATTACACACATGGTCAGTCTGAAAGGTGCAGATCGGTTTATCTGAACCTGCGAACTGCACCCCCGGATAAACAAGTTAGATCTATACTCAGATAAATATGATAATTCCAGTGTGTAATAAATACCAAATGGCCCTCTGGACGGGTTTGAACTGATATTGACAGTCTCAATCAGTTTGAACTCTTCATCGGGACATTACATTAAGAGATGAAATTTAAAATGGTGCATATTTCTTTTTCAAATTCGTTATTCACGCATTGGTTTACTTTGATCTCATTATAACAATTCTTCATTACTTATATTGCACGTTGCACTGTTTTTCCTGCCAGTATTGTGAATGTGTATTCGTCGGCAACGTACGTGTATTCTCACTCGCCACATAAATAATTTAAATGGCTAGACATTTCACTCATGCACCCACAGCTATACATACTAGCTACAAATTGTGTTTGCCCTTGATTATTTCATACATTCGTTGGGAATTAATAGAACTATATCGACTTTAGATGTAGTTCTTGTTCACCCTGGCAATTTCTGAACAAATTATCTAGTTTTATTTTATTTATTTTAACAATTGTCTATGCCCTTATTCATTCACTGGGGTGTAATAGAACTACATCGACCTCAAATATATCATTCTTGTTCACCCTAGTGTGTTTTGATAGAATACCGATCGGATTCTAATTTTATTTAATTTATTTTACTTATTTCGTCCATTCGCCAGGAGAAATGGACTTGATTTTAGATAGAGTTCTTGTCCACCCTGGTATTTCCTGATTTAATGTATGTTTATGATATGACTAAATATATTAGAACTACATCGACTTTAAATATAGTTAATTCTTGTTCACCCTGCATGACGTTCTCTGATCGAATATCGATAGGATTCTATTCTTTTTATCAATTTATTTTACAACATTTATTATCTTTGTCCTTATTTCATTTATTCGCTGGGGAGTAATTTTTTTTGACAAAATTGTATTCAGGTTTTAACAGACAGTTAGACTCTCACAAAAATATAGGTATAATTGTGGTTTTCGTTATGCCCTGACTTAGTTGAACAATTCTTATAGAGCAGAGGAGACTCTAATTCAAATTCAGCCAGTTTATATTTAAGTATTTAAATTACAGGATGGTATGAGATAGACACAATACCCAATAAGACACTGAAAGTTTTTTGTTGTTGTTTATTCATTCACGACCATACATGTTTCGGAGATGGGTTGTCTCCTTCTTCAGTGGTCAGTATTTAAATTACCAAAAAAATTATTACTATTAAGCGAGAGTCGTTCCATATATTGGATTCTCTGATTCATTATTCCATTCTAATCTTATATATACAATATATCGATAAAACATATCGGCGGGAACATAAATAATAAGTAATATATAAGTAGACCGACGTTAAATACAGTTAATAATAAATGAAGTTTTCAGCGAGCAGTTAAAGAGAATTTCACTCCGATCTTGGAAGCAGGCATCGCGAGCAGGCCAAAGCCCGTTGTTGGGATTCTCACTGGTCCCCCAACATAGATACAAGGATCCAAACAGCCTATTGTTATAATTATGCTGGCCAGAGACAAAGGTGTAAACTAGACCTATATCATTTTCAGCTTGATTTTTCGAGACTAATCTGAGAAACGTATTTTATTTAGGAAAAATAATACAATTGGCTTCTAAAATGCTGCATTTATCGCCCTCTAGAGGCAATTGACATTACTGCAAATCAATTGTGCCCTTAGGCAATTGCTCAGGAACAGTAGCCGAACCATCAACCCTATGCCTAGCTACTGTGTACGTGTGAATATGCCAGCCACTTGATTGGGCTGTATGTACAGCTAAGGAAACAGATATGTTATTATTTATTTTTTCACTCAAAACCAATCGAACCCAAGACGTTTCTAGTCTGGTTTATTTTATTCTGATATGATTATCGATATGATTATTATTTTTTGTTTTACTTATTTCAGTAATTGCCCTTTAGCCAATTGCCCTTTATTACATACATGCAGTCCTCGGTAGGAAATATTAGAATTATAGCAACTTTAAATATAGTTCTATGATATAATTATCGATAGGATCCTGTTCTCTTTTTATTTTACAAATTGATTTTTGCCTTTGTACACTTATTTCATCAGTAGTGGGAATTAGTAAAACTATATAGACTTTTTGTTTTTTTGTTTTTTGTTTTTGCAAATACTTTATTTCCAACATTGACATATATATAATGGGCAGGATAGTCGTACATAAAAGATAATTGCAGGTCTATATCGACTTTAGATATAGTTCCTGTCCGACCTGGTGTTAGGATTCATTTCTTTATTTTCTTTGTATTTTATAAATTGATTTCTGCCCTTGTTTATTTATTGATGCAACCCTCAGTAGGATTCATTCCCTTGTATTCTAAGTCCTCGAATATATCCATACGAATATCTGTGTCAAAGCAAAACGGAACGAGGTGCTCGCTCTCGGTGCTACCACTGTATGAGTCAAAACGCTCCTTGGCGTGACGTCACATACGATGACGCAACTGAACATCATGTCACAACGAAATCTATTGGTTAATTCCTAGTGACATTACCAAGGCGTTGGTCTGCATGGTGACCTGTAGCTGTTTGTTGTTGATATTATGAATAAAATGTAGTTATATTCAAGAACAGGTTACAGTTGCCTTTGGATTTGTTGTGAAGGGCCAAAGTGTTAATTGTATTAATATTAGGCAGGGATTACGGTGTGATTAGACTGTAATTCTAGCTTCTACAGGGTTTTTAAGGCATTAACAAGATGGCGTGGGTGACAGGTAAAAAAACCCATTGGTCTTATAGGGATCCAATGGGTGGGGTGCTCTGTAAGGGGCTGATTGGCCCCCTTCAATATCTGTGTCATGATCTAATCACACGTTGACATTTTTACACTAACTGTCACACCATAACTGTACCAAGTAGTTACTCAAAAGTATTAGATGAGTTTCAATAATATCTGGTAACAGTTAAAGGGCATATAATCCATATAGAATGGAACTCACCACTTGTAAACAAATATTTATTGAACTTGATTCCATTGCGGAAGCGCACTGCCCATAGAGCATCGTGATTCAGCGGGGCAATCTCGTCCAATAAAAGTTGTATTACGGGCGGCTCGTTCTATAGTTTTAAGCAGGGTAAGTTTACAAGGAGGGGAGGGAAAGGGCTGTTTACCCCAGGGCCACCCCCCACCCCCACCCCGAGAGGGCTCGCCACCTATATGGTTAGTAAAGAATTTGTCTCTCCACCGAGCACAACTTGCCACAAGTCATAAACCAGCTGTTATTTTCTTAAGGAGGCGAGAGATTAATAGCAATTAATGGCATTTATTTTTCCACACATCGATATCAAAGAAAAATCGCCGTTCTAAAAGTATACTGCCATAAACTATATATTCCTTTCACTTGACTTGTTACGTCACATGTGACCTACAAGTAAGGCCGATGATGAGAGACTTAGACAATTCATCAGAAAGTCACCTTTTTCTCCCTCAGTAAGGAATAATATACACGCCACTAAAACATTAAAAAGTGCTTATCAGAGTTGTGTGGTTCCAAGTATAAGTTTGTAAGCGCTCACTAATTGTTTATTTGGGCTATTTCAGACAATGTCATGAAATGACAACAGTCGAAATTGTGCCTTTTAACCATACACTTTACTACTAGTAAGAATAGCTTTTGATTTTTGCACTCACCTCGGCAGCCATCATACTTCATCGACCTACTTTCGCCACAGAAATGTATAAGTGAGCTACGTATGTTATTATACCCAATGGCATGACGGAGGAGTGAGGGAAGATTTGTCCTCCGTCGAGATAGATTACAAACCGTACAGAGTGCCATTGGGTAGATTACAAACCGTACAGAGTGCCATTGGGTAGATTACAAACCGTACAGAGTGCCATTGGGTAGATTACAAACCGTACAGAGTGCCATTGGGTATTTGTACAAACCGTACAGAGTGCCATTGGGTATTTGAACAATGTCAGAAAACTTTCGAAACATGCAAGGCAGCGCTACATAGCAGCCGGTAATAAACCAATATTAAAAGAGCAGAGTTAAAGGTGTTCTTTTAAAGGAGTTAATTGACATTAAGGATTAATGATGCATCTTCTCTTATTTTGTGAAGGTAACGGTTGAACATGTTTGTAGTGTACAGTCGTCTTCACTGTTTAGTTCTTCTTGAGACATTTGAGCCCAATCACGCTTGTTTATAAAATTGTCTGTTATGTTGTAGCTTTATTACACCAGGCCCACACGTTCAAGAACTCATAGCCGAATTGGGGCTTAAGACAAGTCATGCGAATTCAAAATCATTAAGAAACTTATTTTAAGTTCGGTAATATGTAGGCTTTCTACAATTCGTACGACAAATCGTGGGCCCTTAAGACAATTCGTAGGCAAAATATTGGCCCACACTGTACTGAATTCAGAGCCGAATTGGTGCTACGAAAATTCTTTAGAGCACTTTCCAATTCGTACGAATTAGAGTAAATTTTTATGTTATATAAAGACAAATATTCTTTTCGTAGACCACTCTAAGACAGTTCTTAAGGCCCTTAAAACAATCAAATATAACCGAAAATATTAAGAGATTCTACCAACATTTTAGTAATTCTGTGAGGCAGGTAACTTTGGAAGTCTGTAACATCACTAAATTTTGGAGTATCAACAATTTTTTTTCTCACTTTTATATCTTTGTAAGAAAGCCCAAACATTACCAAACACAAAAAAGTTTCTCAAGAATGATTTTGTATTTGTATGACTTATCTTAAGGCCCAATTCGGCTCTGAGTTCTTGAATATTTGGGCCCGGCTTTAGATGCAATTCACACATGCCATATTTCCCATATGACATTGGTCTAATCAGTGACTAATTAGTTACAATGACTTATATATTTCCAGGAGAACAAGTACGTGTTCCTTTTGGCAGCTAAGGTTAGGTAAGGCTAAGAGTTAGTTAAGGTGTGTATATGTTTTCCATTTTAGTTAAATGATAGTTAAGGTAAGGTTACCATAAGGTATGGTTAACGTAAGGGCATGTTACGGTTATGTTGAGGTAAGAGCATGTTACAGTTATGGTAAGGTAAGAGTATGTTACAGTTATGTTAAGATAAGGGCTAGTTACAGTTATGTTAAGATAAGGGCATGTTACAGTTATGTTAAGGTTAGGGAAGGCTAAGTTTAGGGAAGGCTAAGGTTAGGTAAGGCTATGGTCAGGTAAGGCTAAGGTTAGGTAAGGTTAACTTTAGGTAAGGCTAAGAGTTAGTTAAGTTAAGGCTAAGTTTAGGGAAGGCTAAGGTTCGGTAAGGCTAAGGTTAGGTAAGGCTAAGGTTAGGTAAGGCTAAAGTTAGGTAAGGCTAAGGTTAGGGAAGGCTAAGGTTAGGTGAGGCTAAGGTTAGGTAAGGCTAAGAGTTAGTTAAGTTAAGGCTATGGTCAGGTAAGGCTAAGGTTAGGTGAGGCTAAGGTTAGGTAAGGCTAAGAGTTAGTTAAGTTAAGGCTATGGTTAGGTAAGGCTCAGGTTAGGTAAGGCTAACGTTAGGTAAGGCTAAGAGTTAGTTAAGTTAAGGCTAAGGATAGGGAAGGCTAAGAGTTAGGTCAGGCTAAGAGTTAGTTAAGTTCAGGCTATGGTCAGGTAAGGCTGAGGTTAGGTAAGGCTGAGGTTAGGGAAGGCTAACGTTAGGGAAGGCAATAGGTTAGTTAAGTTAAGGCTATGGTCAGGTAAGGCTGAGGTTAGGTAAGGCTGAGGTTAGGGAAGGCTAACGTTAGGGAAGGCTATCAGTTAGTTAAGTTAAGGCTATGGTCAGGTAAGGCTGAGGTTAGGGAAGGCTAAGAGTTAGTTAAGTTAGGGCTAAGGTCAGGTAAGGCTAAGGTTATGTAAGGCAAAGGTTAGGTAAGGCTAAGGTTAGGTAAGGCTAAGGTAAGGTAAGGCTAAGGTTTGGTAAGGCTAAGAGTTAGTTAAGTTAAGGCTATGGTCAGGTAAGGCTAAGGTTAGGTAAGGCTAAGGTTAGGTAAGGCTAAGGTTAGGTAAGGCTAAGGTTAGGTAGGGCTAAGGTGAGGTAAGGCTAAGGTGAGGTAAGGCTAAGGTTAGGTAAGGCTAACGTTAGGGAAGGCTAAGAGTTAGTTAAGTTAAGGCTAAGGTTAGGTAAGGCTAAGGTGAGGTAAGGCTAAGAGTTAGTTAAGTTAAGGCTAAGCTTAGGTAAGGCTAAGGTTAGGTAAGGCTAAGAGTTAGTTAAGTTAAGGCTATGGTCAGGTAAGGCTAAGGTTAGGTAAGGCTAAGGTTAGGTAAGGCTAAGGTTAGGTAAGGCTAAGGTTAGGTAAGGCTAAGGTTAGGTAAGGCTAAGGGTTAGTTAAGTTAAGGCTATGGTCAGGTAAGGCTAAGGTTAGGTAAGGCTAAGGTTAGGTAAGGCTAAGGTTAGGTAAGGCTAAGGTTAGGTAAGGCAAAGGTTAGGTAAGGCTAAGGTTAGGTAAGGCTAAGGGTTAGTTAAGTAAAGGCTATGGTCAGGAAAGGCTAAGGTTAGGTAAGGCTAAGAGTTAGTTAAGTTCAGGCTATGGTCAGGTAAGGCTAAGGTTAGGTAAGGCTAAGGTTAGGTAAGGCTAAGGTTAGGTAAGGCAAAGGTTAGGTAAGGCTAAGGTTAGGTAAGGCTAAGAGTTAGTTAAGTTAAGGCTATGGTCAGGTAAGGCTAAGGTTAGGTAAGGCTAAGGTTAGGTAAGGCTAAGGTTAGGTAAGGCTAAGGTTAGGTAAGGCTAAGGTTAGGTAAGGCTAAGGATAGGTAAGGCTAAGGTTAGGTAAGGCTAACGTTAGGGAAGGCTAAGAGTTAGTTAAGTTGAGGCTAAGGTTAGGTAAGGCTAAGTTGAGGTAAGGCTAAGAGTTAGTTAAGTTAAGGCTAAGGTTAGGTAAGGCTAAGGTTAGGTAAGGCTAAGAGTTAGTTAATTTAAGGCTATGGTCAGGTAAGGCTAAGGTTAGGTAAGGCTAAGGTTAGGTAAGGCTAAGACTTAGTTAAGTTAAGGCTATGGTCAGGTAAGGCTAAGGTTAGGTAAGGCTAAGGTTAGGTAAGGCTAAGGTTAGGTAAGGCTAAGGTTAGGTAAGGCTAAGGTTAGGTAAGGCTAAGGTTAGGTAAGGCAAAGGTTAGGTAAGGCTAAGGTTAGGTAAGGCTAAGGGTTAGTTGAGTTAAGGCTATGGTCAGGTAAGGCTAAGGTTAGGTAAGGCTAAGGTTAGGTAAGGCTAAGGTTAGGTAAGGCTAAGGTTAGGGAAGGCAAAGGTTAGGTAAGGCTAAGGTTAGGTAAGGCTAAGGGTTAGTTAAGTTAAGGCTATGGTCAGGTAAGGCTAAGGTTAGGTAGGCTAAGGTTATGTAAGGCAAAGGTTAGGTAAGGCAAAGGTTAGGTAAGGCTAAGGTTAGGTAAGGCTAAGGTTAGGTAAGGCTAAGGTTAGGTAAGGCTAAGGATAGGTAAGGCTAAGGTTAGGTAAGGCTAATGTTAGGGAAGGCTAAGAGTTAGTTAAGTTAAGGCCAAGGTTGGGTAAGGCTAAGGTGAGGTAAGGCTAAGAGTTAGTTAAGTTAAGGCTAAGCTTAAGTAAGGCTAAGGTTAGGTAAGGCTAAGAGTTAGTTAAGTTAAGGCTATGGTCAGGTAAGGCTAAGGTTAGGTAAGGCTAAGGTTAGGTAAGGCTAAGACTTAGTTAAGTTAAGGCTATGGTCAGGTAAGGCTAAAGTTAGGTAAGGCTAAGGTTAGGTAAGGCTAAGGTTAGGTAAGGCTAAGGTTAGGTAAGGCTAAGGTTAGGTAAGGCTAAGGTTAGGTAAGGCAAAGGTTAGGTAAGGCTAAGTTTAGGTAAGGCTAAGGGTTAGTTAAGTTAAGGCTATGGTCAGGTCAGGCTAAGGTTAGGTAAGGCTAAGGTTAGGTAAGGCTAAGGTTAGGTAAGGCTAAGGTTAGGTAAGGCAAAGGTTAGGTAAGGCTAAGGTTAGGTAAGGCTAAGGGTTAGTTAAGTTAAGGCTATGGTTAGGTAAGGCTAAGGTTAGGTAAGGCTAAGGTTAGGTAAGGCTAAGGTTAGGTAAGGCAAAGGTTAGGTAAGGCTAAGGTTAGGTAAGGCTAAGAGTCAGTTAAGTTAGGCTATGGTCAGGTAAGGCTAAGGTTAGGTAAAGCTAAGGTTAGGTAAGGCTAAGTTAAGTTAAGGATAAGGATAAGTAAGGCTAAGGTTAGGTAAGGCTAAGGTCCGGTAAGAATAAGTTAAGTTAAGGCTAAGGTTAGGTAAGGCTAAGGATAGGTAAGGCTAAGGTTAGGTAAGGCTAATGATAGGTAAGGCAAAGTTAAGTTAAGGCTAAGGATAGGTAAGGCTAAGGTTAGGTAAGGCTAAGATTAGGTAAGAATAAGTTAAGTTAAGGCTAAGGTTAGGTAAGGCTAAGTTAAGTTAAGGCTAAGGTTATGTAAGGCTAAGGTTATGTAAGGCTAAGGTTAGGTAAGGCTAAGGTTAGGTAAGGCTAAGGTTAGGTAAGGCTAAGGTTAGGTAAGGCTAAGGTTAGGTAAGGCTAAGGTGAGGTAAGGCTTAGGTTAGGTAAGGCTAAGTTAAGTTAAGGCTAAGGTTAGGTAAGGCTAAGGTTAGGTAAGGTTAAGAATAGGTAAGGCTAAGTTAAGTTAAGGCTAAGGTTATGTAAGGCTAAGGATAGGTAAGGCTAAGGTTAGGTAAGGCTAAGATTAGGTAAGGATAAGGTTAGGTAAGGCTAAGGTTAGGTAAGGCTAAGTTTAGGTAAGGTTAAGGATAGGTAAGGCTAAGTTAAGATAAGGCTAAGGTTAGGTAAGGCTAAGGATAGGGAAGGCTAAGGTTAGGTAAGGCTAAGGATAGGTAAGGCTAAGTTAAGTTAAGGCTAAGGTTATGTAAGGCTAAGGTTAGGTAAGGCTAAGAATGGGTAAGGCTAAGGTTATGTATGGCTAAGGTTAGGTAAGGTTAAGGTTAGGTGAGGCTAAGGTTAGGTAAGGCTAAGGATAGGTAAGGCTAAGAGTTAGTTAAGTTAAGGCTAAGGTTAGGTAAGGCTAAGGTGAGGTAAGGCTAAGGAAAGGTAAGGCTAAGGATAGGTAAGGCTAAGGTTAGGTAAGGCTAACGTTAGGGAAGGCTAAGAGTTAGTTAAGTTAAGGCTAAGGTTAGGTAAGGCTAAGGTGAGGTAAGGCTAAGGAAAGGTAAGGCTAAGTGAAGTTAAGGCTAAGGTTAGGTAAGGCTCAGCATAGGTAAGGCTAAGGTTAGGTAAGGCTAAGGTTAGGTAAGCCTAAGGATAGGTAAGGCTAAGGTTAGGTAAGGCTAAGGTTAGGTAAGGCTAAGGTTAGGTAAGGCTAAGGATAGGTAAGGCTAAGGTTAGGTAAGGCTAAGGATAGGTTAGGCTATGGTCAGGTAAGGCTAAGGTTATGTGAGGCTAAGGATAGGTAATGCTAAGAATGGGTAAGGCTAAGGTTAGGTAAGGCTAAGGTTAGGTAAGGCTAACGTTAGGTAAGGCTAAGGTTAGGTAAGGCAAAGGTAACTTAAGGCTAAGGTTAGGTAAGGCTAAGGATAGGTAAGGCTAAGGTTAGGTAAAGCTAAGGTTAGGTAAGGCTAAGTTAAGTTAAGGATAAGGATAGGTAAGGATAAGGTTAGGTAAGGCTATGGTCAGGAAAGGCTAAGGTTAGGTAAGGCTAAGAGTTAGTTAAGTTCAGGCTATGGTCAGGTAAGGCTAAGGTTAGGTAAGGCTAAGGTTAGGTAAGGCTAAGGTTAGGTAAGGCAAAGGTTAGGTAAGGCTAAGGTTAGGTAAGGCTAAGAGTTAGTTAAGTTAAGGCTATGGTCAGGTAAGGCTAAGGTTAGGTAAGGCTAAGGTTAGGTAAGGCTAAGGTTAGGTAAGGCTAAGGTTAGGTAAGGCTAAGGATAGGTAAGGCTAAGGTTAGGTAAGGCTAACGTTAGGGAAGGCTAAGAGTTAGTTAAGTTGAGGCTAAGGTTAGGTAAGGCTAAGTTGAGGTAAGGCTAAGAGTTAGTTAAGTTAAGGCTAGGGTTAGGTAAGGCTAAGGTTAGGTAAGGCTAAGAGTTAGTTAATTTAAGGCTATGGTCAGGTAAGGCTAAGGTTAGGTAAGGCTAAGGTTAGGTAAGGCTAAGACTTAGTTAAGTTAAGGCTATGGTCAGGTAAGGCTAAGGTTAGGTAAGGCTAAGGTTAGGTAAGGCTAAGGTTAGGTAAGGCTAAGGTTAGGTAAGGCTAAAGTTAGGTAAGGCTAAGGTTAGGTAAGGCTAAGGTTAGGTAAGGCTAAGGTTAGGTAAGGCTAAGGTTAGGGAAGGCAAAGGTTAGGTAAGGCTAAGGTTAGGTAAGGCTAAGGGTTAGTTAAGTTAAGGCTATGGTCAGGTAAGGCTAAGGTTAGGTAGGCTAAGGTTATGTAAGGCAAAGGTTATGTAAGGCAAAGGTTAGGTAAGGCTAAGGTTAGGTAAGGCTAAGGTTAGGTAAGGCTAAGGTTAGGTAAGGCTAAGGATAGGTAAGGCTAAGGTTAGGTAAGGCTAACGTTAGGGAAGGCTAAGAGTTAGTTAAGTTAAGGCCAAGGTTGGGTAAGGCTAAGGTGAGGTAAGGCTAAGAGTTAGTTAAGTTAAGGCTAAGCTTAAGTAAGGCTAAGGTTAGGTAAGGCTAAGAGTTAGTTAAGTTAAGGCTATGGTCAGGTAAGGCTAAGGTTAGGTAAGGCTAAGGTTAGGTAAGGCTAAGACTTAGTTAAGTTAAGGCTATGGTCAGGTAAGGCTAAGGTTAGGTAAGGCTAAGGTTAGGTAAGGCTAAGGTTAGGTAAGGCTAAGGTTAGGTAAGGCTAAGGTTAGGTAAGGCTAAGGTTAGGTAAGGCAAAGGTTAGGTAAGGCTAAGTTTAGGTAAGGCTAAGGGTTAGTTAAGTTAAGGCTATGGTCAGGTAAGGCTAAGGTTAGGTAAGGCTAAGGTTAGGTAAGGCTAAGGTTAGGTAAGGCTAAGGTTAGGTAAGGCAAAGGTTAGGTAAGGCTAAGGTTAGGTAAGGCTAAGGGTTAGTTAAGTTAAGGCTATGGTCAGGTAAGGCTAAGGTTAGGTAAGGCTAAGGTTAGGTAAGGCTAAGGTTAGGTAAGGCAAAGGTTAGGTAAGGCTAAGGTTAGGTAAGGCTAAGAGTCAGTTAAGTTAGGCTATTGTCAGGTAAGGCTAAGGTTAGGTAAAGCTAAGGTTAGGTAAGGCTAAGTTAAGTTAAGGATAAGGATAAGTAAGGCTAAGGTTAGGTAAGGCTAAGGTCCGGTGAGAAAAAGTTAAGTTAAGGCTAAGGTTAGGTAAGGCTAAGGATAGGTAAGGCAAAGGTTAGGTAAGGCTAATGATAGGTAAGGCAAAGTTAAGTTAAGGCTAAGGATAGGTAAGGCTAAGGTTAGGTAAGGCTAAGATTAGGTAAGAATAAGTTAAGTTAAGGCTAAGGTTAGGTAAGGCTAAGTTAAGTTAAGGCTAAGGTTATGTAAGGCTAAGGTTATGTAAGGCTAAGGTTAGGTAAGGCTAAGGTTAGGTAAGGCTAAGGTTAGGTAAGGCTAAGGTTAGGTAAGGCTAAGGTTAGGTAAGGCTAAGGTGAGGTAAGGCTTAGGTTAGGTAAGGCTAAGTTAAGTTAAGGCTAAGGTTAGGTAAGGCTAAGGTTAGGTAAGGTTAAGAATAGGTAAGGCTAAGTTAAGTTAAGGCTAAGGTTATGTAAGGCTAAGGATAGGTAAGGCTAAGGTTAGGTAAGGCTAAGATTAGGTAAGGATAAGGTTAGGTAAGGCTAAGGTTAGGTAAGGCTAAGTTTAGGTAAGGTTAAGGATAGGTAAGGCTAAGTTAAGATAAGGCTAAGGTTAGGTAAGGCTAAGGATAGGGAAGGCTAAGGTTAGGTAAGGCTAAGGATAGGTAAGGCTAAGTTAAGTTAAGGCTAAGGTTATGTAAGGCTAAGGTTAGGTAAGGCTAAGAATGGGTAAGGCTAAGGTTATGTATGGCTAAGGTTAGGTAAGGTTAAGGTTAGGTGAGGCTAAGGTTAGGTAAGGCTAAGGATAGGTAAGGCTAAGAGTTAGTTAAGTTAAGGCTAAGGTTAGGTAAGGCTAAGGTGAGGTAAGGCTAAGGAAAGGTAAGGCTAAGGATAGGTAAGGCTAAGGTTAGGTAAGGCTAACGTTAGGGAAGGCTAAGAGTTAGTTAAGTTAAGGCTAAGGTTAGGTAAGGCTAAGGTGAGGTAAGGCTAAGGAAAGGTAAGGCTAAGTGAAGTTAAGGCTAAGGTTAGGTAAGGCTCAGCATAGGTAAGGCTAAGGTTAGGTAAGGCTAAGGTTAGGTAAGCCTAAGGATAGGTAAGGCTAAGGTTAGGTAAGGCTAAGGATAGGTAAGGCTAAGGTTAGGTAAGGCTAAGGATAGGTTAGGCTATGGTCAGGTAAGGCTAAGGTTATGTGAGGCTAAGGATAGGTAATGCTAAGAATGGGTAAGGCTAAGGTTAGGTAAGGCTAAGGTTAGGTAAGGCTAACGTTAGGTAAGGCTAAGGTTAGGTAAGGCAAAGGTAACTTAAGGCTAAGGTTAGGTAAGGCTAAGGATAGGTAAGGCTAAGGTTAGGTAAAGCTAAGGTTAGGTAAGGCTAAGTTAAGTTAAGGATAAGGATAGGTAAGGATAAGGTTAGGTAAGGCTATGGTCAGGAAAGGCTAAGGTTAGGTAAGGCTAAGAGTTAGTTAAGTTCAGGCTATGGTCAGGTAAGGCTAAGGTTAGGTAAGGCTAAGGTTAGGTAAGGCTAAGGTTAGGTAAGGCAAAGGTTAGGTAAGGCTAAGGTTAGGTAAGGCTAAGAGTTAGTTAAGTTAAGGCTATGGTCAGGTAAGGCTAAGGTTAGGTAAGGCTAAGGTTAGGTAAGGCTAAGGTTAGGTAAGGCTAAGGTTAGGTAAGGCTAAGGATAGGTAAGGCTAAGGTTAGGTAAGGCTAACGTTAGGGAAGGCTAAGAGTTAGTTAAGTTGAGGCTAAGGTTAGGTAAGGCTAAGTTGAGGTAAGGCTAAGAGTTAGTTAAGTTAAGGCTAAGGTTAGGTAAGGCTAAGGTTAGGTAAGGCTAAGAGTTAGTTAATTTAAGGCTATGGTCAGGTAAGGCTAAGGTTAGGTAAGGCTAAGGTTAGGTAAGGCTAAGACTTAGTTAAGTTAAGGCTATGGTCAGGTAAGGCTAAGGTTAGGTAAGGCTAAGGTTAGGTAAGGCTAAGGTTAGGTAAGGCTAAGGTTAGGTAAGGCTAAAGTTAGGTAAGGCTAAGGTTAGGTAAGGCTAAGGTTAGGTAAGGCTAAGGTTAGGTAAGGCTAAGGTTAGGGAAGGCAAAGGTTAGGTAAGGCTAAGGTTAGGTAAGGCTAAGGGTTAGTTAAGTTAAGGCTATGGTCAGGTAAGGCTAAGGTTAGGTAGGCTAAGGTTATGTAAGGCAAAGGTTATGTAAGGCAAAGGTTAGGTAAGGCTAAGGTTAGGTAAGGCTAAGGTTAGGTAAGGCTAAGGTTAGGTAAGGCTAAGGATAGGTAAGGCTAAGGTTAGGTAAGGCTAACGTTAGGGAAGGCTAAGAGTTAGTTAAGTTAAGGCCAAGGTTGGGTAAGGCTAAGGTGAGGTAAGGCTAAGAGTTAGTTAAGTTAAGGCTAAGCTTAAGTAAGGCTAAGGTTAGGTAAGGCTAAGAGTTAGTTAAGTTAAGGCTATGGTCAGGTAAGGCTAAGGTTAGGTAAGGCTAAGGTTAGGTAAGGCTAAGACTTAGTTAAGTTAAGGCTATGGTCAGGTAAGGCTAAGGTTAGGTAAGGCTAAGGTTAGGTAAGGCTAAGGTTAGGTAAGGCTAAGGTTAGGTAAGGCTAAGGTTAGGTAAGGCTAAGGTTAGGTAAGGCAAAGGTTAGGTAAGGCTAAGTTTAGGTAAGGCTAAGGGTTAGTTAAGTTAAGGCTATGGTCAGGTAAGGCTAAGGTTAGGTAAGGCTAAGGTTAGGTAAGGCTAAGGTTAGGTAAGGCTAAGGTTAGGTAAGGCAAAGGTTAGGTAAGGCTAAGGTTAGGTAAGGCTAAGGGTTAGTTAAGTTAAGGCTATGGTCAGGTAAGGCTAAGGTTAGGTAAGGCTAAGGTTAGGTAAGGCTAAGGTTAGGTAAGGCAAAGGTTAGGTAAGGCTAAGGTTAGGTAAGGCTAAGAGTCAGTTAAGTTAGGCTATTGTCAGGTAAGGCTAAGGTTAGGTAAAGCTAAGGTTAGGTAAGGCTAAGTTAAGTTAAGGATAAGGATAAGTAAGGCTAAGGTTAGGTAAGGCTAAGGTCCGGTGAGAAAAAGTTAAGTTAAGGCTAAGGTTAGGTAAGGCTAAGGATAGGTAAGGCAAAGGTTAGGTAAGGCTAATGATAGGTAAGGCAAAGTTAAGTTAAGGCTAAGGATAGGTAAGGCTAAGGTTAGGTAAGGCTAAGATTAGGTAAGAATAAGTTAAGTTAAGGCTAAGGTTAGGTAAGGCTAAGTTAAGTTAAGGCTAAGGTTATGTAAGGCTAAGGTTATGTAAGGCTAAGGTTAGGTAAGGCTAAGGTTAGGTAAGGCTAAGGTTAGGTAAGGCTAAGGTTAGGTAAGGCTAAGGTTAGGTAAGGCTAAGGTGATGTAAGGCTTAGGTTAGGTAAGGCTAAGTTAAGTTAAGGCTAAGGTTAGGTAAGGCTAAGGTTAGGTAAGGTTAAGAATAGGTAAGGCTAAGTTAAGTTAAGGCTAAGGTTATGTAAGGCTAAGGATAGGTAAGGCTAAGGTTAGGTAAGGCTAAGATTAGGTAAGGATAAGGTTAGGTAAGGCTAAGGTTAGGTAAGGCTAAGTTTAGGTAAGGTTAAGGATAGGTAAGGCTAAGTTAAGATAAGGCTAAGGTTAGGTAAGGCTAAGGATAGGGAAGGCTAAGGTTAGGTAAGGCTAAGGATAGGTAAGGCTAAGTTAAGTTAAGGCTAAGGTTATGTAAGGCTAAGGTTAGGTAAGGCTAAGAATGGGTAAGGCTAAGGTTATGTATGGCTAAGGTTAGGTAAGGTTAAGGTTAGGTGAGGCTAAGGTTAGGTAAGGCTAAGGATAGGTAAGGCTAAGAGTTAGTTAAGTTAAGGCTAAGGTTAGGTAAGGCTAAGGTGAGGTAAGGCTAAGGAAAGGTAAGGCTAAGGATAGGTAAGGCTAAGGTTAGGTAAGGCTAACGTTAGGGAAGGCTAAGAGTTAGTTAAGTTAAGGCTAAGGTTAGGTAAGGCTAAAGTGAGGTAAGGCTAAGGAAAGGTAAGGCTAAGTGAAGTTAAGGCTAAGGTTAGGTAAGGCTCAGCATAGGTAAGGCTAAGGTTAGGTAAGGCTAAGGTTAGGTAAGCCTAAGGATAGGTAAGGCTAAGGTTAGGTAAGGCTAAGGATAGGTAAGGCTAAGGTTAGGTAAGGCTAAGGATAGGTTAGGCTATGGTCAGGTAAGGCTAAGGTTATGTGAGGCTAAGGATAGGTAATGCTAAGAATGGGTAAGGCTAAGGTTAGGTAAGGCTATGTTAAGTTAAGGCTAAGGATAGGTAAGGCTAAGGTTAGGTAAGGCTAACTTTAGGTAAGGCTAAGGTTAGGTAAGGCAAAGGTAAGTTAAGGCTAAGGTTAGGTAAGGCTAAGGATAGGTAAGGCTAAGGTTAGGTAAAGCTAAGGTTAGGTAAGGCTAAGTTAAGTTAAGGATAAGGATAGGTAAGGATAAGGTTAGGTAAGGCTATGGTCAGGAAAGGCTAAGGTTAGGTAAGGCTAAGAGTTAGTTAAGTTCAGGCTATGGTCAGGTAAGGCTAAGGTTAGGTAAGGCTAAGGTTAGGTAAGGCTAAGGTTAGGTAAGGCAAAGGTTAGGTAAGGCTAAGGTTAGGTAAGGCTAAGAGTTAGTTAAGTTAAGGCTATGGTCAGGTAAGGCTAAGGTTAGGTAAGGCTAAGGTTAGGTAAGGCTAAGGTTAGGTAAGGCTAAGGTTAGGTAAGGCTAAGGATAGGTAAGGCTAAGGTTAGGTAAGGCTAACGTTAGGGAAGGCTAAGAGTTAGTTAAGTTGAGGCTAAGGTTAGGTAAGGCTAAGTTGAGGTAAGGCTAAGAGTTAGTTAAGTTAAGGCTAAGGTTAGGTAAGGCTAAGGTTAGGTAAGGCTAAGAGTTAGTTAATTTAAGGCTATGGTCAGGTAAGGCTAAGGTTAGGTAAGGCTAAGGTTAGGTAAGGCTAAGACTTAGTTAAGTTAAGGCTATGGTCAGGTAAGGCTAAGGTTAGGTAAGGCTAAGGTTAGGTAAGGCTAAAGTTAGGTAAGGCTAAGGTTAGGTAAGGCTAAGGTTAGGTAAGGCTAAGGTTAGGTAAGGCAAAGGTTAGGTAAGGCTAAGGTTAGGTAAGGCTAAGGGTTAGTTGAGTTAAGGCTATGGTCAGGTAAGGCTAAGGTTAGGTAAGGCTAAGGTTAGGTAAGGCTAAGGTTAGGTAAGGCTAAGGTTAGGGAAGGCAAAGGTTAGGTAAGGCTAAGGTTAGGTAAGGCTAAGGGTTAGTTAAGTTAAGGCTATGGTCAGGTAAGGCTAAGGTTAGGTAGGCTAAGGTTATGTAAGGCAAAGGTTAGGTAAGGCAAAGGTTAGGTAAGGCTAAGGTTAGGTAAGGCTAAGGTTAGGTAAGGCTAAGGTTAGGTAAGGCTAAGGATAGGTAAGGCTAAGGTTAGGTAAGGCTAACGTTAGGGAAGGCTAAGAGTTAGTTAAGTTAAGGCCAAGGTTGGGTAAGGCTAAGGTGAGGTAAGGCTAAGAGTTAGTTAAGTTAAGGCTAAGCTTAAGTAAGGCTAAGGTTAGGTAAGGCTAAGAG
Organism: Sthenelais limicola; assembly: GCA_942159475.1. Taxonomy (NCBI): domain Eukaryota; kingdom Metazoa; phylum Annelida; class Polychaeta; order Phyllodocida; family Sigalionidae; genus Sthenelais; species Sthenelais limicola. Next base: position 18,442,787 of record OW804099.1, on the reverse strand, counting down.
TTAGTTAAGTTAAGGCTATGGTCAGGTAAGGCTAAGGTTAGGTAAGGCTAAGGTTAGGTAAGGCTAAGACTTAGTTAAGTTAAGGCTACGGTCAGGTAAGGCTAAGGTTAGGTAAGGCTAAGGTTAGGTAAGGCAAAGGTTAGGTAAGGCTAAGGTTAGGTAAGGCTAAGGTTAGGTAAGGCTAAGGTTAGGTAAGGCAAAGGTTAGGTAAGGCTAAGTTTAGGTAAGGCTAAGGGTTAGTTAAGTTAAGGCTATGGTCAGGTAAGGCTAAGGTTAGTTAAGGCTAAGGTTAGGTAAGGCTAAGGTTAGGTAAGGCTAAGGTTAGGTAAGGCTAAGGATTGGTAAGGCTAAGGTAGGTAAGGCTTAGGTCAGGTAAGGATAAGGTTAAGTTAAGTTAAGGCTAAGGATAGGTAAGGCTAACTTTAAGTAAGGCTAAGGTTAGGTAAGGCTAAGTTAAGTTAAAGCTAAGGTTAGGTATGTCTAAGTCTAAGTTTTTTTAAGGCCAAGTTAAGTTAAGGCTTAAGATAGGTAAGGCTAAGGTTAGGTAAGGCTAACATTAGGTTAGGCTAAGGCTAAGTTAAGTTAAGTCTAAGTTAAGTTTAGGCTAAGTATAGGTAAGGCTAAGGTTAGGTAAGGCTAATGTTAGGTAAGGCTAAGGGTAGGTAAGGCTAAGGCTAAGTTAAGTTAAGGCTAAAGATAGGTAAGGCTAAGTTTAGGTAAGGCTAAGTTTAGGTCAGCTTAAGGTTAGGTAAGTCTAAGGGTAGGTAAGGCTAAGGTTAGGTAAGGCTAAGGGTAGGTAAGGCTAAGGGTAGGTAAGGTTAAGGTTAGGTAAGGCTAAGGGTAGGTAAGGCTAAGGTTAGGTAAGGCTAAGGGTAGGTAAGGCTAAGCTTAGGTAAGGCTAAGGGTAGGTAAGGCTAAGGGTAGGTAAGGCTAAGGGTAGGTAAGGCTATTGTTAGGTAAGGCTAAGGTTAGGTAAGGTTAAGGTTAGGTAAGGCTAATGGTAGGTAAGGCTAATGGTAGGTAAGGCTAAGGGTAGGTAAGGCTAAGGTTAGTTAAGAATAAGTTATGTTAAGGATAAGGATAGGTAAGGCTAAGGTTAGGTAAGGCTAAGGTTAGGTAAGAATAAGTTAGGTTAAGGCTAAGGTTAGGTAAGGCTAAGGTTAGGTAAGGCTAAGGATAGGTAAGGCTAAGGTTAGGTAAGGCTAAGGTTAGGTAAGGCTAAGTTAAGTTAAGGCTAAGGTTATGTAAGGCTAAGGTTAGGTAAGGCTAAGGTTAGGTAAGGCTAAGGATAGGTAAGGCAAAGTTTAGGTAAGGCTAAGTTAAGTTAAGGCTAAGGTTAGGTAAGGCTCAGCATAGGTAAGGCTAAGGTTAGGTAAGGCTAAGGATAGGTAAGGCTAAGGTTAGGTAAGGCTAAGGATAGGTAAGGCTAAGGTTAGGTAAGGCTAAGGATAGGTAAGGCTAAGGATAGGTAAGGCTATGGTCAGGTAAGGCTAAGGTTATGTGAGGCTAAGGATAGGTAATGCTAAGAATGGGTAAGGCTACGGTTAGGTAAGGCTATGTTAAGTTAAGGCTAAGGATAGGTAAGGCTAAGGTTAGGTAAGGCTAAGGTTAGGTAAGGCTAAGGATAGGTAAGGCTAAGGTTAGGTAAAGCTAAGGTTAGGTAAGGCTAATTTACGTTAAGGATAAGGATAGGTACGGCTAAGGTTAGGTAAGGCTAAGGATAGGTAAGGCTAAGGTTAGGTAAGGCTAAGATTAGGTAAGGATAAGGTTAGGTAAGGCTAAGGTTAGGTAAGGCTAAGTTTAGGTAAGGTTAAGGATAGGTAAGGCTAAGTTAAGATAAGGCTAAGGTTAGGTAAGGCTAAGGATAGGGAAGGCTGAGGTTAGGTAAGGCTAAGGATAGGTAAGGCTAAGTTAAGTTAAGGCTAAGGTTATGTAAGGCTAAGGTTAGGTAAGGCTAAGAATGGGTAAGGCTAAGGTTATGTATGGCTAAGGTTAGGTAAGGTTAAGGTTAGGTGAGGCTAAGGTTAGGTAAGGCTAAGGATAGGTAAGGCTAAGAGTTAGTTAAGTTAAGGCTAAGGTTAGGTAAGGCTAAGGTGAGGTAAGGCTAAGGAAAGGTAAGGCTAAGGATAGGTAAGGCTAAGGTTAGGTAAGGCTAACGTTAGGGAAGGCTAAGAGTTAGTTAAGTTAAGGCTAAGGTTAGGTAAGGCTAAGGTGAGGTAAGGCTAAGGAAAGGTAAGGCTAAGTGAAGTTAAGGCTAAGGTTAGGTAAGGCTCAGCATAGGTAAGGCTAAGGTTAGGTAAGGCTAAGGTTAGGTAAGCCTAAGGATAGGTAAGGCTAAGGTTAGGTAAGGCTAAGGATAGGTAAGGCTAAGGTTAGGTAAGGCTAAGGATAGGTTAGGCTATGGTCAGGTAAGGCTAAGGTTATGTGAGGCTAAGGATAGGTAATGCTAAGAATGGGTAAGGCTAAGGTTAGGTAAGGCTATGTTAAGTTAAGGCTAAGGATAGGTAAGGCTAAGGTTAGGTAAGGCTAACGTTAGGTAAGGCTAAGGTTAGGTAAGGCAAAGGTAAGTTAAGGCTAAGGTTAGGTGAGGCTAAGGATAGGTAAGGCTAAGGTTAGGTAAAGCTAAGGTTAGGTAAGGCTAAGTTAAGTTAAGGATAAGGATAGGTAAGGATAAGGTTAGGTAAGGCTATGGTCAGGAAAGGCTAAGGTTAGGTAAGGCTAAGAGTTAGTTAAGTTCAGGCTATGGTCAGGTAAGGCTAAGGTTAGGTAAGGCTAAGGTTAGGTAAGGCTAAGGTTAGGTAAGGCAAAGGTTAGGTAAGGCTAAGGTTAGGTAAGGCTAAGAGTTAGTTAAGTTAAGGCTATGGTCAGGTAAGGCTAAGGTTAGGTAAGGCTAAGGTTAGGTAAGGCTAAGGTTAGGTAAGGCTAAGGTTAGGTAAGGCTAAGGTTAGGTAAGGCTAAGGATAGGTAAGGCTAAGGTTAGGTAAGGCTAACGTTAGGGAAGGCTAAGAGTTAGTTAAGTTGAGGCTAAGGTTAGGTAAGGCTAAGTTGAGGTAAGGCTAAGAGTTAGTTAAGTTAAGGCTAAGGTTAGGTAAGGCTAAGGTTAGGTAAGGCTAAGAGTTAGTTAATTTAAGGCTATGGTCAGGTAAGGCTAAGGTTAGGTAAGGCTAAGGTTAGGTAAGGCTAAGACTTAGTTAAGTTAAGGCTATGGTCAGGTAAGGCTAAGGTTAGGTAAGGCTAAGGTTAGGTAAGGCTAAGGTTAGGTAAGGCTAAGGTTAGGTAAGGCTAAGGTTAGGTAAGGCTAAGGTTAGGTAAGGCAAAGGTTAGGTAAGGCTAAGGTTAGGTAAGGCTAAGGGTTAGTTGAGTTAAGGCTATGGTCAGGTAAGGCTAAGGTTAGGTAAGGCTAAGGTTAGGTAAGGCTAAGGTTAGGTAAGGCTAAGGTTAGGGAAGGCAAAGGTTAGGTAAGGCTAAGGTTAGGTAAGGCTAAGGGTTAGTTAAGTTAAGGCTATGGTCAGGTAAGGCTAAGGTTAGGTAGGCTAAGGTTATGTAAGGCAAAGGTTAGGTAAGGCAAAGGTTAGGTAAGGCTAAGGTTAGGTAAGGCTAAATACAGGATAACTAACGAGTTGGTTGAAGGATTGTGAATATTGCACGAGTTGCGCAGCAACGAGTGCAATATTCACAATCCTTCAACCAACGAGTTAGTTATCTGATTTATTATATATACTTTATTTAAGGTTAAACAATGTATATTTTGTAGAAATATTATCAAATTACAGCTTTATATGATGCTTGATCATGTATTTTTGTGCATAGGCCTATCACTATGCATCACGCTGTTCTATCGGGCATCACGGCGAGGAAAACCCAGTTGAGAAAAATAGCTCACATTTCTGAATCAATTTTAAACACTTCCACAGCTTTAGATTCTTAAAAAATAAAGTTATACTTTGATAAAGGGTATACCTTGATAAAGATGAAAGGATTTTAGTTTATTGATTCATTTGAATGAGATATTACACCTCAACCTGCGTTGAAAGTTACGACGATCTGCATAGGCCTATATATCATTTTGTTGTCAGTTGTCAGTGGCCGGAAAATCACTGACGTTTCCGAATGAATTTACATCCTTTTCACAGCTTTAAAAACTTTTAAACCCACACTAATGCTTTAACAAAGGGTAGACTAAATAAATATGAAAGTATTTTAGTTTATTTCCTTCTTTTTGATCTAATTTCACTGTTCTACGTCCCGTTCTGGCTGCGTTGACAACTGATCAGTATAATGGCGTGATTCCCCTGAGGTGGGCCTACATGCTGTCATAGGCGCCTTCAGAGCGTGGAGTTGTATATGGCACAACTCAGAGCGTGGAGTTGTATACGCACACAACGTATACAACTCTACAATACGTTGTTTCAACACCAACGCGTATATAATAAGGTTAGGTAAGGCTAAGGTTAGGTAAGGCTAAGGATAGGTAAGGCTAAGGTTAGGTAAGGCTAACGTTAGGGAAGGCTAAGAGTTAGTTAAGTTAAGGCCAAGGTTGGGTAAGGCTAAGGTGAGGTAAGGCTAAGAGTTAGTTAAGTTAAGGCTAAGCTTAAGTAAGGCTAAGGTTAGGTAAGGCTAAGAGTTAGTTAAGTTAAGGCTATGGTCAGGTAAGGCTAAGGTTAGGTAAGGCTAAGGTTAGGTAAGGCTAAGACTTAGTTAAGTTAAGGCTATGGTCAGGTAAGGCTAAGGTTAGGTAAGGCTAAGGTTAGGTAAGGCTAAGGTTAGGTAAGGCTAAGGTTAGGTAAGGCTAAGGTTAGGTAAGGCTAAGGTTAGGTAAGGCAAAGGTTAGGTAAGGCTAAGTTTAGGTAAGGCTAAGGGTTAGTTAAGTTAAGGCTATGGTCAGGTAAGGCTAAGGTTAGATAAGGCTAAGGTTAGGTAAGGCTAAGGTTAGGTAAGGCTAAGGTTAGGTAAGGCTAAGGATTGGTAAGGCTAAGGTAGGTAAGGCTTAGGTCAGGTAAGGATAAGGTTAAGTTAAGTTAAGGCTAAGGATAGGTAAGGCTAACTTTAAGTAAGGCTAAGGTTAGGTAAGGCTAAGTTAAGTTAAAGCTAAGGTTAGGTATGTCTAAGTCTAAGTTTTTTTAAGGCCAAGTTAAGTTAAGGCTTAAGATAGGTAAGGCTAAGGTTAGGTAAGGCTAACATTAGGTTAGGCTAAGGCTAAGTTAAGTTAAGTCTAAGTTAAGTTTAGGCTAAGTATAGGTAAGGCTAAGGTTAGGTAAGGCTAATGTTAGGTAAGGCTAAGGGTAGGTAAGGCTAAGGCTAAGTTAAGTTAAGGCTAAAGATAGGTAAGGCTAAGTTTAGGTAAGGCTAAGTTTAGGTCAGCTTAAGGTTAGGTAAGTCTAAGGGTAGGTAAGGCTAAGGTTAGGTAAGGCTAAGGGTAGGTAAGGCTAAGGGTAGGTAAGGTTAAGGTTAGGTAAGGCTAAGGGTAGGTAAGGCTAAGGTTAGGTAAGGCTAAGGGTAGGTAAGGCTAAGCTTAGGTAAGGCTAAGGGTAGGTAAGGCTAAGGGTAGGTAAGGCTAAGGGTAGGTAAGGCTATTGTTAGGTAAGGCTAAGGTTAGGTAAGGTTAAGGTTAGGTAAGGCTAATGGTAGGTAAGGCTAATGGTAGGTAAGGCTAAGGGTAGGTAAGGCTAAGGTTAGTTAAGAATAAGTTATGTTAAGGATAAGGATAGGTAAGGCTAAGGTTAGGTAAGGCTAAGGTTAGGTAAGAATAAGTTAGGTTAAGGCTAAGGTTAGGTAAGGCTAAGGTTAGGTAAGGCTAAGGATAGGTAAGGCTAAGGTTAGGTAAGGCTAAGGTTAGGTAAGGCTAAGTTAAGTTAAGGCTAAGGTTATGTAAGGCTAAGGTTAGGTAAGGCTAAGGTTAGGTAAGGCTAAGGATAGGTAAGGCAAAGTTTAGGTAAGGCTAAGTTAAGTTAAGGCTAAGGTTAGGTAAGGCTCAGCATAGGTAAGGCTAAGGTTAGGTAAGGCTAAGGATAGGTAAGGCTAAGGTTAGGTAAGGCTATTGTTAGGTAAGGCTAAGGTTAGGTAAGGCTAAGGATAGGTAAGGCTAAGGATAGGTAAGGCTATGGTCAGGTAAGGCTAAGGTTATGTGAGGCTAAGGATAGGTAATGCTAAGAATGGGTAAGGCTACGGTTAGGTAAGGCTATGTTAAGTTAAGGCTAAGGATAGGTAAGGCTAAGGTTAGGTAAGGCTAAGGTTAGGTAAGGCTAAGGATAGGTAAGGCTAAGGTTAGGTAAAGCTAAGGTTAGGTAAGGCTAATTTACGTTAAGGATAAGGATAGGTACGGCTAAGGTTAGGTAAGGCTAAGGTCAGGTAAGAATAAGTTAAGTTAAAGCTAAGGATAGGTAAGGCTAAGGTTAGGTAAGGCTAAGGTTAGGTAAGGCTAAGTTAAGTTAAGGCTAATGATAGGTAAGGCTAAGGTTAGGTAAGGCTAAGGTTAGGTAAGAATAAGTTAAGTTAAGGCTAAGGATAGGTAAGGCTAAGTTTAGGTAAGGCTAAGGTTAGGTAAGGCTATGGTTAGGTAAGGCTAAGGTTAGGTAAGGCTAAGGTTATGTACGGCTAAGGTTAGGTAAGGCTAAGGATAGGTAAGGCTAAGGTTAGGTAAGGCTAAGGTTAGGTAAGGCTAACTTAAGTTAAGGCTAAGGTTATGTAAGGCTAAGGTTAGGTAAGGCTAAGGTTAGGTAAGGCTAAGGTTAGGTAAGGCTAAGGATAGGTAAGGCAAAGTTTAGGTAAGGCTAAGTTAAGTTAAGGCTAAGGTTAGGTAAGGCTCAGCATAGGTAAGGCTAAGGTTAGGTAAGGCTAAGGTTAGGTGAGCCTAAGGATAGGTAAGGCTAAGGTTAGGTAAGGCTAAGGATAGGTAAGGCTAAGGTTAGGTAAGGCTAAGGATAGGTAAGGCTATGGTCAGGTAAGGCTAAGGTTATGTGAGGCTAAGGAAAGGTAATGCTAAGAATGGGTAAGGCTACGGTTAGGTAAGGCTATGTTAAGTTAAGGCTAAGGATAGGTAAGGCTAAGGTTAGGTAAGGCTAAGGTTAGGTAAGGCTAAGGATAGGTAAGGCTAAGGTTAGGTAAAGCTAAGGTTAGGTAAGGCTAAGTTACGTTAAGGATAAGGATAGGTAAGGCTAAGGTTAGGTAAGGCTAAGGTCAGGTAAGAATAAGTTCAGTTAAAGCTAAGGATAGGTAAGGCTAAGGTTAGGTAAGGCTAAGGTTAGGTAAGGCTAAGTTAAGTTAAGGCTAATGATAGGTAAAGCTAAGGTTAGGTAAGGCTAAGGTTAGGTAAGAATAAGTTAAGTTAAGGCTAAGGATAGGTAAGGCTAAGGTTAGGTAAGGCTAAGGTTAGGTAAGGCTATGGTTAGGTAAGGCTAAGGTTAGGTAAGAATAAGTTAAGTTAAGGCTAAGGATAGGTAAGGCTAAGGTTAGGTAAGGCTAAGGTTAGGTAAGAATAAGTTAAGTTAAGGCTAAGGATAGGTAAGGCTAAGGTTAGGTAAGGCTAAGGTTAGGTAAGGCTAAGGTTAGGTAAGGCTAAGGTTAGGTAAGGCTAAGGTTAGGTAAGGCTTAGGTTAGGTAAGGCTAATGGTAGGTAAGGCTAAGGGTAGGTAAGGCTAAGGTAAGGTAAGAATAAGTTATGTTAAGGATAAGGATAGGTAAGGCTAAGGTTAGGTAAGGCTAAGGTTAGGTAAGAATAAGTTAAGTTAAGGTTAAGGTTATGTACGGCTAAGGTTAGGTAAGGCTAAGGATAGGTAAGGCTAAGGTTAGGTAAGGCTAAGGTTAGGTAAGGCTTAGGATAGGTAAGGCTAAGGTTAGGTAAGGCTAAGTTAAGTTAAGGCTAAGGTTAGGTAAGGCTAAGGATAGGTAAGGCTAAGGTTAAGTAAGGCTTAGGTTAGGTAAGGCTAAGTTAAGTTAAGGCTAAGGTTAGGTAAGGCAAAGGTTAGGTAAGGCTTAGGATAGGTAAGGCTAAGGTTAGGTAAGGCTAAGTTAAGTTAAGGCTAAGGTTAGGTAAGGCTAAGTTACGTTAAGGATAAGGATAGGTAAGGCTAAGGTTAGGTAAGGCTAAGGTCAGGTAAGAATAAGTTAAGTTAAAGCTAAGGATAGGTAAGGCTAAGGTTAGGTAAGGCTAAGGTTAGGTAAGGCTAAGTTAAGTTAAGGCTAATGATAGGTAAAGCTAAGGTTAGGTAAGGCTAAGGTTAGGTAAGAATAAGTTAAGTTAAGGCTAAGGATAGGTAAGGCTAAGGTTAGGTAAGGCTAAGGTTAGGTAAGGCTAAGGTTAGGTAAGGTTAAGGATAGGTAAGGCTAAGTTAAGTTAAGGCTAAGGTTATGTAAGGCTAAGGATAGGTAAGGCTAAGGTTAGGTAAGGCTAAGATTAGGTAAGGCTAAGGTTAGGTAAGGCTAAGGTTAGGTAAGGCTAAGTTTAGGTAAGGCTAAGGAAAGGTAAGGCTAAGTTAAGATAAGGCTAAGGTTAGGTAAGGCTAAGGATAGGGAAGGCTAAGGTTAGGTAAGGCTAAGGTTAGGTAAGGCTAAGGATAGGTAAGGCTAAGTTAAGTTAAGGCTAAGGTTAGGTAAGGCTAAGGATAGGTAAGGCTAAGGTTATGTAAGGCTAAGGTTAGGTAAGGTTAAGGTTAGGTGAGGCTTAGGTTAGGTAAGGCTAAGGATAGGTAAGGCTAAGGTTAGGTTAGGTTAAGTTAAGTTAAGGTTAAGGTTAGGTTAGGTTAAGTTAAGTTAAGGCTAAGGTTAGGTAAGGCTAAGGATAGGTAAGGCTAAGGTTAGGTAAGGCTAAGGTTAGGTAAGGCTAAGGATTGGTAAGGCTAAGGTTAGGTAAGGCAAAGGTTAGGTAAGGCTAAGGTTAGGTAAAGCTAAGGTTTGGTAAGGCTAAGAGTTAGTTAAGTTAAGGCTATGGTCAGGTACGGCTAAGGTTAGGTAAGGCTAAGGTTAGGTAAGGCTAAGGTTAGGTAAGGCCAAGGTTAGGTAAGGCTAAGGTCAGGTAAGGCTAAGGTTAGGTAAAGCTAATGATAGGTAAGGCTTAGGATAGGTAAGGCTAAGGTTAGGTAAGGCTAATGATAGGTAAGGCAAAGTTAAGTTAAGGCTAAGGATAGGTAAGGCTAAGGTTAGGTAAGGCTAAGGTTAGGTAAGAATAAGTTAAGTTAAGGCTAAGGTTATGTAAGGCTAAGGTTAGGTAAGGCTAAGGTCAGGTAAGAATAAGTTAAGTTAAAGCTAAGGATAGGTAAGGCTAAGGTTAGGTAAGGCTAAGGTTAGGTAAGAATAAGTTAAGTTAAGGCTAAGGATAGGTAAGGCTAAGGTTAGGTAAGGCTAAGGTTAGGTGAGGCTAAGGTTAGGTAAGGCTAAGGTTAGGTAAGGCTAAGGTTAGGTAAGGCTTAGGTTAGGTAAGGCTAAGTTAAGATAAGGCTAAGGTTAGGTAAGGCTAAGGTTAGGTAAGGCTTAGGATAGGTAAGGCTAAGGTTAGGTAAGGCTAAGTTAAGTTAAGGCTAAGGTTAGGTACGGCTAAGGTTAGGTAAGGCTAAGGTTAGGTAAGGCTAAGGTTAGGTAAGGCTTAGGATAGGTAAGGCTAAGGTTAGGTAAGGCTAAGTTAAGTTAAGGCTAAGGTTAGGTAAGGCTAAGGATAGGTAAGGCTAAGGTTAAGTAAGGCTTAGGTTAGGTAAGGCTAAGTTAAGTTAAGGCTAAGGTTAGGTAAGGCAAAGGTTAGGTAAGGCTTAGGATAGGTAAGGCTAAGGTTAGGTAAGGCTAAGTTAAGTTAAGGCTAAGGTTAGGTAAGGCTAAGTTACGTTAAGGATAAGGATAGGTAAGGCTAAGGTTAGGTAAGGCTAAGGTCAGGTAAGAATAAGTTAAGTTAAAGCTAAGGATAGGTAAGGCTAAGGTTAGGTAAGGCTAAGGTTAGGTAAGGCTAAGTTAAGTTAAGGCTAATGATAGGTAAAGCTAAGGTTAGGTAAGGCTAAGGTTAGGTAAGAATAAGTTAAGTTAAGGCTAAGGATAGGTAAGGCTAAGGTTAGGTAAGGCTAAGGTTAGGTAAGGCTATGGTTAGGTAAGGCTAAGGTTAGGTAAGAATAAGTTAAGTTAAGGCTAAGGATAGGTAAGGCTAAGGTTAGGTAAGGCTAAGGTTAGGTAAGAATAAGTTAAGTTAAGGCTAAGGATAGGTAAGGCTAAGGTTAGGTAAGGCTAAGGTTAGGTAAGGCTAAGGTTAGGTAAGGCTAAGGTTAGGTAAGGCTAAGGTTAGGTAAGGCTTAGGTTAGGTAAGGCTAAGTTAAGATAAGGCTAAGGTTAGGTAAGGCTAAGGTTAGGTAAGGCTTAGGATAGGTAAGGCTAATTTTAGGTAAGGCTAAGTTAAGTTAAGGCTAAGGTTAGGTACGGCTAAGGTTAGGTAAGGCTAAGGTTAGGTAAGGCTAAGGTTAGGTAAGGCTTAGGATAGGTAAGGCTAAGGTTAGGTAAGGCTAAGTTAAGTTAAGGCTAAGGTTAGGTAAGGCTAAGGATAGGTAAGGCTTAGGTTAAGTAAGGCTTAGGTTAGGTAAGGCTAAGTTAAGTTAAGGCTAAGGTTAGGTAAGGCAAAGGTTAGGTAAGGCTTAGGATAGGTAAGGCTAAGGTTAGGTAAGGCTAAGTTAAGTTAAGGCTAAGGTTAGGTAAGGCTAAGGTTAGGTAAGGCTAAGTTAAGTTAAGGCTAAGGATAGGTAAGGCTAAGGTTATGTAAGGTTAAGGGTAGGTAAGGCTAAGTTAAGTTAAGGCTAAGGTTATGTAAGGCTAAGGATAGGTAAGGCTAAGTTTAGGTAAGGCTAAGGTTAGGTAAGGCTAAGAATAGGTAAGGCTATGGTTTGATAAGGCTAAGGTTAGGTAAGGCTCAGCATAGGTAAGGCTAAGGTTAGGTAAGGCTAAGGTTTGGTAAGGCTAAGGTTATGTAAGGCTAAGGTTAGGTAAGGCTAAGGTTAGGTAAGGCTAAGGTTAGGTAAGGCTAAGGTTAGGTAAGGCTAAGGAAAGGTAAGGCTAAGTGAAGTTAAGGCTAAGGTTAGGTAAAGCGCAGCATAGGTAAGGCTAAGGTAAGGTAAGGCTAAGGTTAGGTAAGCCTAAGGATAGGTAAGGCTAAGGTTAGGTAAGGCTAAGGATAGGTAAGGCTAAGGTTAGGTAAGGCTAAGGATAGGTAAGGCTATGGTCAGGTAAGGCTAAGGTTATGTGAGGCTAGGGATAGGTAATGCTAAGAATGGGTAAGGCTAAGGTTAGGTAAGGCTATGTTAAGTTAAGGCTAAGGATAGGTAAGGCTAAGGTTAGGTAAGGCTAACGTTAGGTAAGGCTAAGGTTAGGTAAGGCTAAGGTTAGGTAAAGCTAAGGTTAGGTAAGGCTAAGTTAAGTTAAGGATAAGGATAGGTAAGGCTAAGGTTAGGTAAGGCTAAGGTCCGGTAAGAATAAGTTAGGTTAAGGCTAAGGTTAGGTAAGGCTAAGGATAGGTAAGGCTAAGGTTAGGTAAGGCTAATGATAGGTAAGGCAAAGTTAAGTTAAGGCTAAGGATAGGTAAGGCTAAGGTAAGGTAAGGCTAAGGTTAGGTAAGAATAAGTTAAGTTAAGGCTTAGGTTAGGTAAGGCTAAGTTAAGTTAAGGCTAAGGTTATGTAAGGCTAAGGTTAGGTAAGGCTAAGGTTAGGTAAGGCTAAGGTTAGGTAAGGCAAAGTTAAGTTAAGGCTAAGGATAGGTAAGGCTAAGGTTAGGTAAGGCTAAGGTTAGGTAAGAATAAGTTAAGTTAAGGCTAAGGATAGGTAAGGCTAAGGTTAGGTAATGCTAAGGTTAGGTAAGGCTAAGGTTACGTAAGGCTAAGGTTAGGTAAGGCTTAGGTTAGGTAAGGCTAAGTTAAGTTAAGGCTAAGGTTAGGTAAGGCTAAGGTTAGGTAAGGTTAAGGATAGGTAAGGCTAAGTTAAGTTAAGGCTAAGGTTATGTAAGGCTAAGGATAGGTAAGGCTAAGGTTAGGTAAGGCTAAGATTAGGTAAGGCTAAGGTTAGGTAAGGCTAAGGTTAGGTAAGGCTAAGTTTAGGTAAGACTAAGGAAAGGTAAGGCTAAGTTAAGATAAGGCTAAGGTTAGGTAAGGCTAAGGATAGGGAAGGCTAAGGTTAGGTAAGGCTAAGGTTAGGTAAGGCTAAGGATAGGTAAGGCTAAGTTAAGTTAAGGCTAAGGTTAGGTAAGGCTAAGGATAGGTAAGGCTAAGGTTATGTGAGGCTAAGGTTAGGTAAGGTTAAGGTTAGGTGAGGCTTAGGTTAGGTAAGGCTAAGGATAGGTAAGGCTAAGGTTAGGTTAGGTTAAGTTAAGGTAAGGCTTAGGATAGGTAAGGCTAAGGTTAGGTAAGGCTAAGTTAAGTTAAGGCTAAGGTTAGGTACGGCTAAGGTTAGGTAAGGCTAAGGTTAGGTAAGGCTAAGGTTAGGTAAGGCTTAGGATAGGTAAGGCTAAGGTTAGGTAAGGCTAAGTTAAGTTAAGGCTAAGGTTAGGTAAGGCTAAGGATAGGTAAGGCTAAGGTTAAGTAAGGCTTAGGTTAGGTAAGGCTAAGGTTAGGTAAGGCCAAGGTTAGGTAAGGCTAAGGTCAGGTAAGAATAAGTTAAGTTAAAGCTAAGGATAGGTAAGGCTAAGGTTAGGTAAGGCTAAGGTTAGGTAAGGCTAAGTTAAGTTAAGGCTAATGATAGGTAAGGCTAAGGTTAGGTAAGGCTAAGGTTAGGTAAGAATAAGTTAAGTTAAGGCTAAGGATAGGTAAGGCTAAGGTTAGGTAAGGCTAAGGTTAGGTAAGAATAAGTTAAGTTAAGGCTAAGGATAGGTAAGGCTAAGGTTAGGTAAGGCTAAGGTTAGGTAAGGCTAAGGTTAGGTAAGGCTAAGGTTAGGTAAGGCTTAGGTTAGGTAAGGCTAAGTTAAGATAAGGCTAAGGTCTGGTAAGGCTAAGGTTAGGTAAGGCTTAGGATAGGTAAGGCTAAGGGTAGGTAAGGCTAAGTTAAGTTAAGGCTAAGGTTAGGTAAGGCTAAGGTTAGGTAAGGCTAAGGTTAGGTAAGGCTAAGGTTAGGTAAGGCTTAGGATAGGTAAGGCTAAGGTTAGGTAAGGCTAAGTTAAGTTAAGGCTAAGGTTAGGTAAGGCTAAGGTTAGGTAAGGCTAAGGTTAAGTAAGGCTTAGGTTAGGTAAGGCTAAGTTAAGTTAAGGCAAAGGTTAGGTAAGGCAAAGGTTAGGTAAGGCTTAGGATAGGTAAGGCTAAGGTTAGGTAAGGCTAAGTTAAGTTAAGGCTAAGGTTAGGTAAGGCTAAGGTTAGGTAAGGCTAAGTTAATGTAAGGCTAAGGATAGGTAAGGCTAAGGTTAGGTAAGGTTAAGGGTAGGTAAGGCTAAGTTAAGTTAAGGCTAAGGTTATGTAAGGCTAAGGATAGGTAAGGCTAAGTTTAGGTAAGGCTAAGGTTAGGTAAGGCTAAGAATAGGTATGGCTATGGTTTGATAAGGCTAAGGTTAGGTAAGGCTCAGCATAGGTAAGGCTAAGGTTATGTAAGGCTAAGGTTAGGTAAGGCTAAGGTTATGTAAGGCTAAGGTTAGGTAAGGCTAAGGTTAGGTAAGGCTAAGGCTAACGTTAGGTAAGGCTAACGTTAGGTAAGGCTAAGGTTAGGTAAGGCTAAGGTTAGGTAAAGCTAAGGTTAGGTAAGGCTAAGTTAAGTTAAGGATAAGGATAGGTAAGGCTAAGGTTAGGTAAGGCTAAGGTCCGGTAAGAATGAGTTAGGTTAAGGCTAAGGTTAGGTAAGGCTAAGGATAGGTAAGGCTAAGGTTAGGTAAGGCTAATGATAGGTAAGGCAAAGTTAAGTTAAGGCTAAGGATAGGTAAGGCTAAGGTAAGGTAAGGCTAAGGTTAGGTAAGAATAAGTTAAGTTAAGGCTTAGGTTAGGTAAGGCTAAGTTAAGTTAAGGCTAAGGTTATGTAAGGCTAAGGTTAGGTAAGGCTAAGGTTAGGTAAGGCTAAGGTTAGGTAAGGCAAAGTTAAGTTAAGGCTAAGGATAGGTAAGGCTAAGGTTAGGTAAGGCTAAGGTTAGGTAAGAATAAGTTAAGTTAAGGCTAAGGATAGGTAAGGCTAAGGTTAGGTAATGCTAAGGTTAGGTAAGGCTAAGGTTACGTAAGGCTAAGGTTAGGTAAGGCTTAGGTTAGGTAAGGCTAAGTTAAGTTAAGGCTAAGGTTAGGTAAGGCTAAGGTTAGGTAAGGTTAAGGATAGGTAAGGCTAAGTTAAGTTAAGGCTAAGGTTATGTAAGGCTAAGGATAGGTAAGGCTAAGGTTAGGTAAGGCTAAGATTAGGTAAGGCTAAGGTTAGGTAAGGCTAAGGTTAGGTAAGGCTAAGTTTAGGTAAGACTAAGGAAAGGTAAGGCTAAGTTAAGATAAGGCTAAGGTTAGGTAAGGCTAAGGATAGGGAAGGCTAAGGTTAGGTAAGGCTAAGGTTAGGTAAGGCTAAGGATAGGTAAGGCTAAGTTAAGTTAAGGCTAAGGTTAGGTAAGGCTAAGGATAGGTAAGGCTAAGGTTATGTGAGGCTAAGGTTAGGTAAGGTTAAGGTTAGGTGAGGCTTAGGTTAGGTAAGGCTAAGGATAGGTAAGGCTAAGGTTAGGTTAGGTTAAGTTAAGTTAAGGTTAAGGTTAGGTTAGGTTAAGTTAAGTTAAGGCTAAGGTTAGGTAAGGCTAAGGATAGGTAAGGCTAAGGTTAGGTAAGGCTAAGGTTAGGTAAGGCTAAGGATTGGTAAGGCTAAGGTTAGGTAAGGCAAAGGTTAGGTAAGGCTAAGGTTAGGTAAAGCTAAGATTTGGTAAGGCTAAGAGTTAGTTAAGTTAAGGCTATGGTCAGGTACGGCTAAGGTTAGGTAAGGCTAAGGTTAGGTAAGGCCAAGGTTAGGTAAGGCTAAGGTCAGGTAAGAATAAGTTAAGTTAAAGCTAAGGATAGGTAAGGCTAAGGTTAGGTAAGGCTAAGGTTAGGTAAGGCTAAGTTAAGTTAAGGCTAATGATAGGTAAGGCTAAGGTTAGGTAAGGCTAAGGTTAGGTAAGAATAAGTTAAGTTAAGGCTAAGGATAGGTAAGGCTAAGGTTAGGTAAGGCTAAGGTTAGGTAAGAATAAGTTAAGTTAAGGCTAAGGATAGGTAAGGCTAAGGTTAGGTAAGGCTAAGGTTAGGTAAGGCTAAGGTTAGGTAAGGCTAAGGTTAGGTAAGGCTTAGGTTAGGTAAGGCTAAGTTAAGATAAGGCTAAGGTCTGGTAAGGCTAAGGTTAGGTAAGGCTTAGGATAGGTAAGGCTAAGGGTAGGTAAGGCTAAGTTAAGTTAAGGCTAAGGTTAGGTAAGGCTAAGGTTAGGTAAGGCTAAGGTTAGGTAAGGCTAAGGTTAGGTAAGGCTTAGGATAGGTAAGGCTAAGGTTAGGTAAGGCTAAGTTAAGTTAAGGCTAAGGTTAGGTAAGGCTAAGGTTAGGTAAGGCTAAGGTTAAGTAAGGCTTAGGTTAGGTAAGGCTAAGTTAAGTTAAGGCAAAGGTTAGGTAAGGCAAAGGTTAGGTAAGGCTTAGGATAGGTAAGGCTAAGGTTAGGTAAGGCTAAGTTAAGTTAAGGCTAAGGTTAGGTAAGGCTAAGGTTAGGTAAGGCTAAGTTAATGTAAGGCTAAGGATAGGTAAGGCTAAGGTTAGGTAAGGTTAAGGGTAGGTAAGGCTAAGTTAAGTTAAGGCTAAGGTTATGTAAGGCTAAGGATAGGTAAGGCTAAGTTTAGGTAAGGCTAAGGTTAGGTAAGGCTAAGAATAGGTATGGCTATGGTTTGATAAGGCTAAGGTTAGGTAAGGCTCAGCATAGGTAAGGCTAAGGTTATGTAAGGCTAAGGTTAGGTAAGGCTAAGGTTATGTAAGGCTAAGGTTAGGTAAGGCTAAGGTTAGGTAAGGCTAAGGTTAGGTAAGGCTAAGGTTAGGTAAGGCTAAGGAAAGGTAAGGCTAAGTGAAGTTTAGGCTAAGGTTAGGTAAGGCTCAGCATAGGTAAGGCTAAGGTAAGGTAAGGCTAAGGTTAGGTAAGCCTAAGGATAGGTAAGGCTAAGGTTAGGTAAGGCTAAGGATAGGTAAGGCTAAGGTTAGGTAAGGCTAAGGTTATGTGAGGCTAAGGTTAGGTAAGGTTAAGGTTAGGTGAGGCTTAGGTTAGGTAAGGCTAAGGATAGGTAAGGCTAAGGTTAGGTTAGGTTAAGTTAAGGTAAGGCTTAGGATAGGTAAGGCTAAGGTTAGGTAAGGCTAAGTTAAGTTAAGGCTAAGGTTAGGTACGGCTAAGGTTAGGTAAGGCTAAGGTTAGGTAAGGCTAAGGTTAGGTAAGGCTTAGGATAGGTAAGGCTAAGGTTAGGTAAGGCTAAGTTAAGTTAAGGCTAAGGTTAGGTAAGGCTAAGGATAGGTAAGGCTAAGGTTAAGTAAGGCTTAGGTTAGGTAAGGCTAAGGTTAGGTAAGGCCAAGGTTAGGTAAGGCTAAGGTCAGGTAAGAATAAGTTAAGTTAAAGCTAAGGATAGGTAAGGCTAAGGTTAGGTAAGGCTAAGGTTAGGTAAGGCTAAGTTAAGTTAAGGCTAATGATAGGTAAGGCTAAGGTTAGGTAAGGCTAAGGTTAGGTAAGAATAAGTTAAGTTAAGGCTAAGGATAGGTAAGGCTAAGGTTAGGTAAGGCTAAGGTTAGGTAAGAATAAGTTAAGTTAAGGCTAAGGATAGGTAAGGCTAAGGTTAGGTAAGGCTAAGGTTAGGTAAGGCTAAGGTTAGGTAAGGCTAAGGTTAGGTAAGGCTTAGGTTAGGTAAGGCTAAGTTAAGATAAGGCTAAGGTCTGGTAAGGCTAAGGTTAGGTAAGGCTTAGGATAGGTAAGGCTAAGGGTAGGTAAGGCTAAGTTAAGTTAAGGCTAAGGTTAGGTAAGGCTAAGGTTAGGTAAGGCTAAGGTTAGGTAAGGCTAAGGTTAGGTAAGGCTTAGGATAGGTAAGGCTAAGGTTAGGTAAGGCTAAGTTAAGTTAAGGCTAAGGTTAGGTAAGGCTAAGGTTAGGTAAGGCTAAGGTTAAGTAAGGCTTAGGTTAGGTAAGGCTAAGTTAAGTTAAGGCAAAGGTTAGGTAAGGCAAAGGTTAGGTAAGGCTTAGGATAGGTAAGGCTAAGGTTAGGTAAGGCTAAGTTAAGTTAAGGCTAAGGTTAGGTAAGGCTAAGGTTAGGTAAGGCTAAGTTAATGTAAGGCTAAGGATAGGTAAGGCTAAGGTTAGGTAAGGTTAAGGGTAGGTAAGGCTAAGTTAAGTTAAGGCTAAGGTTATGTAAGGCTAAGGATAGGTAAGGCTAAGTTTAGGTAAGGCTAAGGTTAGGTAAGGCTAAGAATAGGTATGGCTATGGTTTGATAAGGCTAAGGTTAGGTAAGGCTCAGCATAGGTAAGGCTAAGGTTATGTAAGGCTAAGGTTAGGTAAGGCTAAGGTTATGTAAGGCTAAGGTTAGGTAAGGCTAAGGTTAGGTAAGGCTAAGGCTAACGTTAGGTAAGGCTAACGTTAGGTAAGGCTAAGGTTAGGTAAGGCTAAGGTTAGGTAAAGCTAAGGTTAGGTAAGGCTAAGTTAAGTTAAGGATAAGGATAGGTAAGGCTAAGGTTAGGTAAGGCTAAGGTCCGGTAAGAATGAGTTAGGTTAAGGCTAAGGTTAGGTAAGGCTAAGGATAGGTAAGGCTAAGGTTAGGTAAGGCTAATGATAGGTAAGGCAAAGTTAAGTTAAGGCTAAGGATAGGTAAGGCTAAGGTAAGGTAAGGCTAAGGTTAGGTAAGAATAAGTTAAGTTAAGGCTTAGGTTAGGTAAGGCTAAGTTAAGTTAAGGCTAAGGTTATGTAAGGCTAAGGTTAGGTAAGGCTAAGGTTAGGTAAGGCTAAGGTTAGGTAAGGCAAAGTTAAGTTAAGGCTAAGGATAGGTAAGGCTAAGGTTAGGTAAGGCTAAGGTTAGGTAAGAATAAGTTAAGTTAAGGCTAAGGATAGGTAAGGCTAAGGTTAGGTAATGCTAAGGTTAGGTAAGGCTAAGGTTACGTAAGGCTAAGGTTAGGTAAGGCTTAGGTTAGGTAAGGCTAAGTTAAGTTAAGGCTAAGGTTAGGTAAGGCTAAGGTTAGGTAAGGTTAAGGATAGGTAAGGCTAAGTTAAGTTAAGGCTAAGGTTATGTAAGGCTAAGGATAGGTAAGGCTAAGGTTAGGTAAGGCTAAGATTAGGTAAGGCTAAGGTTAGGTAAGGCTAAGGTTAGGTAAGGCTAAGTTTAGGTAAGACTAAGGAAAGGTAAGGCTAAGTTAAGATAAGGCTAAGGTTAGGTAAGGCTAAGGATAGGGAAGGCTAAGGTTAGGTAAGGCTAAGGTTAGGTAAGGCTAAGGATAGGTAAGGCTAAGTTAAGTTAAGGCTAAGGTTAGGTAAGGCTAAGGATAGGTAAGGCTAAGGTTATGTGAGGCTAAGGTTAGGTAAGGTTAAGGTTAGGTGAGGCTTAGGTTAGGTAAGGCTAAGGATAGGTAAGGCTAAGGTTAGGTTAGGTTAAGTTAAGTTAAGGTTAAGGTTAGGTTAGGTTAAGTTAAGTTAAGGCTAAGGTTAGGTAAGGCTAAGGATAGGTAAGGCTAAGGTTAGGTAAGGCTAAGGTTAGGTAAGGCTAAGGATTGGTAAGGCTAAGGTTAGGTAAGGCAAAGGTTAGGTAAGGCTAAGGTTAGGTAAAGCTAAGATTTGGTAAGGCTAAGAGTTAGTTAAGTTAAGGCTATGGTCAGGTACGGCTAAGGTTAGGTAAGGCTAAGGTTAGGTAAGGCCAAGGTTAGGTAAGGCTAAGGTCAGGTAAGAATAAGTTAAGTTAAAGCTAAGGATAGGTAAGGCTAAGGTTAGGTAAGGCTAAGGTTAGGTAAGGCTAAGTTAAGTTAAGGCTAATGATAGGTAAGGCTAAGGTTAGGTAAGGCTAAGGTTAGGTAAGAATAAGTTAAGTTAAGGCTAAGGATAGGTAAGGCTAAGGTTAGGTAAGGCTAAGGTTAGGTAAGAATAAGTTAAGTTAAGGCTAAGGATAGGTAAGGCTAAGGTTAGGTAAGGCTAAGGTTAGGTAAGGCTAAGGTTAGGTAAGGCTAAGGTTAGGTAAGGCTTAGGTTAGGTAAGGCTAAGTTAAGATAAGGCTAAGGTCTGGTAAGGCTAAGGTTAGGTAAGGCTTAGGATAGGTAAGGCTAAGGGTAGGTAAGGCTAAGTTAAGTTAAGGCTAAGGTTAGGTAAGGCTAAGGTTAGGTAAGGCTAAGGTTAGGTAAGGCTAAGGTTAGGTAAGGCTTAGGATAGGTAAGGCTAAGGTTAGGTAAGGCTAAGTTAAGTTAAGGCTAAGGTTAGGTAAGGCTAAGGTTAGGTAAGGCTAAGGTTAAGTAAGGCTTAGGTTAGGTAAGGCTAAGTTAAGTTAAGGCAAAGGTTAGGTAAGGCAAAGGTTAGGTAAGGCTTAGGATAGGTAAGGCTAAGGTTAGGTAAGGCTAAGTTAAGTTAAGGCTAAGGTTAGGTAAGGCTAAGGTTAGGTAAGGCTAAGTTAATGTAAGGCTAAGGATAGGTAAGGCTAAGGTTAGGTAAGGTTAAGGGTAGGTAAGGCTAAGTTAAGTTAAGGCTAAGGTTATGTAAGGCTAAGGATAGGTAAGGCTAAGTTTAGGTAAGGCTAAGGTTAGGTAAGGCTAAGAATAGGTATGGCTATGGTTTGATAAGGCTAAGGTTAGGTAAGGCTCAGCATAGGTAAGGCTAAGGTTATGTAAGGCTAAGGTTAGGTAAGGCTAAGGTTATGTAAGGCTAAGGTTAGGTAAGGCTAAGGTTAGGTAAGGCTAAGGTTAGGTAAGGCTAAGGTTAGGTAAGGCTAAGGAAAGGTAAGGCTAAGTGAAGTTTAGGCTAAGGTTAGGTAAGGCTCAGCATAGGTAAGGCTAAGGTAAGGTAAGGCTAAGGTTAGGTAAGCCTAAGGATAGGTAAGGCTAAGGTTAGGTAAGGCTAAGGATAGGTAAGGCTAAGGTTAGGTAAGGCTAAGGATAGGTAAGGCTATGGTCAGGTAAGGCTAAGGTTATGTGAGGCTAGGGATAGGTAATGCTAAGAATGGGTAAGGCTAAGGTTAGGTAAGGCTATGTTAAGTTAAGGCTAAGGATAGGTAAGGCTAAGGTTAGGTAAGGCTAACGTTAGGTAAGGCTAAGGTTAGGTAAGGCAAAGGTAAGTTAAGGCTAAGGTTAGGTAAGGCTAAGGATAGGTAAGGCTAAGGTTAGGTAAAGCTAAGGTTAGGTAAGGCTAAGTTAAGTTAAGGATAAGGATAGGTAAGGCTAAGGTTAGGTAAGGCTAAGGTCCGGTAAGAATAAGTTAAGTTAAGGCTAAGGTTAGGTAAGGCTAAGGATAGGTAAGGCTAAGGTTAGGTAAGGCTAATGATAGGTAAGGCAAAGTTAAGTTAAGGCTAAGGATAGGTAAGGCTAAGGTTAGGTAAGGCTAAGGTTAGGTAAGAATAAGTTAAGTTAAGGCTAAGGTTAGGTAAGGCTAAGTTAAGTTAAGGCTAAGGTTATGTAAGGCTAAGGTTAGGTAAGGCTAACGTTAGGTAAGGCTAAGGTTAGGTAAGGCTAAGCTTAAGTAAGGCAAAGTTAAGTTAAGGCTAAGGATAGGTAAGGCTAAGGTTAGGTAAGGCTAAGGTAAGGTAAGAATAAGTTAAGTTAAGGCTAAGGATAGGTAAGGCTAAGGTTAGGTAAGGCTAAGGATAGGTAAGGCTAAGGTTAGGTAAGGCTAAGGATAGGTAAGGCTATGGTCAGGTAAGGCTAAGGTTATGTGAGGCTAGGGATAAGTAATGCTAAGAATGGGTAAGGCTAAGGTTAAGTAAGGCTATGTTAAGTTAAGGCTAAGGATAGGTAAGGCTAAGGTTAGGTAAGGCTAACGTTAGGTAAGGCTAAGGTTAGGTAAGGCAAAGGTAAGTTAAGGCTAAGGTTAGGTAAGGCTAAGGCTAGGTAAGGCTAAGGTTAGGTAAAGCTAAGGTTAGGTAAGGCTAAGTTAAGTTAAGGATAAGGATAGGTAAGGCTAAGGTTAGGTAAGGCTAAGGTCCGGTAAGAATAAGTTAAGTTAAGGCTAAGGTTAGGTAAGGCTAAGGATAGGTAAGGCTAAGGTTAGGTAAGGCTAATGATAGGTAAGGCAAAGTTAAGTTAAGGCTAAGGATAGGTAAGGCTAAGGTTAGGTAAGGCTAAGGTTAGGTAAGAATAAGTTAAGTTAAGGCTAAGGTTAGGTAAGGCTAAGTTAAGTTAAGGCTAAGGTTATGTAAGGCTAAGGTTAGGTAAGGCTAAGGTTAGGTAAGGCTAAGCTTAGGTAAGGCAAAGTTAAGTTAAGGCTAAGGATAGGTAAGGCTAAGGTTAGGTAAGGCTAAGGTTAGGTAAGGCTAAGGTTAGGTAAGGCTAAGGTTAGGTAAGGCTAAGGTTAGGTAAGGCTAAGGTTAGGTAAGGCTTAGGTTAGGTAAGGCTAAGTTAAGTTAAGGCTAAGGTTAGGTAAGGCTAAGGTTAGGTAAGGTTAAGGATAGGTAAGGCTAAGTTAAGTTAAGGCTAAGGTTATGTAAGGCTAAGGATAGGTAAGGCTAAGGTTAGGTAAGGCTAAGATTAGGTAAGGCTAAGGTTAGGTAAGGCTAAGGTTAGGTAAGGCTAAGTTTAGGTAAGGCTAAGGAAAGGTAAGGCTAAGTTAAGATAAGGCTAAGGTTAGGTAAGGCTAAGGATAGGGAAGGCTAAGGTTAGGTAAGGCTAAGGATAGGTAAGGCTAAGTTAAGTTAAGGCTAAGGTTAGGTAAGGCTAAGGATAGGTAAGGCTAAGGTTATGTAAGGCTAAGGTTAGGTAAGGTTAAGGTTAGGTGAGGCTAAGGTTAGGTAAGGCTAAGGATAGGTAAGGCTAAGGTTAGGTTAGGTTAAGTTAAGTTAAGGTTAAGGTTAGGTTAGGTTAAGTTAAGTTAAGGCTAAGGTTAGGTAAGGCTAAGGATAGGTAAGGCTAAGGTTAGGTAAGGCTAAGGTTAGGTAAGGCTAAGGATTGGTAAGGCTAAGGTTAGGTAAGGCAAAGGTTAGGTAAGGCTAAGGTTAGGTAAGGCTAAGGTTTGGTAAGGCTAAGAGTTAGTTAAGTTAAGGCTATGGTCAGGTACGTCTAAGGTTAGGTAAGGCTAAGGTTAGGTAAGGCTAAGGTTAGGTAAGGCTAAGGTTAGGTAAGGCTAAGGTCAGGTAAGGCTAAGGTTAGGTAAAGCTAATGATAGGTAAGGCTAAGGATAGGTAAGGCTAAGGTTAGGGAAGGCTAAGAGTTAGTTAAGTTAAGACTAAGGTTAGGTAAGGCTAAGGTGAGGTAAGGCTAAGAGTTAGTTAAGTTAAGGCTAAGCTTAGGTAAGGCTAAGGTTAGGTAAGGCTAAGAGTTAGTTAAGTTAAGGCTATGGTCAGGTAAGGCTAAGGTTAGGTAAGGCTAAGGTTAGGTAAGGCTAAGACTTAGTTAAGTTAAGGCTATGGTCAGGTAAGGCTAAGGTTAGGTAAGGCTAAGGTTAGGTAAGGCTAAGGTTAGGTAAGGCTAAGGTTAGGTAAGGCTAAGGTTAGGTAAGGCTAAGGTTAGGTAAGGCAAAGGTTAGGTAAGGCTAAGGTTAGGTAAGGCTAAGGGTTAGTTTAGTTAAGGCTATGGTCAGGTAAGGCTAAGGTTAGGTAAGGCTAAGGTTAGGTAAGGCTAAGGTTAGGTAAGGCTAAGGTTAGGTAAGGCTAAGGTTAGGTAAGGCAACGGTTAGGTAAGGCTAAGGTTAGGTAAGGCTAAGGGTTAGTTAAGTTAAGGCTATGGTCAGGTAAGGCTAAGGTTAGGTAAGGCTAAGGTTAGGTAAGGCTAAGGTTAGGTAAGGCAAAGGTTAGGTAAGGCTAAGGTTAGGTAAGGCTAAGAGTCAGTTAAGTTAGGCTATGGTCAGGTAAGGCTAAGGTTAGGTAAAGCTAAGGTTAGGTAAGGCTAAGTTAAGTTAAGGATAAGGATAAGTAAGGCTAAGGTTAGGTAAGGCTAAGGTCCGGTAAGAATAAGTTAAGTTAAGGCTAAGGTTAGGTAAGGCTAAGGATAGGTAAGGCTAAGGTTAGGTAAGGCTAATGATAGGTAAGGCAAAGTTAAGTTAAGGCTAAGGATAGGGAAGGCTAAGGTTAGGTAAGGCTAAGGATAGGTAAGGCTAAGTTAAGTTAAGGCTAAGGTTAGGTAAGGCTAAGGATAGGTAAGGCTAAGGTTATGTAAGGCTAAGGTTAGGTAAGGTTAAGGTTAGGTGAGGCTAAGGTTAGGTAAGGCTAAGGATAGGTAAGGCTAAGGTTAGGTTAGGTTAAGTTAAGTTAAGGTTAAGGTTAGGTTAGGTTAAGTTAAGTTAAGGCTAAGGTTAGGTAAGGCTAAGGATAGGTAAGGCTAAGGTTAGGTAAGGCTAAGGGTAGGTAAGGCTAAGGATTGGTAAGGCTAAGGTTAGGTAAGGCAAAGGTTAGGTAAGGCTAAGGTTAGGTAAGGCTAAGGTTAGGTAAGGCTAAGGTTAGGTAAGGCTAAGGTTGGGTAAGGCTTAGGTTAGGTAAGGCTAAGTTAAAATAAGGCTAAGGTTAGGTAAGGCTAAGGTTAGGTAAGGCTAAGGTTAGGTAAGGCTAAGGTTAGGTAAGGCTAAGGTTAGGTAAGGCTAAGGTTAGGTAAGGCTAAGGTTAGGTAAGGCTTAGGATAGGTAAGGCTAAGGTTAGGTAAGGCTAAGTTAAGTTAAGGCTAAGGTTAGGTAAGGCTAAGGTTAGGTAAGGCTAAGGTTAGGTAAGGCTAAGGTTAGGTAAGGCTTACGATAGGTAAGGCTAAGGTTAGGTAAGGCTAAGTTAAGTTAAGGCTAAGGTTAGGTAAGGCTAAGGTTAGGTAAGAATAAGTTATGTTAAGGCTAAGGTTAGGTAAGGTTAAGGGTAGGTAAGGCTAAGTTAAGTTAAGGCTAAGGTTATGTAAGGCTAAGGATAGGTAAGGCTAAGTTTAGGTAAGGCTAAGGTTAGGTAAGGCTAAGGATAGGTAAGGCTAAGGTTAGGTAAGGCTAAGGTTAGGTAAGGCTAAGTTAAGTTAAGGCTAAGGTTATGTAAGGCTAAGGTTAGGTAAGGCTAAGGTTAGGTAAGGCTAAGGTTAGGTAAGGCTAAGGATAGGTAAGGCAAAGGTTAGGTAAGGCTAAGTTAAGTTAAGGCTAAGGTTAGGTAAGGCTAAGGTTAGGTAAGGGTAAGGATAGGTAAGGCTAAGGTTAGGTAAGGCTAAGTTAAGTTAAGGCTAAGGTTAGGTGAGGCTAAGGTTAGGTAAGGCTAAGGTTAGGTAAGGCTAAGGTTAGGTAAGGCTAAGGTTAGGTAAGGCTAAGTTGAGATAAGGCTAAGGTTAGGTAAGGCTAAGGATAGGTAAGGCTAAGGTTAGGTAAGGCTAAGTTAAGTTAAGGCTAAGGTTACGTGAGGCTAAGGATAGGTAAGGCTAAGGTTAGGTAAGGCTAAGGTTAGGTAAGGCTAAGGATAGGTAAGGCTAAGGTTAGGTAAGGCTAAGGATAGGTAAGGCTAAGGTCAGGTAAGGCTAAGTTAAGTTAAGGCTAAGGTTAGGTAAGGCTAAGGTTAGGTAAGGCTAAGGTAAGGTAAGGCTAAGGTTAGGTAAAGCTAAGGTTAGGTAAGGCTAAGGATAGGTAAGGCTAAGGTCAGTTAAGGCTAAGGTTAGGTAAGGCTAAGGATAAGTAAGGCTAAGGTTAGGTGAGGCTAAGTTAAGTTAAGGCTAATGATAGGTTAGGTTAAGGTTAGGTTAGGTTAGTTAAGTTAAGGCTAAGGATAGGTAAGGCTACGGTTAGGTAAGGCTAAGGTTAGGTAAGGCTAAGGTTAGGTAAGGCTAAGTTAAGTTAAGGCTAAGGTTAGGTAAGGCTAAGGTTAGGTAAGGCTTAGTTACGTTAAGGCTATGGTTAGGTAAGGCTAAGGTTAGGTAAGGCTAAGGTTAGGTATGGCTAAGTTAAGTTAAGGCTAAGGATATGTATGGCTAAGGTTAGGTAAGGCTAATGTTAGGTAAGGCTAAGTTAAGTTAAGGCTAAGTTAAGTTAAGGCTAAGGATAGGTAAAGCTAAGGTTAGGTAAGGCTAAGGTTAGGTAAGGCTAAGGTTAGGTAAGGCTAAGGTTAGGTAAGGCTAGGGATAGGTAAGGCTAAGGTTAGGTAAGGCTAAGGTTAGGTAAGGCTAAGGGTAGGTAAGGCTAAGGTTAGGTAAGGCTAAGGGTAGGTAAGGCTAAGCTTAGGTAAGGTTAAGGTTAGGTAAGGCTAAGGGTAGGTAAGGCTAAGGGTAGGTAAGGCTAAGGTTAAGTTAGGTTAAGGCTAAAGTTAGGTAAGACTAAGGTTAGGTTAGGCTAAGGCTAAGTTAAGTTAAGGCTAAGGATAGGTAAGTCTAAGTTAAGGTAAGGCTTAGGTTAGGTGAGGCTAAGTTAAGGTAAGGCTAAGGATAGGTAAGGCTAAGGTTAGGTAAGGCTAAGGTCAGGTAAGGCTAAGGTTAAGTTAAGGTAAGGCTAGGGATAGGTAAGGCTAAGGTTAGGCAAGGCTAAGTTAAGGTAAGGCTAAGGTAGATAAGGCTAAGGTTAGGTAAGGCTAAGGATAGGTAAGGCTAAGGTTAGGTAAGGCTAAGGATAGGTAAGGCTAAGGCTAAGTTAAGTTAAGGCTAAGGTAAGTTTAGGCTAAGTATAGGTAAGGCTAAGGTTAGGTAGACTAAGGCTAAGGTTAGGTAGGGCTAAGGTTAGGTAAGGCTAAGGCTAAGTTAAATTTAGGCTAAGGTTAGGTAAGGCTAAGTTTTGGTAAGGCTAAGGGTTGGTAAGGCTAAGGGTAGGTAAGGCTAAGGATAGGTAAGGCTAAGGGTAGGTAAGGCTAAGACTAAGTTAATTCAAGGCTAAATTTAGGTGAGGCTAAGGTTAGGTAAGGCTAAGTTTAGGTAAGGCTAAGGATAGGTAAGGCTAAGGATAGGTAAGGCTAGGGGTAGGTAAGGCTAAGGGTAGGTAAGGCTAAGTTTAGGTAAGGCTAAGGATAGGTAAGGCTAGGGATAG
This sequence comes from Sthenelais limicola, assembly GCA_942159475.1. Taxonomy (NCBI): domain Eukaryota; kingdom Metazoa; phylum Annelida; class Polychaeta; order Phyllodocida; family Sigalionidae; genus Sthenelais; species Sthenelais limicola. The sequence continues at coordinate 18,416,787 of OW804099.1, read as the reverse complement.
GTAAGGCTAAGGGTAGGTAAGGCTAAGTTTAGGTAAGGCTAAGGGTAGGTAAGGCTAAGTTCAGGTAAGGCTAAGGGTAGGTAAGGCTAGGGATAGGTAAGGCTAAGGGTAGGTAAGGCTAAGGGTAGGTTAATTCAAGGCTAAATTTAGGTGAGGCTAAGGTTAGGTAAGGCTAATGTTAGGTAAGGCTAAGGCTAAGTTAAGTTAAGGCTAAAGATAGGTAAGGCTAAGTTTAGGTAAGGCTAAGTTTAGGTCAGCTTAAGGTTAGGTAAGTCTAAGGGTAGGTAAGGCTAAGGTTAGGTAAGGCTAAGGGTAGGTAAGGCTAAGCTTTGGTAAGGTTAAGGTTAGGTAAGGCTAAGGGTAGGTAAGGCTAAGGGTAGGTAAGGCTAAGGTTAAGTTAGGTTAAGGCTAAAGTTAGGTAAGGCTAAGGTTAGGTTAGGCTAAGGCTAAGTTAAGTTAAGGCTAAGGATAGGTAAGGCTAAGTTAAGGTAAGGCTAAGGTAGGTAAGGCTTAGGTCAGGTAAGGATAAGGTTAAGTTAAGTTAAGGCTAAGGATAGGTAAGGCTAACTTTAAGTAAGGCTAAGGTTAGGTAAGGCTAAGTTAAGTTAAAGCTAAGGTTAGGTATGTCTAAGTCTAAGTTTATTTAAGACTAAGGTTAGGTAAGGCTAAGGTTAGGTAAGCCTAAGGCTAAGTTAAGTTAAGGCTTAAGATAGGTAAGGCTAAGGTTAGGTAAGGCTAAGGCTAAGTTAAGTTAAGGCTTAAGATAGGTAAGCCTAAGGTTAGGTAAGGCTAACATTAGGTTAGGCTAAGGCTAAGTTAAGTTAAGGCTAAGTTAAGTTTAGGCTAAGTATAGGTAAGGCTAAGGTTAGGTAAGGCTAAGGATAGGTAAGGCTAAGGTTAAGTTAAGTTAAGGCTAAGTTAAGTTTAGGCTAAGGTTAGGTAAGGCTCAGTTTAGGTATGGCTAAAGATAGGTAAGGCTAAGGGTAGGTAAGGCTAAGGCTAAGTTAAGTTAAGGCTAAGTTAAGTTTAGGTTAAGGTTAGGTAAGGCTAAGGTTAGGTAAGGCTAAGGATAGGTAAGGCTAAGGTTAGGTAAGGCTAAGGATAGGTAAGGCTAAGGCTAAGTTAAGTTAAGGCTAAGTTAAGTTTAGGCTAAGTATAGGTATGGCTAAGGTTAGGTAAGGCTATGATTAGTTAAGGTTAAGGCTAAGTTAAGTTAAGGCTAAGGATAGGTAAGGCTAAGTTAAGGTAAGGCTAAGGTTAGGTGAGGCTAAGTTAAGGTAAGGCTAAGGATAGGTAAGGCTAAGGTTAGGTAAGGCTAAGGTTAGGTAAGGCTAAGGCTAAGTTAAGTTAAGGCTAAGGTTAGGTAAGGCTAAGTTAAGGTAAGGCTAAGGTAGATAAGGCTAAGGTCAGGTAAGGCTAAGGGTAGGTAAGGCTAAGACTAAGTTAATTCAAGGCTAAATTTAGGTGAGGCTAAGGTTAGGTAAGGCTAAGGGTAGGTAAGGCTAAGTTTAGGTAAGGCTAAGGATAGGTAAGGCTAAGGATAGGTAAGGCTAGGGATAGGTAAGGCTAAGGGTAGGTAAGGCTAAGTTTAGGTAAGGCTAAGGATAGGTAAGGCTAGGGATAGGTAAGGCTAAGGGTAGGTAAGGCTAAGTTTAGGTAAGGCTAAGGGTAGGTAAGGCTAAGTTTAGGTAAGGCTAAGGGTAGGTAAGGCTAGGGATAGGTAAGGCTAAGGGTAGGTAAGGCTAAGACTAAGTTAATTCAAGGCTAAATTAAGGTGAGGCTAAGGTTAGGTAAGGCTAATGTTAGGTAAGGCTAAGGCTAAGTTAAGTTAAGGCTAACAATAGGTAAGGCTAAGTTTAGGTAAGGCTAAGTTTATGTCAGCTTAAGGTTAGGTAAGTCTAAGGGTAGGTAAGGCTAAGGTTAGGTAAGGCTAAGGGTAGGTAAGGCTAAGGGTAGGTAAGGCTAAGGTTAGGTAAGGCTAAGGGTAGGTAAGGCTAAGCTTAGGTAAGGTTAAAATGGCACTTGCCGATCGCAGAAATCATTTATTAGAGTTTGGTCAAATTTACAGAAATTGAGTAAAATAGAAGCCCCTTTCCCCTGGGTTTCCTGATTTCATCATATAAACGCATATTTCTTAAGAGTTTTCCGAATCTTCCTGTTGAAAATTATTTTGGTCTGGCAGACCAAAATAACCTGGGTACAGCCTGGCCGTTATGCAAGTACCAATGACGCATGCACTTTCCGTGACGGCCGTCACTGACGCATCTTTGGAGGGAACGTCATGATGTAAACAAAGAATAATACCGTAACTTCTCTCTCTTGCTCACTGGATGTATAATGTGTATTCGAACTGCTAAACTTCCCAAAGTATGAAGAATGCATACCTTGCCAAGAATAGGCATATTGAAAGAATTTTATAGACGTTTATATAGGTTTAACCATAAAGAACAAACAGATACAAGCAAGGTTCCACCCGCGGAGGCCTGCGTCAACATTTGTGACGTCCAATGTCAGTGCGTCATTCTGACCCGGTTCAAAATGAAACCATGTCAGGCCTTCACCGCGGTCAGCTCACATTGACTAATTGTAATTAAAAGCAATCCAGAAAAGATATAAACATTTAGAAGTGAGTTTGATAAGGCCTGACACACTCTGAATCGAATGCTTGTTATATTTTATACAAATCCCGATCTTCATTCTCAGCGATCTTAGCCACTTTAAGGTTAGGTAAGGCTAAGGGTAGGTAAGGCTAAGGGTAGGTAAGGCTAAGGGTAGGTAAGGCTATTGTTAGGTAAGGCTAAGGTTAGGTAAGGTTAAGGTTAGGTAAGGCTAAGGTTAGGTAAGGCTAATGGTAGGTAAGGCTAAGGGTAGGTAAGGCTAAGGGTAGGTAAGGCTAAGTTAAGTTAAGCCTATTGTTAATTAAGGCTAAGGTAAGGTAAGGCTAAGGTTAGGTAAGGATATGGTTAGGTAAGGTTAAGGCTAAGTTAAGTTAAGGCTAAGGTTAGGTAAGGCAAAGGGTAGGTAAGGCTAAGGGTAGGTAAGGTTAAGGCTAAGTTAAGGCTAAGGATAGGTAAGGCTAAGGTTAGGTAAGGCTAAGGCTAAGATAATTTAAGGCTAAGGATAGGTAAGACTAAGTTAAGGTAATGCTAAGGTTAGGTAAGGCTAAGTTAAGGTAAGGCTAAGGTAGGTAAGGCTAAGGTCAGGTAAGGCTAAGGTTAAGTTAGGTTAAGGCTAAGGATAGGTAAGGCTAAGGTTAAGTTTGGTTAAGGCTAAGTTAAGCCTATTGTTAATTAAGGCTAAGGTAAGGTAAGGCTAAGGCTAAGTTAAGTTAAGGCTAAGGTTAGGTAAGGCTAAGGTTAGGTAAGGCTAAGGCTAAGTTAAGTTAAGGCTAAGGTTAGGTAAGGCTAAGGTTAGGTAAGGATATGGTTAGGTAAGGTTAAGGCTAAGTTAAGTTAAGGCTAAAGATAGGTAAGGCTAACTTTAAGTAAGGCTAAGGTTAGGTAAGGCTAAGTTAGGTTATGTTAAAGCTAAAGTTAGGTTAGGCTAAGTCTAAGTTAATTGAAGACTAAGGTTAGGTAAGGCTAAGGTTAGGTAAGCCTAAGGCTAAGTTAAGTTAAGGCTAAAGATAGGTAAGGTTAAGTTAAGTTAAGGCTAAGGTATGTAAGGCTAAGGTCAGGTAAGGCTAAGGTTAAGTTAAGTTAAGGCTAAGGTTAGGTAAGACTAAGGTTAGGTAAGGCTAAGTTAAGTTAAAGCTAAGGTTAGGTAAAGCTAAGTCTAAGTTAATTTAAGGCTAAAGATAGGTAAGGCTAAGGTTAGGTAAGGCTAAGGTTAGGTAAGGCTAAGGTTAGGTAAGTCTAAGTTAAGTTAAGTTAAGGCTAAGGTTAGTTAAGGCTAAGGTTATATAAGGCTAAGGATAGCTCAGGCTAAGGTTTTCTAAGGCTAGGTTAGGTAAGTCTAAGGTTACGTTTGGTTATTAGCTAAGGTCTTGTTAGGATAAGGGTTGGTTAGGGTCAGCGTCATGTGGTGGCTTTCATGACAACGGTAAGGTGTAGGTTAGTATGTTAGGGTAATTAAAGCCACAAGCAGTATTAATTTGTATGAACCCCAATAAATTAAACCAGCACTAAATGCCCCACGTCCTGTCATTTTCTTGTTCTGGATTGAATTCACTCCCTATGAATTTAATTGCATGAATACTGCTTATGGTGTTTTCTCTGGATTCGGCAAGAGACAGACATTTCTATACCTGGTAGAACATCCATAAATATTTGAAGTACTATATGGAATACAGAGGAAACACCGCTAGGGCCCGATCATGGTACAGATCCATGATTGCATCTTCTAATAAAAGGGGAAGACATGCTTTGATTGACTATAATTCAGAAATTCAGCCATATTGTTAAATCGGTCAGATTTTCCGAAAATGTACAATTTGCAGCTGTACATAGTTAGTAAATTGAGCTCAAATAGGCTGCAATTTGGTCAATACTAGGTAAATTCCAGTATATTCAGTATTGCATTGATTCTAGCAATCTGTTTAGCTAGCTTAAACTGTATTTTGAACTTTATTTTCGTCTGAAATATGGATTATTTGAGAGGATTGTTGAAGGTGAATTGTACATTTTTTGAGAATTTAACCCATATAGCAAATGTCATTTCATTCCATGGATTAATTAACATCAATTACATATCTTGAGGGACTGTGAAGGATGTCTGCCACTGAGTTTACTGCCTCTCCTAGACTAGGATCACACAGGCTGTCTGCTGCTGCATTGGCAATCTCTACTAGACTAGGATTACCAACGATGTCTGCCTCTTAAGGATCAACTCCTGCATTCAGAGGTAAGTGTGTTCACAGGCTCTCCTCCCATTAATTCATCATCATATCCCATATTTCATCTAAAAATATTAAATCGACAGTAAATGAGTCATAAGTCGCCAAAATGATATTTTTCATAGTGTTTATTTTACAAGATCACTTTATTGCAATGTTCTGATTTTCGGAGAGTTTGTCACTTATAGTTATGTCAGTCGATGTATCAAATTTCAGCACAATGTATGTAATATATCCTTTCGTTTTAGAGGTCCTCATATGGAGTATAATATTTAGTTACTTTACTGGTGATTTCCACCCATAAATATTGCAAACTTTTTTTTCAAAAATAAATGTATCAAACTTAAAATATGGAAATACTTATTAGATTATTAGACTGTTTACTATCATTGGAATTAGATTGATCTCATCTTTTCAAATATAATGAAATCAAAATCCGACTTGCGACTTGTGACTCATTTTCTTAAAACACATCACATATTACTATTTAAATAGCTTATCGACTAATATAAAGACCCGGAGCTGAAACACAGACGTTCAACGCTGCCCACTTGACAGTGGACAGTTGTAATGATAATATCCTATTAACCTGTATTCACACGCATTTATATGGGGAGATATTCAAATATGATTTGATCATGTAATAACAACTGAGGGAATTACAGTCTAAGTTATATTAAAATATTAGATTCTCGGATAACACCAATGCTAATACTAGATAGCTATATACTGAGTAGATCTATATCTTCAAGTAACTCTAAATATTTTGGGAAATCGTTGAAACAGTATGTAAAGCTTTGTTTAGATTAGAGCAGTTTCATTGGCTGGAGAAAAAAGTATATTATAGTAGGGATGATCAGCATGAGACCAAGCATTATATCAATCTTATCTTAGCAGTTTTATATATATATAATCTGAACATTATAACGTGAAGGGAAATAGTAACAGCTGTATGCAGCATACTCTAAACGTATTTATTTTCGCGAAGATAAATTTTCGCGCACTAAGTACTTCGACAGCTTTATGCGCGGATTTAAATTCGCGCAGCAAGGAAGTCTCACACCTTGTTTATGCAATGAAATACCTTTTGCGCAGGATTTATTTGCACGTACCTCAAATTTGAGGTGGGTGCACGAAAATAGCGAAAATAAATACGGCGCGAACATCAATACGTTTACAGTATATAGATGCTTCAATTGAACCCAAATGCCGACAGAAGCCTAACGAGCTAGGGAAAACATGGGAATGAATTTGCCAGCATTACATTACATGCCCAATAATATCAGGGAGATCGATGACCAAAATAGTTTAAAAAGTGAATTATCGAACCTATATTGGAACGTATTTATTGGCAATGAGGATATTTTTTTTTGTTTTTGCGACATCGTTTTATTCCTTTACACATGAACAGTTATCTTGTTATTACATCTAGGATAAAACCATAAAAAAGTTAGTTCGTTTTCATCTGCAATCGTGGAGGGCTATACCTGGGTTACATATGGGATAAACCTTAATTTTGGAATGCCCTTCATTTCTTTAATTTTGCAGCGTTGGTTTTACCTCTTTAACTTATCTATGCACTCTGTAATGTCATCTAGCAAACGTAGCCATGTTTTTCTTTCTTCCCTTCTTTTCTCACAGTTTCCAATATTTATTCTTACAAGGGTGGCTCTTGTTCTCAATTCGTACATAATCGATAACATACACATCTCTCCATTGTGAAACAGTTTCTGCCTGTGGATATATGCTTTGATCTGGAGTAAGATCCAATTAATTGTTTTGGACTGGTCCTTTTGGACTGCATATTTCTTTTATTCCGAAAAGGATTTCTCTAGGGTCTAGATTTACTCTGTTTCTTTTCTTACCTATTATTTTTTCACCATTGCGCTTGACATTGATATACTCGAGCTCACATATCCATTCAAGGATTGATATCCAGATTCTTTTTGTTTTGATACAGCTATCAAAAAAGTGGGTGAGAGTGTCAACTTCTGGACAGTGATTACAGTGGGATTCATTTTTAACATTGATGTCTTTTAGTAGCTTGTTGGTCGTTATCGCCCCATGTAGGACTTTATATTGCAGCACCTGCAATCTTGTTTCTGTAGTACATCTATATGGTATGGTAAAGATTTTGTTCCACTTAATTTCTTCAAACTGATCATCATTTAAATTTAGTAGACTTTTCCACTTGAGGAACTTTTGCCACTTGGGCTTCCTCTTTTCGATTAACAATTGATATATGACCTTCGACGGGCAGTCTTTTAATCTTAACATTCTCTCTCCAATTTTAAAATCTACTGAACCGTTACATAGTTGAGACTCTTCTATTTTCAATTTACTTTTCCATTCCCTTGGGATGGCATTTCTTAACGCTTTTAGTTCGTAACAAGATGGCCTAAAATTAAAAGCTTCCATGAAGTTCTTAGCCAACATGAGGGAGCCGTCTTCATTTATAATGTCTCCCACGACTATTATGCCCTGGTCGATCCAATGCTGCCACCTTATCAATTTACCCTTGGGTCTGATATTCGTATTCGTCCATAATCTCTCCTTCATAATCTGATTTACAGTCGATGGTGAGTTCTTATAATAACATTCATTCCATGTTTTAAACAGCTTTTGGTAAAAGACATTTAAGTGGTAGCTGGGTTTAAATCGCGCTAAAAATATTTCCTCCTTGGATCTACCATGGAAGGCTTCCAAAACATCAAACCAGTTGTTTCTTCCTGAGTAAAGAATTCTTTCTACCCATTTAACTCTGTTTGTTTCACACACTTCGCCCAATAATCTAAGCCCCATACCCCCCTTTTCGATACATTGGGTTAAAAAGTCCGCGCTGATTCTGTTAGAACCATTTTTCCACACTAAGTTTCAAAATGATGTCGTTCACCTGGTTAACCACATTTCGATCACGATATATACACGATAAGGTATGTAAAAATACAGGAAGCAAGAAGGTGTTGCACACTATAATTCTCCCCTTAAGGGTTAAGAAACGGTTGTTTCATTCATTAAGTGTATTTTTTACTTTCTCTATTAGGCTTTCAGTATTTATTTTCACTCATCCCTGGGATAAAGGAGGGTTATTCCAAGCGTTTTCATCTGATTTCCCAGTTAATCTGTAATAATTCTCTGTTTGTAAATGAAATTGCACCGATTAGGAGGCCGTTTGATTTGGAAGGGTTCAATTTAAGCCCTGAGGCTAAGCTAAATCTGTCGATCATTCTTATAATATTTAGCAAGGAAAATTCATTCGCACAGGTAACAGTAATATCATCTGCAACCTGGACTAGTTTGGCTTCATTTTTTCCTAGCGATATTCCTTCTATGTTTTGGTTGCTTCTTATCTGGTCTGCTAGTCTGCTGGTCTTATCTGGTCTGCTAGTCTGCTGGTCTTATCTGGTCTGCTAGTCTGCTGGTCTTATCTGGTCTATCTAGTTTTTCGACGACCAGCAAAAACAGGGAAGATGATATAGGGTCTCCCTGCTTTACCCCGCTTAATCTGGAACCAACCTGTGGTGTTACCGTTATTGCAGAAGGTGGCCTTTGAGTCTTTGAACATAATCCAGCTTATACATTTAGGGTCCATGCCGTCCGCTATTAGAGAGTTCCTTAAGAAAACCCAGCTAACCGAATCGTAAGCTTTTACGAAATCTAAAGAAGCTATGATCCCATCCTGTTCTTTTTCCTCCAAGAATGAAATAATATCAGTGACCTTCCTGATCGCTGTTCCTATGTATCTCCCTTTAAGAAAACCGAATTGGTCATCCTTAATCACGCTTGGAAGAATCATATTTAATCTTACTGCTAGAGTTTTAGAAATCATCTTGTAATCAACATTGAGTAATGTTATCGGTCTATAATTTTTAATAAAGACGGGGTCTGTACCCTTTTTAGGTATTATACTAATAACGCCCCTTTTCTGGTTCTCTGACATTTCTCCACTCTCCAAACACTCCTGCATCATATTCATAAATCTCTCTCTGAGTACATACCAGAATTTTTGGTAGAATTCCACCGTAAATCCGTCACACCCGGGGATTTGTTTTTCTTCATGGCTTTTAAATTTTTTTCTACCTTCTTCTGGGATTATTTAAAAATTCCTCTGCTGCATTATTATCAGAAAATTGTTCATCGTAAAGGTCCCTGAAAAAGTCACCTCCCTCTTTCAGAATTTGTTTAGGGTCTGAAGACAGATATCCCCCGATATTCAGTAAGGTAATAGATTTTTTCTCCGCTCTATATTTTTCCAGGCTACAGAAATATTTACTCGGCTTTTCTCCCTCCTTCACCCACTTAGCTCTAGACCTTATAAGGGATCCCTCAGCTTTTTAAGCTCTATTTCCCTGATTTCCTCCATCAACTCTATTCGGTTATTTCTCTCCTCTATGGTTAACCTTTTTTTCTTATCTATTATTTAGTTTTCCCTTTGCTAATTCTTCAGCTTTTCTTCTCTGCTTTGCTTTCTTACTGCAGATACTAATAGCGAGTTCTCTTATGTTTAGCTTTAAAAATTCCCAGGCTTGTTTAGGGTTTACATTTGGGTCAACCTCATTATTACATAGTTCTTCCACGCCTTGCGCAAACATAGGTTTGTACAGAGTATCAGTGTTGAGCTTCCAGAAGCCCCTACCCCTGGAGTTGTCATCTTTAAATATCTTGATTATTACCTCACTATGATCCGAATGCGAACATGATTTGACATTTGTGAAGTGTACACCATTCAATATGTTTTTTGACACCATAATATAATCAATCCTAGAGTTTTGCTCTTTTCTAAACCATGTAAAATTGGGAGGTCCTTCTGATTTTGTTTGAACAATATCGCACGGATCCAACCTGTTTACAAAATCACTCAGTAACTTGCTAGCCGGGTCACTTGCCCTATAGTACAGGTCTGCATTTAGATCTCCCATTATTATTAATCTATCAAAAACAAGCTCTTCTATCGAGTCCTCAATTTGCTTAAGGATTTTTTTTGTTCCTTCGGGGCATCCGTATTGGGCGCATACACATTAAAAACACAAGTGATGGATTTCTTTTCTTGTATTAAGACGTACTGCCACCTACCTATTTCATCATTACCATAGCCCACAATTTTCTCACTTATTTTTTTGTTTAACAGCATAAGTACACCTCTACTGGCCGAGGAGCCGTGAGAATATAATATTTTACCCTTACATTGGGTTCTCCAGATTTTTTCTTTTTCTGCCACCGAATGTGTTTCGTGGAGAGCAACAATTTCTCTATTTTCTTCCTTAAAATATTCAAAAAGAGCTTTACGTTTTGCACCAGAATTTAACCCATTAACGTTTAGAGAAGAACAGGTTATAGAGCTTTCAGTATTTAGAATACCTCTTTGCTCCATTGTCAATGTCAAAAAACATCTCTAAGAATTTTTCTCCTCTTCTAGTACCACATCAGTACGGGCCGGGGTTCTTCGTCAAATGATCTTGAAGCTCCTGCCTGACTTTCATCCATTGATTCCCCATTATGTTGCCATGGGGAGGCCACCATTGGGTATTTAGCAGTCTTGGTTGTTTAAAGGCAAACGCTACTATCTAGTGGAAAATGAAAATAAATGTCATTTTTCTGAAACTTTAGTATTTGATTCTTGAAGTGTTTCTGGTCATAAGGATGGAAAAAAGTCATTGGGTCGCCGTGCTCATTTTTGAATTACAGTGCTTCAAAATTTGGCATCTCAAAAGTACCAATGACGACCAAAAAGGGGGCCCATTTTGCAGTACCTCAACTTCATAGTTCATATTTACTATTTATATTCACTCAATTTAAGTAAAATTAACAGTTTTAGAGAGAGTATTATTTGGCCAATAATTCTATGTCTCTTTTCTATAGGGTGCATTGTTATTTTTATTTTGAAAACAACAAATATATAATGTGAATTTTAAATTAAAAACTCGAAAAAACTCAATTTCTTTCACCATTTTTATAAAAACAATTTTTTTTCCTCCCCAGTGAAAATAAATGTCATTTTTCTGATTCTTTAGTATATGATTTTTGAAGTATTTGTGTTCTTAAAACTGAAAAAAATTAATGGGTCACCGTGCTAGTTTCTGAATTATGGGGCTTTGAAACATGGCTGACAACCCAAAAATTTGCTGCTTTCAAAGTGTTCTATGTTTCCTAAACATGTCTATTTCAGACAGCTACAATTATTTTTTTAAGGTGATGACATACATTTTTTTCCCTATATTTGTGTAGAATATTACCTGCACTATATGTGTAGAAAATTCTGGGACATTTGGAGTATCCATTTTTGTTTTATTCCCAAAACTGTGAAAGGAAAATGCAGCATTTACCAATAGACTTGCATGCTAATTGGGTACAACTGAGAGTACCCATAGCTAGCTCTGTTTCCCAAACATGTCTATTTCAGACAGCTATTAAAAAAAATCGAATGCGATGACATATATTTTTTTTTCCTTTTTATCTGTAGTAGGCTATATAACCTAAACTGTATGTGTAGAAAATTTTGGGACAGTAGGAGTAGCCATTAATTGTTTGTTTTATTCTATAAAATGTGACAAAATGGGCCGTTTCCTCATAGACTGCAATGCTAAAGGAATAGTGCGTAAAATGCCCGTAGATTTGGTATATGGTAAAGGGGGGCGGGGCAGTGAATTGTAGCGTTTGCCTTTAAGTCCATGCCTATACCCCACTCCTTGTTGGTGGGGGATGCTTCCCCCAGCTTTCTTGTGCCAGTTAGAAGGAGGTAATCCCTGACTACCTCATGATTCCTTGCTTTTGCCCGGATGGCCCTCAATACAATCTCTTCCTTGTGGAGATTCCATTTGTCTTGATGTTGCAGGATGCTCTTCATCATCTTCTTGCACCCTACCGGATCGGGTGTTAGAAGGGTTAATGCAGCCTTATTGGGGTCCTCCCCTATCTTGGCTCTGTGGTAGCAGAGGTATTGTTCGACGTGTTCGAAGAGGTGGCCGTCTAGGAGAAAGGGTGATCTGTAGTGATTAGATAGGGGATTATTGCACGTAAAGAAAACCATAACTGATTCGTTCTGCCTCTTGGTCAAGTTGGCAAGTTGAAGCTCGGTTGGCACTGCATCCAACCTGTCGTGCCTATAGAAGTATTTGTTGATGAATATGCCTGTGCCGGCTCTCTGCACTTCGTAATTCCTTCTTTCGGCTTCTTCCGCGATAATATTCACTTTTAAGACTCTTTGCCTGACGATCAAGGGGGTATCTCTTTTGATCCCAACTTTGTCTTCTGGCTTGACCCCCTCGTTGAACTGCTTTAGCCTAGATCTCGCTGCCCACACAATTTGGGCATGCTGAAGCGACTCAAACTCCATTTTGATGGGGACATTTGGACTCCATCCAACTCTGTAAAATCTCTTTGGGATCATATCAGGGATTAGCAAACATTCGCTGATAAAGCATTGCACCTTTTCATTTAGCCTTGCTTCATCCTCATTCTCGCCAGATTTTATACCCATTATGAGGATGTTTCGCTCCAACTGTTTAGTTTCACTTCTGATAAAATCAGCATCTCTTTCTTCGGCCTCTCTCTGCCTCTGGACGTAGTCGGTGTCCTTATTGATAGCGAGAATTTCTTTAACTATTTTCATATCATCCTCCTGGTTGACAAGCCTCTGGTCGAACTGGTTCATTGCGTAGTCTTTTTCTACCAGTTCCCCTCTTATTTCTTTTACTTCATCTTGTACTTTTTCCACCTTGTCGATTCTTTTCATCAGCTGCATAAAGCACTCTGTGGTTTCCAAGTGGGTTTTCTGATTTTCCGCCCTGTTTTTCTGATAGGCCGCAGTCATCTTGGCCATAACATCATTTAAGCTACCATCCTCTTTTTTTTCCTCCTTGGGAACTTCTTCCTGCTTATCTTGGTTGTTATTGAGAGCTTCAGCGCCACTTTGCTGTACCTCCATGTCTACAGAGCTCTCCGAGATCTCCTCAGAGACTAGTTTCGGCAAAGGGGTGGGTCTAAATGTTTTTTAACGCTAGAATTATTTGACATTTCAGGTGACTAGAGGAGCCTTTTATTTTTCCCTTTTTCACTACTCTTTCTGACCGCTCTCCTTAAAACTCGCTGCTTTAGGGGGCATCTCAGGGCGCGAACGAGCATTGAAACGGGTTCCGCGCCTCGTCTAACTGTATTAGTCCAATGTTTACCCTTTTCACACCGTACCAAGATGGCGTCGGAATACTTCCGGTGCTCTAGACTTCACTTGGTTGATACTTAGAAAAACTTCACTATTAGTTCATTTCTTTAAGAATTTTTTCTGATTTGGATTCTAACCTTTTTACAACACTGTCTTTACGTTTTCCCAAGGTTTTGGCGTTGTAATCCCTCTGTGAGAGGGGTATGGCTACCTCTCTCGACTCCTGGCTCAGTAGGATCCGGTGACTGGTGAACTCGGACTGTTCTGGGCTCAGACCATCGTATACTCGGACCGTTGTAAGCTCGGACTGGGTAAGGTCGGACCAGTGGGTTAGTGGACTCGGACCAGGGGGTTAGTAGACTCGGACCAGGCATAGCTTTAGGCAGAGCATTATTACGATAGGTATATAGTTAAAGTAATTCTTTTATTAGTCAGTTTTACTTCGGACCCTCCACTACTAGCTTTACTGACTTAGGACAACCAATTTTAGGGTTAGGGTTAGGGTTAGTTTTTGTATTGTATGGTTTGGTCCGACTCCACCAACCCAGTGGTCCGAGTTCACTAACCCAGTGGTCCGAGTTCACTAACCCCCTGGTCCGACTCCACTAACCCGCCCGGTCCGACATCAGAGTGGTCCGAGTTCTCTAGGAACCTAGGATCCGATCCCAGTCCCTACCTGTCTAGCTTGCCGTCTAGATTATACCGCAACCCGTGAGCGGTCAGTTCCAAGATGGCCGATGGTCATCTAGCTGGCCTCCTCCGGTGTCGAAATAGTTTTTCTTTTTTCAAGTCTGTTGGGTTAATTTTAATTTAATCCGTGCACAAAGGATGTTCAGATTTTGGCCTGTTTGGAGGGCTATAGTCACTGTTATTACCTGGGGCTATCCTTAGCCCGACAGATTAAAATATGGTTTCGGCCGTTAAGCCGTTAATCCTTCCGCACATGTTGTCTTTTAAATGGAGTCAGGGTAATCCAGCTTTTAGTTATCTTCCAGAGTCTCTGTGAATTTTTTCCTTTTTTGTTTGGTGGGCCCAAGCGATAATCCGAAGATAATCCCTGCTTTGGAGCGCGGGGAAGATGGCGATAGCCTAGGCTTCCCTCTCGTAGTTTAAAAGTTTCTCTTTCGGTTAATCCAAGGCTATTTTCCGTCTGGTTTGATACGTAACTTAGTCCTTGTGCATATTCCAACCTTTTTCACCTCTTTTTTGCTAATGCAAAGCTTCTGGAATCTGAAAAAAAGAGTAATCATCAGGGAGTTAAGCCCTGTACACCCTATCGCTTCAGAATAGTAACCGGAAGGCAATGGTCTGGTCATGAGGCGTCTGCCAAATGGCGGATCATTGATGACACCTAGAGGATACTTACATAACCACTACCCCTCTCAACACTTCCACCCGCACTTCCGCCTTCCTCCTTCTCCTTCCTCCACCCGTCCACTTCTCCTCAAACCTCAGGGACGGACGGACGTACCCTCTAATTTAGACATCAATCTCTATACCTTGGCACCACCGCCTCCATATTTAGACACAAGAATAAATATGGCTCCGAGGAAGACTACCAAGACTCCTACATCAAACAATACTAAGAAAGGAGCGACTCAAGGAGGGGTACCAAAAACGACCCCAAAGAATGTGAGGACGTCCCAAAGAACAAAGAAACCCGAGACAAACGACAAGCCAAAGGGGGACGCTTTCTCAGATGCCCGGATGGACGCTGACCCAAACGGCTCTAACGGTCAAGACCATGAGTCCCGACTAAAGGATCTTGAAAGCTCCATGAAAGGCATTGATGGAAAGCTGGTAACAATAATGGGCCTGTTCGCAAATAACCCTACCAGCCCTCAGCAGGAAAAATCGAGCAACCCTCCTCAGAAGAATAGCTCGGTTCTCCCGCCACCAAAAGACCTACGCGCACATCAGAATCTCGATGGGTTCATTGAAATGGAATTCGCACGTGAGAACTACCGTCCACCACGATCAGAGGGTAAGGGTATCATTGCTTCTGACATTCTCATAGACAATCTGATAACAAAACCCTATATGTTTGTGGAAAGGGATGGAGCATCCACGATGAAACAAAAGTTGGATAACAGGGCGAACCTGGAATCTACTGAATACTGCCAGGCTATTGTTGCAATGCTCACAGACCCCAGGAGGGTCGATCATAAGGACGATACTTACATCCTACTACATTTGAAGGATGTACTGGCGGACATAAGAGTGCTACCATGGAATTCTGTCAGGAGGTTTAGCCAAAACTTATTCGACGACATAGAGAAAGGGAAGCTAAGCTGGACGGATACACACCTAATTCAAACTACGCGCGCCATGAACGCGGCAGTTGGGGACCAGCGAGCGAAAGCGCACTCCAGTGGCGCCACCTACGCAGCAAAAGGGGGAAACAACCACCACAACAGTCAACACAGCAAAGAGGTGATCTGCCAGGACTTCAATTCCATGCATGGTTGCCGCATGAGACGCGACCACATTGAGAATGGTACAAAATTCGCACACAGCTGTGGATACTGCTATTCTGTTACAAAGAGGATTTTCGGGGGACACAATGTCAGCACATGTGAACGCCTACAGGGGGACCAGGCAAGGCCACACCCCCCTGCTAGCTCTCAGCCGAGAGTGCCACGCCCCCATATGTCCCAGCAAGCACACCACGAATACATGGCGTCAAAAAACGCCAGAGCCCCTCCATCTCAGTAAGAGGTGGTGGGAAATGCAAGGAAGATAATAAGGTGACGAAACATAAAAATCAAACCAAGGTAAAAAGTAACATGATAGGAGGAGAATCCCCGACCAAGGGGAATGACAGTGTGTTTATACATCATGCTGGCTTGCGCGATGTGCTCGGGCAGAAAAAGCCCATACGTGAGAGCCGACATATCAGACAAAAGGAGATAAACGCACAATTGGATCATATCCAGTATGACTATGATGGTTTTACCAGCCACCTAGATAAAAATAGTAAATGTGAGGTTATCGAAAACGTCCCATACACCAACCCTACTGAAAATGAGCTCATCGGGAGTAACACCTGCTCTAGCTCTGGTGTCAATAATACTGATCAATGTAATGACGACATTGACTTTGGAAGCATACGTAAGATATGTGAGGCTGATAGTCCTGAGGTGTCAATTGACTTGTCACCACACACATTCGCCAACTATAGGAAGGCGAACTGGCCTTCTCGTATGCTTTCTGTAAGTGCTACTGACCCGCTGCCAGATATATATAGGCGAGTCAGTGCCACAGGCCTGCCAAACTCCCTGGGAGCTAAGATACCTGTCCCATCGGAGCTTAACATCAAAGCCTGGGAAAAATACCTGTCAAAGTCAAAGGAGGGGAGGGAGTTGGTCGACCTCCTCAGGTATGGGTTCCCGCTAGGATACTTAGGGCCGGTGAGTGACACATGCAACATCCCCAATCACCCCAGCGCCGTGGAATATCCAGTTAGCATAGACCAGTTCATAGAAAAAGAACTGGGCAATGGGGGACTTACTGGACCTTACAACGAACCTCCCTTTGAGTCCTGGTGTCACGTCTCACCATTGATGACTAGAGCCAAGAGTGACCCAGGAAAGAGAAGGATAATCTCAGACATGACTTTCCCCGCTGAAACATCTGTAAACGCTTATATAAGGAAAAATGCACTCTTTGGGAAAGTCAGGTCCCATGGCCTCCCCGGCATCGACTCTGTGGCCGCAGAACTACGCAGAGTGGGAAAAGGGGCTCACATCGCATCTGTAGACATCAGCCGTGCATACAAAAACTTCAGGGGAGACCCTGGAGATTGGGTCCTACAGTGCTTGAAGTGGAAGGACCAGTATTACATCGAAACAGCTATGCCTTTTGGAGCCAGGTGCTTGTCAATGCACATGCAGCGTGTGGCCGACTCCATAATAAATATCCTATCTGCAAAAGGGGTATGGGCTAAGATGTACCTGGATGACATAATAGTCGTGTCACAGGACCTGAAAAAATGTGAGAACGATCTGAAGGTGGTCCTAGACCTCCTTCAAGAGCTAGGTCTGCCTGAGGCCGAAGAAAAGAGGCAGAACCCAGGAACTCGAGTGACCTGGCTTGGTGTCACCATAGACAGCCAGGAGATGACCTTGTCGATTCCAAAACAGAAGCTGATAGAAATCAGAAAGATCGCTGAGACCTGCATAAATCGATCATGCATAGAACACAAGAGGATGCAGTCCCTACTGGGCAAGTTGTTACATGTCGCAAAATGTATCAGACCTGCAAGGCTATTCGTGGGGAGACTGCTAGAAGCACTTAGAGCAGCAAAAGGAGGACCTATTCAGGTCGACAGTGCAGTGTCTAAAGATCTACAGTGGTTCATTGACTTTTCAATCGAGTGGAAGGGGATAGCCATTATCCCACGAGAGAGGCCGACAAAAGAGATATCAGTTAATGTGACAACCACTGGTATCAGCGCCACAGATGGGAAGAAAGCTTATGAGTCTCAAGTGGCCCCATTAGGCGATGGGGCAAAGATCCGCTCAGAGCTTGAAGTCGCAAATATAGTTGTGGCTCTCCGTACCTTTATCTCAACAGCAGATAGAGGCGCACGGGTGATAGTACATTGCCAAGATGAAGTTATTACAAAATTCCTGCAAAGTGGAAAATGCAGGAACCCAGTGATCATGGACTGTGGCAGATATCTGTGGATGCTCCAGGCCCGACTACAAATAGAAATCATAACATCTGACAATGCAATCCCAATAGTTCAATTAGTAACCAATATGGCTAGGGCCCACATTTCTAAGAGACACTGGGGTATTAGTAATTCAGCCCTCGACAATATGAGAATAAGCCTGTGTAAACCTGACCTCCAGGTTTTGAATCACATTAATCCCTCTATACTCCGCAGATCCGGCGCTCCAGTTGTTGCTGGAGAAAGCTACCGAGAGGCAGGAAGCTACAAGGGCGAAGGGCACAAACAACAATAGGAGGAGTGCGGTGATGACCTTTCTGTCTTTCTTGAGGCAGCTAAAGACCCCCATTGAGGAGACTACCCATCACACGGTATGTGGATACATAGAATACCTGGCCTCCCACATCAGATGCCCCGCAACGATTAAAAACCACTTGTCAGCCATCAGGGAACACCTAAGAAGAAGGGAGATCAGCTCTGAGGCCCTAGATCATCATAGGGTAAAATTAGCGGTCGATGCTATTGAGAGAACGACCAATTATGTTCCAAATCCGAAGGATGCTGTCCCCATGGGAATACTAAGAGACGCAGTCAACGTCCTACGACATGCGGAAGAGGGCGTGTCCCTCAAAGCTGCAGTGCTCACGCTCTACTATGGGGCACTAAGACAATCTGAAATAGCCCCACCATCAGTCAAATCCTTCGATCCAACCAGACACCTCACCAGGGGTGATGTCTCAATCTTCGAAGACCACATTGTGCTAAATATTAAACATGCTAAAAACGCTAAAAAATACAACCAGAATCAAGTGAGGCGCCTATACCCCACAGACAACAAGCAGTGGTGTCCTGTAGAGGCCATACAGAATATGTTTAAAACTGTTCCAACCTATAGCAACCAACAGCCGTTCTTAACCTTCGTGGGCCAAAAGAGCCCAATGCCGGCATCTTACATTAAAAATCAATGGGCAAATGCACTCCAGGCGCTAGGCCTGGAGCAATCTAAGTATTCACTACATTCACTCAGAAAATCAGCTGCAACAGAGGCATTCCTCCAGGGGCAGTCAGAGCTAGCTATACAACGGTATGGCGGCTGGAGGAGCAGGGCACATACCTCTTACATAAGAACAGACTCTACAAACATTGTGCACAACGCGCTGGCTAACGCACTCCAAAACCCCTAAAATCCCTACCATTCCCTTCCCCATCCCTCAGACCTACTCACACTCTTCTGTCCCACCCGCCACTCACCATACACTCACATGGAGACTTGGCACATTATATAACTTTAATGAAAAATATATTTACCTTTATTCATTGATTAATGTATTTCATTAATCAATTCATCATTCAATAATTTTATTTTATATCATAATTATATCATGTTATTCATTCAATAAAATTATTGTTCTCCAACTACTGCCTCTCTATTGTGTCCGGGGTTCTATTAATGGTCTGGTCATGAGGCGTCTGCCAAATGGCGGATCATTGATGACACCTAGAGGATACTTACATAACCACTACCCCTCTCAACACTTCCGCCCGCACTTCCGCCTTCCTCCTTCTCCTTCCTCCACCCGTCCACTTCTCCTCAAACCTCAGGGACGGACGGACGTACCCTCTAATTTTGACCCCACCCACCCACTTCCTCTTTATCTACTCTCCACCTTCCCTCCTGCACATTATATAACTTTAATGAAAAATATATTTACCTTTATTCATTGATTAATGTATTTCATTAATCAATTCATCATTCAATAATTTTATTTTATATCATAATTATATCATGTTATTCATTCAATAAAATTATTGTTCTCCAACTACTGCCTCTCTATTGTGTCCGGGGTTCTATTAATGAGGAAGGATATTTAGGTAAACCAAGGTCTCTATGAATTTCTGTGTACCCAACGCGAACCGTTTTTATTTATTTCATACCTTTTATATATGCTACGAAAATACAATACAAAAATAAATATGTTCTTAATTTCATTACTGCAATGAGACTACCTAACTCGTGTTGTTCAAACCAGGTGGCGCCTGTAGTGGATAGTAAAGCACTTAGTTCATTGCCAACCATTGCCAACGCTCTATGGCGGCACTCTACGAGCTGGCATCTAATTCTCTAGACCAAGCGCAACCAACCCCGCCCCTATAGGGCGGATTTAGACCACCTTTAAACCTCCTTTCGTTGCTCCATTACCCCTGGTATTCTCAGTTAGACAGAACTCACACCCATCGACCTGTTTTTTATGTTTTCCCATCTAAATGGGTACCATTACATCATCTGAATGGCAAGTTTTGTTCCTCTTCATGCCTTTTTAGGGGACGACTTATGTATAATCTGGTACAGGAAAGTTGCAATTTTAAATATAAAGATTGGTTTAGAATCCCACCCCTGTCGGAGCTCTCATACATACTGCACCTTCACTCACACACTACACTCACTCACCAGCCACTGCCCCTCCCGCTGCCTGCCACTGCCTACCACTGCCTGCCACTAGTGTGTGTGTAGCCTTGCCTCAAGGCTACACACACACTAGGCAGGTAGGCAGTCAGGTATCAAACACTAACACATGGGAGGAGTGAAGGATGGGTGGTTGGTGGGCATGCAGTGTCATTCAAGGTGAGAAAAATGACAACTATAAGAACAAAAACAGACAATAAAATAAGTAGAGCAAGCAAAAGTACTAGCGGGTAGAATTTCTGGACATCCTGCTACTTCGGAAAAACACTAAACCTACCTTTGCCACTTCTCTCACCAACACGACCATATCATTCCCATTTCGCAGTTGCAGTAAAGAAGAGGATTTATACTTAAACAGATTTACCTTGGTTAGATGACAATCGAATTCATGCTTTGGTGGTGTATTATATATATATTTGTGCACTTGATTCCGAAGAGTGCCCAAACAATTTGGGCTAAATTCGAACTTCACATATTGGGCCACTATGTCGCCATTTCCCAACGGATTTGAATAATTTAAAAAGCTCTGTGATGCTGACATGTTCCTGGTTCGTCTGGTATACAATACAAGTTTATAGTCTTAATTAACTTGCCTGTACAGACGTTACGTGCTGACTAAAATTTAATATTATATCTATTTCATATTGTAAAATATTCACCTTCTATAATACCTTACTAGCAACAATTGCCAAATGAGGTACAGATAATGATTCAATAATTATATGATTTTAGGACAGTCAAATAGATATGTTCAGGTATTCAATACATTTTAAATTGTGAAAAAGGCTCAAACAGTTTTCGAGTAATAAGCATAAGTATTCGGACACAATTTTAGACATTATTTCGGCGAATAGCTCATCCTATAGACTATATTTTATAGCTACTTTTCCAACGATTGGAAATAGAGGTAGAAATAATTGCGCAATAATCATATACAATTAGGAAAGTCGAATAGATATGTTGGGGTATTTAATACAATTTAAATTGGGTAAAAAGCTTAAATAGTTTTTGAGTAATGAGCAGAAGTATTCGGACATAATTTTAGACATTAGTTGACCGGTCATCGGAGCCCCGGTCATCAGAGCCCCGGTAATTAAAGCCCCGGTTCATAACTAAATCCGCTATTTAACAAATTTAGCGGATTTAGTGGAAATAATGGAATTCCGCTATTTCCACTAAATCTGCTAAATTGCGTTGCATAACTAATTAATACGTTAAATTTCCGCTATGTTTCCGCTATTTTCCACTAAGTTAACGGAATTTATTTTGGCCTCCGCTAAAAATGTTACTTTGTGAATACTTACAGAACAGTATCTAAACAGTTAGAAGTGTATATATGTATTAATGTTTCTTCATTCATATTCATTATATTTGAACTTTTTTGCTGAAAAATATGGGGGTATAGTTATAGGTATCAGGTGTACACGTTGGGATCAGATATACACGTTGATATCATGTAGCCTAGTTTAGCTGGGATATTTTCTCAAAATATGAGTTATTTTTGTTAGATACATGATAGTTGGTGGGCTTAGCGCTTAAAACAGGCCATTTACTTCAAGTCATGATGCAAAGGTCCCCTTTGGTATGGTAGCACCTTAGGGCAATAGAAAAAGATTTACCCTAAGACACACGTGATATCGTCCCCCGTTTTCGAAAAAATGACGTTTTTACAAAATGGCCGCCAAAAATTCAGCCAACATCCTAACTTCACTTCTATTTGACATAGAAAGACAAAGTTGGTGTCTAAACATATGTTTTCAGGGTCAGGGAATCTGATAGAAAGGGTTTAAAATCTGAAAGAACAATATTCATCCTCTTATAAAGAATATTTGAGATAAAATCAGAAAAAAAATAAAAAATAAATAAAAAGGTTTTTTTTACTAGTTTATCAAAAAAACTCCTGCCTTGTAGGGCAATTGCACTCTTCATTGATTATAATTAACTGTTTGTTGCATCCAATAGTGGTAATCTGTACAATATATGTAATATTACAGACTTTTTCTCTTTTTGAGCAGATACTAAGCATATCAAAAGTACATTACTAAGACACCTTTTCCTATTACCAACCAGAGATTTCTATTTCTGGAACAAATCGTTGCATTGTAGAGATTATTTCTCCATTATGATATACTTGGGAGGTCCTCTGTACATATATGTACTCACCACTTGTCACTCTACCCCATTCCCACACTCATAGTACATGGGAAGCCTCTCTCTCTCTCGTTCTGCCTATGCCTTTCCCCCCCCATTCCCCCCGTCCTCAACCACCACGTCCTCAACCACCACACACACCCCTCTTTCTCTGGCTCTCTGCCTCCCTGTCTCTCTTTATGCTTCTCTCTCCCTCTCTGTTGCTCTCCCTCCCATCTCTACCTCCCCCTCAGATATTTGGATATCTTGATATTTGGATACCTATGTGACAGAAAGAATCCGAGATAGTATCTCTTCGGTTATTAAGATATCCATAGGTGATGTTGATCATGAATCCTGGTCAAATACCAGTAAAGGTGGCTGATCATCCACTATTCATGCTATTAAATGGGGATACCCTGATCGTGATCTTAATAAAGAAGGCCCATGTCCTATTTGAAAAGGCCGCTACTTAGCAGGAAGTCGTGAGAGCTGTCTAGTGGGGAACTGGCACTGGCACCACACTACATTACTCCTCCCCTTACTTGGGCAGGGTTGGAAAAATCGCTTTGTAAAGTGGTTGTTCTGAAGACAACCACTTTTCAAAATATGTTGTTTGACATATATATATGAGAATATGTGGTGGTCTGCTCACACCAATGAAAGGTGAAATCTGGTTGTCCAGACGCCCTATTGATTTTTGGTTGTCCACATTGCCAACCTGGGTGGTGCGGACAACTGGGCCATGGAACGTTTTCAACCCTATTGGGGCATCTATTCTCATGTGGAAATAGAAGGTTGTCTGCTCACTTTTCTGAGTAGCTGTAGAAGTAGTGGTAGAAGTAAGATATGGCCATAGCATCCATTCCGGTTACTTTCCTTCTCCTGCTCCCACTTCTAAAGAAATGGCAGCAAGAGACTGTCATAGTAATGGGGAAGTAGCAAGAGAAGTAGCATGGCCATGGAACTCACCTTTTAGAAAGGGCTGGGCTATTCCGAATTCTACATCCTACTAGTGTTCCTACTATTGGACATTATTTCCAAGGGGTCTTCACTCAACATATTCTTCATGATTTTGAAGAAACAATAGATTGGATGTTGTTTGGGACATCTACACTAAGACAAACTTAATCACAATGTCAGGAGGGTTACTCTTTCAGCAAAAGTGCCTATCAACTGGACAGCTTTCATGCAGGTGGACCTCAAAAATCAGGAATTCTTTGTGGAGCTGGCCAAAAGGTTGAAGCTTTTGCAACTTCAGGTAGAATGTATTGACTGAAATATATGGAATCATATTGTTCTGATGGATGTTGTAGTGAATGGATTATAAAGGATTGTTATTCCGCTATTTCAGTCTCTATCTTGTTTTAGGCCAAAGTACTTTCCACCACTGTACTTGGGAAATGTATAAGCTCTCCAGCTGGTTTTGATGGCTTTTTGCACCCATGAGGAAGCAGACACCAGGGTGTCTCTATACATTGCTGCAGCCACTGTAGCTGGTCATTGTCAGATTGTTGTTGGAAGCAACAAAAGTGTTGTTGTTGGGCTAGGCATATTTGCTTTTGTGGCACTTGGAGAGAAGGTAGTTGCAATCTAGATTGCATTTGGGGTTTGTTGCAATTTCAGGTAGACAACTAGTCTAGTTGAGCTAGTTTAGGTTCTCTCTGCTTTTTATTTGATAAGGCTGATGAATAAGGGATTTCTTTTCCTTGTGAGATACATTCCTCTACATGAAATTGGATGAACTCCTGGAGCATCTAAAGAATGGCAATACTCTCATGTTCTCACAGGGTGTGCTGACACATGCTTTCGTTGGTAAAGGCAAGGAGGCTGCATGCTCCACATGGCAGTTGCTGCTGGAGCTTACGTTGCTGTCCTTACCTACTACTAAGTAGATCGAGACCCATTCACCAGTGTTTCAGAAATTTGTAATGAAGCTATAGTGTATCTAATGAAAATATCGAGAGTGTAGATGAAGGTCACCACCCTTTTTCTTAAAGGCAAAGATTTTGACTTAATGCCACCAAGTTCTGATACACAGCAACTACAAATATTATGAACAGCATATCAGGTATAATATCTTGGGCTAAATGCATAGGATATAATTCTATTTGGTGATTATTTTACGATATGTACTTGAAACAACTTGTGGTGCATTTCTCTTCAAAGAGGACACATATGGGGCAACATGCTTGTCAGGAACCCAGCTATTGACTCATCTTCTCTCTGGTGTTGGCAACATGATTTAACAGATTCACCTCCAAGAGCTCTCTTTTCCACATGATGAAATATGTATTCCCCTGTGTATGGGCAGCAATGTAGCAGTTGCCATGCATTCTTATGTAGGAGACTTAAAAATGCAATCTGACAGTCATTTACTTCTGGTTTATTTCACAAAAAAATGCCCGATCATTTTCAGTTATTATTCAGCCTCTTCTGACCTAGTTACAGTGGATTAACACAGTTTCTGACCAGCCTGCTGAGAGTAGGCCTACATTACTGTTTATTTGCAAAAAAACCTTTATTTTCTTCTATCATTATTCCTTTACTTTGGTAGCAGTTGTGTAGTAAATGTAGAATCACAACTCTGAGGTGGATATGAATATGTTTTCCTCATGGGTGCTTGAAAAAACTTTTCAACATACTCGCTATCACTTGTGTGTGGATGGCAGACCTTTCTCACCCCTATTTTCATACCATTCCCTTATGTGGTTCTATCATAATACAACACATTATCTCAGGATTTGCCTGAACTAGCTTTTTGCCACTGTAAGACAGATTGTAGACCTCCATTTAAATTCTGCAAGCAGAAACAGCCCTGCTTATCTTCATGTGGATGCCTGGGATCATGCTCTTGCCGTTGTGCATCATTCAGCTAAACAGGATCTTTTCAACCACGTTTTTCAGCTGTAAATATGTTGTGCAGTCAGTCATAATCACTAAAGAGTGTGTTTACCCTACAAGGAAGGAGTTTGCTTAATAAATTAGTAAAACATTTTTAGTGAAGATTATTGGATTTTTTTCAGATTTTACCTCTAATATTCTTTTTAAAATGAGAACTATCATTCTTTGAGACTTAAAACCCTTTCTATCACATTCCTTGACCCTGAAAACCTATGTTTTGACACTAATCTTGTCTTCCTATGTCAAATAGAAGTGAAGTTAGGATGTTGGTTGAATTTTTGGCGGCCATTTTGTAAAAACGTCATTTTTTCGCAAATGGGGGGTGATATCACGTGTGTCTTAGGATAAATCTTTTTCTATTGCCCTAAGGTGCTACCATACCAAAGGGGACCTTTGCATCATGACTTGAAGTATAAAGTCTCTAAGCCCACCAACTATGATGGGAATTGGACTAAATGGTATTTAGGATAAGTGATATCACGTATCATGATCTTAATCATCAGATTAATCCTTTATCATTAACAGATTTTCACCTTGAAATATGTTTAATACGTCTAATTTGTCTTTATAATATGTCATATTTGTTTTTTCATAGCATGTGATGTGTCACAGGAAAAGCAGACTTAATTTCCAATTAGATGTATTAAATAACTAATTAGCTAGGACAGTGCATACAAATTCAGAATTGTCAAATATCTTAACACTGAGATATACGGGATCTCACCCATCACTGATTCTTCCTTGTTCTGATTTCCTTGCTCTTTCTGATACTTTTCTCTCTCGCCCTTTCTTACCCCCTTCCTCTCCCTTTCTTTCTGTCCTCGCTCTCCTTCTTTATCTCTCTTTCCTCTCTCTATCCTTGCTACCTCTCTTCACTCTCTCTCCTTTCTTTCTCTCCCCTCACCCTCACCTCCGTCCCTCCTACACCTGCATACATGTCCATACATGTATATATATTGATGATGATGGATTGTTATAGATATATACATGTACATATTGGTTCATATGTACAGGGACATATGATTATAGACGGTGGGGCGGGAAGGCTGTGACATCACCTCACATGATTTGTCACATGCGCATGTCAAGTAAAATGACCACCTGCTCTGCTTAGTTCTTTTTTCGCATGCATATATGGTCAATTCCCACGAAAGTGGTAAAAAGTGTTTTTATGGATTTTTCAGCATCAAGTCTCAAGAAAACTTTTCACGTCAATTCCACCTCATTCATGGCTTCGGGCTCGTTAGCCTGAACAAATGGGTACCCACTTTTTATGGTCTATCTGTATAATTTCCAGATATACAGGCAATTCACTGTTTTTTTTGAGTGAAAATTAGGGAGGGTGAAAAAAGATATATATATTGTTTTAATAATATACTTAAGATATACACTAATTCCACTTTTGGGAGAGAATCAGCATATATCAGAGGAACTCTATATCTACATGCATTTGTTCTGTGATGATTATTATGGTCATGACAGAAGCATAATCAGTGGGGAACTGTCTTTGTCACCGACCAAACTACTTGTAATTTCATGGGTTTAATCCAGTAATTACTTTTATCTTCCACGATTACATATGATAAACTATAATAACGATATTATGCAAATAGGTATACATGCATACTTGGACTCTTTCAGCTTTAACAATTCAATAGGAGACGTTTTTATGCAAAGTACTAGAAAAAGGGTCACCAACCGAACTTTATATTATTATTGATATCTTGATTATTCTCAGAGATTAGTGAAACATATTTGGGTATTGACTTAAGGATGCCCTGCCATTATTTTATCATGAAAAAATAAAGTTCATGCTTTATTTCAAATTTAGCTTTGGTTGGTTAACATCTACTTGTCACCGACCGAACCAAAGCATATGGTGCCCCTAAAATTCTGAAAATGAAATATATATGAATGTTATATGTTAATATTCCACTAGCTTCGTTTCATTTTCCACTAATTCTACTCTATAAACACCTTACTTGAGGCAATTAACGTGATCCGTTGTCCACAGGGGAAGTATAACGGGTAATGGGAAGAGCCATAATTATGATAATATGGAAGACAATATTATGACAATTTGAGCGAGGTTGTAATAATATCAAACTATTAACGTGTAATAATACGCATTAATATTGCTATCATATATCAAATGAGATAGAATATGATTATGTAATATTAACTAGCCGTAATAGAGGCTAAAATGATAGATATTTAGAATCTATATCTGATGTGCTACAGGAAAATGAGTCACAAGTCACAAAATTAAAAAGAATTAGATATCATAGTATTTTAATATAATATATAATAAGATCAACCCGCTTCCATTGATGATAATCATTAGGACATTAAGTACTTCTATGTTTTCAGTTTGATATTTTGTATCTTTGAAGAAAAAATGTTTGCAATATTTCTGGGTGGATAATTACTAGTAAAGTAGTAAAATATATTCCATGGGATGAGCTTAGAAACGCATGAATAGATTTGATCAACTGCCTTGAAATTTGGTAAATGTATTAATACCCCATCAAGGACTAGATACTCCAAGAATAAAAACATTCCCACAAAGAGAGCTTGTGAATAAATTAATTTGAAGAATATCAATTATGCGACTTTTGACTCATTTTCCTGTAACACATCAGATATGGTATTCTAGTATGATAGAGTACTTACTGAAGATATTATTAGACGTTTTGACTGGATATTAAGAAGGAATAGCATGGCCTGATATGCTTAGTTAATCTAGGGTAATATTACATAAAATAATGTACCAAGGGTCATATGTCGGGATAGCTTAACTTGATAGGTAGTGAAGGTATTTCATTATACATGTAAGTATAGACTATTGTTTTCCATATCCCAAACCTATGGCCTACATGATTTATGTTTATGAACCCAACACGCTTGCTCATTATACAATAATGCATTAAATAAAAAAAATCACAGATCAATGTTCAAGACCAGAATGTCTGAAGAAACCACACAAACTTGTTATATATATATGACTGGATGGACTGGATATTTTCAAGTAAACCAAGTGGTTAATATTTAAAGTGGGCTAAAATCACCAATGGAAAACAAGGGTCAGATGTGCTTTCTCTGACATGAATTAACATTATAATGTTATACTTTCCCCATCATAGGGAAGGCTAGTTCTTCTCCCTCTCTATGGGGGAGGGCAGAATTTCAGGCCAGAATTTCACCTGTCACCGACCGAACCCACGTTTTGTCACATCAATCCTACAGAGTCTTTGACCAAATATCCTTAATAAATTATAGAATTAATGAGAGGACTCCTTTACTATTCATAATATCTAATCAAACTCTAAGATATGTTTTTTACTTTAATTAGAATGAGTTTGGAATGAAGTCATATCAGATAGAATACGTTTTGACAATAATTAACCAAAAGAGAAAAGCTTTGATCTGAACTGAAAATAAAAACATAGATGAAAAGAAATGGTCGTATATGGTAGTAAACGGTATCTATTTACAGTGAATAACATAAAATAACACAAAGCTTATATCAAAATTGCAAGGTTTTAGCTGTTTCAGTAGAATTAATGGTGGGTTCGGTCGGTGACACTGTATCTATAGGTCTAACATAGAAACATCCCCCAAGGGGTCAAATCTTGGAATTAGTGTTTGATATTTCTGTCATTAATACCTCTGAATATTGTCTACTCATGGTAACAATTAACACGCATTTAAGGAATATTTGTTTTTGTCCCCTTCTGTACCACTTTCGTGGGAATTGACCATATATGTATGCATGAATCTGTATGCGTGTATATCCCCAATCAGACAAACACGATAAATGAGGTTGCGGCAACTAGCCGGCGACTTGACGGACGCCTTTATTTAACAAAAACATATAACAGAAAAAAACCAAAACAAGTTATAAGTTTATTAAGTTAATCAATCATTTAATGAACTATTTTTCTGTTTAACTTTATAATCAGTTTAAGTTAATGTATATATATTGTGCGTTTCCAAAGGAAACAAATTCTACGGTCAACTATTTGTGCGCAATGGCTAGATTATGAATATCAGAAGTACTGTAATCTGAAATGCCTCAAAAGTCTGTATTAGAAGAACACAGGAGTGGAAGTAAAATTCAGTTTATTAACAACTAGGAAAGTTGCACGCTCCCTGTTTACAAAGGCAGTTGGATAAACATGAAAGTACAATGCAAGGGAATTAGACATAAGACATCAAACAACATATTGTAATCTAATAATACACAATTGTCTTTTAGTCTTTGCAATTCCGAGCTTGTCTGTCTCCAAGACTTGAAATCCAGAAATCCCAAAGGGTGTAGTAGGTGTAGATCACTCAGATTCAGTCATATCATGGGTGGTCCTCTCTAAATGGGTTCCTCTCAAAACCTATACAGTGGCCTTAAGTGGCAACTTGTCAATCAAACCAAGATAGCCAATAGAATACAACAAATGTCAACCAATAGGATGTCACACTGGCCTTCAGGGATTTACTGCAGAGATGGTAGAAGGTTGTCAATCAAGCAGTCCTTGCATAAGTGCAAAGTTAGTAGTGTTGGCGTGAATTACATCACACAGAGATGGGCATCCAGATATCCTCCCAGATAGTGTCCACACTCCTCACACCAATCCTCAACCAACACCTCAAAATGTATCCCATGAACTTGCTACTCAGGATGATTGACAGAATGGTACCCAATTCACTAACATTCACGAATTTTTTTTTAAAAAAATACCGTAGAATGTAAAAACAAGTAATGTAAGTCCAGCGATATCTGAGCTCTGGTCACCTCGACAGCTGGACAACGACTACCTTACTGTAGGCAGCGGTAGTGGGAAGGCAATGTCTGGTGGCGCCACCTGGATGTTGCTTCATTAAACATATATATATACATATATGTACCATATATAACATATATATAATATACATATGATTGTATGTATACGTATGATTGTATACATGTATGCGTACAATATATTTGTATGCAAATATGTATACATACTTGTATTATATGCGTATGCATATGCATACATACACAAGGATAGAGAAAGGAAGGAAGGGAGGGAGAGGAGAGGGGAGAGAGGGCGTGGGAGTTATTGATGAGCCCTGGCAAGGCCGAGATATATATATACGCCTGTCCTGTGTGGGCGGTGGCGGCGCCATCGGCGATAAAGCGAACTATGGTGCGCGGCCATTGGGGGACATGAGTCAATACACACAATAGTGTTATAGCATTGCGAGAATGTGGCTTAGAGTGTTACTTATGAAGAAAAGACTCAAAAGTACATGAAATATTTGTTTTACATAAACGAAATCTTTCAGGCATATAGACATAGCTATAATATTAATTATAAGTAACTTTAACTGGCATTATATTTATACCCTGTTAATATTTGTTTTTAGCCAGTCTCTCTGTTAGTATAGATGTCTTTCTATTATGAGGTGGCGGCTGGAAGACCTGGATTTTATTCAGAAGCCTGGTCACCTATTTGTCTAAACCCTGCATGATCTCGAACAAATAAAGTATTTTGTGTAAATAGATGGGTACATAAGAAATAATCATCAATCTACTAAATTCTTTTTTGTAGGCAATGATATGTTCCCTAAATCTGATGTGATATTAAACCCTAAAGGCTAAACCATAATATAGGTATATTAGAACTGAGACACATAACAGGGGCGGATTTAGGGGGTTGGCACACGCCCCCTCCTTTTCAAAATCAAGCTAGGGTAGTTTGTGGTGGACTTTATCAACTGTATTCCAATAATGGGGGTTGGAAAATTAACATATAGGGCGAAAAGCCTGAAATATCATCACATGGCCTTAAATCCTGTTGGAATCTTTTAAATGACCTTGAAATGTTGTAACTAAAGCTGTATAAATTTAAGAAAAGTTAAGAACCAAAACCCTTAAGTTAAACAAATTATTTCTGGTAAAGTGTTCGTGATTTTAAGATTATCATCATGATCGATTTTATGTTTGAAATAAGTGAGTGGCATATATTTATCAAGCAAGTCAACTCATGAAGTATGAGATTTTAGCATTTCTGACAAGATTTTAAAAATTACCAGGGACATGCGTGTGAGAAATCCTGCCAGCATGGACCTTGCACTTGGAAATTATTACTTTTCTACAAAATAGACCAAAGATACATAATTTTCACCCAAGTGACATTGACATGGGTGAGACCGGATGGAGAGCAACCCTCCCTTGGCTCGCTATGCATGAGGAAGGGCCAGGGGCGGACAAGGCGAATGGCGGACAAGCTGTGTTACCTTACTAACTTTTAGTTTGACTCAGGGTGTTACAGCTAAAAAGGTTGCCCCCTGCTATTTTTATATGCCAAATCGCCAGGGTAGGCTCTTATATATATTGCCGAACCTCTAAGAAGAATGGAAACTATAGGTTGCAGCACTGTAGAGAAAGTGACAGAGAGATGAGACAGGGAGAGTGGGAGAGGATATATTTACCATACAAGTGGGACAGTTATAAAAGGCAGAGAGGGAGAGAGATGAGGGAGACAGAGACCAGAGACAGAGAGGCAGGAGTGAAAGCGGGAGACAGAGAGCGGAGATAGAGAGAAGAGAGAGAACGAAAATCTTTCCAATTTTTATATTAAATTCAAAATGGTAATTGACGACCATTTACGATAACTGACCATACGATTGTCTATTATGAATACGACTATATAAATATTTGGTATGAATGGAATATTAGATCTTTATATAATAATAATTTCTAGGAATTGTCTATATTGAATAAGTTTCCAACGTGTCAGTACTACCTGGGATAGCTCTTGCATAAACAGACTAAATATATAATCTGTCAGGATTAATGATTTAAGTAATTATCGTGGTGAAGGAAAATATCAATATTGAATAATATGAAGATCGATTCAAGAACAATAGCAACAATATAAGAAAAGTCTCACAAATAAATCCAGTTTTGTCACAGAAGTACAAGAGCCTGTATAGCCCCCCTATTGGGTCAGATTGTTAGAAAATGTACATTCGGTAGCTCTACAAATTTGGTAACTTCTGCTAAATTATATTGAACAAATATGAATAATTGGTATATCAACGTATCTTTTGCTTTGTGTTGATTCATCTTGGACCCCACCCTCATTTCAGGCCCTTCAATCCCCCCTGTAGCCCGAATGCAGACTTCTGAGGTTACCTAATGAATCTGTTGGAGATTGTAAATGCCAGCATTAATAAAGTATTCATATTTCCACAGTGAAAAGTAACCCAAAGTTAAATAAAGAACAGGCAAATCAGCTATATTAGATTTACATGCAAAGGAAATATTTCTTTGACGAAATAAGCCAAGAAAACATTTGAATGGTTTCTATAGAGAGTTATTCTTATACTGGAATAGGTGTTTCTATAACAGAATGCCCCAATCGGTGGTGGTCTGGGGCACTTCATGGGGCTTGACGACGAGGCGCCAGTGGCCATCCAAGAGATTGCCTAATTCTCCCCTTTGACAACAGGACGCGCCACCGTTTCTCGGAACGGCTAAATTGGACTAGGAAAGTTGGCTACTTCACCCGATTTCGTATGTTTTCGCAGTCAACGGGAAAAAAGAATTACGGATTTGTCATCCTTAACATGTTTGAGAATGAAATAGTCGGGGTTCATAGTGTCTATATTGTACTGGTAATGCACATAGGCTGATTTCCCAATGCATGTCTACCAGCTCCCAATGCATAAGCCTTCTTCCACCCACTCGGCCGTACTCGTGTAAACCTGCACTACAAGCGCTGGGTACTGCTGCACTATAGGAGCAGCAGTACCCAGCTTTTAACAGTAGGGTGTGTGTGTGGGGGGGGGGGGGGGGGGGGAGGGGGGGGGGGGTAGCGTTATATATACTATAAAGCCATTCCCATTCTCATTCCCATCAAATTGTGACGATAGTCCTACTTGCCACACACACATCTGGACATAGTCGATGTGGGAGGCTACCCTAAGGTACAGTGCTCAATTTATGGGTCAGATTTTCAGAAAATGTACAATCAGCAGATCTACATATTTAGTAAATTGTGCTAAATTAAACTGAAAAATGGTCAATACTAGGTACTAGGTATATCTGAGTATACATATTTGATATTGCCATGATTCAAACAACCTGTTTGTTTATGTGCAACTGAATTTTGAACCTCATCTCAGATGATCTTTGTCTTAAATTTGTGTTATTTGAGACGATTGGTGAAGGCGAATTGTACAATTTGTGGTGATTTCACACTTATAATATCTAGCCAACATCTGCATGAATTGTGAAAGTGGTATAATACATAGATCTAGTGCTAGCAGGAGCTGAGATATGACGTTAGGCAGAGGCGGCCATTTTCGATCATGACCTTGAAATTGTCCGTAAAACCAAAATATGACTTTGAAAAAAGATTCCTCCTACCCTTAAAACATAGTCAGAGTGGTATTACATGTGGATTTAGTGCTGAATGGAGCTGATTGTCATGTCCCAGTGGCAGCCATATTGGTTTTAGTGCATTTGTATATATGTGTTGGCCATATTGCAGCCCGTCTCACAATAAGGTAAAACAATTCTTCTTTTTATTATCAGGGCACAAGCATTCCATCGGAGCCCGGACTTAAAAATCTCCGGACAACACGATCTCTGCAGGAAGGAATGTGCCTCACAGTAGAGCCTGGCATCTATTTCATAGATCATGTATGTATTGATCAAGATCATCTTATTCATGAACACTTGCAATTTTCAACTGTAATTTAGAAGGGCCACCTGGAACATCAGCAGTGTTGAAGGCTGTGTCCTCTTCTTGTATGTATATTGTGAATAAAAGATGTATAATAATTATATCCAGATTAAAGTGAATACAGTATAAGGAAATAAGTGGATGGATTATTGATTAGATCATTGATTAGATCCAATCTGGTATCCACCCATGTGCCATCTGATATGATTCTAGTTGATGTTAATCTCAGGGAAATCAGCAGGACAGGCGTGGCTGTAAGATCTCTACATGTACATGAAGATTGAATGACTGATTATCTTTGCACACCCGAC
This sequence comes from Sthenelais limicola, assembly GCA_942159475.1. NCBI lineage: Eukaryota > Metazoa > Annelida > Polychaeta > Phyllodocida > Sigalionidae > Sthenelais > Sthenelais limicola. Next base: position 18,382,579 of record OW804099.1, on the reverse strand, counting down.
TCTGGACAAATGACACAACACGAAGTTTGGCTGCAGATATATATATATTCTTTCATCCATAAAGATAATCATTACACTCTTCAATTTTGGGTGATTTTCTGTCCTTGGCAAAGGAAACCGTGAGATCCATCATCATCCTCTCTAAGTTCCCAATGCGGTTAGACATCTCACCCTCAGCGTGTTCACCTTCAGGAGTGAGCGACTCGATGGAGCTAGTATGAGCAGCGCAGACCTCGACAGTTGGCGCAATCATAACACTTGATTTGCTCTTTGCATTTGAGACCAGTAGGCGCCCCATGTACCGACTTGCACGTACTGCAGTAACGATTCTTTCACCCGCCCATGTTGAAGTGAGAAAATATTAAAATATTTAAATATTAACTCGAAATTAAGCGAAAAATAAATTTCAAGTCTATGGTCGATCTGCTCCGGTTGGAGGCTCTCCGCATACTGGCCATTGGAATGTAGTCGCTCCCTTTATATACGAGCTGGTCAACGTCGGCAAGGCGACGGCAAGGTCAGGATCTGATTGGCTCGCTACTTCCGCCGCTGTGGTCGACGATCGTCGTGGGACATTGCCTCTACACACCCGACTCTATACGCTGGACAAATGACACGACACAAAGTTTGGCTGCAGATATATATTCTTTCATCCAAAACAGCCAAGCTAGAGGAGAGGGAATATAAAAAGAGAAACACACAAGTACCAATTCAAATCATTTTTGAGAGTTTTTGGTCCATTTTTTTCTTGAGGCTCAATGGAGGCTGTATGTATGTAAATACACAGTTCGATTTCAAGTTTCCTCTTGATTTAATTTCTGAAATTGAGCAACCGGAATATGCCATATGAGTTGCTCCGCCTCTTCTTAAAGAATGGGACGAGGATCGACCCTTAATCCTTGATTTTTCGATAAGTATAGCGAATGTCTTTGAAAAATCATTGTAGGAAAATCTCTCAGCAACATCAACACAGAACAAAGGTGATGAGAGGTTAGGTTTGAAACGATCAACAAACAGTAAAAGCCAATGAACAGGGCATATAATATAATCTGGTAATTTATGCACTGGGATTTGGAGAATATCATCCTTCTTAGACGTAGTCTTTGACGAGGAAATGTTCACCATTATGCCCCAGCTATGGATTTTGATGTCTTTCCATAACAAAGTGTGTGGAGAAGTAGTAACATGTGATACCCTTAGCAGTGTCCGGAACATCAGAAGAACCGCCAAAAAGGTTTTAAATTCATTTAAAACATCAAAGTTCACTATATTATGAATTTTCCTAAGATGATGGGGGAGAAGGGGCGCTGCCTGAGTCGATCCTTTCCCAGTTTGCCTTGCTAAGCCAGCCAAGGTTGATTTAATACGAGGATCCGATAGAAGCACAGGGGTAAAACCTCTGGTTACATGGAAAAAGTTTATAGCTTGTATATAGAGCTGAACTGAAGAAAATTTCATATACTTTCCTATATGTGAAATGTAGAGGCCCATCTGATGAATAGAGCAGGGGATCTCCGGAAATTCATAGAGATTGCAGAAACGCTGGTAGCAACGCCATTGACCTTCCCTAAGCTTCATCGTCGATGGGACGACGGAATCCATCCTCAGTTTCTATGCTCGCTTCTCTAGCTTCCTGCGACCTATGGAAAGACCAAGATAGTATCAGATTCAAACAGCATAGGGGGGTCCCTTGAAGGGCTTTGATAGAGGCTGAGTGAGGTTTGCTATATAAAAGGCGCGAGAGAGTCAGCAATTGAATTGTTTTTCGTGGAAATATATTTAGGATCTAGAACAATGTCATATATGAAACAGACCCAGAAAAGTTCTCTCATCCATTGGATACACCTTTTGTTTACACTAGATCCGTTTCTAAGCATATACATGACCTGTGTATTGTCTACAAAAACCATGACTTTCTTTCCTTTGAGCAAAGCAGACCATCTCTTGATTCCAACTACTAGAGGCCAAAGTTCCAATACATTTATGTTATCATAGTCTACATTCGGATCATGTGGAGATGGGCCTATATGTTGACACTCTGACTCGGTGACTAAAGACTCTTGACCAGGCCAGGTCCCGGCAATCCAGTCATCGTTCATAAAAACACCATACCTTTTTTGGAGGCATCGGATATGATGGGGTAGTCAAGGTCTGGGTGGTCGATGGAACATACACCATGGAGAAATTTTTCCACCATATCAAATCATCTCTCATCATGGGAGAGATGGGTAACTTGTTGGAGCCACTGGAAATCATTTTTTTGTATAAGTCATAACATCTACGGCTAAATGTTCTACCTCCTCTTACCAGTTGGGCGCAGTGAGAAATAATACCATTAATTATTTCAAGATTTTTCTTGGATATACAGGTCGCATTCAAATGGATATCAAGAACATTCCTTAGCTTCAAAACTTTTTCAAAAGGGAGGCGAAGGACCATAGCTTCCGAGTCAATCTCCACTCCTAGGTAGATACATGTAGTGGATGGAGCTGTCACTTTTGACCATGAAACATAAAAGCCGAGGTAACACAGGAAACCTATTATCAAGGCCTGGTTAGACTGACATCCTGCAGAGCTTGGGGAAATTGTTATAAAGTCGTTCAAGTAATTTACAATTCTAATTTTGTACTGTTCAGCAATATATTCAGTGACGAAATTTGATAATAAATCGAAGTAGTAGGGTCCCAAAGCATAAGCGGTTATCTACTAATGTTCTCTGCTCACCATCAACTTCCCAGCGGAAACCCATGTATTGTCTATGAGCTGGGAAGATTGGAACCGACCTATAAGCTGATTTTATGTCCACCACAGACATGAACTTGTTCCGATTCAAAATTTCTACGACATCGGTGACACTTTTATAAGAGAATTCCTTCAACAAGTATGAACAGTGGTGGTTTACTGAAATGTTGACAGGTCTGGAGCAGTCAGTGAGGGGCCTAATTCCCCCATCTGATTTAGGGACAGCACCGAGGGCATGAAAACACGTAGGGGGTGTGTCGGTTGTCATCACCATACCTTCAGATAGCTCTGTCTTGACTATTTTGTCCATTTTAATTTTACTGTCACCCTCCAAAATAGAGTTGTAATTGGGGCAGTCATAACTAGGCACATCACTGTCTACTATTCGGAAACCATCGGTGATGCCACAATATATTAGCCAGTCGTCGTCAGATATTTTCCTCGTTGGATTAAATATAACCGCTGCGAAACGACAAGGAAGTTGGGAACGGACGCCATGCAAAGTATGAATACAACCACAAACTCCTTCGATACAAGCTAGAAAAACGTCAATTATTGTGCCCTCGGGCGTTGCTAGAGCTTGAAAAACAGAGATTTCACGGTGGTTACCTGAATAGTTCATAAGGCTATCGATTCCAATTGTCAGGGTATCTTCAGAGTCTTTAAATTCATCAATAATCGGGATTTTGTTATGTAAAACTTTGATCACCGGGGAAACCCACAACAAAAGAACCCACTTCCGGTTGTTTACGTTCGAAAACACGATTTGCTTTATCCTATTTGTTGCTTTTAGAAACTGATGTACAGGATTTTGAAATATGATCGGTAGCATTACACTTAGAGCACTTGTGGGCAAAATTACAAGCCTTTGCATGGCATCCCTGAGCTGAGTTGTGTCGGAAACAAGGTAATTCCTTTGTCTCTTTCACATTACCCTTGCGGTTACTGAATCCCTGGGCCTTACGCGAGTTCTCGTAGCAATAACATTTTAGAATCTCTTCCTGATTGATATCGGAGAAGGCAGATATTCCCTTGATAGCAGCTCTTGAACGTACAAATTTGTCGTAGGCAATGGAGGTACGATAAGAATACATATGCGAGGCCTCCTTCTCCCCCATAACCAGAGCATGTTGCAAAAGACCAGAAATATCTTTACCCTGAACATAGCAATCCCGTATTGTTTTCAAAGTAACAACCATAAGAACCTCAAAATTGTCTACTACATCACCTTTGTCTAGATGTGCTCTATGCAAGAATTTTTTGGTCCTCCTCCATCCAGTCTTTTACTTCCTCCGGGCGGTAGAACTCGACCCCGATGAGCTGGAGCTTGAGTCAGCTGACGACGACCTGCTCAAGGAACTCGAATCATTACACTCTTCAATTTTGAGTGATTTTCTGTCCTTGGCAAAGGAAACCGTGAGATCCATCATCATCCTCTCTAAGTTCCCAATGCGGTTAGACATCTCACCCTCAGCGTGTTCACCTTCAGGAGTGAGCGACTCGATGGAGCTAGTATGAGCAGCGCAGACCTCGACAGTTGGCGCGATCATAACACTTGATTTGCTCTTTGCATTTGAGACCAGTAGGCGCCCCATGTACCGACTTGCACGTACTGCAGTAACGATTCTTTCACCCGCCCATGTTGAAGTGAGAAAATATTAAAATATTTAAATATTAACTCGAAATTAAGCGAAAAATAAATTTCAAGTCTATGGTCGATCTGCTCCGGTTGGAGGCTCTCCGCATACTGGCCATTGGAATGTAGTCGCTCCCTTTATATACGAGCTGGTCAACGTCGGCAAGGCGACTGCAAGGTCAGGATCTGATTGGCTCGCTACTTCCGCCGCTGTGGTCGACGATCGTCGTGGGACATCGCCTTTACATTTCTAATCTCACCCTATAGAGTATATTTACCTACTTTACTTTTCTACTTTTTTTTTCAAAATATAAATATCAAACTTAAAACATAGAAATACTACTTAGATGTCCTACTGTTTACTATCATTTGAATCAGCTTAATCTCATCTTTTCAAATATGATGATATCTCAAGAGCCATTTTTTGCAATTTGTGACTCATTTTCCTATAACAATATCACTTATGTGATCATCTATTTCCCCAGATCCGTATAGAGGAGAACCTGCTGGTGACTGCTGATGGTATGGAGCTGCTCACTGAGGTACCCCGCACCACAGAGGAAGTGGAGGAACTCATGGCTGAGGGACTATGGTGACCACCCACAGGAATAGATCTCATGGCTTCACTTGTCTGTCTCTGCAGTCTAGGCCCAAAGTTGAGAGATCCCCTTCAAACAGAGGGAGACCTTTCGCCTCAAACCGCAAAGTGCCATTATAATTCCATCAAGACTGCAAAATGTCATTATATTTCCATTAAAAGGCTGAGTCCTAGGCCAGGAAACCAATTAGCGAAGTGGGACTTGTTCTATTATAAATCTACATCATGTAATAAGTGTAGCACACCACATGAGAAATAAATATTACAAACGTGTAAATAAGCCAGCTGGGACAATATCCATTGTGTATTATGACGGAGAGTAAATGAAAATCTTAATTATTGTTGAATCTAAATTATCTAAATTATTGTTTTTGATGTTTATTGTTGTTGATATCTATGTAAGAAACGTGATATTTATATAAAAAACGTGAAAATAAAGATTAATATATTTGGATGGTATGATCTCCAATAAAAATTCCTGTTGTTTTTTGTAAGGTTGCAGTTTTTTTGCAAAAAATGTAGGGCAATCCCTACGCATTTCGACTGTGAAGGTTGGTCTTCATCAGGGGAATCACATGGTTTGTGGTAATTGTTTACTAAGTAGGATAAAGGTAGTAGCACATAAGTGACACATGTATCAAGTGATTTTTGAAGAATAATATCTATTTGTTTTCATATTTTTGTATATTCATTTGAGGCCTCATAATATATTTAAAGTTACATGAAAAACGCTGTATTATACAAAACTGTTTTCATGCTTTGCCTTAAAAAATATCTTAAAGTAAAATATACTACTTATCCTCTTCATAGAATTAAACAGCTGCACATCTGGCAGTTTGACCTGTCCTATGTAACGTTAGTGATTCCCACAGCTTCTGGTATCATAAATACAGCTACGTAAACTAGATGGTGGCTATCGGAATGATGAATGCTGTTCTGGTTCAATTGGGGACTTGCATGTCTCACTGCGCATGTCTATTACAGTGCATCCTGGGATGGATTCTGTTGAAATCTGACATACAAATATGTAGCGACTTTTTTTATCGAAAATTGCAAGAATGTTTTCACCAACATCATAGCTCGTATAAATGATCTATTAAAACCAAATGCATGATGGGAAAGAAGGGGACTTGTGTTATGGAAACATGTATAACACATGGATATTGGCATTAGAGCACTGTTAAATATTCTATGCTGAACATCAAACTATCTTGGATTTTAGATATTCTGACTAACACAAAGATATCTCAAATGTTCCTTTATTTGGAGCCTGAGTCACTTGCTCATTTTCATATACTACTAAGTGGCGTCTGAGTAGTAGCCAGTAGACTAACACTAAGTCCTTTCGGCTATACTCATACACCAGAAATCCCACCAAAATGAAATATGATACATTTCATTTCTGAAATATATATGATACATTTCATTTCTGTTAAAGAATTTTTAGTCTAACAATTTCTTTGTAGTTAATGCCCAAGAAATAGTGGTTGTGTGTGGATAAATGGCATTTCTCTGTATATTGATACTTTTTAGATGATAAAAATAATCAAGGTGTGCAGGTTTATCCATTACCATTAGAAAAGAGGCGAAAAAAGAACCAATCCTAATCCTAATAGTTGAAAAGGAGCAGCTGAGATCTGTCGTAACAGCAGATTACACAGAACATATGTAATAGGAGAGTGGTAATAGTAAAAAGACTCCTTACACTCGCGTTGTGGTTGTTGGTAATGAGAGAAACGATAGTGATATTGAAACTTTATTGTTCCAATTTTTTTACATATGGGTTACTCGGAAAAACGGGTCACATATCTTTGCCTTGACAGTTCTTCCGACAGAACCTTCTACTTCACTACAACAATAACATAAGTGTTTTTATAATACATACAAGAGAAATACATATAAAATAAATCAAAATTAACATATCATGTTACCACATTTATTGTGGGGGCTATGTAGCCTTGCAGTAGGTTTAAACATATTTAAAGAGGGGGTAAGTCTTACAAGCTGACAACATGTTGTGTAGGCAATTTACATGCCACCTCATGATTGAAATAAACAAATCATGATTATACAATTAACAGATACAGTTTAAAACAAGAGACTCCTGCAGCTAGGAGTGGGAGGCGACCCAAGGAGTACCCCCCCACCCCCACCCCTGCCCTACTATTATTCCTTCAACATATGGGTCAGATTTTCAGAAAATGTACAATTGGCAGCTGTACACATTTAGTAAATATCTGTTTAGTTAGGTTGAACTGTATTCTGAACTTTATTTTCGTCTGAAATTTGGGTTATTTGAGAGGATTGGTGAAGGTGAATTGTACATTTTCTGGCGACTTCATCCATATAGTCCTTAAGATAAGTTCTGAATTCCTTCAAGTAATAGAGTTTTGAATTGGTTAGTATGCTGTTCCAAAGGGTGGGTCCTTGATAAATGAGGGATCTTTTGATTTTCTCTGTTTTCGGATTTGGTACTAATAAGGTTTTCCCCGAATCAAGGCTCCTAAGGTTAATTTTTCTGTCATAAAGGAAGATAAAGTCGGTGCCATGAAGTTATTTCTTCAAGAAATAGAAATATCTGGTCGGTAATAGGGAAAGGTTCAGTCAGTATAGGTCAAACGTGACCATTCCAGTGGACGGCACAAGTAGGAAGTGGCGATGCCAGTCTCTGACCACTAGGTGGAGTGGGGGTGCCAGCCAGCGACCCCTAGACATTCACACAACATATATCGATATATAATTATAAGCAAGCAAATATATATCCAGCCATATATTACATATATCATACCGATTACAACAATTGAATGCAACAACGAGATAACGAGCTATTACTATACAGCCCAGGTTTGGTCACAGCTTCTGGACCAAGGGGAAGTAAAATCAGACACATAACGTCTGTTTCCCTAGCTTTATTCCCCTCTCAGTACTTGGGACTTCTGGCCCAATTCAGACATGGAAGGACCTATGCCCAGGCAGAGTCACATTTATCCTCTGTAGCAAAACATAGTGTTGTAGACAATACACAAAGTAAACAGTACAAGGGTCAGATTTTCAAAAAAATGTACACATTTCGTAAATTCTGCTAAATAAGGCTCCAATTTGGACAATACTAGGTAAATTCGAGTATATTCGGCATTGCATTGATTCTAGCATTGATTCTAGCAATCTGGTTGGTTCGGTTGAACTATATTTTGAATTTTATTTTCGTCTAAAATTTAGGTTATTTGAGAGGATTGGTGAAGGTCAATTAATTGTACATTTTCTGGCGATTTCACCCATATGTATTCAGCAGACAGCATGACAAACTTTCATTGCTATTCCCAGCCATCGCTGATGGACACAAATATGTGTATAAATTTAAACCAAACTATAAAACTCTCTAGTATATACCATCAAAATATTTATTGTTAGTCATCAGGACAGATCTAGTATTATTCGGTTTATCTGGTAGAACCATCGATCCTAGTGGTAGCATGTTGGTCATGATAAATAAAATATGCATACACAATTAATTTGCACAATCGAGAAATACCAATTCGATAAATACTTTAGATCTCTATAATAGGGGATGTGCATGTCTCACGGTGCATGTCTACTACTGAGAGGATTCAGTTCAAACATGACAATTCTGACATGGACATATTTTGCAACAATATGATCGAAAATTGCAACGGTCCTTTCACCCATATATCATAGCTGGTGTAAATTATCTATAGATACCAAATGGGTCAGCTCTTCAGTAAATGTACGATTCGCCTTCAGCAATCCTCTCAAAAAACCCCCATTTAAGACAAAAATGAGCTTCAAAATGCAGTTTAATATAACAAAACTGATACTTTAAATCAATGTTATACCAAATATACTCAGATATACCCGGTATTCATCATTTTTCAGCCTAATTTAGCAGAATGTTCTGAATGTGTAGAGCTGCCAATTGTACATTTTCTGTGAATCTAACCCAAATGGACTATGGGAAGGATGAAGTCTTGTATCATGCAAACATGTCAAACATATGGATATTTACATGAGATCACTGTTAAATATGTCATGCTGAACATGGCATGTTTTCTATAGCTTTTAGACTGACATACAACTTCCATAATTCTACGCAAATCGAGATTCAAGATGGCGGACATGCAAATCCCCTATTGAAATGTTCATAGATAAAGAAATGTTTGTATAAAAGGTGTATATAGTTTTGTAGAAGATAATTTGGTCACGAGTCATAAATGAAATCGTAGATGTCCAAATAATTGCCATGTTATATAGGTCTTGACATGCTTTGTAAATAATCTATATAAAAATAAATGCATGATGGGAAGAACTAAACCACCTATAAGTAGGCGGACATGCAAATCCTCTATTTATTTCATTTCTTTCCATTTTTTGCTTTATTTTAATTCATTTAGGGCCAATATGATATCTCTAGTTACATCAAAACTGAAATATACGCCATATCCACCATGGATGTTTTCAGACGTTGCCTACATTTAAAAGAATATAATAATAGCAATAACCGACCAAGTAAACAATAACAATTAAGAGCGGGATTAAGAGTTAACAACTCAACATAAAACAGCTTCTATCAGTACCAACTTATTCAGGAAATTAAATACCTTAGTCTCATATACATGATTCTATTCAAAGCGACCTATGCCTTTAGGCGACTTGACCCAAAAAGGAGATCAACCGTGGCTAGCTCTGCCAGAAAAAGTCTGTGTACTCTGCGATGACAAAATCGATATCGACTCCTGGGATATGGCACCTGTATTGTTCTGCGACCATCTTCAGCTCGTTCAGCAACCCCCAGGCCTTCCTCACGCCTGGAAACTCTATATCATCGCCAACCTGCAACATGATGGTCAGATATTCAGAAAATGTACAATTGGCATCTGTAAATCGATTTGGTTAGGTTAAACTTTATTTTGAACTGTATTTTTGTCTGAAATTTGGGTTATTTGAGAGGATTGGTGAATCTGATTTGTACATATTCTGGCGATTTCACCCATGGACAATTGGGTCAAGTTTCCAGAAAATGTACCATTGGCCTTCATCAATCCTCTCAAATAACCCAAATTTAAGACAAAAATCAGGCTAAAAATACACTTCAACATAACCAGACAGATTTATTGAATGAATATAATATAGAATACACTCAGGATATACTTAGTATTTATCATTTTTAACTCCAATTTAGCAGAATTTGATAGATGTTTAGAATGGCAGATTGTGCATTTTCTGAGAAACTGACCCAATTAGTCTAAAGTCGCAAAATTGCTATATATGTGATATGTTTTATTAAAATGAGTCACAAGTCGCAAAAAATGGATTTTGTGATGTTTAAATTCACGATAAAATGTAATATCATTCTACCACCAATCCTTTACGACTCGGACAATGTGCATAACATTCTGCGAGCGCAATATTAACACTGAAAAAGCTACTCGCAGATTGTTATGCAACGGGGGCAATGTTTGAATTGGAGTGTCAACAATTTTATTTTATGATTGCATGGATATATACATTCCCAGAAGCTTACCTGACAACACGCGTCTGTTTTGTTTCAAATATTATTGTGAGATGAAAATGAGTCACAAGTCGCAAATTGGATATTTCTCAAAGTGATTTATTCATGAGGTATTTTTGTTGGAATGTTCCCATCTTTGGGATGCTTAGCGCAGTTAGTAGCATGAATAAATATAATAATTTAAAGACAATGTAATAAATATATCTATGCATTTCTAAGGTCATCCTATGGAGTATTACTCATGGGTCTCACCATGATGTATTACAGGGTTAGGGTAATATTTGACTGTCGGACTGGAGGGTATAGGGGTTGCCTTTCCACCCAATAAAACCCTATCTCCGATCGAATCCGGTTGGGGTTAATGTGATTTATCTTTTATTTGATTTACCTCATTAGATTTATTACTCCATTGAAAAGTCTTAGTACAAAGCTTATCAGTTCTACGTATAATTTTGATCTTTGCCCTTCGATTTTGTCATGTTCCGCCATCTTGATTTCTGTAGACTTTTAGTATGTTACCAAATGAGATGCAAAGTACCCCAAACTGTTGAAAAACATTCTATTGCAATTTGTTCTAGGTTCGGCCATTTTTTACCCTAGATCTACTGGATTGACCTGCTAGCCCTACCCCTACCCTAGCTCCTCAGGAAACCCCTAGTCAACCCCTGGCTGGTCAACCCCTCATAGTAAGGCATGCACAGAAAGACCAGATCCATATCTGGTGTGTACAACCTATTTTGTATTAACTAGTGACTGAAAATAAAAGAATTCTATTATTATTATTATTTATTCTATTATGTGAAAAATTACCCCTTTCTACGCGAAATTGGGAACGACCTGAGTGGCCCCATTTGACCCTTAACTCAAACGACAGACCCGTGAAGTGCGGAAGAGATACCTAAGTGTAGGTACATGTAGTACCATATAGTAAATAATAGCCATGCATTAAGTACGCGGACATACGGATATATATAGGTCAGATCTTCAGAAAATGTAGATTTAGATTCAAAGGGAGTAGAGTGAATTCAATCTAAAACAATGAAATGACCGGATGTGGGGCGTTATGGGTCAGCTTTTCATAAAATGTACGATTGGCAGCTGTACACATTTAGTAAATTCTGCTAAATAAGGCTGCAATCTGGTCATTACTAGGTAAAATCGAGTATATTCGGCATTGCATTGATTCTAGCAACCCGATAGGTTTAAACAGTTAGTTAGGTTGAACTGTATTTTAAACTATATTTCCGTCTGAAATTTAGGTTATTTGAAAGGATTGGTGAAGGTGAATTGTACATTATTTTTCAGGCGACTTCACCCATAACTCATATTCCTGCGATACATCACAAACATCAATAAATCAAAAACTTCACTTACTAAAATATGTTTTTTGGCCGCCATTGGTCGCATATTAACAAAATCATTAAACACAGTTCTATAGTCATGTGCTCCATCTATAGAAACAATGTCACATTTGCCCTCTAGTTCTTTACCCCAATGGGGCATTATAACAACCGACGCTCCCATGTGAAAAGAGAACCTGTCCTTAAAAAGTTCCTTCGTTAATTTAGCCATGTATGGAGTTTGCCGAAGTTCACCGATATCAAAAGAATGGAGAGTTAAGTTTGGTTTTGCCGTCAACCACGCCAATGCACTTTGTCCTTTGTCAAATCCAATTTCGCACACTGTTCGCACCCAAGGTTGTTTCGCCAATTCCTGATATGTCAAGGTTAATTTCGCGTGTTTCGGAGCTGCCCCGTGAACTATTTTCCTCGCTGTTAGTTGATCCGCGTATTTATCAAACATTTCCATGTATTTTGAAAAGTCCTTGTATGAGTGTGACTTCAGAGGGATTTCTGAGGACGTTGGTGTTCGAAAGAGTTCGAGGCAGTTTTCATTGCTTCTATCGGGAATGAAATGCAGAGCATTCGTCCAGTTGAATCGCCCCATCCCGGCGGCGGGATATCGCCGTGCAGCTTGTGCGTAGTACATGACACTCGGCGATGCATTGTTTGGAATGAAGACGAATATAATGACAGCTAGAATAAGAAGAACTGTGAATAAGACAATTCTAATCGTTTGAACTCGGCTCACGGTAAAAGACTGCAGGCTCGTCATCCTAACAAAATACATCAAAACTGAAAAATGTCGTCTGCCCTGTTCTGTTAATATCGTCTGCTGTTGTGTGACGTTGCTGGAGCAGGTATTGATCAAAGGTTTGTACTGAATGGAGTAATGCTGGTGGGTGAAGTCATCAGAAAATGTACAATTCATTTTCAGCAATCCTCTCAAATGTTAAACCCAATTTTCAGACGATAACAAAGTTGAAGATACAGTTCAACTTAAGCAAACCGACGCTAAAGATGCAATGCCGAATATACTTGAATTTACCCAGTGTTGCCCAAATTGCAGCCTGATTTAGCAAAATTAACTAAATGTGTAAGTAGACAACTGGCAATTGTACATTTTCTCCAAACGTAACCCATGAAGAAGTGCTTGAATGCGTTATACTTCCAGTCATGCGTGACACGTGTGGCAGTACACTGCGACTAATTCCAAAATATGACCTCTTGGGTATATGGGTCAGGTCTGTGTTAATGGGTCAGATTTTTAGAAAATGCACAATTCCCTTTCACCAATCCTCTCAAATGACCACATTTGAGACGGAAATGAGCTTCAAAATGCAGTTTTAACATGACAGAACTGATACTATAGATTAATGCGATACAAACTAAACTTAGATATACCCAGTATTCATAATTTTTCTGCCCAATTTAGCAGAATTTCCTAAATGTGTAGAGCTGCCAATTGTACATTTTCCGAAAATCTGACCCAAGCACTCTGCCTACGGCATCGTGCTTACACAGACGAATCTTGTCCAATAATTTTTTTATTACTGTCGGCTTGTTCCATTCTCTATCTATTCACAGGATCGTTGTGTAGGAATGTTCTCATTTTCATCAAATATTCCAGACATTTTATTTTAATTTCAAAACAATTTCAAGACTAAAAATATCGAAGTTGAAATATAGAAATGCTTATTAGATGTACTACTGTTTACTATCATTAGAGTCCGTTGAATCTAACCTTTGAAAATATGATAATATCTCAAAATCAATTTTTTTGCAGCGTGCGAGTCATTTATCGATAACACAACACATGTGCCTGTTCTGACTCTATAGGATTGATGTGATAAAATGTGCGTTTGTTTGTTTGTTTGTTTGTTTATCTTTTATTTCAGTAAGCTCACAATTTACATTGCTATTCTCAGCTTATAATAATAAGTAACATGGAAAATAATAGAAACTACCAGAGATCTACAAGATCAAATTAGCAAATCATAACATCAGTATTAGACTACTATTCCATCGGGCTAACTTTTGAGATACTATTAACCTTTAAAATATTTTTGGTATTCATCAGTGAGAATAAAAGATGATACAATGATACCTAGTGGCCCGCCTAGTGGTGACATACAAAGTGTGAAACCGCGGTGCATCTTACACATATTCCACTTAGTAACATATTAATCTGGTAATTTTTGAGTTCCCTAATGAGACGGTCCAGCACACAGGAGTACACTACAATTACACAATATAACCGCGGTACCATAGTAGTGTAATGATAACTGCAAGACACAAGATTGAGTTATGGAGTGACTTTATTGTCCGATGGTTACAACGGTCTCCTTGAGACCTGTAGGTGGCAGCACAAGTATCGGGACAAGTAGTATACATAAATATTGGTCTCTTTGACGCAGATCGATTCAAAGAGAGGATCCAAGCTTTGTCCAAGCAAAATGTGTGTTCGGTCGTTGATAATGTCACTGGAATCCTGGCCTGGCTGGAATAATTTCTGAATAAAAGGTTCATGTGTATTCAAACCCGTCCTTTCAGCAAGTGAAAAGTGAATCTAAATATTAAACTAATATAGTAAATAACGTGAATAATTTGGTTTTCAATGCATTTTATATGATTAATTACGACTAGAATATAACCGAATAATAAAATTGAATATCAAAAGTTAGTTATGGTGCGATGTAATTAAAATATTGTGATACTGTTCAAAGTAAAGTGATCGAAGGAGAAGATACACGCTGTACATTGCGCCTAAGCAGGTAATTTAAAGTAGTATTAATAGATCAACAAACTGTACTTTATAGAAAAGTCAAATTAACGAGGAATTTATAAAAACAAAACATGATATCTCAATTGCATCAAGAAGATACGATCTATGATTACTTAACTATATTATATGGTTATAGGATGGAACCCGGTATTCTTTCAATTAATTATCTCCTATGTACCACCTGATGTTCAAGCTTGACCTGGAAAAATTTTAAGTCCCGCCCCCAATCAACCAAGGGGCACATTTCTTTTTTGGGGACCCAGTACACAATAGGTAACTATGGCAACAATCGTGCACATTTTAGTACGTAGGTAACATAATTTTATAAGTAACGCCACTCCTCCTTGATAAAAGGTGTATGTTGCCCGAAACATCGGAACACCCATTAAATAAAACCAACACTTTTAAAAGGGTGAAGTCACAAAAAAATGTACAATTCACCTTCCCCAATCTTCTCAAATAACCCAAATTTCAGACAAAAAAATGTTCAAAATACAGTTCAACACAATCAAACAGATAGCTAGAATCAATGCAATGCCGAATATACTCGATTTTACCTAGTAATGACCAGATTGCAGCCTTATTTAGCAGAATTTACTAATGTGTACAGCTGCCAATCGTACATTTTATGAAAATCTGACCCATAACGCCCCACATCCGGTCATTTCCTTGTTTTAGATTGAATTCACTCCCCTTGAATCTAAATCTTTATTCATGTCGAATTTTGGAGACAGTGAACATATTTGAATTTCGTATTGTCCCTCATTTTACTTTAGTGTTGTACAAATTCTTGGTTCTTAGTTTGTTGTGATTAAAGGGACTGACACTAAAATTTTATGGTTCACTAACACAAGGGTGAAGTGGCTGGAAAATGTACAATTTACCTTCACCAATCTTCTCAAATAACCCTAATTTAAGACAATAATGGGGTACACAATTCAGTTCAACACAACCCAACAGATTGTTTGAATCAACGCAATATCACATATACTCTGATATACCTAGTATTGACCATTTTCCAGTCTAATTTCGCAAAATTTACTAAATGTGTAGATCTGCCGATTGTACATTATCCGAAGATCTGACCCTCAAGGAACCATTAAACTTCAAATTGCACGCCTCTCGCTCCCACCCCCTCCCCCCACCTCCCACCTCTCTCTCTCAGACGGAGTTTAAGAGCTGGGAATGTTTTTATGGGGTACCAATAACTGGTTTGAAAACAGGTGTAATGTTGCTGGTTCTTAGATAATAGGCTTGCAATTATATATGAATAATGTCGATGTTTGGATGACAATTTTGGTCACATAAACATGTCACTCAGGCCTGGTAAATTCAGTTTACATCCACGCTGGATTATAAGAGATATACAGATATTTTATGTTCACACTAGCATAGTAATTTGACTGACTTATTCTTATTGACATTAATTTTAGTCCTGATGAAGGGCAAGTGAGCCCGAAAGTGTGATTTGATTTGATTTATAAAATATCTTTATTCAGGACTTAAAACATTACATCGATGATGCTGTTCTCAGAAACGCCTGATGTTACAAAAAAAGTTACATTACTATGGAACATATTCCGCGAGATGACAAATGCAGAAGTTATTATGATAAGAAGAGATAATCTCAGTAATATAAATAATACACCATTTGAGGGAATATAGGTAATTAAGTTACGTAAAGACAGTAGTACACAACATCAATTTGCGGTCATACACTTGTTATCGAGACATACAATAGTAAACAGGTTGTAACCTGGGCAATTTCAAATATAAAAACAGTTGTTAAAAACATAAGTATAGCGTCGTGCTCTATCAGAGATCCGTTGGGTATTACATATTTATGTCAACAAAAAGAATAGCATTTGTACAATCGGAAAATAATCACACAAAACGATAGGTCATTGCATATGTATGGAAGTCTGTACACTGACAAACAACAAAAAACAGTCAAATTCTCACAAGCATACCACAAAAAAAAAAAAAAAAAAAAAAAAAAAAAAAAAAAAAAAAAAACCCAGAAAGGGCGATCAAGCGAGCTAAGAAAAAGCGAACAAAGTCAGTCAAGGTTGTAATGAAAGAAAAAGAATCACAGTAATAGGTCTTCTACATTTCAATTCTGCCAGAGTTTATAAAACCATCTAAGTAATGTTTTTTAAGAGGAAAAACCCCAATAGATCAACATCTTTAATATGTCTTCTTCATCAACCATCATTTCATCTACGGCCCAACCCGATACAGTGATATCTCTCCCCTTTACAGTTGTTGTCGTTCAATGATATATATGTATGCATGTTGAGAGAGAAATATCCATCCAATCGAATAGCAATTTCCGGGTAAGATTCCTCGTGTTCCCTACCAATGCACACAATTTTGCTAAATCCTGAGACGTTGAAAAGATGACTTCCGACATTACCCATTGCCCCCATTTCGTGAGAATTGAGCAAGTAAATTTTTACATTGTAATATATCTGATTTGATTTGTTACAGAACAATGAGTCACAAGTCACAAGAAATGGATTAAGCTACCTATGTGAATGATATATATATATATGTGATCCGTTTTGGGAAAATGAGTAATAAATGGCTGAGGATGTGGATGGAGGAGTTGGATGAGGGCATGAAACTGTATGTGAGGACCAATACATTCATCAAGCTGGACAGTGCTTGGCTGTGGGAGAACCTGCTCTATGCAATGCCTACCAAGTCGTTGGAGGAGCTCGGAAGGGAGCAAGCTGAGGTCGGGCAGAGTGAGGATGAGCCATTGATTCTGTAGACATAGGCTAAACTACCCAGGTTTGCCGGTGAGAGTGATATAGGTGAAATCGCCAGAAAATGTATGATCAACCTTCACCAATCTTCTCAAATAATCAAAAATGACAAAAATTAGAATCAAAATACAGTTCAACATAACCAAACAAATTGTTTTAATCAAGGCAATATCAAATATTATACCCAGATACATTTATATTTACCATTTTTCTGTCTAATTTTTAAGAATTTACTAAATGTATAGACTTGCTGATTGTACATTTTCCAAAGACCTGACCCATGTATTGAATGCAATGAATATCAAGGGCATTAGCCCATGACCACAGTATATTGAATATTAGCCTACAACATTAGAAGAAACTAAGGATTGTTCTGTATTTTTATGCATGGAGTGTCCATAGACTTTGTATAGACTTGCTAAATGCGAGAAAGCTATGTTATATCAATCAAAGGAAGCAACTTATTATGTTTCTTGATATAGAAAAAGAATTGTCATTTTAAGATTGATTATGAAATGTATGTAATAAACATAAAAGCGATAATGCAAGATTCTAAACTGTAATAAATTGTAGTTGTAAAACAATGGTACTAAAGTAAATTAATTAGTTACTTAGGGATTATATTTGTACGATTAAGTGTGGTATTAGAACTAGAATAAGGGTACTATAGAAACCATACCTCCACATGTTGGAGCCATAGATGATAAAAAGAGCTTCTCGACCACCTTGGGTAAGATTAGTATGCATTTACTTACTGATACATGTAGATTACTGGTGAGGTTTTGACTGAACAGAATCTCCTCATTATTCCTGAAATATCATAAAATTATTGTCATACTTACTTCTGGTGTAGTATATGTCAGGTGTAGGATGTTAAGAATTGATGTAATAATGCTTAATAGTCTAATACACCATCCAATTAACTGATTAGGAATATTGATTAATGATTTTAAGAAAACTACTACACAAACTCTGGGTGTTGGTTTTAATTATTTCTTGTGCTATATATCATCTCGCATTTAATTATAGCTTAATAATTATGTGTATGCTTTCCTCTTAATATGGAATTTTTAGATTTACCGATCAATCTGAGATTAGTGTATATGTTACATAATGTTTGTGTCTCAATAAATGAATCTGAAATACAAAACAAATATATTATAGTTTTTTTTCAGCAATTTCTTAGAATAATACTTCACTGTATACTCTCTGTGGTGTAATCTAAATTATTAAAAATAATCCTAATGTAGAAAAGACTTTTTCATTTTTCAAAGTTCAATCAAATAGAGACGTTTTCAATTAAAAACATATGAAACATTTGACATAGTCTTCCTCTCTATAACTTCAATCAGGGAGGTATATACAGAGGGAGTAGAAACGAGGATTATGGTTGACGGGCAAATAGTTGAAAGTAATGCCACTACTACCACTAGCGCCAACTATTTATAAGTGCATCACTAGTATGTTGTTGCTGGAAAAGGGCAATCAAACTTTTGCAGACTCATGAGTATGTATCCATGTCCGTCGAACCATTGCCAGCACTTTGAATGTTCACGGGTGAGGGAGTCACGTGACGGTCATGTCATGGGCTTATACTAAGTATACTCCATGAGATGACCTTAGAAATCCATAGATATATCTAATACATTGCCTTGAAATTTCGTACATGTATTAATATTACTAGCAGCATTAAGCACCCCAAAGATTAGAATAGATTAGAAAGATATCTTATGAATAAATCACTATGACAAATATCCATTTTGCGACTTATGACTCATTTTCCTGAAAACACATCACATTTAATATTCGTCATTGCACAGACTTTTTACTCATTTACAAGGAGTATCATCATCAGCTGAAGGGGGTTTTGCATCAATATGATTGTGAATATACTTCTCACAGGGAAAAATGTTTATTTGTCATGGCACTAAGTGAACATAGATGCGAAAATGATGGAAATTAGTTTTGATTCAGACAATAGACACTAGGGGCACTGCTGATAGATCTATATGGAAATGGCCATTGCTAGTATAGTTACACGAGCCACCCGGTGGTCGCAACGCTACCGTGCTAAACGTCACTGGATGACCCAGATAAAAGTATTATGGCTGCCGAGGTTAGTGCAATGGTTGAATATGATATAACCACGGAGCTTCTGTTTTATACTTATATCTTTTGGCGTTTTCCATGCTAATACATAGGAATAAAATATATATGGGTCAGATTTTCTAGGAATGTACAATTCCGCTGGGAGAGTGAATTTTTGTAAAACGTCCCAAATGTTTCTACAACCGTGTTTTTATGATAGCTTATACTATCAGCTCTCTAACAATACCAATTATTACGCTTAATTCCCATTCCCTCAGTTTTTAGAGCTCTTTAAACAAAATATGTCATTTTCGATGTTATGTCCGCCATCAAAATACCTCCAACTTGCACTTTACCTCATAGATCGCTCAATTTCCACTCAAATTGCTTTATATTTGGGAACTAGATAGGGCAATATATGGGCCTTGACTGTATGAAATATAATTCTTCAACTCTGAATATGTCTAAGTGAAAAAGCTTGTTGAAAAAGGTCTAAAAATTGTTATCATCCGGAATCCTGTTCACATTATTTCCACTTTGTACACTTTTTTCCTGTATCCACTAAAGTGCTCTTTTTGGCTTCAAATCAAGTGAGATGAAACTTTAAGTATTGTGCATCAATAATATGAGTCTAAATTCGACCAAAAATATAATTAATTTTGTCTCGAGATGTTTGAAGTCTACCCTATTTTGGTGTCGGACATAACGTTTTTTGGTGTCGGACATAACCATTTTGTACCAAACATTTTCAAACTCGTCCTGTAAGGAAAATAATGACATTACAGTCACTGGACTTGGCAATGGCGAAATAATCATAAGAAGCGATAGAGATTAAGTATAAATATATTTTTTGAATATATCACAGATATCACCTGTCAACTCAACATCCATATGTGCTGCAAGATCGAGAATGGAATACAATGGAATATCCCATATTTGTAGAAATAATTGCAAGGCAGGAGGCAGATAAAATATAAACATTAACAAGAAATATATCACGGATGTATTCATCAACATAATACTATATTATACAGCATGGAATATCCCATATAATATGTAGAAATAATCGCATCGCATGGCAGGAGGCGGATAAAATATAAACATTAAAAAGGTATATATCACAGATATATTATCATCCTGGAACATGTATTTACAGCATGGAACTTCACATAGAATCAAATTGCATGAAGCGAAGCATTTGAAAAAGGAATACTTTTTCAAGTATATCACGGATATATTATCATCCTGGAACATATATTTACAGCATGGAACTTCACATAGAAGTAATTGCATGAAGCGAAGCAGTTGAAAAAGGAATACTTTTTCAAGTATATCACAGATGTATAAATCCTGTAACATATATTACATGTATTAAATTATCATTTTGTCATAATTACAATAAGTATAATATACAAATAAATATCTGCCTCAAAAAGCCTCTATCCAAGCCTGTAAGTGAATAAAAAAATATAATGTAAGTTTTCTTATTTGTCACTATAGTTGTATCTCGCGTATGTAAAGTACTGTGATCATGGCGCCATCTGTTGGCTCATAGTTAAAACTCACTGACTACAGCTAAAGCATTACCAAATCAACAATATCTGGAAAAATTGGCATAATAGACCCTAGATATCCCTTCTTCAACATCAAAATAGATTTTTCTAGTAATTTAAAGTGTCCCGGAGGTAGTCTCTTAATTTAAAGCTTCCACAATTTTCTTTTCGTAACTAGATTAAAGATAAAAAATATTCACTTTTATTATCTAAAAATAAATAGTTTCTGCTCGCTTGGAGGCCATTCTGTCAAACAATAATAAATACATGAAAAGAGATGTCTACAGAAACGACCATATATGAGGCTTGGATAGAGGCTTTGTGTGACGGACAACATGGACAAGAGTTGGGTATATATAAAGTTTTATTAGGTAGCACCTATGGCAACTACCATAACTCAAATGTTGTACATGTATGAGCAAGGTAATTAATCAGATCAATGGGTAGTTTGAGTTGAGGGTGTAAACAGTATAAAAGTACATGTTTAAAAAGTTGATAATGCTTGCACCGGATAGTTCATGTTTATAGCACCTGATATAAAAGTTCTTGTCATCAAAGTCCTGAGCGTTTGGGGTGACGTGTAAGCTGCCAAACGGTTAAGTGGATTGGTTAAAATGTGAGGGGAAATGGGAGGGTGGGAAAAATGTTCTGTGGAGCTAGTGATGCGGTGGTAGCAATGGCGTCGACCAAGATGTAAACTTCCGGTGGTGTATGGGGAAAAAGTTTGGTCATCGGTGTTTAGGGAATATTGTCCCACACAAATTTCCTCTCGCAAGCTAGAGAGGCAAACATTGTGTGACGGACAACATGGACAAGAGTTGGGTATATATAAAGTTTTATTAGGTAGCACCTATGGCAACTACCATAACTCAAATGTTGTACATGTATGAGCAAGGTAATTAATCAGATCAATGGGTAGTTTGAGTTGAGGGTGTAAACAGTATAAAAGTACATGTTTAAAAAGTTGATAATGCTTGCACCGGATAGTTCATGTTTATAGCACCTGATATAAAAGTTCTTGTCATCAAAGTCCTGAGCGTTTGGGGTGACGTGTAAGCTGCCAAACGGTTAAGTGGATTGGTTAAAATGTGAGGGGAAATGGGAGGGTGGGAAAAATGTTCTGTGGAGCTAGTGATGCGGTGGTAGCAATGGCGTCGACCAAGATGTAAACTTCCGGTGGTGTATGGGGAAAAAGTTTGGTCATCGGTGTTTAGGGAATATTGTCCCACACAAATTTCCTCTCGCAAGCTAGAGAGGCAAACATTGTGTGACGGACAACATGGACAAGAGTTGGGTATATATAAAGTTTTATTAGGTAGCACCTATGGCAACTACCATAACTCAAATGTTGTACATGTATGAGCAAGGTAATTAATCAGATCAATGGGTAGTTTGAGTTGAGGGTGTAAACAGTATAAAAGTACATGTTTAAAAAGTTGATAATGCTTGCACCGGATAGTTCATGTTTATAGCACCTGATATAAAAGTTCTTGTCATCAAAGTCCTGAGCGTTTGGGGTGACGTGTAAGCTGCCAAACGGTTAAGTGGATTGGTTAAAATGTGAGGGGAAATGGGAGGGTGGGAAAAATGTTCTGTGGAGCTAGTGATGCGGTGGTAGCAATGGCGTCGACCAAGATGTAAACTTCCGGTGGTGTATGGGGAAAAAGTTTGGTCGTCGGTGTTTAGGGAATATTGTCCCACACAAATTTCCTCTCGCAAGCTAGAGAGGCAAACATTGTGTGACGGACAACATGGACAAGAGTTGGGTATATATAAAGTTTTATTAGGTAGCACCTATGGCAACTACCATAACTCAAATGTTGTACATGTATGAGCAAGGTAATTAATCAGATCAATGGGTAGTTTGAGTTGAGGGTGTAAACAGTATAAAAGTACATGTTTAAAAAGTTGATAATGCTTGCACCGGATAGTTCATGTTTATAGCACCTGATATAAAAGTTCTTGTCATCAAAGTCCTGAGCGTTTGGGGTGACGTGTAAGCTGCCATAACGAGCGCAGAATGGGGGAGTGTCAGCCCAAAAGGAAAAAGGAACAGTGGGACCCGTGCTGGCAGCAGAGGCTGACCAACTTGGTAGGTAAGGATTGGGGTTATCAGAGTATGTTGAGGTTGTAGGTAGACTGCCTGACAACCTCGTGGTGAAGGGATTATTCTGCCCTTTTGTATATAGGTGGGCTGGCTGCAGGGGCAGACCAGGCACCGATGTAGTTGTTTTGAGGGCAAGCTGCATAGGCAGACTAGCCCGGGTGTTGTCCTGTGGTGGAGTAGCTACTTTGGCAGGATGAATGACTGTGGCTTGATGTATTTTTCAAAGGCTTTGCTTGCCCATCTGCCTGTGATTTGTATGGTTTGGTTTGAGGCGGACTCCTGCGCCAGTTGTGTGGCCCGCCCGATCCTGAAGGAGTGGGTGTTGTAAACCTCCGGTGAATAGCCATTCATTTGGAGCGACTTGTGGAGGTATTCTTGAAAGTGTGCACGAGTTAGTGGCCTGGCCGACTTGGTCATGAATATGGGGCCTTGTGCCTTGCCTCGTAGTACGAGGTAGTCATGCAGTGCCTTGCAGGGGCAAAAGTCACCGTTTATTGGAGTCATGATCAATTTTGGTTGCCTGCCGGCACTGTGTTTGAATGATTTGAAATGGAACTTGTATGATGGTGTTCCGGATCCTGGAGGAGTCCTGGATAGTTGGTTCAGTTGTAGGATGTGTGAAGCGTTGGCTGACTTGACTACCTCTCCTGCCCGCAGGCAAGCGTAATAAGTGCAGAGGAACAGCGCCTTCAGCATTGCTCGCATGTAGTTTGAGCTGGTGGTATATTTTATGGTGGTGCACAGTTTTTGTAGCATGTTTCGGTCTATTGGGAGGCGTTGTGTGACTGTTGTTGTTGATATTTTCACCGCTAGAACCGCCTTGGTGACCAGGAAGGTGGCTGTTGGGTCTGGTAGTTCCCTGGTTTTGTGCACAAATGAAACTGCTGACAGGTAGTTTCTGATGGTTGTATGTTTGTTGCCCTTTGAATGCAGTTCGGCGACGAACAGGGCTATAAGGTAGGGGTTGCTAGGCAGAACCTGTTTTATGTTGAGGGTCTTGGAGACAAAGTCATGGAAAGCTAGCCAGTGATGGAGGTATGTTTTGTCCGTAGTGGGATTAATTGATTTTGATAGCAGCGTCTTCAGTCCGTGAAGGTGACGTTCTGCGGCTGGAGATGTGTTGGGATGTGCGTCGGGTAGGGCTGCATCCCATATTGATTTAGGAATTCTGGGTTTTCCTGGAAACGAGACAGACTGTCAGCAACAATATTTTCTACACCGGGGATATGGACCACTTTTAGTTTCAAATTGTTAGATAGAGAAACAAGAACGATCTTCCTAATGATTTGCATGATAATGATGTTTTTTGAAGAAGAATTATTTAGGCTATTAACCGCTGTCATATTGTCACAGTGGAAGGTTATGATTGAGTTTTTACACTTGTGGGCAAACATAGCAATGAGTAGGTATATGGGGAACACTTCCAATATGTTAATGTGGAAATCATTCCAGGATGGTGGCCATTTTCCTTGTATCCAATAGGAACCAAATGTGGCTCCGAAACCCTGTTTAGAGGCATCTGAGTACATGTGCAGGATTTCAGAGTCCGCAATGGATGGGGGTCTGATGATTGTTTTTCCATTGAAGTGTTGGAGGAATTCCTGCCACATTGCCAGGTCTCGTTTCGCTGGCTTATTTATCCTTATCTTATAATAGGGCTTGGCGACGCCGCAGGTTAGGTTTATTAGTCGCCGAAGGAATGCTCTTCCTGGCAGTATCACTGAGATGGCGAAGTTGAGCTTGCCTATTAGTGATTGTAGCTCCCTGAGACTCATCTTCTTTGTTTGCGAAGCGTCTTGTACATCTTTGGCGTAAGTGGTGACCTTTTCCTGTGGCAGGCTGGCTGTCATGGTCACTGAGTCCAGGTGTATGCCTAGGAAGACAAGTGCTGTGGTGGGCCTCTCGGTCTTGTGTTTCGCAATTGGGACATTTAACTCTGCACATATGTCCAAGAAAGTTTGGAGGTAATTGTTACAGGTTTGTGCATTAGGTGCAATGAAAAGGAAGTCGTCTAGTACGTTAACTACTGATGTGATTCCATGCCTCTCTTTTAGTATCCATAGAAGTGCGTTGGCGAATGTTTGAAAGATTTTACAAGAGGATGAGCAGCCCATTGGCAGGCACTTGTCGAAGTAGTAGCCGTCATGTTGGAAACCTGAATGAATATTTTGAATTATTGAATGGGCCGGCTATTCGGCCTGCCGCGAGTTCATCTTCTAGCTTGTCTGTTACGGTAGATGTTTGTCGCTGGGTTGAGATAGAATTGGTTGAGGTTAGGGCGCAGTCGGTGCCTTCGAAATCTAAGGAGAACCCTTGAGCGAATCCTTTTGTTAGGTAAGTAGCCCCTTCATAGCCATGTAGGAGCTTACTTAGCTTGTCTGCCCTGATCGGAGTTGGGATGCTTTGAGGGGTTTTGAGAAGTGTTGTTGTTGTAGCTTCTTGGTTGACCCCTACCAGAGTCGTTTTGGGCCTGGCTGTGCCGATATCTGGGATGTGGCTGGGAGCAGACCGGGCAGTAGTGCTTGTAGGTGCAGTTTTGTGCATTGCATCTTTCCCCCTTGCTGTGGTACATGAAGCAATAATCATGGGGGACGGAGAATTCGGACTTCTTGGCAGCAGAGGCTGACCCGTTGTTCCGAAATGTCGGCTTATTACCCGCATTTTGATTGGCATTCTGGTACACTGGGATGTAAGCGTCACGCTCTAGGTCAGGCCTTACGATGTCCCACCTATGTTTGTGGTGCTCCCTGGTCTTGCGGAAGCGGAGGTCATACCACCTCCAGTTTGCCCCCGATTTCATTAGGGCCTGGATGTGTGCTAGGTAGGCACACAGCTGTTGTACGTCTTCTGGGTGTTTTTTACAATGTATAGCCATGAAGATGTTGAAGGCTCTGGCCCACTCCATTTCCGTCAGGGTTTTTCTGACTGACGGCTTGGTTAGTTTAAAACCAGTATTGCCTTCTGAGTCGCGACTGAAGGCAAGGGCGTACTTCTCATCTGAGTCTGGCTCGATTAGAGAAGCAAAGTCAACGTATTTGTGTTCCCATACCTTTCTCTTTAGCTTCTTTTTAATGGGGGCAGTTATGTCTATGGGCATGTGGAGAGGATGGTATTCGTGCTGATTTGAGTCATTGTCATACTCACCGTCTGTGGTGTCGGAATCGCCGCTGTCCGTGTCCTGACCCGAAGAGTCGGAGTCAGGCTTTGGTTTGCGTTTGCGTTTGCCTGATTTGCTAGTGTTGCTGGACATTGATTGCCAGTCGTCTTGGCCTTGATTGGTATGGGACTGATCTGTATCACGTTCGCGGATGGCCTTTAGGAGTTGCTGTATCAGATCGGCATTCTGGTTTTGCTCTGTGCCTTGGGGCTGTTCGGGTGCCTGAGGTTCTTGGTTTCCTGCAGGTTTCTCTGTTTGTGGAGGTTTCTGACCTTTGGGGTCCTGCTCGGAATCTGATTCCACATCCCACTCGTTCACTGGTGTGAACCGGTTTGGTGGACGCCTGATCCGTTGCGCCTGCCTTTCGGGGTGTTGGCCCATGGGCTTGCCGGTTGTTTGCCTTTTTGACGCTTTGGCGGCATTCTTCAGTCTGTTGCGAGAGAATAGAAAAAGGCACGGCAAGTATAATAAAGTAGGTATATATGTGGCTATAGTAGTTTGTTAATGGCAGTTGAAATGGTGGTTAGCCTGTGAAATAGGCAGATAATTGATAATGCAATGTTGCCCGAAATGTGGGCGAATAGGGCCACATATCCCTCCACCGGCTCACCCCCGTCCATCATATCCTGTAATACTCGTATGCATCCATGAATCATGTAGCGATAGGACAAATCATGATAAGACTTGGCATCATTCACATATAACTCAGGACGATAATTACCTGGAACTAAGGCTGCAGCTCTAGTGGACATACGACCCGGTGTGCCTGGAGAGTCACGCAGACCCTTGGCTCCGTGCCCGCCGCCACCACCGCTACCCCCGGTAAGTGATAGGTCTTTCAATTTCTGTTCAGCTGCGTTAATACTATCCATCAACTGTGTTTTCTTCAAGGCATCGGCTTTCTTAGAGATAACACCCTCCACAAAAGTCAGATATTCCGGAGTATCTCGATCTGGTATCTCAGTAGCTTCGACGTCCGCCAAGGAGGCTAATTCCGCCTTCTCCATAACGGTTGCAGTTCTCACAGTTACAGGTGTATTCGAAGCTTCGGTTTTCACAGTTACCATAGGTTTAGACTTTGATTTCTTAGTCTTCCCTACTGGCTTAACCGGTACAGATTCCTTCTTCTTCTTACTCAAACAGCTTGGTCGAAAGTGCCGTTTGAAGCAGCCCCTACAGAAAATTTCTTGGGGCATCAGAGCGGCTAGTATACGATTTTTTTTGAATCTCTGGACGAGAAAAATTTTTCACACTCTTGTCTGTACACCGGTTGGTACTGCACTGTCGGTTTGTGTCTCTCAGTTGCTAGGTGACGCCAGGCACGTCAATTCAGGTGTGGCGCTAGTAAGTCTCTGCATTTATACATACATTCATAGACCATGAATATACACCATATATAGACCCGCAGTGGGGTAAAAAATAAGAATTTTTTAGAATGAGTTCCCAGCAAATGGGGAAAGGTAAGTGATTTAGAAGGAAACCCGCAATGGGGTAAATTAATAACATGTGTTATGCATGGTTATGGTGTGAGTATTGGTGAAAAATTCCCTGTGTTGGGGTGAAATGTTAGGTGATGTTTGGGCCCGAGAGGGGCAAAAAGAGTAAGAAAGGACCCGCAATGGGGTAAAAAAGGAAATAAAGCTAGGCAAGTTAGTAGGATATAGTGGACCCGCGATGGGGTAAAATGTAAATAACCCTAAACAATTTTTTAGTAGGATGGAAGTGGACCCGCAATGGGGTAAAATGTAAGTGTAAATAAGTAGGGGTTTAATGAAGCAGCGTATGCCTATATTTGGCTGAGAGGTGCTTGCACAAGCACCCTCACTAGTAAATACTTAACTTATTGTTGAAAGGATGGCAGCACGAAGGGAATTGATATATTTCCTCCTGCCCTCTGGTGTATTTGGGTGCAGGCCATCTCTGGACCAGGATTTGGTTTCAGACGCCCAAAACCCCTTGTGTACATGGTACATGATGCCCCTCTCTGGGTCACACAAGTTCTTTAGGATCTTGTTACACTGATGCATATTTTCAAAGAATACATTATCCTCCTCTTGTCTGGGGATGATGGAGCATATAGCGATACATTTGGTGCAACAGTAGTCTCGCAGGACTTTTGCAAACTCCACAAGTTCCACTGCAATGTTTAGAGGTGGTATGGCTTGTTTACAGTCATTGGTCCCCATGTCTATTACCACTAATTCTGGCCGCTCATTGATCAGGGCCTGAGGTATCTTAAAAGTTTCCAAAGTTGCCCCTCTTAAACCACTGATCGTCACAGAGTGTACAATGCGATCTAGCTTTAGTATGGTTGCCACATCCCTACTAGTAATGTTCCCGTGTTTATTTTCCAAATGATGTTTGAGTCCAGAAGGGAAGCTATGTCCCAGGACGAAGACCGATTTGGCGGCATAGCATGGTATGGGTTTGTATGAGGCCATGGTGAAATCGGGTTTATAGTGGGAAAAATGCACTCATTTGGTACTCACTGTGTTGTCGAGATTTGCTTGATGGTATATCTTGAAGATGATATGGGTAAAAAGTGTGGATGGCTGTAGGTAATGGAGATATTTGGCGATAGAAAAATGTTCTGTGGAGCTAGTGATGCGGTGGTAGTAATGGCGTCGACCAAGATGTAAACTTCCGGTGGTGTATGGGGAAAAAGTTTGGTCGTCGGTGTTTAGGGAATATTGTCCCACACAAATTTCCTCTCGCAAGCTAGAGAGGCAAACATTGTTGATACCATTTCTTACAATCAGAGAGTCATTTTAACATAATATAATATCAAGGTTTGAAATCATAATTTTGATAGACAACTGTTTATTATTCATAATGAAATTGATTCGTAAAAACAAATGTAATATCTAAATTATCAATACGTTACGGTTATAAATTAATCCATGAACATAAAATAGGTTTATTTAGATCTGCCGCACCTCGCCGACCTTCTCCTCTTCCCTTCCTCTCCGTTTCCTCTTTTATCTCCCTTCCCTCGTTTCCTTTCTTCTGGCTGGACACAGGTTTCTTCCACTGGAATACAAGCATTAATAACTGTATCCAGTTCCTGTCCCGCATCTATATCCTCCTCCCCATCCTCGATCCCTTCCCCACCATCCCCTTCATCTTCACTGTCCGACCCATAATATTCAGCCAATTCTACATCAACCAATTCTGCTTCATTCTCTTTACTTACTATCAAATTATTTTCATCCTCCGGAATGTCTTCCACCAAGGCCTCATTTTTTAATGCAGCTATGTTCAACTTTTCCCAGCCGTCACACTTGGGAACCAGATTTTTTAAAATAGAACAGTCATCACAGAAGCAGGAAATATTGCGAACATACAAATTCCCATCAAAGGGACATACCATATATAGGAATATCTTGGGTAAAGAGGGTTTTTTTCTTAAAAACAAAACAAAAAAACCCTCTTTATTAATACCTATCCTGCCATCTTGCTAATGTATGACCTGAGGTTAACCGTAGGGTTATCGAGCTGATAAGAAAAATTATTACACCCCTGTGCAGTTGCTTCCTATACCTTCAGCATTGTATGCCACACTTGCTCAAGGTGGTGCATAACATGTAAATTATGCCACCCTTGGCGCATACAACAAGTAGGTCCGGCAGCTATGCCTGATCACCAGAAGTCAAATTGTGTATTAATGAGCCAGCGATCGCTCACCCAATAGCGAATCGGGTTGCGAATAGGACATGCCCCTTAATTGTTGTCACTCATGGCAGTGTCAGTGTCAGCAGAGGTTGGCTGAGAAGGAGGATCGTAGGGCTTATGGGAAGCACTCTAGCTGTAGCTAGCTGTTTATATTCTACGTAAATATACTTTCAAAATGTTCTACCTATAATGACATTAAAAAATGTTATTTTGCTAAAGTATATCGATATAGACCCACCGTGAACAAAGATCCTATAGCGAATCGGTAGCGAATTGAACACGCCACTTGCTGTCACTTAGCGTGCCTTGTGTGGCAGTGGCGTGTAGCCTACAGATCATTGCAGAAGGCCCGATCATTTTCCCTAAATTCATGGTAACTGTCTTATCAACTTGAATATAAATTATAATATGTATACACTTCCCAGCTCACTGTGTAGTGATGTATTCAAAACCCGCCATTCAAAAGTAAAGAAACACAGTGTTTTTTGTTCGAAATTTGCACACCACACACAGTCAGAGCCGTAGCATGGTTAATCGCCCACTCGAACATTTTACCGATTTTCTCTGGGAATAATAGAGCTAGGGACTCATATGTAAACATGCGATTTTGCTAAAGTATATCGCCAATAGGCCTAATAATTTATTTTATTAACTAGCCACAGGCTGTGACTGACAAGGCTCTGATCGAAGAATTAGCACTCTGCACCAGAGGGACTATTTTCTTCATCTTTCACAAAATACATACAAAATGGCAGAGGGACAAACACTGAAATCGATTATTTTCTTGGATTCCTTCATATCTTTTTATTTATGAAAAATAAAAAGGGGTGTAATAAATATGTAATGTACCTAGGGGTCAGTCTGTCGAAGTAGTATACATCTCGGTTGCATCTCGGTTGCAACCTTGATGCATACTACTCCTAGGTACATTACATCTATTTAGTTCTCTTCAGAACCACCACGTGGCGCCACTATAAGTGCTTATTCGAAAGAGAGTACATATTAGACGTTTAACCAGCAGAGCGAACACTTTTTGCTGTTCCATAAAAACATCTCCGAGGATATTCCACCTACATTTTTTAACACAATTGAAAAAACTTCTTTTTTTTTTTGGTTTCAATGTCTGCTTCTAGAGTTCTCCAGAGTCTCCTTTCCTCTTTGTCAGCCCGTTTGGGTCAGATTTTCAGAAAATGTACAATTGGCAGCTGTACACTTTTAGTAAATTCTTCTAAATTAAGCTGCAATTTGGTCAATACTATGTAAATTCGAGTATATTTGGCATTGCATTGATTCTAGCAATCAGTTTAGCTAGGTTGAACTGTATTTTGAACTTTATTTTCGTCTAAATTTTGAGTTATTTGAGAGGATTGGCGAAGTTGAATTGTACATTTTCTGAAAATCTGACCCGTTTAATGCTATGTGAATGGATTACGACTCTAAATCTTGATTTAAATTGATATAAGGCACACTTGGTATTCACATTACCTTCGTCAAATAATTTCTGCCTGTGTATAAAGCGGCTTTTATCTGAAGAAAAATCCAATTTATCACTCGAGAATTGAGGTTAGTACATTCGATTCCCAATAATATATCCTTCGGGCTGATTACAAAATTGTTCCTTTTTCTATGTAGAATCATTTTACCTTTTTGGTCGATATTCAGGTGACCAGAATCATATATGAATCAATATACATCTTTCCACAGCATGTTGGTTTTCTTGCAGGTTACAAAAAAAATGAGTTATATCGCCCTCGAAGCTACAGTAGTTACATTTTCTTTCTTTTTTTATAGTAATATCACATAAATATTTATTACAAGTAATAACTCTGTGAATCACCTTATACTGAAAGGCATGAATTCTGGTCTCAGTACATACTTCATAAGGCAGTTTGAACAACATTTTCCAGTCGATTAGATCAAATTGTTGGTCATTTAAATCCAATAACTTCTGCCATCCGTTCAACTTTTCTCTCTTGACTTTGCGTAATAATGCCAGATTGTTATGTATTATTTCAGAGTAGCAAGTTGAAATATCAATCTGCGTTCCAGCGATATTCACATTTAAAGTACCATTCAGGGGTCTGTCGCCTTGACATTTTATTACATTCATCCATTTCCTAGGGATTGCATCCCTTATTAAAGAGGCTTGACTTTTCCCTTCAGAGATTTTCGATAAAATGCTTTTAGTTCAGGGGAAAATCTGGTAACAAATCTGATGATTAGACCTACAATAGCTAATTAATACTGCGACTTTATAGTTTGTTTGTTTGTTTTACTTTATTTGGCTAATGCCCTGCCAGCGAGTCTAATTCTCCCCAGTAGTGGGAGGTTTCCAGACTCTGCTGGACACGGTGGTAGTGATTTAGATCAATATAAGAGTCAGTTCTTTAGAAAATGTATAATCGGTAGATCTATAAATTTAGTAAATTCTCCTAAATTAGGCTGAAAAATGGTCAATACTAATTATATATATCTGAGTATATTTGGTACTGTGTTTATTCAAACAATCTGTTTGGTTATGTTGAACTGAATTTTGAACTTTATTTTTGACTGAAATTTGGGTTATTTGAGAAGATTGGTGAAGACGAATTGTACATTTTCTGGCGATTTCACCCATGACACATTAATGTACATCAGAGGGAGACGCAAGTAATGAAATAGTTTGGTATCTTTGGGTCACAGCTCCTCAGTATAAATAAAAAAAAAATAGGTGTGTTTCCGATTTATCTTGTTTGTTTGTTTCTTTTAATTTTATTGTAAGGTCATACATGTATGATATTTTCAGCCTATGTCTATGTTTACAAAAATGTTACCTTGATATTCACGTAAATTACAACATCAATTAGAATCAGATCATATAAAATTAAGAGTCTACATCTACCCTTAGAATAATCACATATACATATGGTTACATAAGTTAATTAATTACATAAGGACCATATTAATATACAGCATGTTTTTGGGATTTTACATGTAATAAGATAAGAACATGATGACAAATTGGTGACGGAAATTTTTGATCAGCGCATAATCGGAGAGACCAAAATCTCAGATATTTCCGATTATCTGGCTGAAAACTAGGTACGGGGTTGTAACTGTTTTTCTATTTCTTTTTAGGAAACCACCTTCCAGGAACTTTAAAAAATGTCTATTTCATAACAATAGTTGTTTTAAGCAAGGAAAACGTGCTTTTTGACTGTTTCGGGTTCATACATGTAGGAGGTATGGAAATTCGCTTCGACGGCGCATAGCCTCGGGTCAGTAGCTGTGCCCATTACCGGTTCAAGGATATCCCCTATAAATTGAAGGACAGCTTCCCCTGTTTGCCTACGAGCCTGAGGAGCCGTTCTTTATTTAAATACGTCTATGAACATTTCCATCTTATGAGCCTCAAAATCGAGCTATAACCATACAAGTGTTTACACATCTGGAGGGACGGGAACCAACTCTTTTTTTACACTCCTTTATTTTCACTTTCTTATTATTCCCTCTTTTTCTCTTATTTCATTTCTAATTTCCAGGTCTTCTTTCTATCCTCACGTTCCTTGCTCTTCTTTTCTCATCTGCTATCTAGCTCTTCTCTCCATCTTCGTTATCTTGTATCTGCTCATATCTCGTCCTATCTCCTCATTATTTCACTTTCTCTGTGACGGTCCTCTCTTCCTACATACATATACATGTGACTGTAGTGGGTCCATTTCGGTTTGAGACATTCTTGCCAGTTGCCAGCCTTCATGATCGCTATCACAGCCACAGTCCATCCCTGGCCTGTGGTTATCCTGCCAGCACTCTCCCCTGGGTTGGGGGCGGCTGTCGTATAGTCTAAATCCTTGCCGTCCAACTCTTGATGACGACCGACTGCTGCTGCCTGATGGACCTACTTTCACCACTGTATCTCTATGTTTTTTAATGTCTACCTTTGGTTATATTAATTTGTACACTATCGGTATGATTTAACTCCTTTAAGATGGGTATTTTACCTTATTTCACTTTTATATAATTCTTTAAATATCTCTGACCTTTTATAAATCTCTATAGTTGCCTCCTCCTGGGTGACCTTAGCTAGCGCACTCAGCTAACAACCTTTTCTTGGTCGATTTGTGTATTTGTGTATTTTTACCTTCACAATAGCCTGTCAGACCGCCCGCCATTTGAGCTGTTTCTGACGATTTTTCATTATTTTTCATGTAAATAAGTTTCAGGGTACAAACCCGTGATTATTAGGTCGGGAAAATATTATTTTCTCTATCTAAGGTGATGGTTACCTCCGGGAATATCTGGTGATCATTTTCCATTATTTTATTACGTAATATTACGTATTTCCCCCTCTATTAAGGCCTTTTCCCATAACATTTAATTACAAGACCCTCCAAAAATCACTATATGGGTCAGATTTTCAGAAAATGTACATTTGGCAGCTGTACACATTTAGTAAATTCTGCTAAATTAGGCTGCAAATTGGTCAATGCTAGGTAAATTCGAGTATATCCAGCATTGCATTGATTCTATCTATCTGTTTGGCTAGGTAGAACTTTATTTTCGTCTGGAATTTGGGTTATTTGAGAAGATTGGTGAGGGCGAATTGTACATTTTTTGTCCTAGACTGCAGAAATACTTCAAATAAACACTCCAGGCTCACAGCCTCTCAGATCAGATAAGAATCATATGTCAGTGATTGGACGCCTACTGCACTAATCAATTTTCTGGCCCAGGAGTAGGCGCCCTAATGGTATTTTAATCGCACTTTGCAGTCCTAATAAGATTATAATGTCACTTTGCGGTTAGGAGCAAGAGGCTTTCCCTCAGTTTGAAGGGACTCTCTCAACTTTGAGCCTATGCTGTGAGGGCCATTTTGGTAATTTATTCTGCAAAATCTGGACATTCTTTCTGTAATACCCTGTACAGGCTGTCAAAATGCTGTTTTGCCATTTGAGGCAGGTTGACGAGGTAGGGTGCTGATTTAGCAACTATTGCCTCGGAGATGAGCGAGAGCTCTTGTCCCGTCGATAGCGCCAATACCTGCAAAATACATGTATACAGGTTAACTAACAAGTTTGTTGAAGGAGTGTGAATATTGCACGAGTTGCGTAGCAACTAAGCGACTGAAACAAACAAGTTAGTTAACAGATTTATTATGCATACTTTCAGTCATGAAAATAGAAAAAAAATCGAGTCATAAATTTGAAGTTTTCCAGTAATCTTAGTTAAAAAAAAGATGGTTGCCTGACAACCCCACGTAAATCACTAGTGAAATACGCACTATGCGTAAATCACTCTAGATACGTTGTTTTCAGAGCAACACGTGTATGATAAATGCACATAGATAAATTATGAGCTGCTGAAATTGGCAGTCCTTCCTCCTAAATTTAATAATTGAATCGATTTAGAATACATAAGAGCTCATTTTGATTTGAAGTACTTTGATTTGACACTACTCCTGATTTGACACTACTCCTGATTTGACACTACTCCTGATTTGACACTACTCCTGATGAAGGGCAAGTAAGCCCGAAAGCCTTGAGTTAAAGGCAAACGCTACTATCTAGTGGAAAATGAAAATAAATGTGTAGTGAATCAGCAGCTTCCCTGGTTGATGTACCACCAATTGCCACCACTACCCTATAGAGGGAGCCACCACAGCAAGCAGAGGGACTACCACAGCAAGCAGAGGGATGCTTCACCCAAGTTCCACTAGGGCGGCGCCACCATTCAGCACAAACCTATATTCCAGCCAGCTGTCATAGAACCCAGGCTTAACAGTACTAGTAGAGACACCGTTTTACACAGACCTGCAGATATGTACACTACCCAGTACAGGGCCAACTTCCACTTGTTCTTATACTTGAGCATACTAGTTTACTCTAGGTTCTCTTGTTGGGCCACTTAGCTTCTTGTAACTCAGGCTATGAGTAATAAAGCTTTGCAGCCCCTGCTATTGCAGCTCTGACTTGGTTATTTGTTCCGACTGCGCAGAACTATCCTGGGTTCATTACATTGGAGCCGTGACCAGGCACTGTTACTCTGTTTCAGTGACCTAAAGGGATATTCTGGTTATGGAACATCTTGACCGGTGCAGGCTGGTGCAGGCTCACGATTTCCGTGAGATCGTGGATTTCCGTGAGATCGTGGATTTCCGTGAGATCGTGGATTTCCGTGAGATCGTGGATTTCCGTGAGATCGCGGATTTCCGTGAGATCGCGGACTTCCGTGAGATCGCGGACTTCCGTGAGATCGCGGACTTCCGTGAGATCGCGGACTTTCGTGAGATCGCGGACTTTCGTGAGATCGCGGACTTTCGTGAGATCGCGGATTTCCGTGCAGCAGACCCTTGCAGGCTTGTGCCAGTTCATGGTATCGTTGGGAGCTCCACCTGGGCCGACGATAGTTGCATGAGATTCGTATCCATGGAATTCATTTCCATAGGATTCATGCCAGTTCATGGTATCGTTGGGAGCTCCACCTGGGCCGACGATGGTTGCAAGAGATTCGTATCCATGGAATTTGTGTCCGCAGGATTGTTTCCATGGGATTTGTGTCTGTGCAACTTGTATGCATGAGATTCATGGCAGTATGATTTGTGATATTTGTGTCCGCGTGACCTGTATCCATAGTTCATGGCTATGACTCATGTATACTCATGAATACTGGAATCTGCATCGTAGCTATTATCGCACATTGCATTTGCTTGCGGGATCGCTCCAAAGCTGTCTCCAACTAGGTTGTCATCACCTTTGGAGGGGGGCGGGTGACTCCTCAAGCAGAAATGTGCGAGTACTGGAATCTTACAGAAGGAGTCGGAGGAGGCTCATATTTTGTGAGGTCTATGGGGAAACCCATGTACGATGTTAGTCGTACCAATCTGGATATGGCCATGTTTGTGTCTCAGGGTTGGAATCCCGTACGGAATATAGGCTCTTCTGCCCCACAATTGTGTCAGCTTGGGCTGATACAGTGTGGTTATAGGATGAGTTGTTTCCGTACGAATAGGATTGGTCAGCCTGAGCAGGGAACTGCCCGTAAATCCAGGTTGTTTAGTCCTACTTTGGATTGGTGGGGAATACTCTGTATTCCCATGTCTCACTGAAGACAGAGAAGTCTAGTCACAACCGGACATCTTGTGCGGCTGTGTTCTGGGGTTGAATCTTGTGGGCGCTACTCATGTTGGGATGAGTGGGACACAGATTCAGGTTGCAGCAATGACATGATATTGCAGTCATTGGGCCGCTTTCCATGATTGGGAGCAGGTTTATAGATCTGTATGCATGTGGCTGTACCCTTCCAGAGCACCAGGATGTGTGTGTGTGACAGTTTCTTGACACCCTGTGAGAAGGAGTGTCTCTCATTGAGTTTGGTACTCTTTGAGCCTGTTTGTCACGATAGCTGTGACACATGAGTTAACGGAAACTCATGTCCGAAAGGACACTTCAGAACTTTCCCTTGGTTCGTGCCTTTTAGGGCGGCCGGGATAGGCTATCTGGACAGAGTGAGACGGAGACCTGTAGTGTAACCGCTATGTAGTGTGAAAAGATACACGCATGTGGGCACTAACGAGGAATACGAAGTCTTGGTCAGTGATGTCAGAGCGCCAAACAATGTGTTGGCGAGGCTGAGTGTGATACTGTTAAGGTCATTATGCTTGTAGCAGGCCAGCTGCAGGTGAATGGCTATGTGTCACGGATCTGACTTGTCTAAGATGCCGATCTTC
Source organism: Sthenelais limicola (assembly GCA_942159475.1). Classification (NCBI taxonomy): domain Eukaryota; kingdom Metazoa; phylum Annelida; class Polychaeta; order Phyllodocida; family Sigalionidae; genus Sthenelais; species Sthenelais limicola. The sequence goes on along the minus strand of OW804099.1, from coordinate 18,344,898 downwards.
GGCTGCTTTTCCCATTTGACGTGGTAGCAACTGCGGATGATGGCACGTTCTGGTTACTATAATTATGTGCTATGAGCGGAGAATTTTGTTTGACGGGTGTAACTACCTCACTTGTCTTCAAAATTCAAGGATTCTCTTGCTCGCAAACCCACTTGCGAGTGTCACCCTTGTAACAAAAGGGATGCGATCTTTGACTTTGGGGTCGCCAGGCGTTTGTACCCAAGCAGATGCCTGCCTGGTAGTCTAGAGGGCTGGACTCCATTTGGCGCTATAATGATAGTGAGACTGGGCCATCGACTCTACTCCTCAATGGCGGCAAGAACATGAAAGGTTCATTGACCGCAGGCGAGAGTGGGTGTCGACAGCATTTCCACGGGAGGATTTGCGATTGGCTACATTCGGAGGCTCGGATCAGGCGATGTAGGGCTCACATCAGTGGGTGTGAAGCTACTTCCGAATAGGGTCAGCTACATTATGGAGCCAGGTGTTGGGCTTGAGGCGGAAGGTCTTATATCAGGGTTTGCGATATATATTTATCGTTTACTCAATGATACAGTATAAGCTGCCCGTATTGAGCTCTACCAGGGTTTCAATAGTCATGCTGTGGGAACTTCCCATGGCTTCCGCGTATATGGTCGCGGACAGATTTTGTGTTGAGACTGCTCACGCTGGGGGCATCCCAACACAACCAATGCATGACAGTTCCCCTCTGGGGGCAGTCATGGTGAGAAATGATGGCAATAAGGTAGCTATTGTTTTTGGTGACTCTTTGGACCCTCCTGACGGGGGGCTCCATTGGTCATACCTGCATCATGAATGCAGCTGCATAAGGCAACCAGATTCTGTGGGCATGGATGATGGCAGCCTAACGCGTGGACCCTCTGTTGGTCTCTGTTTCCTGCTAGGCTGAGTGGAGATGTGGTCCCAGGCATGGGTAACACTCTGAGGAGGCCGGTGCCGTAGGAGGCATAAAGTGGGAAGACAGGAGATACAGGCGGTCTGGGGGCTATCGCAACCTCCTTCCTTACCCATAGCAGTATGGGTAATGGCTCTCCACACTGCGAGTGTGGATTTGGTTTTCCGTGGATTCGGCCACGGGAGCCAGAGAAAAAAAAAAAAAAAAAATACACAACGAGAAGTACGCAGGGCTGAGTGAGGGAAGCGACTCACAACGCTATACGATGGTTGCAATAGATCAAATTGCGAGAAGGTGGAGTGGGGATACAAGTGTGGTTCCATGAATTTGGACAGTCCTACGATTAGACTGAAGAGCTGCCACATTCGCTTGTACGATCACTCCTGCTGGAACGCATTCCGTGTTTGCCAAGTAGAACCATCTTAGAAAAAAAAAATAGAGACAAAGACTTCCGTTCTTGCGGGCAAGAGAGGGAGCAAACAATTTCGGATCAACAATTCATCTTAACCGTCTTGTATGGTTACTAGTGTTTGGTCTCTGACTAGAGCACTTAGCTAGCTGAGCTTCAGCTGTGCTACTGTCTAACAAAATCTCTCGTGAGGTTTGTTAGGACATGTATCCGCGATGTGGGTTTACCATTCATGTGGGAACTCCCGTCCGTGATGTGTGTAGCTTATGGTTCGCATTTGTGAATTATAACTTCAATACAAATATGCTATATTATTGTATTGTCTCAGGTTACATTTGTAAGCTTGCAGGAACACTCCAAAGCTGTCTCCAACTAGGTTGTCATCACCTTTGGAGGGGGGCAGGTGACTCCGCAAGCAAAAATGTGTGACCAGAGAGCTGTTGCCATGAGAGCACTACCACGTGCCCGTGAGATCGCGGACTTCCGTGAGATCGCGGACTCATGAGATCGTGGACTTGTGTCTGTGAGATCGTCTCCGTGACTCATGTCCATGACCCTTGTCTGTGACTCATGTCCTTGACTTGTGTCTGTGAGATCGCGGACTTCCGTGAGATCGCGGACTCCCGTGAGATCGCGGACTCATGAGATCGCGGACTCGTGTCTGTGAGATCGCGGACTCGTGTCCGTGAGATCGCGGACTCGTGTCTGTGAGATCGTCTTCGTGACTCATGTCCATGACCTATGTCTGTGACTCATGTCCTTGACTTGTGTCCGTGAGATCGCGGACTTCCGTGAGATCGCGGACTCGTGTCCGTGAGATCGCGGACTCGTGTCCGTGAGATCGCGGACTCGTGTCCGTGAGATCGTGTCAGTGACTCTTGTCCGTGACTCATGTCCTTGACTCATGTCTGTGAGATCGCGGACTTCCGTGAGATCGCGGACTCGTGTCCGTGAGATCGCGGACTCGTGTCTGTGAGATCGCGGACTCGTGTCTGTGAGATCGTCTCCGTGACTCATGTCTGTGACCCTTGTCCGTGACTCGTGTCCTTGACTCGTGTCCGTGAGATCGCGGACTTCCGTGAGATCGCGGACTTGTGTCCGTGAGATCGTCTCCGTGACTCGTGTCGGGACTTGTGTCTATGACTCATGCATGCTTGCATGATGTCGACTTTTGATTTACTTAAAATCAGAGAGACTAGGACATATTTGATATGTACCTATGATGTTTATCATGTTAACCAGAACCACTAAGGCGAGGTGACATGATTTAGTTCCCCTCGGAACAGGATGAGAGTTGTGCTGCCTCTGTGCAGCAGACAACCTCTCTGCCAGTGCCGCACTCAGTAAGGGCACTGCTGTGAAATCTTGATCTTGCTTCTGGGCTACATGGTCCAAGTGCCACACTTAGTAAGGGCACTGCCATGAAATCTTGATCATGCTTCCAGGCTACATGGTTAACATGCCACACTCAGTAAGGGCACTACCATAGACCTTGGACCTTATACCAGACCTCTGATATGGGGACTACCCGTGAGATGCCAGTGAGCTGCTGGACCACTTCTGGTTCGAAGTAGCTCCAACTCAGCGCTCTCCGGCTCAGTTGTCGCCACTCCAAAGGGGGCAATGTAGTGAATCAGCAGCTTCCCTGGTTGATGTACCACCAATTGCCACCACTACCCCATAGAGGGAGCCACCACAGCAAGCAGAGGGACTACCACAGCAAGCAGAGGGATGCTTCACCCAAGTTCCACTAGGGCGGCGCCACCATTCAGCACAAACCTATATTCCAGCCAGCTGTCATAGAACCCAGGCTTAACAGTACTAGTAGAGACACCGTTTTACACAGACCTGCAGATATGTACACTACCCAGTACAGGGCCAACTTCCACTTGTTCTTATACTTGAGCATACTAGTTTACTCTAGGTTCTCTTGTTGGGCCACTTAGCTTCTTGTAACTCAGGCTATGAGTAATAAAGCTTTGCAGCCCCTGCTATTGCAGCTCTGACTTGGTTATTTGTTCCGACTGCGCAGAACTATCCCGGGTTCATTACAAATGTCATTTGTCTGAAACTTTGAAATTTGATTCTTGAAGTGTTTCTGGTCATAAAGATGGAAACAAGAATTACAAGCATAAGCTTGTATAAAGCGGGCTTTTAATTATTCGAATTATATATGATAATTATAATGTAATTATAAGTAAAAATTAAGTATATTTTTTATTATAAGTATAAATATAGGTCGATTACATAATTATAATTATAATTAAAAATATGAATATATTAGAGTAAGGGGGTAGGGATGTGGAGAGGAAAAGTACCATCGACCATATGACAACTCATAAAATATCCTCATAAAAATCAGATTTCCAACGAACTTAACAAGAATTTCACCATGAGACTTCATATCCAGATCGACAGGCTTGTTTTACATCGCATCAGCTAGATTTAAAACAATGAGATGCTATAATTAATCTGTAATAATTAATTTTCAATGAACCAGCTGACTTCTACGTCGTAAGAATTCAAAATGGCTACCATACCTAGTTTATTAAAATACCTGAATCCTTTCAACCTTGGCGAAATAACCCTACGTGACTACAGAGCATTCTTATGAATATTTTTTAACAATATCACCTTCATCTTGAACGTAGCCTTATCAGATTAATGACTCAACGATTCAGTCTCAATATTCCTCCCTGTTCGAACATTTTCTGGCCTTTGTCTGGCTTAATAATATATCCGCCATTGACAAGGCAATCGTTTTAACACTAAAGCCTATGAAAAAACATTTAGACATCGAATATCTCAATGATATCGCCGACTGACATGACTCTATACTAACCCTATGGGCGTAATCCACGTCCTAGTCGGCACCGATATTTTTCTTAATAATGACCAAAATGTTTCCAGAAACATTTAATATGATAGATTTCAACGTGTGGACAAAATATCCACCGTGAAACAAGCAAGTTCTCTTTTATTTTCATCATTATTCGATGCGCAAATCGTTGCAATGATTTGCAGAATTTGACAGTGGTCAGCCATCTTGGAATCTCGACGTATTCCTTAATATAGAATAGCGAAATTAGAACCAAAAATATCCGCTCAATTTTCAATTTTAGAATATCTGAATCGACAATAATGTTTATTTTGAAGCAAAGATGGGTCAGACATATTTATTTGTTCACAAATTTGTGTAACCATCGAGAAAACGACTGCGTTCAGACGGGTCACTGAATGCTTAAAGAATGCCTCAAAGAATTCCGCAACGCCGATCTACATTTTCGTCGTTTTTTCTTGAAATACACAATATTTTTTGTTCCAAATCATGCTAAATATCTTTTTTTAAGAAAAGAGGCCTAACTATGCCTTTAAAAACGATTTTTAAAGCTTTATTAAGCATAGAATTGAAGGAAAATTGAAGGAATCTTAATGAACTATCTTAATCCTTCTTGATTATGTTAATGTATCTTAATGACAGGTCACGTGACCCTACTGCGTATAAAAAGGTAACCGCATCTAACTGGTCAGTCAGTAAACCAGAGGATTTTGTACTGAACAGAACTACAGCTGTTTTTCCATTGATCTGGTGATCATTGGACCTTTAAACCTTTTTCTACCCCTACACCTAGAGATTTGCTGGACGATTTTCAAGACTCTTCTACCATTGGTTTCAACAATTGAAAATATCATAGGAATTGGTCTTTAAAAATGGTTTTCATGGAGTCTTCACCTCATCTCACTGGAATTATTCAAGTTGTGCTTTACAGGATCATTCTCAAAAGGAATTTGCTCTGAGAATGGATCCTAATTTTGAGATTTTGAAAAATTCTCAAATTTGTGTGTGTGTGCCAAATGGATGTACGAAATAAGGGCTTCTAGCACTCAAATGGAATTTTTATGTGTGTGTGCCATATGGATGTACGAAAAAGGGCTTCTAGTACTCAAATGGAATTCCTTGAAGCATGGAAACCAGTGGAAATGCATCTTCTTACGAAGTGCATTGGACTTAAAACTGTAAGTTATCTCTAACCTCCACACCTCCACTAGCTTTCACTGCATCTCTTATTCCAGAAAATTTCGACAGTGTGCACAAGTACATTGTGTGTGCCAAAGTACATTGTGTGTGCCAAAGTACATTGTGTGTGCAAAAGTACAGTGTGCACACACAAGTACAGTGTGCACACACAAGTACAGTGTGCACACACAAGTACAGTGTGCACACACAAGTACAGTGTGCACACTGTATGCACACACAAGTACAGTGTGCATAGTGTGCACGCACAAGTACAGTGTGCAGAGTGTGCACGCACAAGTACAGTGTGCACACTGTATGCACACACAAGTACAGTGTGCACAAGTACAGTGTGCATAGTGTGCACGCACAAGTACAGTGTGCAGAGTGTGCACGCACAAGTACAGTGTGCAGAGTGTGCACGCACAAGTACAGTAAGTACAGTGTGCACACACAAGTACAGTGTGCACACTGTATGCACACACAAGTACAGTGTGCACAAGTACAGTGTGCAGAGTGTGCACGCACAAGTACAGTGTGCAGAGTGTGCACGCACAAGTACAGTGTGCAGAGTGTGCACACACAAGTACAGTGTGCACACACAAGTACAGTAAGTACAGTACAGTGTGCACACACAAGTACAGCGTGCACACACAAGTACAGTATAGCCACAAGTACAGTATAGACAGAGAAGGGGAGAGAGGTGGGGGGGGGGGGGGGGGGGGGGAGAAGGAGGGGGAGAAGGATGGATTGAAGGATGGATTGAAGGATGGATTGAAGGATGGACTGAAGGATGGACTGATGGACCGAATTAATTTTTTTTAAATTAATTTTTTTTTTTTTTTTTTAATTATTTATTTTTGTTTAACGGCGGCCTAGATACAGTTGACAGACCTATAAACAGAATCGTTCATTTGGGACTTTAAGTAAGAGATATATTAAGGATTAACTAACACTACAGACTGTTTTCCCTTATACACTGGAAATACTAACCTATCAATAACTGGAACAGTCTGACTTCATAAGAGGCTTTACATGTATACAATGGGTCACCGTGCTCAATTTTTAATTAGAGTGCTTCAAAAGTTGGTATCTCAAAAGAACCAATGAGGATCAAAAGGGGGGCTCATTTTGGAGTACCTCGACTTCATAGTTCATATTTGCTATTTATATTCCCTCAATTTAAGTAAGGTTAACAGTTTTAGAGAGAGTATTATTTTGCCAATAATTCTATGCCTCTTTTTTATAGAATGCATGGTTATTTTTATTCTGAAAACAAAAAATATGAAATGCAAATTTCAAATTAAAAACTCGAAAAAACCCACTTTTTTTCACTAATTTAATAAAAACATTTTTTTCCTCTCTCATCGAAATTAAATGTCATTTTTCTGATTCTTTAGTATATGGTTTTTGAAGTATGTGTGTTCATAAAACTGAAAAAAAAATAATGGGTCACCGTGCTAGTTTCTGAATTATGGGGCTTTGAAACATGGCATGACAACCATAAAATCTGCTGTTTCAATGTGTTCTATGTTTCCTAAACATGTCTATTTCAAACAGCTACAATTATTTTTTTAGCGTGATGACATACATTTTGTTCCCTATATATGTGTAGAATATTACCTGCACTATATGTGTAGAAAATTTTGGGACATTAGGAGTTTTCATTTTTGTTTTATTCCCAAAACCGTGAAAGAAAAATGCAGCACTTCCCAATAGACTTGCATACTAAATGGGTACAACTGAGGGTACCCACAGTCAGCTCAGTTCCCCAAACATGTCTATTTCAGACAGCTATAAAAAAAAATCTAACTCGATGACATATGTTTTTTTCCCTTTTAATATGTAGTATATAACCTGCACTATATGTTTAGAAAGTTTTGGGACAGTAGGAGTAGCCATTAATTGTTTGTTTTATAAATGGGCCGTTTCCTCATAGACTGCAGTGCTAAAGCAATAGTACGTAAAATGCCCGTATATTTGGTATATGGAAAAGGGGGGCGTGGCAGTGAATAGTAGCGTTTGCCTTTAAATAATAAACAACATCAACTTTATTTAAAGAGCTTCTCTATGTCATCATCCATTACATCCTCGGTTCCCCCGATATAAAGCGATCTACCTTCCCCCTATTGATTTGAAGTATTCAAACATAAGAATACCACACAAGAAATGTAATCTGGAGATGGAAATATGAGAGTATATATACTTATTGTTTCTTCCATTAAGTATGAAGGAATATAATTGTACAGGTCTGTCTATTAACACACGGTGGTTTACAGCTGCACTCTCAGCTAACGTCGGCCAAAAACTAAACATTTTCTACTTATATTTATACATATTTACAATTCACCTTCACCAATCCTCTCAAATAGCCCGCATTTAAGACAAAAACGAGCTTCAAAATGCAGTTTAACATAATGGAACTGATACTTTAAATCAATGCGATACCAAAATACACTCAGATATACCCGGTATTCATCATTTTCTTAGCCTAATTTAGCAGAATTTCCTAAATGTGAAGAGCTGCCAATTGTACATTTTCTGAAAATCTGACCCATTTGTGTCTTGAAGTCATACTGGACATCGTGCTCTTTCTTGTCTATGTCCCTTTAAATGTACATAGATTGTAAATCCACTCATCTACTTTAAGATGGAAGTCTTTTACTGTTACATAACAGGTATTTGGCATCTGTCCGAGATGAAAATGTACAATCTTCAGATCTACACATTAAGTATATTCTGCATAATTAGGCTGTAAAATGATAGATACTAGGTATATCTGAAGATATTTGATATTACCTTGATTCAAACTATCTGTTAGGTTATGCTGAACTGAATTTTGAACCTCATTTTTCACTTAAATTTGGGTTATTTGAGAGGATTGGTGAAGGTGAATTGTACATTTTCTGGCGATTTAACCCAAAGAGAGAAGTTTATTTACCTGGGACATGGCAAGTCGTTCCAGGTAGTAGAGGGCATCTATGCCTTCTGCGACAGACGCGCTGGCAGACAGGATGCCATGGTTACCCATCATCAGGATCTCCTTATCGCCAAGTTCTCGCGCCAGGCGAGATCCTTCTTCCACATTGTCCCCGTAGCCGCCAAAGCCCGTGTCATAAGCGATCTTATTGTAGAAGCGTATGGCTGTCTGGTGGCACAGTAGGATCCGGGGGTCTTTCAGACAGGCTGTTGGCAAGTAAACATTGCATTAATCAAGGGATCTCATAGATAAGTTCTTTAGTAATCAAATATCGCAATGTGTTGCAGGGAAATGAGTCACAAGTCGCAAAAAATGATATTTTTCAAAGTGTTTTTTTCTCACAAGATCCCTGTATTGAAATGTTCTGAGTTTTAGAGGGTTTAGCGCCTGGGGTCATATAAATTTATGTAACAAATTTCAGGACATTGTAATAAATATATCCTTGTATTAATGTACACAACAATCACACAATCAAACATTATTATTCAACTTAATATTCCTTATAATTACTTAGCAAGGAGGGATCATACTGACCTCCCCAACTCTCATTAACCACTCATTAACACACCATAATAATCATCATAACAAGGTTGCACCCTGGCTCTCCCATGGAGGAGCCGGCCTGGCGAGCAGCTCAGGACACGCCCCCCGCCGGTAGAGTTGCTCCTGGTCTTGCGCTCGACCCAGGAAGCTAGCATATTTTCTACAATGTCTCAAAATCCATATTTTGCGACTTATGACTCATTTTCCTAAAACGGATCACATATGTAATGTGTTTCGGGCAAATGTGTCCCAAATCGCAAAGAGGAGATTTTCCAAAGTGATTTATTCCCAAGATCTTTTTGTTTGAATGTTTTGAGTCTTGGAGGGCATAACACTTTAACTCATATACATACGTTATATAGAGTTTGTATTCAGTAATGAAAAATGTTACAGAAATGGACCAAAGACTTCTACTAATAGATCTTCCAGTATGCCCAACATACATGTACCAAATCTTAAGACGGTGTATTAAATACATACATGTCTTAGGGAAAAACCTGTTATTTCATCTCGTAAATATTTCATGTCTAAAAAAATCTTACATGAGTCGGTAGAGAGTAAATGAAGATCAAAAGAAAAATCTAAAATTGTTGATGTGTGGAAGAAAAGTCTAGAAAACAACAAAAAAAACTAAAAAAAAACCAAACTACAAGGGACGCGACATTGATGTCATTTTTTTTTAGATTTGTATGAGCCCAGATGGCAGCCTATGTTGAATAAAACCTTTTAAAAACAAAAAAAAGTGATTTGTTCACAAGGTGTATTTGTTGGAATGTTCTCACTTTTTGTGGGGTTTAGAATACATGTACTAAGTCTCAGTGCATTAAATATATCCTTGCAATTCTAAGGTCATTCTATAGAGTATATTTAGTTACTTTACTAGTAATGGTCCACCCAGAAATATTGCACACTTTTTTTTTCAAAAATAAAGATATCAAATTGAAAATATAGAAACACTTTTTAGATGGCCTACTGTTTACTATCATTAGGATCGGCTTGATCTCATCTTTTCATATGATGATATCTCAAATATCTCAAATATCTCTATATTTTCTGCGACTCATTTTTCTGTAAATCATCACGCTTTCTGGCCAGCCTCTGCATAGGTCAGCAAATACCAGGCAATTATTATATGGGTCAGATTTTCAGAAAATGTACAATTGGCCTTCACCAATCCTCTCAAATAACCCTCATTTCAAACAAAAATGAGCTTCAAAATGCTGTTTAACATAACAGAACTGATACTTTAGATCAATGCGATACCAAACATACTCAGATATATATCCCAAATTTATCATTTTTTTAGCAGAATTTAGCAGAAATTACTAAATATGTAGAGCTGCTAATTGTACATTTTCTGAAAATCTGACCCATATATGCAAACATCAAAGCAATGTGTACATGTATGTGCCCTTCTCCCTGTGTTTGTGCAGCAGCAGTCAAAGGCTGGATGGTGTAATATATGTGCTTTCTGGCCAGCCTCTGTATAGGTCAGCCCCACTCCCTCCCACTCCCCCACTCCCTCCCCCAACCCTCCTTCATTGAACAGCACAAACCTAGAGCAGTGGAGTATGGTGGATGTAGATGGAGAATGCATTTATGCCCCCCCCCCCCTCCCACTCCCCCCCCCCCTCCTTCAATGAACAGCACAAACCTAGAGCAGTGGAGTATGGTGGATGTAGATGGAGAATGCATTTATGCCCCACCCCCACTCCCACTCCCCCAACCCTCCTTCATTGAACAGCACAAACCTAGAGCAGTGGAGTATGGTGGATGTAGATGGAGAATGCATTTATGCCCCCACCCCCACTCCCACTCCCCCAACCCTCCTTCAATGAACAGCACAAACCTAGAGCAGTGGAGTATGGTGGATGTAGATGGAGAATGCCTTTATGCCCCCACCCCCACTCCCCCAACCCTCCTTCATTGAACAGCACAAACCTAGAGCAGTGGAGTACTGTGGATGTAGATGGAGAATGCATTTATGCCCCCACCCCCACTCCCCCAACCCTCCTTCATTGAACAGCACAAACCTAGAGCAGTGGAGTATGGTGGATGTAGATGGAGAATGCATTTATGCCCCCACCCCCACTCCCCCAATCCTCCTTCATTGAACAGCACAAACCTAGAGCAGTGGAGTATGGTGGATGTAGATGGAGAATGCATTTATGCTCCCCCCCCACTCCCACTCCCCCCAACCCTCCTTCATTGAACAGCACAAACCTAGAGCAGTGGAGTATGGTGGATGTAGATGGAGAATGCATTTATGCCCCCACCCCCACTCCCACTCCCCCCAACCCTCCTTCATTGAACAGCACAAACCTAGAGCAGTGGAGTATGGTGGATGTAGATGGAGAATGCATTTATGCTTGACGAGTGATCTGACACCATTGTGTATATGGAAGGCGGTACTCTCTGGTTGTCCACCAGCTCCTTCTACCACTTGTCCATCTGCAGATATGCCCAATAGGCTTGATGCAGTCACCTGCAAATATATATGTGAGTCAGATTCTCAGAAAATGTACAATTCACCTTCACCAATCCTCTCAAATAATCCACATTTAAGACAAAAATTTGCTTCAAAACATAGTTTAACATAACAAAACAAATACTTTAAATCGACACAATACCAAATATACCCAGATATACCCAGTACTCATCATTTTTCAACCTAATTTAGCAAAATTTCCTAAATGTGTAGAACTGCCAATTGAACATTTTCTGAAGATCTGACCCATATAAATGTTTCTATTTCCATTTCAAATACAATTACATCTCGAGAAAGAAGGAGAGAAAGAAGGAGAGACAGAAGGAGAGAAAGGAGAGCCCTATATGAATTACCCGTATACATAATGAGCTTACAAAGGTCAGTATTGAATGTTCTACTATATGGGTCAGATTTTCAGAAAATGTACAATTCACCTTCACTAATTCTCTCAAATAACCCCAATTTTAGACGTGAATAAAGTTCAAAATACAGTTCAACCTAACCAAACAGATTGCTAGAATCAGTACAATGCCTAATATACTCGAATTTACCTTGTATTGATCAAATTGCATCCTAGTTTAGCAGAATTTACTAAAAGTGTACAGCTGCCAATTGTGCATTTTCTGAAAATCTGACCCATATACATTATGATGTTAAAAACATGCCTTTCCTTCACCGAATATGAAGTCTTGTGAATTGTTTGTGGTGAAATAAATGCCTAGTACGGGGGGGGGGGGGGGGCGGGGGGGGATATATATGGCTCCTACTTGTACATCACCCTTAGGTATAAATTACATTTTTAAAAAAATTGAATTGAATAGAAATCAATAACATATGGGTCAGATTTTCAGTACAATTGGCAGCACTACACATTAGTAAATTCTGCAAAATCAGGCTTCAATTTGGTCAATAGTTGGTAAATTTGAGAATATTCGGCATTGCATTGATTCTAGCAATCTGTTTGGTTAGGTTGAACTGTAATTTGAAATTTTCGTCTGAAATTTGGGTTATTGGAGAAGATTGGCGAAGTTGAATTGTACATTTTCTGAAGCTCCCGGCCTCCCTCTCAGCATGCATTTCTAAGAAGACAGACAGCTGAGACATCTACCGGACCCCAGGCGTACTAATGATGTAGGCCTACATTCTCGTCATCTAGTGTATGTAGAAGAAACTAAAGTTCAAAATACAGTTCAGCCTAACCAAACAGATTGCTAGAATCAATACAATGCTGAATATTCTCAAATTTACCTAGTATTGACCAAATTGCAGCCTAATTTAGCAGAATTTACTAATTGTGTACAGCTGCCAATTGTACATTTTCTGAAAATCTGACCCAATTAGTGATCAGATATCACAGAGTAGCACCATCAACCAATCAGCAGCCTGCTTGTGTCTGGACGATAAGCGACCTCAGTGGCGGCACCTATGTTGCCGTCTCGGTAACTCCCCTGAGATTTGGTGCAGTTGCACCTACCGTTCCCGATTGGGGCAACATAGGAGAGAGCTTGCCGGTATATTGCATCTAACTTTTAAAAAACCCATGTGACGAACAATTCCAGTCCCGGAATCCTCATCCCCTTCCTATAATACTACTGCTCATACAAGGCCGTTGTCCACAGAGCTGTAGAATAAACGATTTCGGCCACTTTCCACCACTACGCATGGTTTGGCCCTACTCATATCACTAGCAAAGTTCAGCCATTCAGCTACAACCAATTCTATAGCGTAGGGCCTAGAGCACTGGACTCCCAACCTGAAGGTTCAGGGCTCGCACCTCGCCTGGGCCCGTCAGCTTTTTTTTTTTTCATCCTATACTTGGTTGGCTGTGTAGGGCTGTACACGGCCTGGACGGGACGGTGGACGGGTTTAATGATTTGTGGTGATGGGAAAGGCAGGAGAAACAAAATATCCATATAATGCTTTAACCTGTGCCAACAACCAAAACGGCCTAAACATGTCTAAAATTACATTCGCAGAGCGCCGACTAGCAGCCGCCTACTCTTCTGGTCTTTGGCTGTACCCAAGCTAAAGATGGCTGCCATGGACAGACTTGTGTGGAAGATTGACATGTGAATTATTTATGTGTTGGTGCGTAGATGTTAGGCCTATGGTGACACAACTCTAGATCCCGGTAGTTGCATCTGTATTGGTCAGCTTGAGGCTCTCTGACTCTAGGTGAGTGAAAATATAAGTAATAGTTTGGTTGCACTGATAATAACACCTCTCGCCAGTTAGTCTAGCTACCTGTACTCCATACTAGGGGTCCTGATGCCTAAATCGACAAACTGACATAGCCGTTTCTTATGATTGACAAACGACATAGACCCTTTCTTAGAGCGACAAATCAACATGGAATTCTAGAGACAAGGGACAAATGCTCATCCTTAGCGCGACAAATCAACATTATAAGGTGTCCTGTTGCCTAAAATCGACAAACTGACATAGCCCTTTCTTATGATCGACAAATCGACATGGGATTCTGGGGACAAGGGACAAATGCCCATCCTTAGCGCCACAAATCGACACAGGACCCCCCATCAGGAGCCCTCATACTCCGGGTCCATACTTCACTGACTTGGTCACTGAGTCATTTAGGACCACCAATTTCAGGGTTATGGTTGGTAGTGGTTAGGGTTAGAGGAGTCTGGACGAACAGCACCCTACTGCTATTCTTTGAGACGGAAAGTCACGTGATTGCAGGTGGCGCTGCGAACCAGGGGTTGACTTTTGAGCGGTATTAGGTGCATGTCCCATAGAGTTCCATAGTAAAATTTTGAGATTTAAGCCCCCCAAAAATAGAGAAAACATGTATTGCTTTCATTGACTCAAAGTTTGATATTGAAAGTGTCACATATGTTGAAAGCGAAACAATTTCTCATTGTTATCATGTAGAAATAGGAGTATAAACTTTGGGATTTTAATATGGGAGTCTATGGGGGCCGATGCCTGTATGCAATCCCTGCCGTATCTGTTACCCTTTCCAACGCACTTCATTCACACTTTAAATTCTCATCTTTCTAGGACAAACTATATTGAAATTAAAAGTTATCTGGAAAGGGATATTCTTATTAAGATATATGTAAAATAATTTGTCTTGTTAGATACCATTAATGTTTGTAAAATCCAGAATTAATTTCATGAAAAGAGTACCCGTTGCACTGCTGCCGCTACCGGAACCGGCTTGCCGTCTCAAAGAATTCCACTAGGAATAGCTTCGCTATGTTTCTCAAGTCATGTGACCGGTGCCCTGACCGAAGGGAGAAACGATGTATATACCGACCTTGCTCTATATCGACCTGTTTTCATGCTTTTTTTTTGGCTGGAACCTTCTAACCGATCCCAGAACCTAGCTTGAGTCAAGGGGAGCAAGGTTCAAATGGAAAAATGTTTCATTTAATGAATAATTAAAAAGTTAGCGCTAACTGCGTATTCGAAGCGAGGGCTGTTTAAAATGGCCACCATAACAAAAAGTAAATGACGAGCAACCAGAGAGGAGCCACTGCCGCTCTAAGCCAATCAGATCATGCGATGCGATCACGTGACCATGGGCACAATGACGTCATATATAGCGGCAGGCCGGGGAAGTCCTCCGATCAGAAAAAGAAAGCTCATAGGCATTTTTTGCAGGTAGAAAATCTGGGATTATCATTTATTCCATTAAAAAGCTAACAAAATATATATTCTTCTGCTAAAATCTAAATGTCTGCAGCCGTCTTGCAGCCATCCTGCAGACCTTGGAGAGTTGCACGGCAAAACGCCTGACAACTCGTATGCTGAACAGCTAGAAATAGTTTAGTAGCCGGCATTTCCGGCTGGTTTGCGAGGGCTGTTTTTGCGACGATCCTTTATTTCTAAATATAGAAACAATATTAGGTGTTCAGATCTGCTGAAATAGGCCTAAAACCAATTTCCTAAAATAAATATATCTTGCAAGCGCTACACTTTCTGGATTCAGACCTGGGTAGTGGAAATATGTAAAACATGCATCTGTTATTGTTAACATCCTACTCTCTTTATTTCAAATATAACTAATATTCAAATCAATTTTATAAACGTGTGGTTTCTCAATATTCCCTGGCGATATTGTGTAAAAAATATGGGCCCTAGAGCCATAAATAAGCACACATAAAAGAGGGTAGCAAATACATGGATACTGTTGCTAATGTTACCACACGTTACCCTGGTTGTTGCCAGGGGAGGACAGGCGGAATGTTCGATCTGAATCTGTGCAGATTCAGTTGTGGTAGCGCAATCGGAAGCAACACACGTCCACAATAATATTCAAATCATGTTACACTATCCTAATTAATCCATTCTTCCCGATCTTGTCTCTTGTGAGCCTTCGGTCGGCATGGGGGTCAGTTTGATTGTAGCATTTCAATAGCTGCATGCAGCTCTTGCCTTCGCCCTTATCATTGTTAATCTTCAAAGACAGCTAAAATGCATTGTCTTCCATAGTCGTCCAGACAGCAATCAATACTAGACAATGTTACATAGTGATCTAAAGCCTGTGTTCCACATACAAAGCAACCGACACACTAGATCTGTGCAGACTGATTTCCTGTGTTTACATCTCGTGATACACTTTAGTTATAACTTATCTGATGATCTCCTTATAGTTCTTCTTATTCTTATAATAGTGCCTTTCTGTCTCTTTTTCGCTGTCTCTCTCTCTCCCTTCTTCTCTATCTCTATTTCCTGGGTAAGATCATAAAGTGCCTTTCTGTCTCTTTTTCGCTGTCTCTCTCTCCCTTCTTCTCTATCACTATTTCCTGGGTAAGATCATAAAGTGCCTCCCTCTCAGCTCTCCCGCCTTTGATATAACCTTCAATGTGTTTATAAAGGCGTAAAGCAACCAACCTCACTCACTCACTCTCAGCTCAATTACGTTTCACACTGCTTTGCCTTGTCATACTCACTGATTAGATTATACTTTCATTTATTCATTAAAGTTTTTTAATTAAATTTATTCTAAAATTGGTTATATGACTACAGCTAGCCTCCTTCATATCGGTAGATATCATAGTAAGTGGCAGTTTTAGGTTGTCATGTCATTGGTATCATCTTAGAATTTCATATCTAATTTCTTAATTACCCTTAGTTACTATTACATCATCACATCACCTCATAATTGAATATCTCCCCATATTAATGTCATGGGCATCACACAGTTGTGTTAGGCTCTGTCAGTATTGCTAGAGGGGGCCACCATACTAACAACGCCACCTATACCCGGCTATTTAACACCAACCTTCACTCCTCCTCACTCACACTCACCTTTTCAATCAAGCACCCACCCACATCCTATTCACATCTCTCAAGGTGTGTCACTAAACAGGTGACCAACACCATAAGCCTGGTAGATATTCTGGGCTTCTCCTTACTGGTGTCGTAACATTGAACTAATGTATAAATACTTGACAACTACTGTATAAAATCCCAATATCGAATGATTATGATTGTAAATAGAAATAACTCTTCCTGTATCACAGGATCCATGATATATCAAGGACACTCGCTTTAATAGACAATGTATGTATTATTAGGCAGTAATCATCACCCCATCTCTCATTATTTTTCTAAAAATTATATAAAAACTTTTTCAATAAACTTCTTAAGGTTAAATACTTAAATCAAAATCGACTGGATTCGAAAGAAACTTCCGTGCATTGTAGAATAGTCAATATAGGTCAGGACATGATGAAAATCACAATTATTTCATTTTTTTGTGAAGATTGTAACTGTCTGTTTACCTGAATAAAATTTGTCCAAAAAAAAAATCTCTCACCCATCATCCATCACCCATACACCCACTCATATGGGCGTATATCTTATACCAAATTTACTCTCATCATCATATTTTATCAAAAACTTTTACAATTCAAATAAAAAACTTTACAAACTTTACAACCAATTTTATCAAAAAAAGAATATATTCCCAAATCTTCTACTTGTCTCTCGAAATGCGATAATGTGTATTAATAGAGGTTAATGAGTTAGATATCATCATTATTCAAACCTTCATTCGCATTGTCCTATTATTCTTATGTATATTGTCATTGTTCGAGATCCTATCCTTTACCTTTATACCTCCCCTCTGCATGACGGACTCTGTTAAATGACCTTAATAAAAGATCTGATTCATATCATTATTACATAATTAGTAATTACATAATTTATGTAGACAAGTTAACAAACGAGTTGTTTGAAGAAGCTTGGCATATTGCACAAGTTGCATAGCAACTAGTGCAATATGTTGGCAACTGAAACCAACAAGTTAGTTAGCAGATTTATTATATACTAGCAAAGTACCCGTCCTCCGGGCGTTCCCCCTATCTCCCCACACTTCCCCCTTTCCCTCTTGTCCCTCCCCCTCTTCTCTGACTTTCATACTTGTTTTTCTCTCCCAACCCCATCTCTAATTACCCTCCCCCCTATCCCTCCCCTCTTCCTCATGCTCCCCCTCCCGGCTTTCTCTCCCTCCCCTCTCTCCCTTCCCCTACATCCTCTCACTCCTCTCTTTCCCCCGCCCTCTTCTTTCCATGTGGGCCAGATTTTTTTGCATGTGGGCCAGATTTTCAGAAAATGTACAATTCACATTCACCAATCCTTTCAAATAACCCAAATTTCAGACGAAAATAAAGTTCAAAATACAGTTCAATCTAACCAAACAGATTGCTAGAATCAATGCAATGCTGAACATACTTGAATTTACCTAGTATTGGCCAAATTGTAGCCTAATTGAGCAGAATTTATCAAATGTGGACAGCTGCCAATTGTGCATTTTCAGAAAATATGACCCATGTTTTTAGGTCCCCCTGGACGTAGGTTGTGGGAAATGACGTAGTATCTCACAGGGGCTTTCCCAGGCTATAAATAGAGTGTTGAGATCGCAATTTAAAAAAGGCTTCAAAATCACATTTTCACCACCTTCACAAACCACATACGACGACCTCCAGAGAGGATGGACGGACCTCTACAGATAAAAAAAATGGTTTGTAAAACAACAAATTACGAGAACATGTGACATAAAAAAACACTCTTTTCTACCTCTTTTTGTAGAAATCGCTCTAGCTTTATATTATATGGATACATAGTATTCACATGACGTCACCCCAGTCAGCGGCTATCCTCACTGGCAGTCATAATGTGTGCCCAACTTCAAGCCCAGCTTCCCCAGGAAATTTTGGGTTAGTTTTTAATTATTCCCATGCCTTTATCTTAATCAAAACAACAATTTGACACTGATTTTAGACATACAAGCTATATATCATCTAAAAGCATTTTGGCTGGAGGTTCCAATTTACGGTGATGTATGAATTGTTGGTTACCATGGCAACATAAGAAAGCTAATTCACAAAAACTAGATGACATAAGGGCTATCTCTATATCACTGATTCTTGGTAAAATCTTTGAAAAATTTCCATAGATATCCAAAATGTGCCATAGTTGCCCAAATGGGCAACAATTGCCCACATGGCTCCAGCAAAAATTGTTGCCCACGGGCCCCAAGGGGTTAATGAAACATAATGGAATGGCTCGGCACCATTTTTGGCAATGTGTATGAGAAATATAATGGAGACCTGGCCAGCGGTTTCAGAGAAGATAGGAGTTTAAGGCCTCGAAACGCTTATTTTATTAATATATAGATTATGTCTGACAGTCTTTTATATGATGAACATTCATACTATCACTGTTATTATGTAGAGGGTCTTGTCAAGAGCACTTTCCTTGACAGAAGCATAAGACCCATTCTCCATGTAGGCCATAAGTGTATAACGACGGAAAATAAAAGTTGCAATAATAATGATATACTGTTCAACTCTTATATATTTGCAGGTTTTAGACCTGGGCCGTTTGTGAGCACATTTACCCATTAACATCTTGGATGGACATAGACATACTCATGGAGGGAGGACAGGCAGCAACTGCTACAACAAGTTTGGCTTACTCTACTGATGTGGGGCATCATCTGATGCATCACAATGTGACTCATACAAGGAAGAAACTATACAAGTGTAGTGTGTGTGTTAAAGGGTTTAAAGGGAGTCATTGTTTAGAGAAACATTTGCTCAAACACAAAACTGAGAGGAGATATAAATGTACTAATTATAGGGCAGCACAGAGTGGAACCCTGAGATCACACATGACTCACTCTGGTACTCATACAGGGCAGAAACTATACAAGTGTACTTGGTGTGTCAAAGGGTTTACAGAGATTAATGGTCTAAAGAAACATTTGTTTATACACAGCGGTGACAGGAGATACAAATGTACTGTGTGTGACTATAGGGCAACAATGGCTGGAACCTTGAGGAGTCATATGAGAGCTCATACTGGGGAAAAACCTTATAAATGTACAGTGTGTGACTATAGGGCAGAACGGGCTGGAAGCCTCAGGGTACATATGATAACACACACTGGGGAAAAGCCTTATAAATGTACTGTGTGTGATTATAGGGCAGCACAGGTTGGAAGCCTGAGGAGACATATGAGAACACACAGTTTTGAAAAGCCTTATAAATGTATGCTGTGTGACTATAGGGCAGTGCTGGCTGAACACCTGAGAAGACACATGAGGAGACATACTATAGAAAAGCCTCATAGATGCACTGAGTGTGACTTTAGGGCAGCACAGGCTGAACACCTAAGGCGACACATGAGAACACATACTGCAGAAAAGCCTTATGAATGTACTCTGTGTGATTATAAGGCAGCACAGGCTGAACACCTGAAGAGTCACATGAGAACACATACTGGGGAAAAGCCTTTTAAATGTACTGTGTGTGACTATAGGACAGCACGTGCTGGAAACATGAGAACACACATGAGAACACACACCGGAGAAAAGCCTCATAAATGTACAGTGTGTGACTATAGGGCAGCACGGGCTGGAAACCTCAGGGTACATATGATAACACATGCTGGAGCAAAGCCTTATAAATGTACTGTGTGTGACTATAGGGCAACAAAGGCTCAAAACCTGAAGAAACACATGATAACACACACTGGGGAAAAGCCTTTTAAATGTACTGTGTGTGACTATAGGACAGCACATCTTGAAAACAAGAGAACACACATGAGAACACATACTGGGGAAAAACCTCATAAATGTACTGTGTGTGCCTATAGGGCAGCACGAACTGACAACTTGCAGGAACACATGAAAAAACATACCGTACAACACCCTTATAACTGTACTATGTGTGACTATAGGGCAAACAAGGCTAAACACCTGAGGAGACATTTGAGAGCTCATACTGCCTTTTTAATGTCCTGTATATGAGTATTACATGGACATATACAATAAACTCATTCACCTTTGCTAAATTCTTATTGTAGTTCTTCCCGCCATGTTTTATATAATTAGAGGCCATAATTATGTTTTGAAGTTGTATGAAGCTTCTATAGTCCTGCCCCCAAATGTTTTCCCATCCTCTCTGGTTATATAACATTATGCATTACATCTTGTCAATATTCAATAAACATTTCAATGTGCATGAACTCTCTGTTTATGAGTTAGTTATGTTATGGGTCCTTTATCACGTGGCTAACTACATTTATTTTATTGGATCAGTATCCTCTTTAATATCAAGTCATGACTATAATAATTTTCTCATGTTTTGCCATGAATTTTGACAATTTTCCGTGGTAGAAATGTGAACTTTGAGTGAATCTTTGCTACTTTTTGTCATAAAACCGAGTTCATGAAAGAAAACCAATTATTTCAATGTGAGTCTCTTATGTAATATAGTTTTCTAATGATATTAACATTTATCTTTAATAATCACAGCAAGGTTTATTTGTTATTTCTTGTGATATGGCTTGAAATGTGAACCCATTGTGTTTCTGCTCTGGTCATATTTGGCCCCTTTTGAACACAATGTGGAAGGCTGTGTGTGTAAAGGTGTATAAATCGCTGGATCTGATAAATAATAAGAAAGAGGAGAAATGTCTTCCAAACGAGGGTGCTTATCAGACCCTAGCATTAATTTTATTAATTTCCTTTGCACAAACAAAAAAAGAAAAAATTTCTAGCTGAGAATGTTTTTTTGTTGATTGAACCTCCGGGCCTAGACTGACACAGCAAAAGTCTCTAGGGTAATATATAGGCTTTGACCAGAGCCAAAAGAAAACAAGCATTTCTATGACCTCACAGTTCATAATTATTGAGGTGTCTAGCAGCCGTCTAGCTGAGGATCTCTGATCGTGGCAATTTATACCTATATTCCATTAATATTCTCCATTAGACAAGGTGTCAGGAGTGAGAGCTCTCAACACTGTGTATTAACTATATGTGATATGTTTCAGGAAAATGAGTCACAAGTCACAGAAAATGAATTTTGAGATATCGTCACATTGGAACAGATGAGATCAAGCCGATTCCAAAGATAGTAAACAGTCTGACATCCAAGAAATATTTTTGTATTTTAAGTTTGATATTTTTATTTTTGGAAAAAAAAGTTTGCAATTGTTTCCGGATGGGTAATTATCAGTAAATTAACTAAATATACTCCATATCCCTATGTGCATTGGAAAATCTGCCAGTGCATGCAGAAGTGCATCTGACCAGTCACAGAAGTGCAATCGTCTCAAAAAAGCGGTTTTGCACCTAGATAGCAATATCAGGTGCAGACCTGGTAAAACGTGCATCATCTGATGCACTCCAAAATGTGTATCAAAGTTATGTATCTAAATCAGGTGTAAATGCACAAGCTGCATGCAGTTGAATTAGTTTATTTAGTGATGTACTGTATATTCAATTATCTGATGTGTCACAGGAAAATGAGTCACACATTGAAAAATTCCTATTTTGTAAATAACACACCATATTCTTTATGGAAGGACGTATAGTATAATGATACCAAAATGAATTATAGTAGATAGATCATCATCCAGTCATTGAGGGAAGTGATATTGCTATCTACTCTCCCTATGTAACAGACATAAGTCAGCGTGTAAACCTCCCTTCTGCTGAAGTAGTCCGTCTAATAGCGATAAACATCAAGATAAAAGTTATAGTGCTGCAGCAAGGGGGGTAAAAAATAGGGGTCAGCTCGCATGAAATAATAACACCACCATATTATACCAAATTGAAGCTGAGACCCTCCCTGATTAAGATCTGACATTGAAATTTTGATATCTGGTGTGACTTTGGAGATATATGACTCTATTTGAGGTTACCTTGGAAACCAATATTTTGTGTAAACAATGATGATTTCTCAAAAGAAGAAAATGCATATATAGGTAATTAGCTATCTAAAGGTGAATAATTCTCATACATTCATGCAATTTTCTCAAAAGGTACTATTTTGAACATTCTTTTAGGTGGATATAAGCATGACTTATGAAATGGAATGTTTTAGCGGCCATCTTGGATTTCAAATTCAATGCTTTTAGCACCACAAAATGATTCAATCTTTTACAACATTTTTTATTAAAACAAAGTTTCAAATCGGGTTGTGTAGTTTTCTTGGCTTGGAGATGACATATGAGAAGTGTTCTTTCCTTATCAAGTTACTTTCTTATAAAATTGAAAGTTTGGTAGTTCTCAGACAATTCAAAATGGATGCTTCTTTACACAACAAACGGCTCTATAATTGTCCAAATACAACCACAGGCCTAAAAAGGGTATATTTGTCTTAAATATCAATATTTTCAGATATTTGTGAAAGTATTTGGTTAAGTATAAGTAATAAATTATGATACACATATTTATTTTGCAGGACAGATACTTCATTTGAAACTCTTCTAGATGGATATATATGAGTAATTTTCTAAATGGAATGTTTTGGCGGCCATCTTGGATTTCAATTTGAATGCCACAAACACCATGAAATGACTATATTCTTAACAAATATTTTGATATAAACACCATTTAAAATGTAGTTCTATGGTTATCTTGGGCAAGAAATCTCAAGGAACATGTGTTCTTTTTATTTTTTTGTTTCCTTATTATTTGGAATGTTTTGGTAAATCAAAAAGAATGTCATTTAACACAACAAATAACCACAACATTGTCAAAAATTGCTAACAACTTTGAATTTGTGTATTTTTTCCTCAAATATCAAGATTTTTACAAACAATTATATTAGAAATAGATACATAAGTGAGGAATTTGAGGAACACACATCAAACTCTCATAGCAGATACTATTTTTGTATACTCTTCTACATATAATATGTGGCATATTTGAAATGGAATGTTTTGGTCGCCATCTTGGATTTCAATATCAAAACCACCTAAATCATAAAGAGCCTATTATACTGATGAATTTTGGTAATAGAAACACCGTTTAAAATGTGAGTGAATGGCATTCTGAGGTGGGACATCCTAAGGAACTTGTTTATTTTGCAAATTTTTGTTTCACACTTATGATTTGGAATGTTTGATGATACAAAATGGATGTTCAACATAACACAATGCAAATATCTTCTTGAAAACAACCTCTTGGTGTAAGTTTGTGAGGGAGTGCGACTATCCGACACAGAGCGCTTTCTGCTCTGTGTTTTCTGGGAACTGCTTGCCACTTTCGGGGCAGAAGATGCAGTTTCCTTCTGGCCGCGGGACTCAGAGCGACCATTGGAGTTCCTTCTCATGGCAGACATGTGCTGGCCCGAGAGGTAGACCATTCTCAGAAATGAACCCTCACCTCAGACTCAACTCTTCCAGCCTTGAGAATAGACTCCTTCCTAGACTGGTTAAGGAGTATCTCTCCTCCAGTCATCAGGTGTGGGACGAGTTTGATGTGCCTATCGAACACCTGGGCACAGTTCTTGTAGGGACATACCCACACTTGAATCAGAGGTGCATGCTCTTCACAGAGGTGGCGGAAAAACCACTCCCTGGTCTGGTAGGAATGAATGCCCGAAGCATTGATTCCCACATGGCAACAGACCAGGAAAGGACACCTCCAACCAGGCTGCCAAAGCTTGGAAACCCCCTTGAGCTTCATGTGGTTTCCCACAGACATGTCCTCCATTTTGGCAAGCTTGGTGGACATGAGGTGGACATAGGTGGACATGAGACCATCTGAGAACTCGACGTCCTCATCATCAGATTTCTCTGCCACAGGAATCTCACCTCCCTTCGGGTCTTTAGATGGGTCCAGGGGAGCGATCTTGGACACCCGATCCAATTCCAACCAAAGGTTGTCCAGTGAACCACAACCTGATAGCTGAATTCTCAGAGATTCAGCTTTGTGTACA
Source organism: Sthenelais limicola (assembly GCA_942159475.1). NCBI lineage: Eukaryota > Metazoa > Annelida > Polychaeta > Phyllodocida > Sigalionidae > Sthenelais > Sthenelais limicola. Next base: position 18,320,339 of record OW804099.1, on the reverse strand, counting down.
TGGCCCTTGGTAGGTTTCTTCACCTTCTTTGGAATCCTTTTGAGGGTAGCTGCAGGGGGAGGTATTCTACCACTCGATTCCGCCCTAGAAGAGGAAGGTTGCTTGGAAACAACTGCCTCCTTGGGTTTGTTTGAAGACAAACTAGCTCTGCTAGCGGCCCTCGTTTCGGAGACACTCCCCTCAGGGTGAGAAGAGCGACTTTTCCTCTTCCTGCCTCTCTCCTACCTCTGAGAGCTATGGCAAGGAGAAGAGGACTGAGGCTCGTGTGATGTACACACTACTACTGGAGGGTGAGGGCAAAGAACTATCTTCCAACCCGGTTGACCTTTGCAGTTTCCTTGGGCTTGCAGACTTCCGAGGGGACCTTCTGTGAGGAGGAACAACTTTCTCCTTTCTAAATAGATTCTGACCCTCCAGCTGGCCCCAAGTTACCATAAGTTAAAACAGGCCAACCTAGGTACAAGCACTCCTAATAGTCATATCAAATGTTTCCAAAATCTCAGATCATCCTCTTGGGCAATAATAGAAATAAATCTACATTGTCGAATGGGCTTTCAGAGTGGATAAATTTGGTCTTCCACTCCTCGACTTCTCGTTGTGTACTTTTTTGTATTTGAGGCAAACCAGTTGAAAAATTTCCCTCAATGATACTAATTTCAGGTCCACCTTAGGTCCAGCCTGAGGAATTTTCCTCAACCCCCTCCCCCTCTTATTTCCAGGGCCTGAATCATCCAAAATTGCCTTAATAGGTAATTTCTTATGACGGCCATGTTTCCTTTTTTTGCTGGGTCAGGCACCTGGGGTGTGGTAGTAACAACTGACACACCTTTTGGTCTACCTGGCCCCTTCTTACCTACAGGCAGGACAACATTATCAGCTTCAGTTGGTAATTTCTTTGGCCTACCAGGTTTTTTGCCTCACAACAGGGGAAACCAAAAATCAGAGGAACAACTGGATGCAAAGCATTTTTCTTTTTCTTACCAGCTTTACCCTTAGGCCTACCTCGAGGTTTTACGCCTATGGTAACCTTGTCTTTTTCCTTCCGAACTGGGCATTCCTTCCCAGCCAGGACCTTATCACCTTCCAGTCTTAAAATATCACGACCTGCTTTTTCTTGTTTACGAAATTCATCAGCCCGATGCAAGTTAACAACTTGCCTGGGACCATTTTTGTCAAAAGCAGCCTTGAGATAATCCACATGATATCTCAAAAGACCTTCCAATGATTCCAGTTCATAAGTGGTACCTCCTATGAACCTTCTGACCTTGTAAGGGCAGTCCCATTTTGGACCAACCTTCTTACCGGCCTTGGGAGGACAAAATCGATAAACAATGTCCCCCACCTCAAATGACTTCGGATTACTTCGTTTATCAAAATCTCTTTTCTGATGAACAGCAGATGAACAGCAGAAACTCCGAGATTTTTCCTAACAAAGTGGTGACCCTTCCTCATCCATTGCCTGAGATTTTCCGCGAAAGCTACACTACATGGGAAATCCAAACCACCAGGTGACGACACACCATGAACAATGTCCATGGGAGTCACCAGCTCAGTTCCAAACACAACTGCATTTGGAGTACATAAAGTACTGGCTTGTACCGTCCCTCTGTATGCATGAGCAATACAGGGAACCAACAATCATCCAATCCCAATCATCACCATCGTAATCTGTTAAACAAGAGAGTTGCTCCACGAGCACGCGGTTAAACCTCTCTGATTGGCCAATTGATTGGGGTCTGTGGGGAAGGGTGATCAATTTCTCAATCCCCAACATCTCCATCAAACTCTTTATTAGTTGAGAACAGAATTCGGGTTCGCCATCTGTCTGCAAAGAAACAGGGCAGCCAAACCACAAAATCCACTCCCTAAAGAACACCTCAGCACAACGTTCAGCTGTATGGTCTGGCATGGGATAGGCTTCAGACCATTTTGAAAAATGGTCTGCTACTACCATGACATAATTGTTTTCTCTAGGAGTCGTCCAAAACGGCCCTAGAATATCCAAAAATATTCGATTCCACCTTTCGCCATGTTTCTCCTTTTTGAGAAGAGAGATTCCTCCCCCTCCTCGGGTCTTTCGCATCGCACATTCAGGACATGCCTTTATCCACCTACTCAGGTTGTATTTCATCCCAGACCAATAATACTTCATCTTGGCCGACCAGGACACCTTAAATACACCAAAATGACCTGAGGTTCTTGGACCATGCAAACCTGCAAATATCTCACTCCTCAACGATGTAGGAATTAACCTCAGAACATACAACTTTTTGGTACCCCGCCTGGTCCACTCCAGACACAGAATACCATCTACCATTGACAGACTCCCTAGATGATGTACATAGGTTCTGAACTCATGACATTCACAAGCAAGATCTTCTTTGCTAGGAACAGATTCCAATCCATCAACTAAAGCAATCACCTGAGAAATGATTGGGTCATCTTGTTGTGCTTTCTGAATGGTATTTTCTAAAGCTCCGAGGGAAACAGTCTGCTGTGCATCTATTTCTGCAATTACAGCATCATGTGTCCCACAATCTGGACAGTCTAGCCTAGCACATTTTCTAGTGGGAACCTCGACAGGGCATCAGCATTGTCATGCTTTTTCCCTGCTCGATGCAAAATCATAGACTGATCTAACCCATACTCTTGGATGGTAGTTAGCCATTGGGCGAGCATGTTGGTAGGACCTCTAAAATTTAACAACCACCTCAAAGAGGCATGGTCTGTTCTGACATTTCTGAGAATTCCTATTACCTAGCAGATAATGTCGGAATTTAGCCAGATACGTAAGTACTGCGAACAGCTCCTGTTTGGTAGCACAATAGTTTCTCTGTGCACAAGTGAAATCATTGCTATTACTCCATGATGAAGGGAGGATTAACTGCAGTTTGTATGGGCGGGAGTGTAATCCTACTGTGTAATCATGTGTGTAGGATTACATGCAACCCAGCACCATGTTTCCGGTTTGCTACCATGCAAACTCCCTCCCTCCTTTTGCCATGCTGTTACATAGCATCTCACTGATACACCGGAGGGAGGGGGGAGCTTTTAGGAACAGCCATTTGTTCTACTTCCTGTAAAATGAAGTTTTGTTTCATGGAAACCTTGGCTGTTGTTTCCACTGCTTCTCTAGCTCCTAGGTACATCATTTATTAAATGAAACTAGATTCTGCAAGGGGATAGTTTAGTCTACAATAATTGTAAGTCCCATTGTTCTGTAATGACAATTGTTTACATAGAAAATCGATCAAAAATAGACCAAAAGTTACAACAGGTCTACCTGTCTCCCCACCTGTCTCCAAGCTGACTATTAAAGTCAGCACAGTCATATTTCTGATCCGTCAACTGTTGATTTTCATTGTCAATAATATATTTTGACATGTTTTCCTTTATCATCATGGAGTAAAAATAGAACCCCAACTCATAGGTATTATTAGCAATAGGATTGCATGGGTCCTCGTCAAATCTTTTCACATAACAGCACTCGCCCTATCGGGCTCGTGCTGTCATGGAAAAGATTTGACTCTGACCCATGCAATCCTATTGCTAATAATACCTATTCGTGAGGTTCTATCATAGCACAACCAAGAACCACCTCATTTCCATCCTGCATTTGTGATAAGATTCCGGCAATGCCAAAACCACTTGCATCAGTATCGAGAATAAAATCCCCTTTTGTTCTCAGATAACCCAACACTGGTGCAGTAGTTAACAAATCTTTCACTTTTGAGAAAGCTTCATCACAGTCAGGGGTCCACACTATAGGTTTAGTATAGTGCTTTTCCGTCCCTGCCTCGGTCACCACTTTCTGCAAAGGACCTACAATAGTACCAAAATTTGGCTGGAATTCCCAATAATAGGAAGCAAAACCTAGGAATTGCTGAATCTCCTTTGCATTCTTTGGGATTGGCCAGTCTCAGACTTTCTGTACCTTCTCTGGGATAGCACAGATTCCTTTACTTGACACAATCCTACCCAAATATTCCACCTGACAGCGGAAAAGCTCACACTTTTTGGGTTTAAGCTTTAGGCCATACTCTTGGATTCTTTCCAGGACTAATTGGAGGTTATTCAGACACTCATCAAAAGTTTTTCCGAAGACCACCACATCGTCCAAGTATACCAAGCACGACTTCCAGTAAAGACCATCTAACATTTGGTCCATCATATGCTGGAACGTGGCAGGGGCATTACACAATCCAAAGCTCATCACCTTGAATTGGAATAATCCCACGCTAGACAAGAAAGCGGTTTTCTCTTTGCTTTCTTTGTCCATAGCAACCTGCCAATACCCACTTTCTAGATCTAGAGTACAGAACCATTGGTTGCCACCCAATGCTTCCGGACACTCATCGATCCTCAGGAGTGGAAAGCTGTCCTTAATCGTCACAGCATTCAGCTGACGATAGTCGACACAAAACCTCTGAGTCCCATCTTTCTTTGCAAGCATAACAATAGGTGCTCCCCAAGGGCTATTGCTATGCTCGATTCTTCCTTCTCTGTACATCTTCCAGATTTCCTCTTCAGCATTGTCTTGTTTGAACACAGGTATGCGTCTATAAGGGGAACACAGGTATACGTCTATAAGGGAGCTTAATCAGATTAGCATCCCCAGTGTTTATCACATGACAAACCTTATGTGTGCATGGATCCAAGTTTATTCCCTGGTAAGGAAAAACAAGTTTCAAAATCCTTCAGAAGTGTAAGAGCTTTTTCTTTATCTCGGGCCTCAGTTAGGTGCGAATCACCTATCAACTTAGTCAGCAGACATACTGGACTTGGTGGCACAGATATCTTGGAGCAAATTAAATCATCATCAGCGATGGGAGATTCCAACACCTGAATAGAGCTAATTATTGCCTCTCGAATCCTAGGATCCTCCACCTGTTCTTGATCATCAGAATGCGGTGTCAATAAAGTCACCTTATTCACTTTCCCTACCACCATTCCCTTTCTCAACCTCACTGGATTTTCGGATGGATTGCAAAAGGCTACCAAGGCCAGTTTCCCATCACCTGACACATAAGTGTTCAAGCTCCCCAAAGAATAGTCCTCTAGCAATCCCTGATCTGGCTTGAACATCAAACCAGTTGATGAGTGATGAGTCACTGCGAACATCTACTTTAGCCAGAGTAACAGATTTCGGGAGGATAACAACTGCTTTCCTTAGTGCTACCGCCTGTCCACCATCATTCTCACTTACATCAATAGTGTTCACAGAGGATTCATTCACGTTGTACTCAGGGGGTCTTTTCCACAACCTACATTCCACTGATGTCCTTGGTTTTCTAAGTACAACAACCCTGACCAGTCAAGACTACATTGATGGACCCAATAAAAATCAGCTCCAAGAATGCCATCCTCGGGTCCCTTAAGACCACTCAAGACCAAACATGTAATCATGTATGTCCGTTCACCCACTTCCACGGGGCGAAGTACACTTCCATAAATGATTATAGGTGTACCCGTTCCAGTTGAACACACCATATGTACTGAAACCAAAGGTGGTGCATTTGGAAGGGAATCATAGAAACCCTTAGTGGCCAGGGAAGTTGTAGCACCTGGTTCCACCAAGAAATGTCCATGACCTCCACCTAATCCCACTGGGGCTTACCATCTCTCCCAAACCAATATTTCATTAGCAGGGATCTCCAAAGTTTTATGCAAGTGCATGGAAACTTTCTGAATTTGGGCAGACGTTCTGGGAATCTCATTTCCAACCATTAAAATCTGACCTTCTTCAGCTTGAAATCGAGACTGACCCCATCTCACATCTGAATGCTCCAAGAGTCTTTCATTCCACGGAGAGGCTTTACCGTCCGGCAACGATGCACATTCTCTGGATTTTGGAAGGCTTTGCTCTACTGAGAGCACATCCTTCATACTCCCCAGTGCCTGGGCCTTACCCTCAGTCCCTATACTACTCACAGACTCCCTTCGGACTGCAGTACTTATTCCCGACCCCCACCTTGCTTTCTATGAGGGTCTGTCGGAGGTTCCCGAAACTGGCTTAGCTATTGAGGCTTCAGCCTGCTTCAAGAGTCCAAGCAAATCTAATTTCCTGCGACAATTCGCCAAGAAATGTCCCTCTTGTTCACACAAGTGACACTTTCTGAGTGTACGGGTTTAGGTGAATACTGCCACGTCTACCTACTATTACTTTCTGAGTGTAGGTTTAAGATTCTTCTGAGACCCAGAGGTCTTACACTTGTCAGTATCACCTGTACCTGAGAAAATTTTCTTTTCGCCACCTTTCCATGCTTGCAATGCCTGCAAAACAACTGCTTGCATCTCCTCGGACACAGAATCCTCGGAGACACCTTCAGCTCCCTGTGCTACATTTGTTGCTTGTGTGATGGCCTTAACATTAGCCCTCAGAAGGGGCATTAACACTGGTTGCGCTGAACCAGTCTGAATGGAAGCAATAGGATTGCATTCCATTGAACAGCTTTCCCATGCTTCGGAGTAGTGGGCAGCCTCTAGTAAGTCAAAGGGCTGTTTGAAACGTACTCAAGTGGCCTCTTCTTGATTACTTAGGCCATTTACTTAGGTAAATTCTCAAAGACAGGGTTCACAAAGTGTTATCAATGCCTGTGCCAAAGGCATATCTACCCCATCAAGCAACTTCATCGGCAAACTGTCTGCTAGTTTGCCTGGGTGTTTGGCGACAAGCATAAAACTCAGACTGACGTGTTACCCTAGAGTGGTCCCCAAAATTTGCGTCCATGTGGCCCACAAATTGAGCGAGGGTAATACCTGGAGGTAGACCACCCATATCTGCTAGTTGCTTTCTAGCTCCACATCTAAGTTGCCTCAGAAATTGGGCTTCAGACCAGTTGTGTGCCTCAGCCACAACCTTCATCTCCCCTAGGTATACTCTCCAGGGATCCTTCCCGTCCCACAGTCTCATTACTGGGGGTTTAGGATTGATTGTCTCCTCATCCTGGTAGTGTGTATACCCAAAGACGTCTAACTCAAAATCATCCGATCCCTCATAGTGCAAACCTTGCACTAGGGATCTATCCTTTACGTTCACTGGCTTCCTAGCAAATTTCATCACAGTTTGCGAAGCAGCCATTGTAGGACCTTCTGTCCACATGCTTGGTTTAGCCCTATAGGTACTATCGGACACCTTAACTCTAGCCTACATGCTTTCACCTTTAGGTCGCTTTATGCTAGAAGGTGCACCAGCACCAGCTAATCCTGCAGGAGGGGTATGGGTTAATAAACCTTCTTCTGACTGTGGGGAAAAGGTTGGAATCAGAGGTACAGGGTCTCTGATTGTCACCTTCTTCTCAGCCTCCAAAGGCCTAGGTGTGTTTAACACATATGATGCACCAGCATCCTGTGATAATCCGGCCTTATGTGCCTCCTCAACTGCAGCGCGTGCAGCATCAAACAATAACTGAACCTTGGGGATCAGATCATCACCACAGATGCTAACAGCCTGACGACTATCATCATCCGATCTGAGATTTGCCATCTGAACTCTGGTGTCTTAGGCTGACAAATCATCCACTCTATTCAGCACCAATTGTAGTGTTCTTTACTACAACCCAGTTCACTTAGCATAGAATAAAAACCAAAGAGTGTTTTCTCAACCTTTCTCTGTTTTATTCAACTCAATGAGGCAAGTATGAGGCAAGTAGTATCTGAATACTGTAGATCCTCTCCAAAGTTGGTTCTCGGACCAGTACACCAATCCAGGTACACAGTACCACATGGTGTCACAAAGTATGTACATGGAAATACAAATGTTGAAAAGATTTGGTATCATACACAATAACACAGGCATTAAGGCCACAGTTCCTTTTATATTATGGTTAAATCGATAATACTGTATAATGCTGCCAGAGAATATAAGAGGTAGAAGTGTATGTGACTTCTAGACCCAGTAAATATATAGAGAAATAAGCCAACAGTGGTAGCTCCACCTGGTGCTTCATAGAAGAAGCAACCATTACCACTACAGTATGTTAAATCCTATGAGAGATGTCAATAGATTTCTCATTTTGGGTAATCCAAAAAGCCCTTTTCATGTTGTTTCAATCAAAAATAATCTCAATCAAAAATAAAGTGTTTCTACCAGAAAAATTGATGAAACTATAGTCATTTGATGATGTCAGTGGCATTAATATTGAAATCCAAGATGGCCGCCAAACATTCCATTCAGAACATATCATGCATATATATGTATAAGCACTTAGAAGAGTGTAAAAAATAGTATCTGCTCTGAAAATTTGATGTGTGTAAGACAATTCCTCACAAATATTGAGCCATTTTTTAATAAAATTAGGGGTTAAAATCTCGAGAATTGAAGAAAGTACACAAGTTTAACACCTGTACCTATGTTCAACAATGTTGCGGTTATTTGCTGTGTTGAATGACATCCATTTTGAATTACAAAACATTCCAAATAATTAAGAGTAAAAAAGACATTCCTTGGGGTTTCTCAGCCCTAATAACCATAGAACCACATTTAAAACGGTGCTTATAACCCCAAAATTGGTAAGAGTAGTCATTTTATGATTCTAGTGGCATTGACACTGAAATCCAAGATGGCCGCCAAAACGTTCCATTTAGGAAATTACACATATATACATATCTGCATCTAGAAAGGTTTCAAAAGACGTATCTGTTCTGAAAAATAAATCTGTGTATGATAATCTATCACTTGTTTTTAACCAAATGCATTCACATACATCTGAAAAATATTGATTTATAATTTGATACAAATATGTACCCTTTTGAGGTCTGTGGCTGTTTTTCGACGTTGATATACCTATTTGCTGCATTACAAAGCATCCATTTTGAATTGTCAGACAGCTACCAAACTTTCAATATTATGAGAAACAATCATAATAAACAGAAAACACTTCTTATATTCAATCTCCAGTGCCAGACAACCACACAATCGAATTTGAAACTTTGTTTTCATCTAAAATACTAAAAAAGGTGTAGCCATTTTGTGTTGCTAAAAGCATTGAATTTGAAATCCAAGATGGCTGCTAAAACATTCCATTTCAAAAGTCATGGATACATCTATCTAAGAGAACATTCAAAATAGTACCTTTTCAGAAAATTACATGAGTCTATATAAATTCCTCACCTTTATTTAGTTAATTACATATATATGCATTTTCATCTTTTGAGAAATCATCATTGTTTACAAAGAATATTGGTTTCCAAGGTTACCTCAAATATCAGCAGATATCTCCAAAGTCACACCAAATCACCAAATTTCAATGTCAGATCTTAATCGGGGAGAGTCTCAGCTTTAATCTGGTATAATATGGTGGTGTTATTATTTCATGCGAGCTAACTCCTAAAATAATGGCTTTTTGAGCCCATATCTGCTCTACTATTAATCCAATCCATTAATTACAGAAGATGTGATGTACAAAAATACTAAATAAAAAACTAAAAAAACTACCCTTTCGCCAGCCTGCTCATAATCTAAATGTATTTGTATGTAATAGCTTTATTTCTGTTTTCATATAAATTCTTCTTTTGAAATAGATCAACTGTTGGTTGGTTGCCACACAAACTATAATATGTAAAATACTTGTAAATTAAACCTCTGGTCCTGTTTATTCGCAACAATAATATCTGCACAAGCGCACCAGGTCTGCAGCAATGAAAGAACCCTTCTGAGTGCATCATAACTGTGTCTTTTACACCTGATCAGTAGCACATCGTTTGGAGCATCAGAACCACATCTATAAATCGGCTCCATGATAGATATATTAACCATTGTCCATTATTATGGTCCGTATTTATTTGAGAATCTCACATACAACCTAAATTTCTCAACAGTTCTATCACAAATAATAGTTCGAACCAAATCCGTGCACACAACAACCATAAAATTATACAACACAATGAAGCCACAATAGGCCACAATACTGCCACTGCACACTCACCTGGCATTCACAGCTCACTGTCGCACTTCTGACTCTGACACTCACACTCAGTCTCTGACACTGAGTCATAGAAACCCCTACACACAACTAAATGATATAATGCTACTTCCATATTAGCCAAATGATTATTATTCTGAACTTCTCCCACAGATTTAATTCACACATTTATAATTCCGACCATGTCTTTCACCTGAAATTAAATGACTACTGCCCCCGCTCAAATATTTCTACATACTATTCAGCCTATCTAATCCATAGACCTTGTACGCATTGAAAATCATGGTACTTTCACGTCAGTTATTTTGCCATGACTTGATTAGGATTTGTAGGAAATTTCTAATTGTGACAAAGAATCCAAATCCCTCACACTTTGCTCAAATCGTGCCCCCATAATGTTGATTCTATATGGGTGTTTTGGCGACCCTCTCCTTTCCTCCTGTGGAGTCTAGTTCTAATCGCCATCCACTATATATATAAATTTATATATATTAGCTCATTATATTATATTAGAATATTATGCTGGTTACACAAGGCGCTAACGCTCTCTTGCTACTAGTGAGATCAGAATGATTCATATGGTTGAATTCCTCATTTTCTCAGCTGTCTGTAGCTATAACGTGTGTGCATGTTAAAGGTATTTGCGCGGGGATAGTTGTCATTTAATTTCAGATGAAAGGAATTATAAATGTGTGAATTAAATCTCATTTTATTTATTTAATGTTTTAAAAAAATGCCTATTTTCACCTATATTTGATCATTTTATGTACGAAACGCACAGGAATTGACCGTTACATATATATATAATTAATTTTCCCTTAACTATACCCAATAAATCATGGTTGGCAAAAATATTATTCCATGATGCTGCCTAAAACATTGAGCCTAATAAATATGATACGTCTACAGGAAAATGAGTCACAATTTGCAAAAGTCTCTCAAACAACAGCAGAAAAACAAATGTTTTGAATCTCAGTAAGCACTCTTTTTTTCATTGGTTTAGCTCCATATTTCTAACATACCAAAACAGTTCTAGCTGATGAAAGAAGAAATATTTTATCTTCATTTAGCAATATTATATAATGTAATTGTAAAGGCCAGGCATCAATCATTCTCTTTACATATTGCATCTTGCAACAGGCTTAACACTGCGCCATTTGTACTCACCAGGTGGCGGTACTGTTCTCACCAGGTGGCTTACATGTTACCTGGCTGTATTTACAATTGTTTTTTACAATGAATGCGCCACCAATACAATTAGATGGTATGCAGACACTATAGATACCCCCCATCATTTATTTAGGAATGCTATAAGTGATATATTTCTATAGTTTATGCATGTTATGTACAGGATTGACATTAAACAATATTCTGATCAAAACACCCCAATGCTTTTACATATAGATTGTGCCTAGTGGCTTGGGAGAGGCAGAGCTGACAAACATCTGGGACACACCACACAAGCACTGCTATGCTGTTAGGTTCACAAAGGGGATGGTAGAATTGATGAAAATAAAATGATGCATATGGAGAGAGGGCAGTACATGCACCATCCTAAAGTCTCTTGAATATTGATACCCTTCAAACCTTTCTGTGTGTAAAAATGCACCAACAGCACAATGAAAGTGCCTCACTGAGTGCATCATAACTGTGTTTTTGAACCTGGTCAATAGTGCATTTCTTAGTGCAACAAAAGAGCATGAAAAACCCTTTCCAATAGTGCATTGGTGAGAGCATGAGAACTGCATTTATAAATCGGGTCCATAGAGCATTATAAAATCAAGTTTGAGCCTCACAACTGTTTACGATTTCCACTAGTAAAGCACCAGGTCAGAATCAGGTCAAATCTTTCAGGTCAAAACTAGGTCAGAAATGCAATCATGCACATCGGGATAAAGGCCTTCAAAACGCAAGAATATATTTAATACAATGTTCCGAAATTTGTTACATGGTGTGTATATGTTTCATATACAGTTATATCCGCGGGCCTAACCGGAACCGGAATGACTTCGCTCCCAATGACTTGCCTAGCAACCTAGGCGGCAAGTTCAAACACTTTACAAAGCTGCACAGCAGTCGGCGGACAGACTTTGTTATATATGACTATAAGTGCCAAACCCTCTAAATATCAGAACATTTCAATAAAGGGATCATCACAATGAAAAATATCAATTCTGCGACTTATGACTCATTTTCCTGATACACATTACATATCCTTGCATTTCTAAGGTCATCCTATACAGTATATCTAGCTAGTTTCATCTTGGTAAACATATGGTCCAGGTTGTCTTGCCATTACATTTCATATTAATACACCATGCAACCCAGCAACGGTTCATCCATACTGAAGTAATTGGTCACCACCTTTGGTTCACACATTGCATATGATTTAATTACATGGTAACCCAGTACGCAGTGAACTGGCATGAACGGTCTGATATGGGTCAGATTTTCAGAAAATGTACAATTCACTTTCACCAATCTTCTCAAATAATCCCAATTTCAGACGAAAATAAAGTTCCAAACACAGTTCAACCTAACCAAATAGATTGCCAGAATCAATGTAATGCCAAATATACTCAAATTTACCTAGTATTGACCCAATTGAAGCCTAATTTAGAATAATTTACCATTTTGACCCATATACTTTTGCCAGTCCATCATAACCTTATAAAAACTTATATAAAAACAGACTTGTAAACGGTCCAATTGCTGACAGAACATTTTATATATCCTTTTGACAAAAGGATAATCATGGATATAATGCAGGTATGCTGCCTTTTGGTATATGGGTAAGATTTTCAGAAAATGTACAATCGCCAGCTCTACACAATTTAGGTAAATTCTGCTAAATTAGGCTGAAAAATGAAGAATACCGGGTATATCTGAGTATATTTGGTATCGCATTGATTTAAAGTATCAGTTCTGTCATGTTATTGTAATCAGCATTCTGCACCTTCTGGGTCAGATCATCAGAAAATGTACAATTCACCTTCACCAATCCTCTCAAATAACCCACATTTAAGACAACAAAGAGCTTCAAAATGCAGTTCAACCTAACGGAGCTGATACTTTAAATCTATGCGATACCAAATATACTCAGATATACCCGGTATTCTTCATTTTTCACTCTAATTTAGAAGAATTTTTATAGATGTGTAGAACTGTAGATTGGACATTTTCTAAAAATCTGACCCGTCTATTGATGCGCATACTTTACAATCGAACAAATAAAGGTTAGACCTGTGAATATATTGTTGTCACCGTCTCTATCGTCTGAGCTTCTATTAAATAAACCATAAGACATGCTGGCTTCATTGTTCGTCTATGGATTCGTCTGAGGTTTGCCCACGTTCGTCCACGCTCGTTCATATAAGTTTCTCAAAGATTACTAGTCATCGACTATCATAAATTTTAATGTTGGGGGTTCTGGGACAATAGCAGAGGCTTATCCGTCCTGGTTGGGATCGCACCACTTAGGGCTCTCTGTGATATTTAATTACTCGAGTTGGCTTTAGGGGACGAATGCCCAGCAGGGCCGGTTGGCGTCTATCTCCAAAGAAGTGGACACGAAGTAAAAGGTACAGGTGAGCGATCTTGCTGGTTTATTCACAACTTGTCAAACTGGGGAGGTCTACCGCGTGCCCTGCCTGGGCTCCAACTGCCCTTATCCCGATTCCCCCCCCCCCCCCCCCCCTATTTATACTCCCTCCCCCCATGGACTGTGGACTCATGGACTCAGAATGTGAGACCCTAGCGCCCCGAGCTGCGGACCAACAGACCCGATATACATTGTTTGTCCACCGCTCCCCGATCCCTCTACTACAATATATATGCCACTTAAATTAAATACAGTTTTTTATTAATCATGTGAAATAACTGATTGATTATCTCTTTTTTTAAATGTTCCGATTTTAAAAGGGTTTTGCACTCATAGTCATATGTATCCATGTAACAAAGGTCAGGACGTTTTATTAAATATATCCCTGCGTTTTGAAGACCTTTGTATGGAATATATCTAGTTACTTTACTGGTAATTACCCATCTAGAAACATTGCAAACTTTTTGTTTCAAAAATAAATATATCATACTTAAACTATAGAAATACTTATTAGGTGTCCTAGTGTTTACTATCATTGGAATCACCTTGATCTCCTCTTTTCAAATATGGTTATCTCAAAATCCATTTTTTGCGACTTATGACTCATTTTCCTAAAACGGATCACATATTGTGTACTTATTAGGCAGTCACTCTACTTGTATAGCAATCATTTGTCTATAAAGGTAACGGCTGGAAGACCTTTTATCCAGACGCCAGGTTAAACATTTGCCTATCTCACACCTGTAAAACATCAGATAAATAAAGTATTTTTCTACTTCAATTCAAAGGGAAGGGGTCACCCCTTCCCAGTGCAGTCCATAATAGCAAAATGTAACGGAAATCCAGGCCCAAACCCTCAGATCAGATAAGAATGGTATGTCAGTAATTGGACGCCTACTTCGCTAATAGGTTTTCTGGCCTAGGACAGGGTGTTCTAATGGGATTATAATGACATTGAAGAATTCGGGTCATTCTCCGATGAATGACTTGTACCTTGGACTTTTAGAATGACCCATGAGTGTGTGGCGGGAAGAAAGTTAGCTAGTCGGTAGGGGGCGTGGCAGATGCATGTCTGAATGAGACTTTTAAAAATAAATCCCTTAACTTTGCAAAGTTAGGGCTAGGATTTTACAACATTTTACGGTCTTAATGGAATCATAATGGCTTTTTGCTGTTTGAGGTGAGAGGCATTCCCTCCGTTTGAAGGGTCTCTTACATCTTTGGGCCTAGACTGAATGGAAAGGACTTACCTCTCTCCAGTGCAGTCCATAGGGAATGATGAGCATGACTTCTGTGCCACTGCCATCCTGTGCCGGGGCTAGGAGGGACAGATGGTTGCATATCCCCTCATGCAGATTCAGTCGTTCAGAAATCCTGCTCATGTGGGGAATGTGAATAATGTTAGGTGACATGATAACATATTCCCCTTTCATAAATCCTTTGCATCATGCGACATCGTATATACGTTTTGCACCACAAAGAGCAAAGGACATTTAGTTTACATCTATTTGGGTGAAATCGCCAGAAAATGTACAATTTGCCATCACCAATTCTCTCAAATAAACCAAATTTTAGACAAAAATGAGGTTCAAAATTTAGTTCATAGTATACAAACAGATAGCTATGATTCAAGGCAATATCAAATATACTCAGACATACCTAGTAATTTATCATTTCACAGCCTAGAATTTACTAAATGTGTAGATCTGAAGATTGTACATTTTCTGAAGATCTGACCTATATGAAGTTGGAGACAAACGGTTTCTTACATTATCGGGGCAGAGCGAAAACCGTTTTTTTTAAAAAAAACCAATTTATTTAAACTGAGTTATTGTCAGATTTGGTCATAACGCCAAGGTCCGAGACACAATGTTTATCTACTTTATATATGTAATCCTATATGTGATGTGTTCCAGGAAAATGAGTCACAAGTCGCAAAATTGATATTTCTTAAAGTGTTTTTTTACAAGATCTCTTTATTAAAATGTTCTGATTTTTAGAGGGTTTAGCACTGATAGTCATATGAATCCATGTAACAAATTTTGGGACATTGTGCTAAATACATCTTGCTAATTGTGCTAAATAAATGCATTTTGAAGGCGAGTATGGTATAGTATGGAGTATATTTTGTTATTTTACTGGTAAACGTTTCTTTTTCAAAAATTAAAATATCAAACTTAAAGTGTCAGTAAACCCCAAAATATTATGAGCAAATCCATTTCTTTGCTATCATTGAAATGTAACCACCCTAGTTTTACTTAATTCAACCTATCATTTAGCAAGTTTTACCCATTGAAAGGAGGGAAAAAGTAGTTCCACAGTTGAACATGCAATGAGCACAATAAAAAACTCTCACAATTGCTCCTAGAAAGAAGGGGGGTCGGGCGGGAGGAAGGAGTTTGACCAATGCAGGTGTGCAGACCAAAACAAACTGTGTTACATGTATAGTTCTCTGGTCAAAACAATGGCTGAAAGCAGTGACAGTGAATTGTTTCAATTGCTGGGAGATTGGGGGGGGGGGAAGGTAGGGATATTATGTTCATTTCTGGCGCACCTTTGTGACGTCACACAGCACTGTCAGTGCCCTCTTGTGCTAAACAGACCTTTTCAATTAAGCTTTCCTAATTCGTGATTGTGAGTGACTATAAGTTAGACATAAATGGAAGTAAAAAAATTGAGACTTGGGTGTTGTATTTATGGCTCCATGAAGTTTGTTGTCCTAAAAGTGAACAGGAACCCATTGACTGACCCTTTAAAATATAGAAATGCTTGTTAGGTTCCGAGTGTTTACTATCATTGGAATCACCTTGGTCTCCTCTTTTTAAATATGGTGATATCTCAAAATCCATATTTTGCAACTTATGACTCATTGTCCTAAAACGGATCACATATGGACACCTTTCAGAAACAATACAATACAGTGAAACCTCTCTATTTAGACCACCCTTGGGACTGAACAATTTGTGGTCCATAGCGAGGTGGTCTCATTAGAGGGGCTAATCTAATAAGAGGAAAGCTATTCGGGACCAAGAGAAACTGGTGTTAATAGAGGGGTGGTCTCTATAGAGAGGTGGTCTTTATGCGAGGTTCTACTGTAATAACATGTACATTGTACATCATATTGTACACGGTAGGTCTAAAGTTGATTGTTAATAACTCGACTGTCGTTTTACAGAAGATTTGCTGTATACAAATACTAAAGGAAAAGAAAAAGAAAAAGAATAATAATAATTCAGATTAGTCAATGTCGGGGTGAGATTGATATTGTCAATGATGATATTCATCTTGAAGTCAGTTATATTAAAAAATACGTCATAAGTGACCTACAACATGTAATGCTATCAATATCATTTTGGCCATAGTTTTTACATATGGGTAAGATTTTCAGAAAATGTACAATTCACTTGCACAAATTCTCCCAAATAACCCAAATTTCAGAACAAAATAAAGTTCAAATACAGTTCAACCTAACCAAACAGATTGCTAGAATCAATGCAATGCCGAATATACTCGAATTTACATGTTATTGTCCAAATTGCAGCCTAATTTAGCAGAAATTCCTGGATGTGTACAGCTGCCAATTGTACTTTTTCTGACAATCTGACCCATGTCATGCATTATTAGATACAATGTAGCACAAAAGATAACTCGTGATTGTGACAGTGATTAGAAATGACAGGGTGAAGTCGCCAGAAATTGTACGCTGGGCCGCTTTACACATTTGCTAAATTCAGTTAAGTGAGACTGAAAAATGATAGATACTAGGTATATCTGGGTATATTTGGTATTGCCTTGATTAAAAGAACTTTCGGTTTATGTTAAATTGTATTTTGATGTCTCTAACGCTGGACAATATATGAATCATGCACCAAATTTCCAGACAGTATTTTAAATATTTCCATGCATTTTTGCGGTCATTCTATAGAGTATATTTAACTACTTTACTGGTAATTGTCCTCTAAATATTGCAAACTTACTTTTCAAAACTAAAACTAAATCAAATTTGAAATATAGAAATACGTATTATATAGATCCGACTGTTTACTATTATTCAAATCAGCTTGATGTCATTTTGTCAAATATGATATCATATCTATTTTTGGGCCTGGTGACTCCTTTTCCTGAAACGTGTCACATTAAAATTTTTGTCTTAAAGTGTCACGAAACCCCAAAATATTATGAGAAAATCAACTCCTTTGCTATTATTCAAATGTAACCGCCCCGGTTTTATTTAATTAAACCTAACATTTAGTGATCGAGTTTTACCCATTTAAAGGAGGGAAAAATAGTTCCACAGTTTAACACTCCATTCAAGGTGCCACTGTTTGCCTACGTCGCAAAGTTTCACCAATCTTGAAATGAACATGCAATGAACATGATAAACAAGTCTCATATTGCTGCTAGAAAGAAGGAGGGTGGGGTGGGTGGAACTTGACTCTTCCTCTCAAGGTCAGAGGGAAATGTATGCAAGGCTATTTCCCTCTCTTTCATTACACTGTGGCACCAAGATATAATACATTTTCTCTGATGAGGTACAAATGGAAGGACTTGGGTGTTGTACTTATGGCTCCATAACGTTTATTGTCTTAAAAGTGACCATGAACCCATTGACTGACCCTTTAGCTTAGGGTTATTTTTAGAAGTAGTCTTTAGAGGCGCATTACGGGTACGTTTTGAATAGGACAAGTCAAGCAATAAAAAACTTTTTGCTCGAAAATGCACCTCAGATAGGAGCCATCAAGCAATAAAAAACGTCTATGGGAAAATCAAGCAATAAAAAACGTACAGACGTAATGGCTGCCATGGAGGATGACCTAGTTATGTCAAATAGTAATGGCGGTCATGACAGATAGTGAGAATGATGAATGACCGTCAAATAGTAATGGCCGCCATGACAGGTAGTGAGAATGATGAATGATCATCATGGCGATCATCATGAGGTATATGTGATGATCGCCATGACAGTGACCTTGGGTTAGGATAATCGTTGTCATTGACCTTAGTCATTAACCTTTGACCCCTGACCTTAGTCATTAACCTTTGACCCCTGAAGGGTGTACTTAATTAAAATAGATTAATTATATTAATCATAATGATCATAATGAATCGTGGATTAGTCATTAACCTTTGACCCCTGAAGGGTGTACTTAATTAAAATAGATTAATTATATTAATCATAATGATCATAATGAATCGTGGATAGATTAACCTCTGACCTTCGACGGAATGATATTGTATAATTATTACGTTTGACTTTAGAAGTGCGAGCTTCATTATCATGGAGAATGCTTTGGAGAATGGGTTTAAATAGAGCATAATGGTTTCTGCTCTCAAATGGATAGTGACTGGAAATGCCACCAGCCGGAGACAACATCAGCATAGAGAATGGTGTAGGACTAGGTCTTCCTTTGTCACACAAGGACCTCATAAATTGTTCGGGCAATGGCTGACGGTGACAGAAACAGCTTCCTTTAATGGCTTCCATGACAACGACGCGTGTGTATCTTCTTTTATTTACAAGATAGGAATTGAAATGATGAATTATGAAGATGAAAGGAGGTGGTGACAATGTATTAAACTAGATGAAAACATGGGGTGAGAATGCAGTGTTTCAGCTGGATAATTAAGGATGGAGTGTATGAATGGGATTATAGAGAAAATGAAGTTTATAGGGAATATTATTTTTTAAAGGATGAGTCTGTATATAAGAAATACCCATTGGGGAGGAGAGCCATCGCTTGTTTTGGGACGTGCAGCTGGAGGACCATGAATGAGTTGTATCTTATTACAGAGAACGAGCTTACGTTGCGTGATAGAGATTTACTGAAACAAATAGTTTTGTGTGAATCTAGGCGAATTGACGAACTTCAAAACATTGTGTCTATTTTCAATTCGAATGCAGAAGAGGATTTTCATTTGAGTGTGCATAGACTGATACATGGAATAGAAGCAAATGATCATATATATATGGGATCAGAGTTTTGTCAAAGACATAATATAGATTTTACCATGACAAATGACTTTGTGATGCTTGTGGAAGATAAGTTACAAGTGGATATTGATTAAATTCAACAGCGGTGTCATCATGGATTACATGGATTACGATAATTTTGATCCTGAATCATGCTTAGAAACAATTACGAATATAGATACCATGACATTAATGTTGTGGATTATGGTTGAACAGGAGGAAGTAATATATCAGCAACTAAAGATGAGTCTGGCTAGCGATGATGGAATAGCGTTTGCAGTGCATATATGTCGGAGAGACATACATCTGAGGATGCGAGATGTGTTGACAACTGAATTAACTGCTAGATTAATCGGTGAAGAATAATTGTCTGGTATAATGGAAAACTACGAGAAGAGAGAAAGAGCTAAGGCTGCCTGTCGTGCATTGCTTCATGACGTAATGAGAGACAATAATCGTCTAAGAGGAAAGAATGAGCGATTGGTGAGTCTTTTGCAAGAGTCAAATAAGACATTGAATGAACTTATTTCTCAAATTTATATGTTGAAGATGACAGTGGATACGTTGTCAATGAAGAATGATTCACTTCATAAAACTAATAACTATTTGCTCGAGCAGAAAATGAACTTTGTGTTGGGGCAGGAGAAGGCTATGTCTCAGGAGGGATACTATGAGATTTCAAAGGACATGCGTCAGTGATCAGTATGGAGTACAAACGAAGAGGTCGCTGTATTTCTTTATCTAAGGAAGCTAAAATACTGTTTCTAGGCGGTCCCGTTGCTGTGGCTCGACAGTGGGCTGATGTGATGAGACGCCATGATAGAGAGTACTATAGAATGAATAAAAGCATAAATGATCGTGAGGACTACGCTCGACAGGATTATGCAATGCCATGGACCTATATTGGACATGGACTGAATGTGTGCTTTGTGAGAAATGAAAATGTGTCAGAGAGTGATGCGCTGAACTTTTATGAGCATTATTGTCATCATTTTTGTGCGAAGTTTCACATGCATTCTAAGGTATTTATATTACCAGCAGACATTATATTTTCACATACATTTCATGCTGAGGAGCCATTCAAGAGTGTGTATTTCTATCTGTCTGAGATAAAGTCAGCCATGAAGAAAATATATATTCCATTTAGGCCACCATTGCCTATATTTAAAAGTGATGGGAAGACATGTGCTCATACGCCTTTTTGTTTAATGTATGGACAAAGAAATGCTCCGTCTGCAGACCCTATGATTGCATATAGGGAAGTGGAGTATTGGGACATGCTCTATGCGAATGACTATAAGGTGAGGTGCTACTGCGGCAAAGCGTTTGAGATGAAAGACTTGGATGAGCTTTTGCCTCTCCCCTGTCGCGATGAACAATGGAATGATATTGTGTGCATAAATGTGGCGACTGGATTGACTGGGGATGAAGGACCCTGTTTACGATGCGGTTACTATGACAATACATGCTCTATGCTCGATGTAGAGTGTATGCCACCATTGAAACAAAGAGGCAGCTATAATTATCTGAGGAGGAAATTTCCTGAGGTGGAGGATATACCCCATGTGAAGACATTGCAGGAGAAGCTCAGAGCCGAACTCCCTATTCGACTAGAAGCACCAGTCGTCATCGTAGAGCCTGAGCCTCCTACAACATATTATCCCTTCCCTAGTATAGCTCGTGCATAATCGCAGCCATTACCATCGCCATTGCTGTCATGAGAGGGAGGGAGGGAGGGAGGGAGCATTCGTCGCCATTGCTGGTGGAGACTATAAAGACACAGACGTTGGTAGTTGACAGTGTCATAGCTCGGCAATGCCAATGCACAGTATGGAGACAATGCAATTGAGTTTGAAGGTGGCTTTGCGTTATAGACTAGACATGGACGAACTTATGGAAGTGGAAAGACGAAAGGACTTGGATAATACAAGACGTACAATTGTTCCATCTTCAGTGATGAGGTATGCTCATAGACATGCTGACATGCTACTCAACAATCCAGAAGCTTCACTGAAGTCAGATAATTGGAGAGTGACTCGCACAAACTTTCGAGGCGTGGAGTATGTGAGCTTTACAGAATTGGATCAGAATGGGCAAAGATTGTCTTCAGGTTCTTTCAACTTTTCAATGCCTGAGTTTAAAAAGTTTGTTCGTGCCTTTTCTCTCCAGGCGAAGAGAAGAGAAGAGGCAAAGAAAAGAAGTGCTGCTGAGGGAGAGGAGGGGGAAAAGAAGAAGAAGGAGGAGGAGGAGGAGGAGGAGGATGACGACGAGGAGCGTTCAAAGGTAATGAAAATGAACCATGAGTATAGCACATACTATTGGAGGATTGTCTGTACTGGAGAAGAAGGAGAAGAAGAGGACGAAGTGGACAGTGGCGGAGAAGAGTACTTCAGCCGTGATAAGTGTGAGGAAAAGGGAGAGTTGTTCTTCGAACAACATGCAATTGACGATACATACACACTCAAGATTGAGGAAAAAAAGAACAGGTCCCCCTACGCATGGAATTTATATGAAAAAATGTATAAAGTTCTCGTGCATGCGGAGTACATGAAGGCATTGAAAGCAAAGTGCAAAGGATGTATCGCTGGACTGAATATTCCTGAGGATGCTCACAAGGATGGCTGCCGTAATCAGTTCATAGACATGGACTGTCTGAGTAAAGCCCACTTCAAAGTCACTCCAGACAGACTGTTCCTGCTCGGATCGATGGTGGCGCCTCGCTATGGAATTGTTCAATCGTTGGTTACCGTGGATGATGCAACCGACTTTTTGGACCAGGTTTGGAAAGGAAAGGACACTGTCATTGTACCAGACAATGAGCCATATGAAGTGGCTCAGATTGCTAAGATGTGCTAAGCAATGGATAGGGACTTATATGGACTTTATACCGATGTACTTGTGCTAGCAGGACTATTATATTAGGATACGTTAATGTGTGACTATAGAATGATACTCAATATACTCAATGTGTGCGGACTGTACCAGATAAGTGCGGACAATGTGTGCGTGTGCGGACTCATACCGGTGCGTGTGTATTATATCATATCATAAATGAATAAGCATATAAGTATACTCAATGTATGCGGACTCATACCGGTGCGTGTGTACTATATCATAAATGAACGTGTATACTATAATGATTGGTGATTACAGATTGTTCCCGATGTTACATGATGCTGCTACATGATAGTCTTCACCTTCTTTGTGCCTGGATTCGTATAAGAAATGTCTCAGTGTATGGATAGGAGTCACTGCAATCAATCAATCATATATAGAGATTATATTAGGATACGTTAATGTGTGACTATAGAATGATACTCAATATACTCAATGTGTGCGGACTCATACCGGTGCGTGTGTACTATATCATAAATGAATGTGTGACTATAATGATTGGTGATTACAGATTGTTCCCGATGTTACATGATGCTGCTACATGATAGTCTTCATCTTCTTTGTGCCAGGATTCGTATAAGAAATGTCTCAGTGTATGGATAGGAGTCACTGCAATTAATCAATCATATAGAGAGAGAGAGAGAGAGAGAAAACTATAACATAATACAAGATTGGTAGAATAGAATCGTATTCAATTTACTCATCGCTCATGTACATATGCATAGTGAATAAAGAAAGCTTAACAGAAACTGACTGTCTTCATTACATATTAAGTAACAGAAACTGACTGTCCCCATTACGCACGACTGCTATTAAAAGTTTGTAATCATGGCTCAAAATATCAAGTTATATAAGAGGAGATATAAGATATATTAGTTTACAGCCGTCGTATTGGCAGAGCAAAAGATCTCTTCGTCTTCGTCATCGGCATCAACATCAGCCCAGTCCATTTGCATTTCGTGTCGGTCTCCTAACAAACGCAGAGGAATATGTTCCTCATCATCATCACGACATACCAGAGGGGATGTATTACGACTGAACTGAGTTCGTTCGATGTTCGTTAATGTTTCATCAAGATGTCTGGTTACCTTCTGTCTGATATACTTAAGGAGAAATGGATTTAAACTTTTAATAGCAGTCGTGCGTAAACTATCGTTCAGATCGAGATCATCAGTAGGCCCATACTTTAATACCTTCCTAGTCTTTATAATACAACCCACAATTCCCAAAATAACTCCCAATGCAACCCCTCCCAATGTAGCTATTTCCATAATCTTATCTTCTAAATAATGTCTTTTTACGTTTCGCAATGTTGATGTAATTGATTCCAGTTTACTTCTAAGTCCAGTAATGGCTCGAATCGCTAATGCCTGAAATAATAAAAAAAACAAAAAATAATATGAGTTATTTAAAATATGTTATAGCTTAATAATAATAATAATAATAATAATAATAATAATACTACTAATAATAATATAAGGATGTCACACCTTTGCACTGACAGCACCGACAGTGGTGGTGGTGGTGGTGGTGGTTGTGGTTGTGGTGGTGGTGGTGGTGGTGGTGGTGGTGGTGGTGGTGTTAGAATAACGAAGCGCTTGTAAATAGTTCATGATAAGCGTTGGAGGCTGAAAAAAAAATACGAAAGAAAAGCTAGATAAAACACTCATGAAACAATCGCACCTATGAGTTAAAATATCATTATATATGTAATGTAAATGAATATCTATGATCTAAGAACGCACCAGTTTTTTCAGGGAAGTAGCATCACCAACTGAGCTGAGTGTTGGGACGACTGTAGTGTCATTGCTAGTGGTGGTTTTGTTGTTGGTCGTTACAGCGGTGGTCGTGGTGGGAGTGGAAGTGGGGAGGGTGGTGGTGGTAGTGGTAGTGGTGGCGGCGGTGGTGACAGCAATGGTACTCTCCCAGTCTGTGAAAGAGAACGCGCCGGCCGTAGTCCATAGTGAGCGGTGATGAGAGGCTCTGCTGCTGCTGCTTGTAGTGGCGGTGGAGGTTGTGTTCGTAACCTATGCACAAAAGTAGAGTATTTTAGAATTTAGAAAAGAATAAGAAGAGATCCTAAGTAGAGGAGAGCGTGTATTATTAATGTGTGAAATGTATTTATTTTATAAACTGTACATTTAAGACCTACCCAATGCTTAGAAGAGAGCATATTTGTTGTCCTACTTTCATAAGTCAGAGCCAGAGTCGTCATAATAATGGACACGGAGGAGTTTGTTCTCATGGACACGGAGGACGATGACGAGTTTGTAGTGAAGATAGGAGTAGTAGTAGTTATCTGTTGTAATAAAGTGTAGAATGAATTTTCAGAAAATGCACAATTCTGTCAATTCTGATTGTTTTCAAACACAACCACGTCAATTGCACCTCTGGATTTTCAGAAATGTACAATGGACATTGGGACAAGAAATATAGCAATTGGATTAATTCTATAACATTTAAATTCTAAACTAGGGAATTTTGTCATAAAAATCTTACCTCACAATCGCTGACGACTGTATGAATGTATGGTATCAGTTCTTGAACAATGCCCGGACAGTTGCGAGTGCCACTGCCTCTCAAATCCACATATGTCAATGAGGGGAGAGCTTTTCTCACCACCGGCCATTTCACATGTCTCGGCATATTTGTGTGCTGTGACAGGTCTAGGTTTCTCACCCATCCTAATTCCACATTCTGTAAGCTTCTGTCAAATTGACGAACTCTGCTGCAATCCAACCAGCCGTAATCAACATTACATACGCACATAACACACGGGTGCCGTGCATAAGCCATGTCTCCTAATAATCCCAATATGATCCAAAGACACAAGCTGATAGTCAGTACACATGCCATTTTGATTGTGGTTTGTGAATGGAGCTGTAGTGGTCGTGCTGGCGGTGGTGTGAACAATGAGAATGATCAGTTTTGGCGGGGAATTATTTTGCCTCTGCACTCATTTATTATGACTACCATCGCTATATTTAATCATCCTTATCACCTCAATAATAATTGATAATGTTCGCTTATGTATTTATACTTTTTTTTAGAGAGAAATAATATGTTGCTAGCATCTGCTATCGCGCGCACGCAACGCAGCCGACGCGACGCGCGCGGGAGCCCGCCGCGGCGGCGGCGGCGGGCGGGCGGTGGTGGCGGCGGCGGCGGGGGGCAAAGACCGGTGCAGGGTCGGTGTCTATGTTATAGGGGTGGTGGTATTTATAGCTAGACGTGAGTAGTAGGAAAAACAAAACACAGAAATAAGCTTAAGCTTTCTTTATTTTCTCAAGACGCGATGACACAGTGTAGTAGTAGTAGTAGTAGTACAGCACTAGTTTTCATGCAATGCAAATATCCGTCCAATGGCACTTTCATTGGACATGACATTACCAGAAAAGACATGGTTTATGATATCATTCATTGATAGACCTTTATTTAGTTTCATATCCAAGTACAATATACAATAATAACCACACCAGGAACTTCCATCCGGTTGAACCTTCTTTTTGCTATAAACATATTTCTTATTCGTATTGGAAACAATCACATCTTTTAATCGTGTTGGATAGACGTCAGGAGACTGACCTAATGGATCAAAAAACTCGATCACTTCTTCTTCAAAGCATAACACAATCCAATGCAAGCGCGTGTTCACAATATAGTATGATGGTATATCAATGGTTGACACGGGCAGCGAATCGCAATGAACAGCGCCTCTAAAATAATTATGGTAATACTTTCGATTGAGAATGGAATACATATAAGCATCGATATCCACGTTTGATAGTCCAGCCATTGTTTTTTTTCTTAGTCCATAAGCAGCTTCACAGATTTCTCTGGGTTGATGGTGAGAAGACTTTGGAATAGTCCGTAGACGATAACGGTGACTCCTTCCGGAAGAGGTTCAGCAAAGGATATGTTGACTCTCGTATTTCCCTCGCGCATGATAGGAAACACGCGCTCGTCTCGATCCGTTTTATCGAGGGGTATTTTGTAGACTGCGTAGCCACCGGGAACCTCGTATGGATATATAGACGTTGGCTGATTTCCATCAGTCAGCAGAGCGTATGGCTCAGTGATATCTTCGTTCGCGTAGTCACACTTGATATCTCCGCCTTGGATCTTTCGGCCATTGACGTCCAGTGACAACTCCTTCACGCTGTAGTTTTTAAAATTAAAAGGATTTAACGTGTTCTTTCCATTTTCCGCTTCCGCATTGACGAGAACTATGATAAGCTGATTAGGTATTTTGGAACCGAACAAGTTAGGACGGGAAAATGAGCACGATCCCTTTGGAATGTTGAACTTTGTGATGACACTGCGCTTCATGGGGTACAGAGCGGGTTCTTTCATCAGACGTTTGCTGAGCTCTTTGCCTTCCTTAGGTGTCAATCGTATGTAGGGTACGAGCAGTACCAAGCTATCGAAGACAACGTGGTAATGCTCAGAGACACGCTTGCCTCTGGGCTGGTCAGCTTGCCGTGCTTCCAGTGGCGTGCTAGGAGGTCGTTGGGTAGTCTCCTCCTCCGCTTCAGTAGCAGTACTAGTAGTACCATCAGTACTAGTTGGTGGTGGTGGTGGTGGTGGTGGGAGTTCGCAATACATTAATCGGAACCTGTCATTGCCTTTGTGTAATTTAATTTCCAAAGGCGTCTTTCCGACCAACCATTTCTTTTGATGACAAAGGTCACACGGCAGTTTCGATATGAACGTGGTGCTGCGTCCATTTCTAGTGAACTTGTTTCTTTCCCTCATACCAGCATTGTAGCCAATTGTATTCTCACAGGCATCCATCTGTCCGTAAGTGTCCTTGTAGAATCCCTCATTCATAAGCTTGGTTGTCTGAGTCAACGTATCTGTCTCAGTTAAAATGTCCAGAATGTGTTTGTAGTTTAATCTGTCTCCCACCCCTTCTGTCGTAAGCGTTTGTCCAACACTCACATCCATCTGCTTGAACATATTAATGCCCGCTGCATTGATGACGCTCACATCGTCGGCATTCGTAATGGGTTCTCCGTCATCACCCACTATTTTAAGTCGTGAGCGTAACTTTATGTCGCTTAGGTCAATCATATCGTCCGAGTTATTATCAATAGCAAATGTAACCGTGTCTCCATTGATGTTTCCGATTGGCTCAATCTGTTGAACGTACCTATTTTCGACCGTTGCATCGACTCGTGCCCCTGCAAATACATCCGCTTCCTTGGATGAGCGGAGATCGCTCTTTTCAAACACCATTGTGCTCGCCATTACCAGATTTTCTTATTACGCCGTCGTTGTCCAGGCTTTCCTTTCGATTTAGTCTTCTTTTTCTTTTTCGAAGGAGACGTCTTTCCTTTTCGAGTCACTCGCTTCTTCTGAGGCTTTTTTACCTTTCCCGATCTATTTATTCGTCTTTTCGCCTTTCCCTTGGCCTTAGGCGACGGCACTTCAATTGCCATGTCTCGCATGAGGTTTAGCGGTATGACCCTCATCGTTCCCTCACGTGAAGTGTGCAGGTGCAGGAGACGCTCGTAAATGATGGTTTTCGACCCTGCTCATTCGTTATGTACACCTTTATGATCTCGCGTGCGTCATAGGCTGCGACCCGAATGTAACGAGGTGACGTAATGTCTCCATCCTTTTTAACGATGGCTAACAAACGTACCGCTTCTTCCTTTACTTGGTATTCCGAGACAATGCTGTCGCAGTAGACGTATAATGCCTCCGTCTCGTCTCGAGATGTCACACCGTTCAATTCAAACGACAGCAAAGCCACCTCCAACTCCGTATCCCTAGAATGCCAGGGATGCGCGAGACGTGTAAAGTAGGAGCTCGGTGTGTTGAAGGGAAAATACGAATAGCTATCCAATGAGTTCAATACGAGATACATTATGAGGCTCCAATCTTCGCGAGGTGACTCTTCGGGATCCACGAATTATACTGGGATCCCCACCCAAGCCACTTGATCATATACCCATCCTTTCCCTTCCTCTTTCTCTTCCATTTCTTTTCCACGAGGTATGTCGTATTTTCATTGACAATCACCTTTTGCAGCTCCTCAGTAAAAAACCGACCTTCGATCTGTTCATTGTTCCATGCCTTTATTTCGTACTGGGGTATTCCCTGGTTAATGCTTTTTCCGATGACGACAAAGAGCTCATGCGACCACTGTTCCGAGTAAGCACGCGAAAAAGCGTGCTTCAATTTAGACACGCGGACCACATCCTCCGCAGTGTACTTAAAACCCAGTTGAGTAGGTATCTTCTTGGACCCAGCCTTCGGAGCGTACTGCCTATCCCATAGAACCACAGAATCCACGTTCGTCCATGCAGCCTCGGGTGTGATCTGTAAGGACGAGTGTATTGATGCATTGTAACCGTTTGTGAATGCATCCAATACGTCCACCCAGCGATGAGTTTGATAATAGAACATATACTTTGTCAGCTTCTCCTTTATAGTCTTGATCACGCGCTCTGCAAAGTTTGCTTTCTTTTCATTCTTTGTCACCACGTGCTTTATATGTAATGAGGTCAATAATTTATTTACCGTTCTATTAACATTTTCACCTCCTCCGTCCGTTCGGAGTACCTTTGGTCGATTGGATGTAAGAACACTTTCATACGCGAGCACCGATTCGCCCGCCTTGAGCGTCTTCAATGGAACCGTCCATAAATACCTCGTAAAAATGTCGATAATGACCAGAAAATATTTAAATTGATCGTTGTCATCCCCCCACTTTTCAAAGTATGCGGTATCAGCATCGAATTGGAATTTCTTTCTCGGTACCACTACGCGAGGACGTCGAACATCTCGTCTTGCTTGTTTGAAGAGTGTATGCGTCTGTTGAGTCAAAAGCCAATCCTCTACCTGATCTTGACGTAGATCCGAGATGTTCTTTTTGGCCGCGGTGTAGAGATCGGTTGCCGTAGAAAAGGAACTCGGATGATGCGGGTCGTAGTATATTTCTTTTAATACGTCTTCCATAGCGTTGCCCAGTTTGGTTCGTTTAGCTTTCTTTTTTTCTTTGTTAGCGGATGTCCCGGTGGTGGTGGCGAGGACAACAAACGCTTCACGTTGGGAGACGCTGCCGGTGGTGGTGGTGGTGGTGGTGTTTTTGATGCATCATGACACTTTTCGCCTTGTTTTCCATTGAAGTAGTCGTCATAGGGCACGAGCACATACTTCTTCATCGTAACAGTTCTATTATCTTATCAGCAAACAAGAACAATATCTTGATAATCACCTTGTAATGCTTCTTAATGAAGGCTCCGAATGTTTTGGATGTCTTCTTTTTCTGAATCACACGCTTAAACAATGGCTGAGTTTTGTTTAACTGCTTCTTTTGATGTTTAGATACTGGGAGGTTGTAGATGTTGAATATTATTTCTCGTATAACTTCAGCCTGCTCTGGCGTGATCGTGTGTAGTAGAGCTACCGCTTGCTTCTTGTTTTTTAACAGTAATCGAACAAAATCTGCGTGCTGTTGCAGTTTTTCTGACGCCATTTCCCCTCGAATCGTTCGGTGCTTGTGTCGTGGTGGTGGTGGAGGCGAGGAGGTGGTGGTCCTTCCCTTCTTTGACGCAAAATGCCGAATCCACTGTGTCTACGCAACCTTTAAAGTTACATTATACCTTTTTTTCCAATGCTTTCTCCAATCGCTCTAGCCTTTGAGTAATGACATTCAGCCTCTTTCTTACATCGAGCGTTATTACCCGCATCTCTTGTGCTCTCTTTCGTGAGAGACAGCTTAAATGACACTCAAAGAAGCCGTTCGACTTGGTTAACAGTAGCAATTGAACAAAATTATATAACCTTGATGACTCCATTCTTCTTCTTCTTCTTCTTCTTCTTGTTACAGAAGACCTATGTTGTCTGGTGCTGTGCGTTGTCGAACAATACTGAATCCATAAGCTCTACACATCCTTTTATGTTCTTGCGTCTTCTTCTCTTCCCCGGTTTTTTCTTTTCCAAAAAAATCAAAGTTTGCTCAATTCTCTCCAACCTTTGAGCAATCACGCCAAGCGCGCCTTTCACCGCACTCGGTTCACATTTAAGCCAATCTTGCGACTTACGACATCCGGACGATGCAATAAAATGCAATACATCGATGTCGTCCGCGAGACCCATCTTCATTTTCACGCCGCAATCATTGCATTTGACGTCGTCATGTACTCCTCGCCACTCGTATCCTTTCTCCGCTAGCTCCATACCCAATGGTGTTGTCATGTCTATGCCGCTCGTGTGTGATTGTGGATCACTCGGACGATTTGTCCTCCATATATACCACTCGTCTTTCATTAAAAAATATGTTTGTTGAGAGCTTAGTCACCGCGTTGCTTCGAGGGGAAAAGTCGGCCATGATATATCCATAGGGTTTTTCTGTCGCGTGTCTGTAAGCATGCATGAACAATGACTTCATTCCAACTTGGACTGCGAACCTGTTCACTTGTTGGATGTCTCTCGAGTTTTTGAACATAACCTCGTACTGGGTGTTTACTTTTATCGATCTGCTATACTTTCCTTGACAATACATATTCTGACATATGAATATGACTGTTATGTTCATGTGATGACTTCCTCTCGTAAAAAGATTAACCAATGGTTCGCTGTTGACCACATCATTCATCAAATCATCGAAAATCCATATCACATGCTCATCTCCTTTCTTTATGGACTCCACATCTTCGGGTATTCCATGAATGAACTCAACGTCTGTCATATCATCGAAAGTCTTCTGCCAGACACCATAGAAGTACATGACCTTTTGAGGCGGTGTGCTAAATAGCGTATTCCTTTCGATCAGTACTCTTTTTAACCAAAACGTCTTACCGGACCCAGTTGCGCCGGAGACACAAATTGTAGTCGGAGCTTCGAACACGTAATCCGGTAGCTCAATGACCTCCATTCTTATCGATGTCGCGTGACCAAATAGTAGATCCATTCCCATCTTTCCTCTCTTATCTTCACCCATAGCTCTCCCAGTTTATTATTTCCGGGATACGACTCAATAGGTGTAACATCAGTCATCCGAGCGTTCAACCCATTTGTCCAATACGCATCCTTTCCGGTACACACTATGCTCTTTCCCTTGGTTCGATACAGTTCACAGACGACGTCGTAATTGGTTAACTTATCAATCAATACACCAGTCATGACAACGTCGCGGCGCTCGTTGCACCTCTCCAATGCCTCTCGGAATGCATCCGTGTCTTTCCAGTCATCCAGTTCCGCCGCACACCGAATATGCGGTACAGTATGATCGATCGTTGACATCAGCGCGGACAAGTAATGATGCTCCAATGACACATATTCACTCACCTCACGCAAGCTCTCGTAGTTTAGATAACTGAACGTATCAGCACATATATGAGTGTTCTCCAGGTGTTTCCAAGGACAGAGGGTAATGTCCAATGCACGCGTTGTGCACCCATCCTCCTGCACCTGTCTTTTAGCGTATAGGTACCCAAATCCGTTTCTGCGTTGATCATACGTATATATGCTATTCTTTCGTGACATGAAACCTCTATTAACACTGGATCTGTATACCCCATCCTCCAGCACAGCACTGTACTTGTTATAGTGGTCTTCCACGTTTCTTTTACTTATGCCCTTGCAGCTAAACTTGAACGTACCCTCGTCCTCCTTCAACAGGTATGTCTTGCTGCAGAGCGAAATGAGTTCGCTCCCCTGAGCCTCTAACTTGAACAAACCAGGCTTTCTCTTGTCTCTCGCAATGTGTCGCGGACAGCACTTTCGAGGAAACCATATCGGTTCGATATTGTCATCGCAGGAGAAGTATATCTGTTGTCGGTATTCGTCCTTATATTCTTCTCGTATCACGTCCTCCAAGGACTCTCCGCTTATGGCATAGTACAAAGAGTCAGTATCCATCTCTCCGAGACATATATCATCTTTCCGAACGTAGTGACAAAGACAGTCATAGTAAAACTCGAGCATCTTTCTTTTAGCATTTTGCAATATGAAATATCCCAAGTGGATCGGCAGGTCTAACTTAATGACTCTCTTTGTCTGTTCCACTTCGTAGACATTGTCGTCCAGTTCCGTCAAGCTCAGAAAGCGAGGATCGTTCACTTTCATCATCGCTTCTCTATCGCTTTCGACGAAGCGCACGTCTCTAAACTTGCTTTTATTCATTATCAAACTGCCGAAGGCCGAATTACCAATGAGCTTCATTGTGTCCGCAATTATCGCCTGAGAGGGGTCCATATCCCCAAGAAGTCTCGCCTCCGTGACATTCTTCATAAAGTCAGAAAAACACTCACTGCTCCTGAATTCGATGACCTGATATATCCTCGTAACAACCAACCCTCTCTTTAGGTACCACTGCAAAAGCGGTGTTGCGAGCAGTAGTTTCCGAGCTTTCAGACCACTCACCAAAAGAGAGCGAGGGGTCTTAAATAGGTTATTTTCAATAGCGTATCTCTTCATGTGCTCGCCAATGTCATCGATGCCTATGTCCATTGTACAGAACAACGGACACATCTCGCTGAAATGATCTTTCAAACTCTCCGGTACATGAATGTCAACCTCCGCCATGCCAAACAACGTATCGTCCTTAATGGCATTGATGATCGTCTGATCGCTGACAGCACTGGGATGCTTGCGGTAAAATGCCGGATAATATCTCGTAGAAAATGATTGCAGCGCCGCATTTTCCTCCATCTCCCTCCGAAAGTCGCACTCCCACTTGTATTCGATCTCGTAGCCCATCTCCTTCAATAGGTTTTCTCGTCGCTCTTGCGCTAATCTTCTCTTCTCTCGTTCCCCGGGCGATACATTCGGAAAGCATGTCGTGCATGAGTGAAAATAGCAGCCCATAAATTCGTAGATCGTTCCAGTTCCGGTTCCTCTCGTGCCCGGTGACAGACCATCGACCATGTATGGTCCAATACGTATCTCTCGTCCGTAATTGCAACGATGAAGAATCCTCGCATCGAACATGGCATTCATCCACTCTAACCATACGAACATAAGGAGGTATTTACACGACCTCTCGGGCTTAAACCCTGTCGCTTCCAACCTCCGCACATAGAAGCCCGTCGGCATCGGCTGACCAATTGCCCATAGGTATAGGGCATTGCTGTCCAGTCCGATAATTTTCTTTACGATCTTATCACCATTTCCAATCCTCGTCTCACCCGCCTTCAGACGCCTGTGAAATATGATTGATGGACCTCCGATAATGTTTCTAGAAATGGTTGCGTACAGGTCTCTGTCCTTATGGGGGAAGGAACAAAAGAACTGCTGTGACTCCTTCGCCACTCTATACAACATGGTTCTCGCGATTCCTGGTACGGATATGGCTACCTTGAATACGTCTATGTGTCTTTCGAAGTAGAACATTTGCATTCTCTCAATAGCCATCACAAAACCGTGAGTGTCGAGGTTATTGTAGTATATCAGAAAGTCCTTCATCGTTTTCATGCCTCTATCCTTCCACACCGTTTGCATACGTTCGTATTGCTCATGTGTAATGTTCTCATTCTTCAATAAAGAATAAAATTCGTCGTGAGAAGGAAGGCAAGGATGGTTTAGCTTGTTCGCCGTATCCATCCATTCGTAGGGAAAATAGGCCTTGGCCAACTCGTCTCCTATCCCAAATGCCTTTAAAAAACCATCATA
The DNA here is from genome assembly GCA_942159475.1 of Sthenelais limicola. Lineage (NCBI taxonomy): Eukaryota > Metazoa > Annelida > Polychaeta > Phyllodocida > Sigalionidae > Sthenelais > Sthenelais limicola. The sequence goes on along the minus strand of OW804099.1, from coordinate 18,286,324 downwards.
CGAACATCCCGGAACCAAAAAGTTGCATATGTCTTTGAACATGAATGTATCGTTCTTTATGACAGCATAGGCGTTGTTCTTCTTTACAATAAAGGGCTTCGTTGTATTCTTTGTCATGTTCATGAAGTTAAAGAATTTTCTCTTTATCAGGTTCAGGTCATACTTAGCCGAATTGAAGCCAAATACAGGAATGACTGTCATGTAGTCCTCCATCTTCCGCTTCAAACCCTCAAGCGTATTCAGCATCGCTCTACTCTCATGCTCCTCCCATGTTTGTATCCGCTCATCGAGTTCATCCAATACGTAGGACCACCTCTCGTTAGCCCTATTACACGCCACCGCGTGTATTTGCAACATGTAATCGAACATGCATTGCAGCAATGTGTCCAATTCGCATTCCACAATGCAATACGGATCTCTGTACCCGGGGACATTACTGCAGACGGACACTGATATGGGTATGTGCTTCCCTATCCATGTAAGGCGTTCGGACGTTTGCTCGTTCATCTTCTCCAAAATCGCCTCAAAATCAAAGGTCATGAACCATTCATAAAACCTTTCTTTATCGGGAACCATGATACCCACAGTCTCCAACTCCTCAAACACCGTTTTCGGAGGCGTATACACTCCGCCGGGGTACGTGTATTTGGTTTTATTGTAGCATCTTTTTCTATGCAGTACAAGTTTATGGTGAGTCAAAAATATTCGTTCACACATTTCGCAGCGATACTTTTTAGCATATGCGGTAAAATCGCTGATGTACGATAAATGGTTCCGGTACACGTTAACGTACATCGTGTCAGCATACCGACCCTTGGACAACCATCGTACAGTCACAGTATCGTCTGGTTGAAGGTCATAGACATTTACGTTGATCTCAAAGCATTCCTCAAACTGATCGATGTCGTCCAGTGACATCCCTCCGTATTCTTCCTTTGCCTTCGGAATTCCGCAGCCTCGTTGCCTCGTAAACGCTCTCCATATTTTATACCTTCTCGAAACGAATCGCTCGTATCTGTTTTTCGCCAAACCTCTGTGTACTGCCATGCACCTGAATATGCATAGATTGTCGTCCTTGCTCGTCAATGTCACAACGCTTCTCTTCAAACGAATGTATTCTGGGAGTGCACATTTTCCATTTCCCATCGGCCATTGGGTTCGCGATACAAAGTAGGAGACATTGGTTACCATATAAGGTTTCCATTTCGTGTCTGGACGAGCCCTTCTCATGTTTTCATCAATGTCAATCGCCGACACGCGGTCTACAAATTTCTGAATGTCAGTGTGCTTCGCGATATATGCTGGTTCGGCTAACAATGCGAAATTGTTGTATGGAATGAAATACCTGTACTTTTCTGTTTCTACATTTTTCAGTACAATACCTAATCCAACATTCACTTTAAATGCGACCTTCAATTCATTTTTAATGTAGTCAATGTGCTCCTCTATGTGCGCTTGAAACGTTTGATCTAATGGAAAGTTAAACTCGAATGTCACCGCGCCTTTCTTATGCGCGTGAAGAATATGACCTAAATTCGCCTCGAACACCTCCTTTAAATCCGCATCGACTTTGCCATTCTCATCTAGCCATGGATCCACTTTCCACGCGGGAGCCTGTAGAACGCCTCGCCCGTGTATCTTTCCCCGATGAATGTACAGCGCGTGCCTGGATGCGCATGCTTCGTGACATATCGCACACGCATATTTACAGCAACCCTGAAAAGATTACCTCATACAGTTCATATCACCAGTCACACGACCCAAAACGAAGAAACATTTATATAAAATACATTAATTTTTATTTTTCATTCTCACTATGATCGGGTCAAATTCTCATTTTTTATTTACATTTATTTACACGAATCACACATCAGACAATCTCAATCAAATTACAAACTCAACTATAACACATATACATATACATATACATCCGATATATCCCCTATAATTACATTTATTTACAATTTGAGATTTGCCCCTAATGGACCTAAGCGTACTTTTCATCAGGGAGACAAGTCTTTCAGCAATGTTTCATATGAAGCATAAAAGACTTCTCTCTCTGATAGAAAGCTCCGCAAACCTGACAGATATACGGGTATACATTAGGTCCGATCGGGGCTGTCTTCTTCGTAAACTTTTTAGTAGGAGTCCACCTCCTCTTCCTTCTGCTTTTGCTTTTCTTTGATTTGGCTCCGGCTCTGGCTCCTACTTCTGCTGCTGCTGCTGCTGCTGCTTCTGCTGCTCCCAGTCCTCTGAATTCCCCATCAGCATCGTAAAGGTCTACTTCCGCTGGTGAGGCTATAAATACATCATGGAAGAGTAATTATAATAATGAATCATGTTCAAATTAACCCCCTAATTACACAATACAAGATTATAATAGCCTGAAATGTATTAAGATACGCACCAACGTTATCGTCCAGTGAGGCGATGATAGAATTCATCTCGCTTGGCGCAACATAAGGTGTCTGCTGCTCAGAGTCGGTCTGTGGGAAAAGGACATCCCGGTCCAAACACATACCCATTGCTCTTTCAAGAATGGTGTCGGTGTCATCTTGATACATCCAATCCTATTAAGAAGAACAACAACAACAAAATGTATAGAGTTAAATTGATTAGGTAATAGTTATAATAATAATAATAATAATGATAAGTAGCAATATAAAATAAATAAATAAATAAACTTACATTGTTCTGTTCATGATCCGGATGTATGAATAGGTCATCCAGCACCGTGTTGCTATTACATGCCTATATAAATAATAATAATAATAATAATCAATAAATCATCAAAATACTATTGAGCTATATATGTATTTATGTATTGTAGATCTATCATATTAGCTAAATGATAATAACAATACATACACATTCCGGTGGATTGTCCTCGGTGTCAGTAGCGTCTACTGCTTCATCTTCTGCGGTTACTGCTAACGGTTCCATGCAGAACTATCAATACAAAGAAAATACACACAGTATATAAACCCCTGAAATCTCTGAAAAATGTCACAATTTGTTTATATCGCATATCTTATCATAATACTCACATCGTTTGGATCCCACTGATCGATTTCCGAATTGATTTGAGTCGGTGTCCAACTCAACAGCTCAGACTCAAAACACCAAAACACCTTCCATAAGTAAGAAATCCATCCTAATATTACATCAAACGATCAATATGCAATAAATCAATATCACAATACATACCATAATGTCATCCGATGACATCACGCTATAGATGTTCAAGAGATCGGATACACCCTGCAATATACATAAATACATCAATATACCTTGGTCGATTCTGTGGCGTATTTGAGATAATCATTGATCAATTCTATGACTCTTTTCATACCTATTTGAGATAATATTCACACATACATACCATTTCATGATATTCCAAGGGCGTCGTTAGAGGTGGAGGTGCAGTCTCTTCCACTTGAGTTGCCTAAAATCAAAAGCACATTCCACTATATTCCTCATCTTTTCGAAGGCACACAGAACACAAGAAATAGTCCATAAATGCAATCCGTATTATACTCACATTACATTGTAATTCCTCAATCCTTCCTTTGATGAGGTCATTGTCCGTTAATTTAAATGCTTTAGCGAAGTGTTCCAATGCTTCCAAGGTGTTGAAATGAGCCACAAGATCGTCGATCTTGAAGTATTCCATCACGACGTTTGAAAAGAAATGTCCTAACAACCCCATCCGCCTGGAGTTATATAACCCTTCCATGAAAAAGTAATTTATGAGCTTCTCTTCCTCTGTCTTTGTCTTCCCCGAAATAACACACCCCACCTCAGCTTTAAAAAGACCTGTCACCAGTATGCCCCTCCTCCTGCACATCCTCCTCTACTAGCAGTTCATCTCAGCTCATCACACTCGCTTAATTAGTATTATTGATATTATCAACTTTATTATTATTATTATTATTATTATTAGTAGTAGTAGTATAATGTCATACACCATAATTAAAGACGTGATCATTATCTCATATCTCCTAGAAAATGTATACTGCTAGATGCATGTATTGAGGCAGTGGTGTCTCCATCTGGTGAATTATGACTGGTGCAATGGATTCTAACCTATATTAGGTTTGCTTGCAGCATGGTTCCTCACCTAGATAACCACCACATGTCTATTCCTCCATTACAAGGACAACATGACGTGTCACAACACACTAAGTCACAAGCCTTCACTTATTTCGATATGTACACAAGGATCATCATTGTTTTGATTAGGATAATTATGTATATAAGATTATGTTACTTGACCAACGATTACTTAACCAAGAATCATCAGCAGGGGTCAAAGGTTAATCATGATGATGATGACCGAGGTCAAAGGTTAATGACGACACTCATTGTCAAACTTCCATGACAATCATTGTCAGGGGACTTCAGGGGTCAAAGGTTAATTATTGACCTTAATTAAGTATCATTAATATAATTAATCATAATTAATTAATACTTGATCATGATCAGTCAGACTTCAGAGGTCAAAGGTTAATTTATTGACCTTAATTAAGTATCTCATCATAAAGTATCTAATCATAATTAATTATGTTACTACTTAACCACCATGAGTATGACCACTGACCTAGTCGTTGCTATGTTGGCTACTAGTCATCAATCATTCATGGCGGCCATTACTATTTGACATGACTATGTCAAGTCATCAATCATTCATGGCGGCCATTACTATTGACATGACTAGGTCATCCTCCATTACGTCTGTACGTTTTTTATTGCTTGACTTCCCCATAGACGTTTTTTATTGCTTGATGGCTCCTATCTGAGGCACATTTTCGAGCAAAAAGTTTTTTATTGCTTGACTTGTCCTAATCAAAACGTACCCGTAATGCGCCTCTAAAGACTACTTTTAGAGGATTGGTGAAGACGAAAATATACGACGTTCAGGGGAGTAATAGCGATAGTTGAACAATATGCGGGAATCATTCCATCCACTATTATCCTCACCTGTAGACATTATGTCGATATCAACATCCGCTCCCCAACTCCTCACGGGTCAGATTTTTAGAAAATGCACAATTTACACATCTACACATCTACCAAATTCTGCTAAATTACAGTGAAAAATGGTCAATACCAGGTATATCTGTGTATATTTGGTATCGCATTTATTTAAAGTATCAGTTCTGTTATGTTAAACTACATTTGAAGCTATTTGTTGTAACTAATCTGGATTTTTTTAGAGGATTGGTGAAGGCCAATTGTGATGTGTTTCAGGAAAATGAGTCATAAGTCGCAGAAATGGATTTCGAGATATCATCATATTTGAAAAGAAGAGAGAGACCAAGCCGATTCCAATGATAATAAACATTGAGGACATTTAACAAGTATTTCTATATTTTAAATTTGATATTCTTTTTTTCTTTAAAAAAGAGTTACCACTATCTTTGGGTAGGACAATTACTATAGTAAAGAAGCTAAATATATTCTTTAGTAATGCAAGATATATGTATTGCAATGTCTTGAAATTTGGTACCTGTATTTATGCTACTAGCAGCTCCGAGAACTCCAAAAATGAAAACATTCTAAGCAAGGGTTCTTGTAGATAATCTACTTTGAACACCACAATTCTACATTTTGTGGCGATCTGACCCTCAGATGAAACTAAAGCATCACATACCTGTACGCAGCCGCTAGTTCTAATCTTGCCTGTCGGTTTTCTGTGTACAAGTTTGTGTCGATGTCAGCAACATTGGACATGCATCTTGAGACACGATGTGCAGACCCCAGTGTACTGCCGCTAGCTGCTCTCAGTGAGGAGGGAAGCACACGTGCAAGAACAGATTTGAGAGAATGAAGAGCCATTTCTGCAGTAGGACTCAGCAGTGCTAGAAGTCGTGCCCGTCGATGTGAGCAAAGATAGCCAGCCTATGCGTCAAACCTTGGAAAGCAATTACCGTATTTACCCGTTTATAAGCCGGGCCCCGTTTATAAGCCGGGCCCCGTTTATAAGCCGGGCCCCGTTTATAAGCCGGGCCCCGTTTATAAGCCTGCCCCGTTTATAAGCCGGGCCCCGTTTAAAAGGAGGCCCGCCATTGTGCTCACTATTGAAAATCGGGGACAGCCGCGATGGGCCACCCTCTTCTAAATTACCAACTCAATCATATTTACATAACTCTCTCATATATAAACCCTAGCCGAACCATCAACCCTATACAGTCACTATAAACCCTTGCTGCCCTCCGTACAAACACACTTTCGAACTTCGCTTCCATCCTCCCATCCCTACAATTCAAATCATTTAAAAATATATTTTATTTCTCACAATTTAATTTCATTCATTTCCTCACATTAATCTTTTACCAATTTATAAATCAATTCTTTCATTCAATATCCACATTCATGTATATTTTAACTTAATCATATATAAAACATTTCTCATTTTATTACAATTTTATATAACCAAAAACAATTAATTGACCTGTTGTCAAATAAAATATATTTATCCACCCCGTTGTTGTTCTCGCATTATGATACTTTTGTTAAACACAATTTTTGACAATGTTTTACAGTTTGGGGATAACCCGATAATCTCATGTTACACAAATATCTAAAATAAATTGAATATAAATAGTTTTAAATCAATATCATCTAATTTCTAAGTCTTAAGCTATTTACATTGTAATTCTTTTATCTTATATTTCAACGACGGCTCAAATTTATTTTATTACAGATAATTCCAGGACAGAGGTCATGCCAACCAAATAAGAGGTCAAAATAAACCTGCAAAAAGTTAGCCGAAACATCAACCCTATACCTTGCTACTGGGTACGCGTGAATACCCACTTGAAAACGTACAGCTAGCAAAAAGTAAACGAAATGACCTTCTTTATTATTGGGAAAACCAGTTGGACATCCTGTGACATAACTGTTGATGAATAACGCTCTATTTAGGACTGAGATCGAGACTACCTGTTTTAGGTGTTGTAATATAAGCCGGGCCCCGAATATAAGCCTCGTCTATTCACCATTTGAAATTAATATAAGCCCGGGCTTATAAACGGGGAAATACGGTATATGCTACTGACACTCCTATTGGTGCCGAGGCGAAAAATGCATCTGCCGTATCGTTGTGTGGGTCACATCTTCAGAAAATGTACAATTGGCAGATCTACACATTTAGTAAATTCTGCTAAAGTAGACTGAAAGATTGTCAATACTAGGTATATCTGAGTATATTTGGTATTGACTTGATTGAGTTGATTCCAGCAATCTGATTGGTAATGTTGAACTGAGTTTTGAACCTCATTTTGGATCAGATTTCCAGAAAATGCACAATAGACGGTTCAACACATCTATCAAATTCTGCTTAATTAGAGTGAAAAATGGTCAATACCAGACATATCTGAGTTTATTTGGTTTTGGCTTGATTCCAACAATCTGTTTGGTTATGCTGAACTCAGTTTTGAACCGCATTTTTGTCTTAATTTTTGAGAGAATTGGTGAAGGCGAACATTTTCTGATGAGTTGATCCATGGGTCAGATTTTGAGAAAATGTACAATTGTCAGCTCTACACATTTAGTAAATTCTAAATTAGACTGACAAATAGCCAATACTAGGCACATTCGAGTATATTCGGTATTGCATTGATTCTAGCAATCTGCCTGGTTAGGTTGAACTGTATTTTGAACTTTTTTTTTTGTATTTTGAACTTTATTTTCGTCTGAAATTTGGGTTGAGAAGATTGGTGAAGATGAATTGTACATTTTCTGAAAATCTGACCCATATATTTGTTATTCTCTAGTGTGGCACATGTACGTATATATGAGCTTTTTATCGTTATGTTATCCTCCCTGTTGATAATTGTAGAATGTTCTTTTGATTTTGTTGTAATAAAAAGTTTACGGTTTAGTTTGGGAAAAGCTGTTGCCTTATTTCCGAATGATAACTAGTTTCATCAACTTCTACTGAATATTCAGTTCTAGTGAGCTTGTCCCTATATTGTATTTCTATTTCTATCTTTAATGTGTACCTGAACCGTCCACTACTAGAATAACACAAGTAAATAAGAGTGAGATATAATTTTGCTATCGCGGTAGCTTTTTTCATAACACTTGTCGGACCTTGGACCAGAAAGACAAATAATAAAGCATGAACTCACATTGGAACATATGCCACCGCTGGGAATAATAAAAACTATGTTAGGTTATAATCCATGGTTGCCTATGTCGAATATGTCTTCTTTATAGTCTGTCCGAAAAGTAGTTGACACGTGATTCCTTGTTCCTTTAAGGGGAGGGAAAAGTGGGGGATTTTTGGCTTCAAACCTTTTCCCCCTGAATCCCCGTTTGCGACCCACCATGGCCAAATATACAGCTGCATTCTATTGTGCTGCCTCTGTTCTATGTGCAGCAGCTGTTGTTTTGCTTAGATGGAAGGAAGAGCTGGTTATACTGGCCCTGTTTGGTTGATTGCAATTAATGGCTTCGCTGTGCAAAGGGTTGACAGGTCCTTGTCATAAATAGAAGTAAAAAATCTCCCACTTTTCCCTCTGCTTAAAAGGACAAAGGAATCATGTCCCGAGACTTTTCAGATAGACTATAATAGATCTATATGAGTCAGATTGTCAGAAAAAGTACAATTGGCAGCTGTACACATTGAGTAAATTCTGTTAAATTAGGCTGCAATTTGGTCAATACTAGGTAAATTCGAGTATATTCGGCATTGCATTGATTCTAGCAATCTGTTTGGTTAGGTTGAACTGTATTTTTAACTTTATTTTCGTCTGAAATTTTTGTTTTCTGATAAGACTGGCGAAGTTTTTTTTGTTTTTTTTTTAGAAACGTTTATTAATCGATACACAAAATAATATGACAATATACAATCTATTCTTGCAGAGTACAATGACATGTGTATAATTGGTAGGAAATGAGCCTCAGTTTTAACCATTTGAATGGTTAAATCTGGTTGAGTGGCTAAGTTGAATTGTGCATTTTCTGAAAATCTGATCCATTATATCTGTGACTAGGCTCACTTCGTAAGTGTCTAAAATCGCGTATTTGTGATGTGTTAAAGTGGCACAACATGGATTTTGAGATGATTTTGAAAAGATCAGATCAAGCTGATTCTAATGATAGTAAACATGAAGGATATCTAATGAGTATTTCTATATTTTAAGTTTGTTATTTTTATTTCGAAAAAAAAAGAAGTTTGCAATACAGTGTGGACAATTCCAAGTATAAAAGTAGCTAAATATACTTCATTTGATGACCTTAGAGATGCATGCACGTGTATTTATTTGATTCACTGTCTTGGAATATTGGTATATGGGTCAGATTTTGAGAAAATGTACAATTGGCAGCTGTACACATTTAGTAAATTCTGTTAAATTAGGCTGCAATTTGGTCAATACTTGGTAAATTCGAGTATATGCGGCATTGCTTTGATTCTAGCAATCTGTTTGGTTAGGTTGAGTTGTCTTCTGAACTTTATTTTCATCTGGGATTTGGGTTATTGGAGAGGATTGGTGAAGGTCAATTGTACATTTTCTGAAAATCTGACCCATATGCATTCATACGAAGTAAAGCGGTACATACCCCAGGATGAGAACATTCCTACAAAGACATCTTGTGAAAAAAGCGCTTTGAAAATATCAATTTTGCGACGTGTGACTGATTTGCCTGCAACACATCACAAATGTTACAACATATATCTATATGATATACCAAGGATTGGAGCATAGGTATATATATACTTATGTGGTTGCCATGGTTACATCAGTAATCCCAATTTAAAAACAAATCTCATGTTTTGCTCCAAAATCTTAAGTATACCAAACCTAACTTCAGAGTATGTGCAAAAAAAGTTTCCCCCTCAAATTCTCCTCTCCCCCGCCCCCAGTGGTAAAAATGAAGAGTCCCTTAATTATAGTCCAGGCGATTTGCCAAACAATTGTGCACTTTTTCATAAAAGCAGGAAATTTGGCATAGCGGTACTTTTTGACTTGCTGCTCATTTCTAGCTATAGACCCAATCTGTAATTTTGTTTCCTTGGTCATGGTTGCTATGGAAACATTCTAATAAGGAATTTGGAATTTATAGTTACATCAGCCCCACTTTTTGCAGGGGTAATATTTTTTGAGGATTGATTCCTATACAGAATTTTACGCTCTTTCATTTGGACTGAATATTTTTGCACAAATCGACTGGGCCGTTAGGCTTGTTTCCCAATACAATGGTGTTACAACATTATATGCATTTAATAATTGTCCGCAGTGTGTCACGGGCCGGAGGAGTTGCCAGTCCTACTTCCAGTCGTACACACCAGGGAGCGCCCTAGTAGCTAGCTATACATTATATGGACTTGAGCAAATCTTTGCTCTATGTTGTTCAATTTTAAAGGCATATATATATGTGATCTGTTTCTGGAAAATGAGTCACAAGTCGCAAAATTCATGTTTTTAAAAGTCATTTATTCACAGAATCTCCTTTTTGGAATGTTTTCATTTTTGGAGTATCTATAGTCAGATAGGTCTATATATATATATAAAGATTTTTATTCCGAAATCCGTTCATACATACAGTAGTATATTACAATACATCGTACATAATAAGTAAATCTGGAATTGGGCTTCAATAATCATCTGCAAACAGGTCTTCCAGACCGCCCAAACAAATAAAATAAAGTGTAAAAGTTTGTAATGTTTTTAAATGTCTATCCATAGATTAATGATCGTATCATTAAAGTTGGTTTTGATTCTTGCCATATTTGTTGTTTGTTGACTTGTGTTGCGGAGTCTTGGCTCGTGTTGTTGGTTTTCATTCACTTCACTCTGTTTGTTTTTACTGTTTTCCAATGTCAGTCTATATTTCTAAGGTTTATTCTACTTTGTGACTTCCCTTTAAGGAATATTATCACCATAATTAACTCTCTTATCAATTTATCGTAATAAAAGACATTTACAAGACAAAAGACATAAATTTACATATTATTCTTGCTGGATACGTTATAATGCAACCATTTGTGGTGCATTCAATGACAAGGATTTTCATCAATTCTCTAAGAACAAATACATTCGTTGAACATTAAAATGAGTATTGTGAGAATGGTTTCCCATTTAGATTCATATAACAAAATTACACTTGTAAAGAATCATAGGCAGGAGATTGCTTTAGCAATTCCAAAAAAATGGTTAAATGTTGTAAAAAGAAGTGGATGTACGGTAGGAAAACATTCTGTAGATTTCTACATAGGAGATAAATGCATAAATCTTATAGAGTGCTCAGCAAAAGATATATATCAGAGTTTAATTATAAACAAAAAAGTAACCAGAGAAAAAATTGATAAATGGCAAAATATTCTTAAACTGAACGATGGTCAGTTTGAGAAAATAGATTGGAAGATGTGTTTCTGCCTTCCATATAAAGTTACCTCTGAAACTAGACTCCAGGTAATGCAATACAAAATTTTGCACAAAACTCTACCTTGTAATAAATATCTAAAGGAGAAAGATATCAAGAGCAATACCAGATGTGATTTTTGTACTAAGAGTGACGATTTATTACATTTCCTCGTTCAAAGTAGAAATACCAAAAATATTTGGAGATTTTTACTAAGATGGATTTATGAGAGTGGGCACCTAAATAGCAATTTCAGAAAAGAAAATATATTTCACATGAAAGCAAATGTTATACAAATAAACCCGGTAGAGATTATTCTTGGTCTACCAGTGACAAATCTGAATACGAAAATTATCAATTGGTTAATATTACAGACAAAAGCCTTTGTGTATAGACAAAAATTGTTTGGTAAAGGAGTATTAACGAATATAATGTTATTGTATGACTTAAGATCGAGATGTGCAACAAATATCTTCTCACAATGTTTAAAACCAACTAGCAAAGAAGAGAAAACTATATGGAAAAGATTAAAAGTAGACCTGGACGAACAGATTAACATGTTAAAATAAAATACAAATGTTAGTTATGTATAATGAGCCAATCCCAAAGGATATGTACTTGGGTCAAATATGAAGATGTGTCGAATCTATCTGAGTCCAGTATAGAGGCGCCACCTGGTGTCTAATCTGTATACCTATCAGTAGAACGATAGACGAGCAGTACCCATACCAAGTCGCCATCTGGCGGAATAAGCGAATAACGCTAAGGGAATAAAGCATAGAATGTTGTATGAAAGAGTGGTCTATGGAAAATGTTTTAAAAGTTTAAAAATTCTTTTATCCTTATTTAAGAAACCAAATTGGAAAATGAAGATTAATAACAAATTATTATTTCAGAGTTTGCCAAGCCAGCACTTCGATGAAGCAACATTAGAATTGTAATAGCCAAGACGGCAGGATAAGGGAAAATAAAGATTTTTAAAAAAAAAAAAAAAAAACGATTCCTGCCATAATATTTGCAGGAAATCCTACAGTGGGTGTTTAACCTTTAAGTTAAAGAACACCAATTACTTTCAATAGGATTGACTAAAAAGTCAATAAAGAATTGACTAAAAAGTCAATAAGGGGTCCCCCTCCCATTTGAACATCGCTGTATCGATCATAACTTTTCCTGTGCTTTTACAACTCACAGATTATTCCCCCTAACTAAGATTGTCCCCTTGCAATGAAATTACAGTCGTAGATTGATCCGTACTAACACCTGATTTACGGAAAGGATCAAATTTAAAGTGATACTGATTTTTTAAATACATCTTTAGGGGGAAGGTAGATCGCTTTATATCGGGGGAACCGAAGATGAAATGGATGATGAAATAGAGAAGCTCTTTAAATAAAGTTGATGTTTATTATTTAACTCAAGGCTTTCGGGCTTACTTGCCCTTCATCAGGAGTAGTGTGCTTAACACTTAAATACATCTTGAATTCTTTTCTCGTCTTAATCAACTGTGTTTTGGGCTTAAGCCTGTTCCACAGTGTTGGTATACTATAGAGGTATGATCTTTTAAAATACTTCTTTGATTGCTTATTTTTGGTTGCATTTTGTCTATAAATGTCTACTGTCCTGACGCCCATGAGCTATGTTAAGTGAAGTCATCGCATAAAAGGATTCTGGCGGGTCCTCTAAGTACACATGAGGACGTTTTAGACGATCGGTAGCAAAAGCAACCGGACAAAATCCTACAAAACTTTGGTTGAATAACTTTTAGAAGGGTTGGAAAAGAATGGAACAAGAAGTAGAAAATGTTCAGTTTTTGACCAACGTTAACTGAGGGTGCAGCGTTAAACTCTAATCTCGGCCTATCTGGGGAAGTATTAATTTTAAAAACCCAAAGATCAATTTGCAAAAGCGTCTTTTATTTTTTTATACAATAGCAATTAGACAATCTTTGCAGAGGTTATTATTGCATGAGCTTAGAGAATAACATGATAACAAGTATAACAATGAAAGACATCGGTAAAGACAAGAAAGTCACTCTTTCTTTGAACAAGCTATTCAAAAATGATGGCCCAATAAAGTTAGCTTATCCAGTTAAGGTAAATTGAATTTAAAAAGCAATTGTATTGCAGTATCTATATAGATAATGTAGGAAAAGTGAAAAAAAGGGAGATTCTGCAAGCAAAACTTTCTCAATTACGTAACCGTAACCGCATCCGTATTAGTTTTGTGAACTATGTCGCATTTTCATGGAAAAAAAATAAATTGTGAGATGAAACATTTTGCTTGATATGTTATGTTAAAGTTATTCCCGCCATGTTTAACTGAACCTCTTTCTTCCTTTTTAACGTATGTTGGTATATCAGAGATACGGATACGGATACTTTTATGTTTAAGTAAGACTTGCTGAACCTCCTTAATAATAATAGCCATTAACTTCGGTAGATGAATCAGGAATGAACCTCTGACAGAAGAACAACTTGAATGATTTGCAGTTTAATATCGGATCGTCAGAAAATGTACAATTCACCTTCACCAATCCTCTGAAATAACCCAAATTTAGGACGAAAATCATGTTCAAAATACAGTTCGACATAACCAGACAGATTTGTTGAATGAATACAATACAGAATATACTCAGATATACCTAGTATTTATCATTTTTCACTCTGATTTAGCAGAATTCGATAAATGTTTAGAGCTGCTAATTGTACATTTTCTGAAAATCTGACCCACATAACAAGTTGAACACATTCAAACTGAGAGGAGTTTGAATGGTTTCCTGGTTTGTTTCAATTCACCGCTCGAGGATATTTGTTCCTACAATTACACAAGCATATTTTTATCAAGTCCTATTTAACAGGACTTTAAGACACTTTGTGAAAGATCACGGGTGACATAATTGTCAAAAATAGAATTACAGCAGTATAACATTATCAGGTTCCATAATGACATCAGTTGAAGTGATATAAGGCTCTTTTCTGGGAACAGAACCCACTCCTTTGTATACACGTCCTTGCAATAAGCAATGCCGAGAATCAGCGCATAGAACAACAACCCTCTGACAGGACTTGGTCAGTCCACTACTTAGCAGCTTCCATGTCTAAATCATGAATCATTAGTGATCAGGCATACAATGCTGATAATAATCATCAGTAATCATCAGTAGTCCACCACAGAGTCTTGCTACTGCAGCCGTTCCATAACGTTGTGTGGACATGTCACGCAAAACTTCCACAGGCTCAACATTGTAAAGATAATTAATCTGTTTTTTCATTGATCATATAGTTTTATGAATTCTAACTCACAGATATCCATCTTTACAGGCAAAACATGTTAATTGTACTCTCCATATTCTTTAAACCTCTACTGGGGCGATGTATAGAGCGATTATTTATCGCTGCAATGCAAAGTCTATGAAGATTGTTTACTTCCGGTTGACACATTGATACAACTACGCAACTATTTTGCACCCCGCCGCCATGACACTTATAGGCCCTATAGATGCTAAAGCAGTAAAACTAGTAGTCATTCATTATCAATGAGATGAAATGACTATATGACAACAGTCATTCAAAAATTGATGCACCGATTTTGATACTTGCAGTGTGGGGTTGATCGTTTGGAATATGTGATGTTTTACAGGGAAATGAGTCACAAGTCGCAGAAAATGTATTTTGAGATATCATCATATTTGAAAACATGACATCAAGCCGGATTCTAATGATGGGAAACATCAGGACATCTAAAAAGTATTTCTATTTTTTAAGTGTGGTATTTTTAGTTTTGAAAAAGAAGTGTGCAATATTTTTTGGGTGGAAAATTACTAGTAAATTTGCTAAATATACTTTTTAGGATGACCTTCAAAACACAAGGATATAATATTATGCGCGGTCTTGAAATTTGGTACACAAATATATAGCACTAAACCACCCAAAAGAGAGATCTTGTGAATAAGTCACTTTGGAAAATATCCATTTTTCAACTTGTGACTCATTTTCCTGAACCACAACACAATTATAGAAATAAAGAAGAGGCTGAATCTTCAGTAGATGGGTCAGATTTTCAGAAAATCTATAATTGGCAGCTCTACTTATTTTGGGAATTCTGCTAAATTAGTCTGAACAATTATGAATACCAGGTTCATCTGAGTATATTTAGTATCGCATTGATTTAATGTATCAGTTCTGTTATGTTAAACTTCATTCTGAAGCTCATTTTTGTTTTAAATGTGGGTTATTTGAGAGGATTGGTGAAGGCGAATTGTACATTTTCTGAAGATCTGACCCATATAGTTCCAACAATACACATTCTAGTCAGCTTCCTCTACTTTTGGACCCTGCTGTTGTTCACCACCCCCTCCTGCCCCAGCACTTTCACCCTCACCCCCCTCCTGTTGTGCTCCCTTGTGTATCTTGGTCATCACTGGTGTGCACACTCTCTGTAGCTCTATCAACTGATGGTCGTACTCCTCCTTATCCGCCAGCGAGTTACTATCCAACCATTGCATGGCATCAGTGCAGGCCTTAATCACACTCTCCTTCTCCTCTGTTGTGATTCTTCCCTCGGGCGCATCGTTTGCTGCTTGTTTGAAACTGAAGACATGATGTTCAAAGGTGTTTCTTGCTGAAACACGCTCTCTCTGCTTTTCGTCTTCATCGCGGTATTTCTCCGCGTCAGACAACATCCGGTCAATATCAGCTTGTGTTAATCTACCTTTGTCATTTGTGATGGTGATGCGATTAGACTTGCCTGTGCTTTTATCTTCAGCGGTTACATTCAGGATGCAGTTGGCATCGATGTCGAAAGTGACTTCGATTTGTGGGATGCCTCGTGCAGCGGGGGGAATACCTGAGAGTTCAAACTTGCCGAGGAGGTTGTTGTCCTTGGTCATGGCTCTCTCTCCTTCATATACCTGTATGGTCACACCAGGCTGGTTGTCTGTATACGTGGTGAACACCTGAAAACACATTATATTTTAATGTTGATGCTTTCACTTTGACATAACAGAAACATATTCTAAATCACAGCTATTTTTTTAGTAAAAATATAATAATGATAATAATAATAATAATAAGATTCTTTTATTTCATGACTAGCAGGTTACAAAAATACAGGTATGCCTAGTTACTTTACTGTTTTATTGACCCCCAGAAATATTGGAAACTTTTTTTGTCAAAAACGAAAATATCAAACTTAAAATCTAGAAATACTTTTTACTATCATTAGAATCAGCTTTATCTCCTCGTTTCAAATATGGTGATATCTCAAAATCTATTTTTTGCGACTTATGACCTATTTTCCTGAAACATATCACACATTAAGAATATATACCTTGTTTTGCTTGGCAGGGATCCTGGAGTTCCTGTTGATGAGGTTGGTCATCACTCCTCCCGCTGTCTCTATACCCAGAGACAGAGGAGCTACATCCACCAGGAGCAGGTCCTGTATAGTGCTGTCATCCACCCCCTCCAGTACCGCTGCCTGCACCGCCGCACCATACGCTACGGCCTCATCAGGGTTAATGCTCTTATTCAGCTCCTTTCCACCTGAAGAGTGAGTGAGTGAGTGAGATTGGTTGCTTTACGCCCTTATCAACACATTAAATATGGTTATATCAAGGGCGGGAGAGCTGAGAGGGAGGCAGTTTATGATCATACCCAGGAAATAGAGATAGAGAAGAAGGGAGAGAGACAGAGAAAAGAGACAGAAAGGCACTTTAAAGTCCACCTGATGAAATCATGTTTTACTTATTTTTTTTTGTTTTTGCAACAACATTTTATTCATGTGCTAGACTGCCATCTTGGCTCCTACAATGCTAATGGATTTGATTATCGTATAATTCTGTGAATATAACCATGGAATATAAACCATACGCTACTGTCTCATCAGGGTTTTATTCAGCTCCTTCCCACCTGATGAAATCGTGTTTTAATTATTGTATAACTCTGTGAATATAATTATGGAACATAAATCTAACTTTAAATGTTCAAAATGTTGTTTATTAACATATTATTATTATTATTAGTCAACTTTTATTCAGCGAAACATATACATTAATATAAAACAAGAAGAGGACAATTTCGTTCTCCACCGGAGGTCTTCCGAGTAGCCCTTTAAATTAAACATGAGTAATAAAATCTGTAAATAAACAAAGGGACCAGGCCATAAGCCTTTCCTAGTGATGTTAATCTTAGGCATATTTAAACCAAGCATATAAGGCGACCAGTTTAAGTGATCCTTATCTATTTATTTCACCTCTGGAATGAAGTGCCCATAGACTTTGTATAGACTCACTATATGCTAGTGAGCGGGAAAAAATATGTTTCATTCCTCCCTAGGGAAGAAACAGATGACCCAGTTTATCCTTCTGCGTTTTCATTGGCTATTCTGAAAGTAGGGCAGGGTTGTCATGGCGTCGTCAACGTCACGCCCGGCGTCAACGACGGCCGTCATAAACTCAAGTGCCACTGGAACGATGCCACTCCCTTGCCGTGTTTCTCTCGCATCAAGTTACCATGTTACCATAATTAAAAACAATATAATATGTTTAAAATCGTTTGGGAGAGGTCAAATAAATCTGCTCTACCTATATAATATATAGGTAGAGCGATTTCTATGAAAAGAGGTAGAAAAGAGGGGTTTCTTTGTTTCACATGTTCTCAGAATCTTGGGTCTCCCCATCTACTTTGTTGGTCCCTACAGGGCCGTCGACCCTGTCTGGAGGTCAATACATGTTGTTTGTGAAGTTATCTGGGGTGGAAATGTGATTTTGAAGCCTTTTTCTAATTGGGATCTCTACACTCTATTCATAACCTGGGAAAGCCCCTTTGAGACACTACCTCATTTCCCACAACCTTTCAGGGGGACCTAACTACATGCAGAGGAGTGGGAGAGTGAAGAAGAGAGAAGGGAGAGGGTGGGTGTATTGGAGAGAATGGAGAGGGTGTAGGAGGGGGAGAGTTAAGAAAAGGGAGGGTGGCGGAATAGGAGAGGGGGATCGACGGGGGAGGGAAAGAACAGGGGGAAAGAGACGAGAGAGAGGATGTAGGGGAGGGGAGAGAGGGGAGGGGGAGCATGAGGAAGAGGGGAGGGAAGTGGAGGGGGAATCAGAGATGGGGTTGGGAGAGAAAAACAGATATGAAAGACAGAGAAGAGGGGAAGAGAAACAAGAGAGAGGGGGACGTGTGGGGAGAGAGGGTGACTGTCCGGAGGACGGGTACTTTGCTAGTCACTAATATAATCATTCCTCAATAATATGATTGATTTAATATAATCTTATTTACACACCCATGTAGTCCTGCAGCAGCTTCTGTATCTTGGGTATGCGCGTGGATCCACCAACCAACACCACCTCATGCAGCATAGACTTGTCCATCTTGGCATCCGTCATCGCTTTCTCCACAGGCTCAATGGTGTACCTGAAAGTTACCTTAATTAGCTCAGAAATAATTTTAGCCGCATTGGCCATGGGCTGAAGGTCATTCAAATGAAATGTGACACCATAACCCATGATAACCCTACCACAACGCCACCCATAGTCTATCCGAAAAGTAGGTGACACATGATTCCTTATAAGAGGAGGGAAAAGTGGGAGATTTTTTATTTCTATTTATGACAAGGACCTGTCAACCCTTTGCCCAGCGAGTCGCTCATTGCAATCAACCATTGAGAAACAGGGCCAGTATAATCAGCTCTTCCTTCCTTTTAAGCAAAACAACTGCTGCTGCACATAGAACAGAGGCAGCGCAATACAATACAGCTGTATATTTGGCCATGGTCGGTCGCAAACGGCCATGGTTAGTGGCAATCGGCGATTCAGGGGGCAAAGGTTTGAAGTAAAAAATCCCCCACTTTTACCTCCCCTTACAGAAACTAAGGAATCACGTGTTAACTATTTTTCGGACAGACTATATCAACCCATATATAAACCTTACTTGCATTCGTCCAACCCTGATTGCTCCTTGTCCACCCACCCACATCCTCTCTATTATTATTATATTCAATTTCATACTTCAAGTTCACCCTCAGATTCACCCTGTGATTCTACAATATTTACCTGTACCTGATTCTTTCTGCAATAAACTCACTAAAAGTTATACCATCTAGAGTTCTTTATTTCCCTATGCGTGTGATAGTTCCCCAGCCAAACACAATGAGAAGTATTAGATAGAGAAAGAGAGGAAACCTGTTGCCAAGAATTGCTGCTGGTGAGCCCATAATCTTGTCATGCTAATGAACTTCTTTGAGTGTTTTAGCCAGTGTACATTGTACCAGTCTATCTACGTTTCAATTGTCATTTGCAATGATCTTTGCTGTATAAAAGTTCTAAATAATAAACAAAAGATACCTGAAAAGATCTGAACAGAGCTCCTCGAATCTGGCCCTTGTGATGGTAGTGTAGAAATCCACCCCTTCATACAGTGAATCGACTTCTATGTTAGCTTGTGTGCTGCTGGATAGCGTACGTTTAGCCCGCTCACACGCTGTCCTCAGCCTCCTCACAGCACGAGGGTTACCACTGGGGTCCTTCTTGAACTTACGCAGGAATTCTGCAATGAAGTGTTCTACGAGGCGAGCATCAAAATCTTCTCCTCCCAGATGGGTGTCACCCGCTGTGGACCGCACCTCAAACATTGACCCTTCATTGATAGACAATATGCTAACATCAAAGGTGCCACCACCAAGGTCAAAGATCAGGACGTTCTTATCATCTGTGAGGTTCTTGTCTAAGCCATAAGCCAGGGCAGCAGCTGTGGGTTCGTTGATGATACGCAGGACTTTGAGGCCTGCAATTGCACCGGCGTCCTTGGTGGCTTGTCGCTGAGAGTCGTTGAAGTAGGCGGGTACGGTGATGACGGCGTCGGTTATTTTGCATCCTAGAAAGGCTTCGGCTGTCTCACGCATCTTGTTCAACACCATGGAGCTGATCTCCTCTGGGGCAAATTTCTTCATCTCACCTGAAAATAGGAAATTGGAAAATATTGAGTGAGTGAGTGAGTAAGTGAGTGAGATTGGTTTCTTTACGCCCTTATCAACACATATAAAGGTTCTATCAAGGGCAGGAGAGCTGAGAGTGAGTGAGTGAGTGAGATTGGTTGCTTTACGCCCTTATCAACACATATAAAGGTTCTATCAAGGGCGGGAGAGCTGAGAGTGAGTGAGTGAGAGAGATTGGTTGCTTGACGCCCTTATCAACACATATAAAGGTTCTATCAAGGGTGGGAGAGCTGAGAGTGAGTGAGTGAGTGAGATTGGTTGCTTTACGCCCTTATCAACACATATGAGATCCGCTCCATCAAAATGAGTCCCATGTCGGCCAAATCGATTTTGGAGTTAGCTATTGGATGGGTAAGCAGCAGGAAAGAGCTTTCCAATGATGTATAGAGCTTAATTTTAGGCCTATTGGGTATAATTCTATGGTTGCGGTGAGTATTTAAGGGACGCGGTTACTGGAGGAGCCGGAAACTGAGATACAGCCTGTTTAAGTTCGGCGAGTGACCTTCGGCGCGCCATCCTTGGTTACGGGCATTTGTTATCAAGCGATTTCTATGAAATTTGGGACACACTTTACTAACTGCCATAGCCATAACATATACCAAATTCAGTTCATTTACTTAGTAACTTATCATTTTATCGCGCGATGAAAATTGGGTGAAATTTGGGCAAAATACATTTCTAGGAGACTTTTGTGGGATTTATGTCGGACGCGTCGTCATGCAAAATGACCAGTTCATATGATTGGATTTTTCTCAGATTTGGGGCAGGTATTATAGACTAGTAGGGCCACAATATATAAAAAAATCAGTGCATTTCATTTAATATTTTTTATTTTATTACCCTGTTAACACGAGTATAATAATTCTGTACAAAATTCTTTGGTGCAGTGCTTGCAATATATACATGATAACACACCTATTCATTCTAACAAAACAAAATGTACAACAGTATTCACCAGTAATAAAATCAGTAATAAAATCAGTAATAAAATCAATAAAATAGCAGTCAGCCCCTACCCCTACCCCTACCCCTACCCCTCCCTGGCCGGCGTTGCTCAACATTTCCCCTCCCCCTCCCCCTACCTCTCTTTGCTGGAGGAGGTGCAACCTCCCCATCCGAAGAAGATTCTGAAGATTCCCTTACCCTGCCCCTTCCCCTTACTGTTCCTCTACCCCTACCCCTACCCCTACCCCTACCCCTACCCCTACCCCTACCCCTAGCTTGAGGTTCCTCTTGAGGTTCCTCCTCCTCCTCCTCCTCAGAAGATTCATCACCACCTAATTCTAATGATTCATCAGAAGAAGATTCCCTCTCCCTTCCCCTTCCCCTTCCCCTTCCTCTACCCCTCCCTCTTCCTCTAGCCCTTCCACTTCCCCTCCCTCTACCTCTTACTGGGGCGACTGCAGGAGCCTGTACAATGTAGCCATCCCCCCCCCTCCCTGGCCCTTCTTCAGGTACAGTTGGTTTGGGGCACATAATGTCTTTGGTTTCTTCGGTACAAAAATCACGAATAGAATTAAAAAGATACCACTGTCTGTATGCAGACAGTCCAGGAGAAGGTACAATGGGTGGGTTGTCCTGAGGGACATCACCCACATCAACAGTAAGCATTTTAAAAGTACCACTATCTTCAGGGCCTACAAATGGCCTGAAAGAAATAACACCAGGTTTGTCACTAGAAAATTCAAAATGATGATACCCTTTGATACCTGGAAAAGATTTGGAGAAAGGTGACAGGAATGCCTGCCAGTCGTACAATGGAACAAAAACAGTACCCCTTTCATCACCTACAAGTTGGGCCTGGTTGACCCCCCCTGGCGTACTGCGCTGCACACTGGCTTTTAATTGCTGAAGAGAAGAAACGTTGTCCCGACGAAATTGTTTTTTCAAGAGACCAAAGCACCAGTCGGGGGCAAACTTAGTGTGCCCAGTAATCAAAAAGTTAAGTGTAATAGACCTGTGCCTTCCAGTAAGGACACGCCACATCAAATAGGCCAAAACATACCGGTTCTTGTTCTGGCCACTACAATTGTCACAGTTAAGATCTAAATCTTTCTCCCCCAGACCATAGTTTTCAAAGTAATGATTCAGATAAGAAATAACTGCATTTGACCCCTTACTGGTGCAATGGCTCTCATCTATAAGGTAGTTAACTTGTCTAGGCATTCCTTCCATGCAAATACCGAACAGGCCTACCTTCCTCGGGGTGAGAAAATAAAGGGGACCTGGTTGCATCGGGTAAGAAGGTAAATGCACTTGTTGTGCAAAGTCAAAACTGAGATGTACTCGAATGTCACATGAGCAAGGGGCATGTTTGCCAAGGGGGGGTTCACCATTGTCTCTGTACGCTTCTTTTGCATCAGCACAAAATTTCTGATAAAGAGTTCTTTCGGCGGTTACACTGTCTAAATGTTTCTGCTGTTTCTTTAACTTGGCAGCTTTCACAACATCAGGTAAATTACTACTACAGGAAATGTCTCTGTTATTACGCTGGCACTCCCAGCAGAGGTCTGTCATGGGACGACTTGTGACTATTTTAGGAAGATACTTGCGCCATAAATGACCAAAAGTGGAGTAGGCAACAGCCCTATTGCCAGTCTCTTGCATGGCTTGTGTGTAAAGACGATGAACTTCAGCTTTTGTAGAACGGCAGGGGAGAATTAAGATGTCGTCTCTGTGGTGAGAAGATACTCTGCCTGGCAAGACAAGAGCATGTGTTTCGGCATAAGATGTGATGAAGTTGATAGTGTTCTTCAGGTCATCTATTGGCAAAGACCTCACAGCACGGTGACCACCACCCTGTCGTGAACGAGTGACCAGACCATCCTCAGCGAAGGATTTTAGCAAAACTGTCAGCAAGTTTTGGCTAATCCTAGAAGTGAAGGGAGAGAAAAGAAATAGAAAAAATAATTAATAATAATTTAATCGTTGACAAAGGAAGAAATTGAACATAATGCAGGATCTTAAAATGACAATACCAAAATATTGATTCTTAGCAAATAATCATGTTATTATGAATAGCTATCTAATGTTCAGTATTAATGGGCACCACAAGATTCATGATAACACTCACTTGTAAAGGAATTTAAAGGTAGCTTTGCAAATAGGCTTGTTATGCATCCTGTAGTGGCTCTTTGGGTGTTTTCTCTCTCCCTTCCACTGGCGCCCCTTCTTGGTTGGACTGCATCGATCACTGTTGTCAGTAACAGTATTGAAAACGCCAAAGAGTGCCATGTCGAGCTCATCTGAAACGACAGTATAACAATAATGTAAAAATGAATTTGTGACTGACTAATATCACCGACACCAATCTTAGTCTGAGTCCCTACAGTTATCCTACGTAATTAGTTATCCTATGTAATTGGGTAGGACGTGTCCTCATTATTTAACAAGCTACAGCTTAAAATACTGATTAAAATACTGAATGAGTATTATACAGGCATGTATGGGCAATGAGGCAATAGAGAAAAACATTATTTTGAAATTACCTCGATGGATTTGGTCATGTTCCGACCGATGAGAGATGCGCTGTTCCACAGTGAACTGGTCTATGCATGGCCCGCCGTTAAACAATCGGCAGTTACATCTGAAATGGACAAAATCCTAGATTTTAATTTGCCCATAATGACACAAACAAACAATGTATTTTTAACCCTACATTCCACACGAGACGAGTAAGGAATCTCAGACGTCCCAAGTAAATAGCTACTCCCCAGATCTCGAGGGCCTTAAACTCCCCACGCACGAACAACACCATGCGACTTAAAACATACACCAATTAAATTTTAGAACCTCTAAATATACCCACAAGGTATCTAGCACATATAACAGCATTGGATTATAGATTTGGAATGATTTCCAGGGATGTACATAGCATAGTTTTCAGATCGCGTCCCCCAGCATGTCAACACACACGATAGAAAAGATGGCTGCAGAGCACCAACACTTACCGAAACGTGGAGCACTTTTCCCGTTCCTTGTCCACGACTGCCTGCATGTGATCAATAATAAGAATAGGTTCTGATGCTTCCTCAACTTCTTCTTCGTTCGTCTCCGGAGTTTCAGGCTGATCAGGGACGTCTGGTTCTCCATCTGAGTCAGATTCCACCGTCTCTGTTTCCTCGTTGAACACAAAATACTCTTCGATGAGGTTACGCCATTCGGCGTTGTCGACAACACCTCCCAAATTGGCTCGAGCGATGCCATTAAGAGCTTCTGCGACGGTGGCCTCAGCTTCCATGTTTAAATAATAAACCTTGGTCCATTTAAAACTTTGTTGGAGAGTAAAACACGTCTTGTATCGTCTGGAATCGAGGAATAACTGGTCGCTTCGATTCAAATCCAAGACCACGCTAGAAGATGGCGTCAGCCGGAAGTTGATCTTTCGGAGCGGCTGGACCAATCACAGGGCTGTATCGACCCCTCGTGGGCTCCCTTGACGACCCTAGCAACCATTGTTTACGCCGAATGCACTTGGAGAGAGCTCTGTGATTGGTTTACTTACGCGGCGATTCAAAAGGGAAGAATCCCATTGGCTAGAGGAGATTCGCGGCTTTCCGAGGATACCAAATGTGCTGGGGTACCCTACGATCAAATGTCCACGGCGTACGAGTGAATTTAGTGAAAAATAGCCTTCGGCTCCTTTGTTTAAACCCATCCAACCATGTTAGGAAAATGTTTACCGGCCGTTATGAAGCGTAAATAATTGTTTTTGGTACAAAATATTTTCCAGTCTAAAAAAAAACATAATAAAGATTAATATTACGGGAAAAAAAGTTTTCGACCGAAAAAGTCCTATACCACCTTTGGAGCCCTATATCTCAAAATGAAAGTTGCCGACATGGGACTCTTTTTGATGAATCGCCTCACATATAAAGGTTATATCAAGGGCAGGAGAGCTGAGAGTGAGTGAGTGACTGAGATTGGTTGCTTTACGCCCTTATCAACACATATAAAGGTTATATCAAGGGTGGGAGAAATGAGAGGGAGGCAGTTTAGGATCTTACCCAGGAAATAGAGAAAGAGAAGAACAAAGATTCAAAATGGCGGCTATGCAAAACCCCTGTTGATTATTCTGTTTTCCTTTAATTTGTGTCACTCCTATGTTAACGTAGTTTCAGTAAATAGGTTAGCAATTAATAACTTTCACGTCTTAACAAACTTTAAATACAACTAAATTATCTTTCTCCGTTGTCAAGGAAGATCCTTTTCTGATGCATGGCTCCTAATTGTAGATCACGTTTAGGTACAAATAAAAAATATTTTGAAAAGAATTGAGTTGAATAAACTCGATGTTCTAAAGAGAATAGTGCATTTATCTGTGCAATGTAACCTGAATTAAAAACAAATAATTATGGAGTTTACATGGGAATCATGAATCTTTCTAATTTCATGATTTGCTATGAGAAACTTTGCTTTACCTCAACACGAAATGGGTAAGATTTTTCAGAAAATGTACAATTGGCAGCTCTACACATCTAGGAAATTCCCCTTAATTAGGCTGAAGAATGAAGAATACCGGGTATATCTGAGTATATTCGGTATCGCGTATTCAACCTATCCAAACAGATTGCTGGAATCAATGCAATGCTGAATATTCCCGAATTTAACTAGTATTGACCAAAATGCAGCCTAATGTAGCAGAATTTACTCAGAATGTGTACAGCTGGCAATTGTACATTTTCTGAAAATGTGACCCCTATATGTTGTGCTGAGATCAAGAGTTGTGTATGGAGCCGCTTGTTGCCTGGAACACATCAGCAGGTGAGGACAGGTGAGAGGAACGTTATTCCCATGAACACGAATTTACACTTATTCCACAACTGGTGTCTTATCTCTGTCCCACAGTCTAAGAGGTATCGACTCTCTGCAGTAGAACACATACAGCGACGGGGCCTAAATTTACATCTTCCAAGCTGCTCGTATTTCACTGTTTATTACAACAGAAATACATTATACTACAAGGAAATTCCCAGAAAATAATGCTACTGCGATGAAAGGGATTGGCAGTTAGAAATACACTCATACTTCTCTTTTATATATTGGTCATTTTTTCACAAAATGTACAACCCATGTACAACCCACATTTAAGACAAAAATGAGCTTCAAAATGTAGTTTAACATAACAGAACTGATACTTTAAATCAATGCGATACTAAATATACTCAGATATACCCAGTTTATTCTTCATTTTTCAGCCTAATTTAGGAGAATTTCCTTAATGTGCATGTAGAGCTGCCAATTGTACATTTTCTGAAAATCTGACCCATATAATGAACAGTTGGTGAGATTAAGCAATGTCAAATTTATCTAACTAACCTAGCCTAGGCGCCCCCCCCCCCCCACACACACACCTCTCCCCGCCAATATCAGCTAAGAATTGTACCTACTGCGTTACTGACTTTTCTGGTCCGAGAGTAGGCGTCCTTAAGGTAATACAATGGTATATTGTGGTCCTAATGGGATTATAATGGCATTTCGCGGTTTGGAGCGAGAGGCTTTCCCTCAGTTTGAAGGGACTCTCTCAACTTAGCCTAGACTGAATAGCCTAGACTGAATAGACAATGTACACAAATTATCTTTCCGCAGCCCATATAGTTCCAAACGTTTCATGCATTTGGTTTTCATTGATCATTTATACAAGCTATGATATTGGTTAAAACATCCTTGCAATTGTCAATAAAAATGTTGCCAAATATTTGTATGTGAGATTTCTACAGAATCCATCCCAGTTTGCAATGTAACAGACATGCGCAGTGGCACATGCAACTCCCCTATTACAAAAGAAAAGGTCAATGATTCCCAGTGAGTCAGCCATATTATGACTAGACCTAATTGCGTTGGCCCATATTATATGGAAAGTGATTACAGATATGTATCAACACTGGCTCAATTTGGAAATAGGCGGAGGCTAACTAGAGAAGAATATCAATGTATTCAATTCAATACAATGCAAACAATATAGTTCGATGTGAGGGAAGAAAAATATGAGTTGGACAATGTGTTTAGACGCACGTGCGCTATGGTGGTGGTGGGTCAAACCGCCAGAAAAGTTCGATTCAACTTCACCAATCCTCTCAAATAACCCACATTTCAGACCTAAATAAAGTTCAAAACACAGTTCAACCAATTGCTAGAATCAATCCAATGCCGAATATACTCGAATTTACCTAGTATTGGCTAAATTGCAGCAGAATTTAGCAGCATTTGTCTAAATGTGTACAGCTGTCAATTGTACATTTTCTGAACGTTTGACCCTTGTGTGATATTTCCATCTTTTTCTGATTCTTATGATAATGACTAGATAGTTATTATTACTTGTATTTTTCTATTAAATTGACCAGACTAGACTTAAATAAATTCTTCTTAGTTTTGCCTCAATATATAGAGGCTGCCTTATGGCGCAGAGATGCCAAGTGTCCCGATTTGTCCGGGACAGTCCCGGAAATCAACCCTGTGTCCCGCGTCCCGCCCGCAGACAACTTTGTCCCGGAAAAATGTAATTTTGACCAGATAATATTTAACCCCTTAAAATACTTAAAATGTCACCAGAGAGCAAGCAAAATCTCTTAGCTTCTGGGGCCCTAGGCGGGCCCCAGACCCCATGCCCCTCCCTGACCATATGTATCCAATATTCTGCGTTGAAAAAATATTGCAGCTGGCTAAAAATCCTAAATAGCCACCTTACACAAAACTTAGTGACATCCCTCAATCTGCTAGGTAGAAGTGAAAAATCTAAAAAATTGTAGCACTGGCACTCTAAGGTAATTATGCCGAAAATACACCAAAGACACCATGCTTCATGTATTAAGTATATATTGTATTTTCATTCTGGTCCTTTCAATACAGTTACATCATTTAGTTCAATTACCAATTAGTTCAATTACAAATTATCTATTCTACATGTATAAGAACACGAGGCGATGCACACTTATTTTTGTCCAGACCATTATCAAATACATGTTAACAATGTAAAAAATCCCATGAATCCCGGCTCATCAATAATTATAGTCTAATTCTATTCTCATTTTCATTGTTCCCTTCAATATGCCTATTTATAAATCGATTCATTCATTCATTCATTCATTCAATATAGTTTTCATCATCTATAGGCCTAGAGCCAATCACATACCCAAAATTCTAATTTCCTAAGAGAACAGCGGTAAATAATAGTAGGCCTGTAATGATCAGATAAATATGGTATACTATGTGATTTGAGGTTAATGTTACCGTTATATCGGTCTTTGCTTAAGGACTTGTAAGCCTTATTTACAGACTGGTCATTCATCCAAGTCTGAAAAGATTTATAGAATAATAGATGTAAAACTAAAAGTAAAAAAAATGTAAAAGTACAAGTCTATATTTCTATTGTTTTATGCGAATCAAAGTAAGTAGTTTATATTATCATTTGGACAATATTTAACCCCCCAAAATGCTTAAAATGCACCAGAGAGCAAAGAAAACCCTCTGGCTTCTGGGGCCCTAGGCGGGCCCCAGACCCCACGCCTTAATGGCTGGGATAGTGTCCCGCAAGCCTGACTCAACAAGTTGGCATCTCTGATGGCGTTGGATCAAAACTGAACTCTTTTTCTTGCTTTTCTCGGAGATTATGTATGTATAACAGGTATATCTGAGAAGAGCGTCCTGGGATGTAATTTCATCTCCTGAATAAAACAATATTAAATGGGTCAAATTTTCAGAAAATGTACAATTGGCAGCTGAACACATTTAGGAAATTCTGCTAAATTAGGCTGAGAAATGAAGAATACCGGGTATATCTGAAGATATTTGGTATTGCATTGATTTAAAGTAACACTTCTGTTGTGTAAAACAGCATTTTGAAGCTCATTTTTGTCTTGAATGTGGGTTATTTGAGAGGATTGGGGAAGGTGAATTGTACATTTTCTGAAAATCTGACCCAAATCTTAAATCTGTATTCAGGGCCTGAGTATAGCTTGGTGCAGGGCAGCTAAGGTTAAGAGAGTGAAGTCGCTAGAAAATGTACAATTGACCTTCACCAATCCTCTCAAATAACCCAAATTTAAGAAGAAAATTAGGTTAAAAAAACAGTTCAACGTAACCAGACAGATTTATTGAATAAATACAATACAGAATATACTCAGATATACCTAGTATTCATCAATGTTCACTCTAATATAGCAGAATTTGATAGATGTGTAGAACTGTAGATTGTGCATTTTCTGAAAATCTGACCCTAGAGAGATCCGGGTCTGGAGTCGAGAGGCAAAAACGCTGATTGAGTGTTTTGCTGGGATAGTGCCAGAAGGTCTGAGGCCGGCATATGTGGGCCATGAGGAGGGTAAAGTTGCCAGAAAATGTACAATTCACCTTCACCAATTATCTGCAATAACCCAAATTTCAGACGAAAATAAAGTTCAAAACACAGTTCAACCAATTGCTAGAATCAATGCAATGCCGAATATACTCGAATTAACCTGGTATTGACCAAATTGCAGTCTAATTTAGCAGAATTTACTAAATGTGTACAGCTGCTAATTGTACATTTTCTGATAATCTGACCCAGGAGGAAGAGGAGGAAGATCTAGCCACGAGTTCAACAGTTGATTTTACCCACTGCTTGCCAATGGTTTAGTTCCATTTACCAGACCGCCGTGATACTGTGAAACATATTCCACATGTATATTATATGTGCTATAGGTCAGATCGCCAGAAAATGCACAATTGACCTTTACCAATCCTCTCAAATAACCCAAATTAAAGAAGAAAATACGGTTCAAAATACGATTCAACATAACTAGACCAATCACATCTCATTTCACCCATCGAATCACCAAACATCTTATATGCATGGGATGCGGTAAAATTCTAGTCTTTTCTACCTGTGAAAATGTCAGTTAGATACATGAATATGGGTCAGATTTTCGGAAAATGTACAATTCGCCTTCGCCAATCCTCTCAAATAACCCACATTTAAGACGATAATAAGGTTCAAAAAGCAGTTCAACTTAACCAAACAGATTGCTAGACTCAATGCAATGCGAAATATACTCGAATTTACCTAGCATTTACCAAATTGCAGCCTAATTTAGCAGAATTTACTAATTGTGTAAAGCTGCCAATTGTACATTTTCTGAAAATCTGACCCATATATTGTAAGATGATGCTCTAGAAATAAATATCTCGATGTTGATATAATCCGACTAACAGGGCATTGCACAACGAGAACCACCACCCCTGGGGTGAGAGTGTCGTATATTGTCATTAAATGCGGAATAAAAATATGTTTAAAACAAAATTATGTGAGCGTGTGTGTGGCATGGATGCTATAGATAACTATAGTCATCTGTCAATATGTAACTTAAGCGACGACAGAAAATAAACAGAAAATAATCGTAAACAGAATTCTGCAAAATAAACAGAAATATTGGCAACCTACAATAACCAAAATAAACAAGAAATATTCCACAATGGAAATCTAGAATTTAAGCACGCTATAGCCAGATGATTTATATCTAAACCAGATGCCAAGTAATGCTGTACCAAAATAAGCTAACATCGGTAAGTAATGGTCAGAAATATGGAGGAAGCTTTACACTGACCTTGATTTGATTTGATTTGAAAATATTTTATTCGGGTTCTTATACATTTCCATACATGTAGTAGGAATATTCTCAGTATAGCCTGATTATCAACACATACATTTCACATAAATCTCATAAAGATCAAAAGAAAAATAATAATAGAGAAATGAAACAATGCTACTATAAAATCATTTTATACCCACTGGTATATTCTTTAATACACGCACATTGTAGATATGGGTCAGATTTTCAGAAAATGTACAATTCACCTTCACCAATTCTCTCAAATAACCCAAATTTCAGACGAAAATAAAGTTCAAAATAAAGTTGAACCCAACCAAACAGATTGCTAGAATAAATGTAATGCCGAATATACTCGAATTTACCTAGTATTGACCAAATTGGTAGCAATATATTTTGTTAACTGTTATTATATTATTCTTCGGTCGATGAGGTAGAAAAACAGCTCTAAATTACAGACGAGAAAGAAAGGGGGCAGATGTAATCTTGATGTCGATCTTCTACGAATGAGAACTATCAAATTGTGAAACTTTGTCAATAAAAAAAAAGTTATTAAACAAAAATGTGATCCGCTCTGAAGAAAAGTATTTGTTGGCAGATTGAATAAAGATCCGGTGTTGGAAAACAGATTTAGATTTAGATTGGCTTTAGATGAAGGATAGTTCTAATAAATGTAATGTTTCTCTTATTTTTACCATGAACAAGGAAGTTATTATAGCTAAACATAATTGGATTATTTATAACTACTAATGGTGTTTTAGAACACTCTCCTATGTATTCAGGTGATCTAAAAAAAGTATGTAGGTATTTCAGTATATTCATGAAGTTATCAGAAAATGCACAATTCGTCTTCAACAATCCTCTCAAATAACCCAAATTCAAGACAAAAACGTGGGTCAAAATGCAATTTATCATAACCAAACATATTTTCCTTTTTAACGTAATACCAAATAATATAATAATGTATTATTTTCAGCCGAAGCTAGTAGAATTTACTGAATGTCTGGGTCGTACATCTCTAGGCGATCTGACCAATATGGCTTATGTTAAAATGTATACATGCATATTCAAGAACATTTTAAAAGTTTTTTCTGAATTTTTCAAAATGTTGTATTCACAAGATACCTTGCTTGCAATGTTTTCATTTTTTAAGTTCGTTGAGCTGCTGGTAGCATGAATACATGTACCAAATTCCAAGACAGTGTATTAAATATATCTATGCTTGTCTAAGGTCATCTTATATTTAGATACTTTACTAGTAAATCCCCCCCCCCCCCCCCCGCGAAATATTGCAAAATTTCTTGGAAAAATAAAATAACAAACTTCAAATATAGAAGTACTACTGTTTAATATTATGATGTGTATAAATAAGCTGTTGGTGTTGACATCTATGGACTTGGAAATAGTTGAATCGAACTGATTGTTACTTTACATGTATGCACGACCTGTAGTAGGGAGTACTACTGTAGGCTAATTGTGTCACACGCAACCTATAATTGTGTCTGTGTGTGTGTCATGCTGACCCACATGAGGTCATGCTACATGTATGATGTGCATTGGTGGTATATGGATTAGATCTAGGTACTACTCTTACTATGTTTGTCATAATGGTGGTATATGGATTAGATCTAAGTACTACTCTTACTATATTTGTCATAATGGTGGTATATGGATTAGATCTAAGTACTACTCTTACTATGTCTGTCATAATGTTGGTATATGGATTAGATCTAGGTACTACTCTTACTATGTCTGTCATAATGTTGGTATATGGATTAGATCTAGGTACTACTCTTACTATGTTTGTCATAATGGTGGTATATGGATTAGATCTAAGTACTACTCTTACTATGTTTGTCATTATGGTGGTATATGGATTAGATCTAAGTACTACTCTTACTATGTTTGTCATAATGTTGATTGGTACATGATCCCTATTACCACGTGTACCTCATTAATAGCGGATTTGCATATCCGCCATTTTGCATGGAATTATGGGACTAATGGTACAGTCTAATCTATAGAAAACATGCCATGTTTTGCATGGAATATTTATCAATGCTCTTATGTCAATATCCATGTTTTTTACATGTTTCCATGGCACAAGTCCCCATCTTTCCCATCATGCATTTGGTTTTCATAGATCATTTATAAAAGCTAATGATATTAGTGAAAACATTCTTGCAATTTTCGATGAAAACTTTGTATGTCAGATTTGAACAGATTCCATCCCAGCATCCACTACAGTAGACATGCGCAGTGAGGCCCTATTTATGGTAGCTCGGGAGGATACATGAAGTTGCATGAGAGTGTCCCTTCAAACAGAGAGAGAGCATCTCGCATCTCGCCTCAAACCACAAAGAGCCATTATGATACCATTAAGAACGCCAAGAATGTCATCATAATCCCATTAGAACGCCCAGCCATGAACCAGGAAAACGATTAACGAAGTAGGCGTCCAATCACTGACATACCATTCTTATCTGATCTGAGGGTCTGGACCTGGACTATAATATTTATTGGTCCATTATCGTCTAGTTACACGTGTAGGTCCTACCTCATTAATTCATGGTACCTTGTCGGGAGGATACATCATCATATTTGATTTGATTTGAATATCAGACTTCTGGATAATTCAGTTCTTCTAGCCGTTAATACCGTATGAAAGGGATAGACCCTGAGTTTTTCCATGACCACACAGACCACAACGAACCACCAAACTGAGGGTAATAGTGCTGTTAGATGCGATTTGATCAGATCAACTTATCAATACCAAAATAGAGGGTTTACCAACCTGTACAATTATTTATTTCATTCAAATATGCCTTGCGAAACAGGCATTGAGTGCTCATACTTTGAACCGGAAGCTTACCTCAGGTACTTCTGTCGATACAAACGTGATCTATAGGCAACAAAAAAATCTCCCACAATCTGATCAAATCACGTCTAATGTAAGATAGTGACTAGCTACAACTATAACAAAAAAATTCAAAGAGAAATAACATGAAGATAAAATTAGGCCACAGGTACATAGTCCAGTACAGTAGTTAATATAACCACATACCTCTTTAAAATGATCTTAAGTTTAATATTTCTTGTATCTACTTGATGTTGTATCGAAATAATTCTGATACAGGTAACCAAAACTCAAAAGTTCAAAACGACTTTTTAAAATTGCAATTAAGTCGTTTAGAAATGGTGAGGGGCACCCCACTGCTAATGACTAGATAAGAGCTAATCACCCTGCTGGGCGGCGGAGATGATGCTTAGAGTAAAAGGGACCGAGGAGAGACTGAGGGAGATGAAAGGTTCCATCATCTCTGCACAAAGCCACCTTGTACCACAGGAGGTCCCCCTCATCTTTGGGCCGGGAATCAGCAGGGTGCAAGCAATAACATTCCAAGTGCTTAATCTGTTTCCTCTTAATCTAAGGATGATGGAACCTTTCATCTCCCTCAGTCTCTCCTCTATCCCTTTTACTCTCAGCACCACGGTGACCACCACACATTTCCTTTGAGAATATTGTCAATTGCGATGGGAAGACGTCTCAGATATACAATAGCACACACATGTATACCCACTAAAGTGTCTGTCCTCATGGTAAAGCTCGTTCAATGAAACCTTTCTTAAGAAAAGTCAACACATTTTCCACATTTGTGGCAGGGGGAGGGGGGTCCTTCTTCCCTAGCTGTCTACATTTGGGGACTCGCTGTCAAACCTTTCACACCCGGCTTTCAGACTTAAGCCATGATCGTACATGTTACATGTGAATAACATGTTCTATACATGTCACGCTGGTCATGCAGTCTGTACAGCGCAAAAGAATCAATGTATGTTTAGGCTTTCTGGCAGCGTAAGTTTTTTTTTTTTTTTTTTTTTTTTACAAGTTCTTTATTCAGGACATTTGATACATAAACACGCTTATTCCGTGGAATGGTTTTCGTTGTGTCCTGATCTATCTTACATTATACACCGTTTATGGGTGGTTCCATCTGACATTGGAGTTCTAGAAACACTATTTCTTACATAAGTGACATGTTATGATCGTGAGGAATGGCGAGTGATGTTACAATTCATGAGATGACATGGGAAAAAAGATAATACTAGACTTGCAGTATTGCAACAACTATTGGAGTGGGTGAATGAGTGGATACGAATACAGACAGCTATATAATAATGGGTCAGAATGTCAGAAAATGTACAATTCAACTTCGCCAATCTTCTCAAATAACCCAAATGTCAGACGAAAATAAAGTTCAAAATACAATTCAACCTAACCAAACCGATTGCTAGAATCAATGCAATGCCGAATATACTCGAATTTACCTAGTATTGACCACATTGCAGCCTAATTTAGAAGAACTTACTGAATGTGTACAGCTGCCAATTGTAAATGTTCTGAAAACCTTAGACATCTACACTATACAGTTTGCTTCATGTATATTAAATCAAACATTGTCTGCATACATTCTGTAATTAATATATGTTTCTTCAATCCTTACTAAAATAATGTGTGCATGGGTCAGATGTATACATCTATCAAATTCTGCTGAATTAGAGTGAAAAATGATAAATACTGAGTATATCTGAGTATATTCCATATTGTATTCATTCAATAAATATGTCTGGTTATGTTAAACTGTATTTTGAACCTAATTTTCTTCTTAAATGTGGGTTATTTGAGAGGATTGGTGAAGGTGAATTGTACATTTTCTGACGATGACCGATATGTGCGAGCAAGATCCATCGTATGGCACATCTTATATGGTATGATGTATATTCATCTTATTCTATAAAATACCCCCCAGGGCAAATCTATTTATATTCACATCGCGTACCGTGACCGAGTGATGTATGGTGAAGGGGGCTTTTTATAAGGGGAATGCGTAGAGTATGATAATGTATGTTCTGTTTTATTTTGAATGGTTCAGCTGCTATTTATGTTCCCTCTCCAGCCTTGACAACATATGTGTCCTATATATATTCACTAGGAGTTGTTTACGAAAATACTTAGAACACAAAGTCGATGTCATACGGCCTTTTTGCAGCCTTTAAAATTGTTCATTCCACTCTTTATATGAGGGTATAGTTAATTATGCTATTTAAGATTATATAGTTTACTGTACTCTGTACTAGACGCTGCACACACTATATTCGTGTTTTATTTTGTTTTATCTTATTTGTTATTCTACTTTTATCTATATATTAAATATATGTGATGTGCTCCAGGAAAATCACTCACAAGTCATATTAAAGTGTTTTATTCACAAGATCTCTTTATTAAATTGTTCTGATTTTTAGAGCATTTAGCACTTATTATATGAATCTATGTAACAAATTTCAGGATGTTGTATTAAATATATTATTGCGTTTTGAAGGCCTTTGTATGGAGTATATTTAGTTACTTTACTGGTAATTACCCATCCAGAAACATTGCAAACTTCTTTTTTTTTCAAAAATAAAAATATCAAACTTGAAATATAGAAGTACTTATTATGTTCCCTAGTGTTTACAATCATTGGAATCAGCTAGCTTGATCTCCTCTTTTCAAATAGGATGGTATCTTAAAATCAATATTTTGCGACTTATGACTTATTTTCCTAAAACGGATCACATAATATGTGGATAAATAAATACCCTTTGAAACCATAAATCGGATAAATCGGGATTCACCTCCTACCCCCTCCCCCCAGGTACTAGAGGATGACCACCATTTCGGTGATCTAGTCCTGGTAGAAAAATATTAAATAAAGAAATAAAACAAATAAAGAAATGCCAGCTACCTTTATACTCAGCCTCAATCTTGGGTTTCCCATCATCACTGATGACCTTGAAAGGCCATGACTTCATGTCCTTCTGGACGGTATCATCAGTAAATTTCCTGCCGATGAGGCGCTTGGCATCGAACACGGTGTTCCGGGGGTTCATGGCCGCCTGGTTCTTGGCCGGGTCCCCCACCAGTCTCTCGGTATCCGTGAAGGCCACATAGCTCGGGGTTGTCCTGTTTCCCTGATCGTTGGCTATAATCTCTACCTTGCCATGCTGGAAGACGCCCACACACGAGTAGGTCGTTCCAAGGTCAATTCCAATTGTGCGAGGCATGGTTTAATTTGTGGGTTTCTGGAAATATATTGAATTGAATTGAAAAATACTTTATACGAGATACATGGGTAATCAGACGTCTGGATAAAATTTGAAGGGAGAGGATGTATGGGAAGGGACAGAGGGAAGGGAGAGAAAGCAAGGAGGGGGAGCATGAGGAAGAGGGGAGGGAGAGGGGGGTATCGGAGATGGGGTTGGGAGAGAAAAACAGATATGAAAGACAGAGAAGAGGCGGGGGGAAAAGAGGGAGATGGGGAAGTGTGCGGAGAGAGGGTGACCGTCCGGAATAAAATTTGATTTGATTTGAATATGTTTTGATTTATTCTTTTCATACATCTCCTGGATTTCTCCATATTTTCCTCAGTAACCTGTGACACTACCTATTTTGTACATTTCTTTTTATTTATTTTGTTGTTGTTGTTATCAATACATCATAATACGATATCTAGTCCTTTTTGTTCGGTTCTTGTGTATGTGTACAGTTATATAGATTTATACATTATTGATGAATCAGAAATTCATAATTTCTTTCTCATTATGTTTTGTCTTAAATTATGTTATTCTAATGAATTTTAAATCACTTCAAGAATACAGAGTTTGTTAACAATGATACAAATCCAAGTCTTCCAGTAATTACCTTCATAGAAACAGTATTGCTACACCGGGTACTATGAGAGTTGTTGTCTACTAAGTACACGATATGATACAGTACATAGTAAGACATAAACAAGTTATAAAACAGATAATATAAAAAGCTAAAGTGATTAATGTATTAATGATTTAGTTTAAATTCTTAAAATACTTAATTTATTGTAAAACAACACCGAACTTGCCTCATTTGTATCTTATATCGCTTCTGAATTTAAATGTTTTTCTGGACTACCATGAAATTATCATTGTATGAAAATGGATCCAATAAAATTTGTTAAAAAAAAATCTTGATTAACCCATGTATACATTATGTCTTGCAAATATGACATTGACATAATGTCCAACTATCTTTGAACATTAAAATGATCTTTGAATCTAAAAAGAAAATTATATGATAAGATTACAATACGCGCCCCGTATCGGATAAGAATGGCATGTCAGTGATTGGACGCCTACTTCGCTAATCGGGTTCCTGGCCGAGAGGCTTTCCCTCCGTTTGAAGGGACTTTCTCATCTTTGGGTCAAGACTGTAAATAGAAGACAGCTGAAACATAGGATTCTCTCGCTATGAGTCAGTGAAATTGACTGCCCAATTACCGTAATGACTAGGACCACTGGCGCGTGCAAACATGCCAGTGTAACAACATACATGTATACTGATCTATACATATTCTATCTTTCCAGTGCCTCCCCTGTGAATACACTTAGTCTAGGCCCAAAGATGAGAGAGTCTCTTTGAACGGAGGGAAAGCCTTTCGCCTCAAACCACAAAGTGCCATTATAATTCCATTAAGACCACAAAATGGCATTATAATCCCATTAGAACGCCTAGTTCCAGGCCATGAAACCGACAGCGAAGTAGGCGTCCAATCTGAAGGTTTGGGCCTGTAAATACACTATATAGCGACCTAGTGTGGAGTATCACCTGTCTGTCGCTATCTCACTGTGTTTATATTCCAAGTGGCATACATAAACTCAAAACTTTGACCTGAATCTTCCCAAGATATATAGATGTGTTTTTCCTTTCGCATGCAATACACCACTCTTCACCTACATAAGACAAGCCTTCTCAACTGGTTCTTAGTTGAACGAAGGAATATATCATTTTCAGCAACGCTTTCGCTGAATATTGATAAACGTTGGAATCACAACATCCTCCCAACAACTGAATAATAAAAACAATTTCAATAAAACTGCTGACTTTCTAGTTTTGCTGTTCTAGAAACGTTATAAGATCATTAGGACATCTAATAAATATTTCTATATTTCAAGTTTGATATTTCTATTTTTGGAGAAAAAAAAGTTATCAATATTTCGGAGTGGACAATTACAAGTAATATGTAGCTAAATATACTCTATACGGTTACCTTAGAAATGTATGGCCATATTAAATACACTGTCTTGACATTTGGTAAATGAATGAATTCCTACAACTGACAGAAACGCATTCCAAAGTTGGCCATATGACTCTTAGTAGGATATGCTATAGTTGTATGGGTTAACACAAGAGTGACTCTATATTTCATATATTTCCATTCTCTAATCATATCTAATCAATATAGATCTATCCTAATTACCTAATTAACAATCAATTAGTAATCTATTAATCATCACTTTACAGTGCTTAATACCCATCGGTAAGAAGATTCCTACAGAGAGATCCTGTGAATAATCACTTTGAAAAACATCATTTTTGCGACTTTGTGCGACTCATTTCTCTGTAACACATCACCTGTGTACGTGCGCAATTAAAGCCTTTAAATTGAACTTGAACTTGAGTCGTGTATAATTACATGGCTCTCATGATTGTCAAAGATGCCTGGCTCGTGTTCGATCACAGAATCCTAAACTAGTGGCCGGAATGCTCCTGGCAGTGCTCCAATTCTTCCTGTAGCCTTGAGAGAGAGATACTTTGGAGAACTAACTTTGCTTCAAGCCAAACAACTCTCTCTCAAATGATGAACCGTTTGTTATATTACTACACAAATTTAAACGAAATGCCATGTGGAGAATGACCACTGGTGATAATAATGCTATCTGTAAGATATCGTAGGATGTCCTAAACCCTGCCCACACACGGCCGATTTTGCTCCCGATTGCCCCCTGATTTTGGTCTCCCGATGAATCCTATGACTTCATTTTAAATCCTGGTTTATGTTTTTGAAATAACATAAACCAGGATTGGAAATGAAATCTTAGGATTCATCAGGAGACCAAAATCGGGGGGCAATCGGGAGCCAAATCGGTTGTATATGGGCAGGGTCTTAAAGGTTGATACTAATACGATTGATGTAGTTACTTGAGAAATATATGTATAGCCTACGGTACATGTAATGCTGTTATTATGAAAGGATGTGAATATAAATAATTTGCTATGTTGTGGGTAATATCCCTCTTAGGCGAACTAAGCGCCGGACTAAGCGCTGTAAATAACGCGGATAACTCTAACTAAGTGTAACATTTATTATTATTATTTATTATTATTATTGTTATCATTATTACTGTTTCATAATACAAAATACAATTTCAATATACGGTACATATGCCAGGAACTATGGAATAAACTCACCTGAATATTAGCAATAGGAATAACAAGGTGTTCTACTGCTAGCCCTCGACCTATTATTATTATTATTATTTATTATTTTTTTCGGGAATGTCGGAAGACCTATAGCTGGAGGCATTGGTCCAGTCAACGAGAATGGAAGAATTGTGAATATAATCTCGTTGGTCCAGTTAACTGTTAACTGTTTTATAATACAAAATACAACAATTTCAACCTACATGTCAGGAGCTATATATAGAATAAACTCACCTGAATAGTAGCAATAGGAATAACAAGGTGTTCAGCCCTCGACCTACTGCTGAGTACTGGAGGAAGCCCTTTAATCCAGAACTTGCTGCTGCTGGTGTCTGGGAGTGAGATGGACCGACTACTGGTATACACCACAGAGTGTAGCGGGTATTTACAGCAGTGTGTGTATATCTCCGCCCTCTTTCACTCACTCACTCCCTCCTACACAGCAGCAGTCGGTATATGTGGGTCGTTTGTAGTAGTTGAGCGAACACCAACAACCACTGTTAGATCCCTGCTAATGCTCCCTCATTGGTTCTAATATTCCTCCCCGTCCAATGTCTGGGTGTATATATATATACCCTCCTCCTCCTGCTGCCCTGTCCTTCACCTGGAGTGGAATCCTTGCTGCTGATGGAGGGGAATCCAGGACCTTCTCCAGGATTGCTCAGGGGTGTGGAATCCGGTGTAGGAGTCGTGCGGAATCCTGCCGAGTAGCGGGATTGTCGGGTATCTGGGTCACTCATACCTTCCACATCTTGCCAACTTTGTTTTATTTATAATTTATTTCTATTTTTTGTTAAAACTCAAGGCATGATTCTGTTCATTCTGTTGTGTTTAATCAGTGCATGAAATATGGACGTGTTGTGATTTAGGTATCGCGTGAGTATGTGGGTCAAGTCCCCAGAAAATGTACAATTCGCCTCTACCCATCCTCTCAAATGACCAAAATTTAAGAAGAAAATTATAAGTTCAAAATACAGTTCAACATGACCAGATAGATTAATTGAATGAATACAATACAGAATATACTGAGATATACCTAGTTTTTATCATTTGTCACACTAATTTAGCAGAATTTGTTAGATCTGTAAAACTGTAAATAGTGCATTTTCTGAAAATCTGACCCATGTGTTGAAATAGAGGTAGGTGGCTTGCTTGTTTGTCACTATATTTATATGATTTATTATTGAAAAACATAATCAGGTTGATACAATAGCAGAGGATTAATGGCCCACATTGGGTGTTGCTAATGGATTGTTTTTATCAATTATATTTAAACTATTTTTATATTTTTCAGAGTGTTTTGTTCTCAAAGTCTATTTATTGAAATGTTCTGATCATCAATATTCGAAGGGTTTAGCACTAGTTATATTATTGTCCATCCAGAGGATATGAATACATGTACCTAATTTCAGGACATTGTATGAAATATATTCTTGCGATTTGAAGGTCTTCGTACGGAGTATATTTAGTTACGTTACTGGTAATTGCCCAGCAATAAATATTGCATACTTTTCTTTGAAAAATAAAAATATCAAACTTAAAATATAGAAATACTTCTATAGGTTGTTTACTATCATTGGAATCACATTGATCTCATATTTTCAAATATAACGATATCTCAAATGTTACTCATTTTCCTGTAACACATGTATATATATTGAATTTTTATTCTTCATCATTAAAAAAATGGTACAGAAAAGGACTCAACTTCTACAAGTAGGTCTTCCAGATAGCCCTAAATAATGTATGTAACATAAAGTGTAAGAACAGTTCAGGTGGATACATGAGTACATTACTATGGTTACGGTTACACAGACAATACTCGTATTAGTGCCACTTACCTACGTGGTCTCATCATAATATCAAATAGTTATAATGTATTGTTATTGCTTTCTATCAACATGTTATGACAGCCATACCATCTAAGTTGGCGCCATTGAATATTATTAAAAAATATCTGACATTTCCGATTGTTGTTACCTCTTCTGTCACGCACAATATCACATTACAATCTTATTCCAAGTTATACGATTTACATTAATTCAATTCTATCCTATTATCATAATTAATACTGCTATCTACGTGACGTAACGACTAGCCCAATTTTCGTTATACATGTTTCAGCCAGTTAACTTGAGTAATTCATGTCTTCACGATGAGATCCAGGTTCAATATCTTAGAACAGTACAGTTCTAAGTTGACTTAGATTAAACTATGTGGCTAGCTTATGGCTTTACAATTGGTATTCCAATTAAGAATTTCAATTTTAATTTTGCAGTCTAGCCGCCTCAATATGTATGTCATGTAATGAAATTTTCGGCGTCTTAGAGCTAATAATTCGGT
The DNA here is from genome assembly GCA_942159475.1 of Sthenelais limicola. NCBI lineage: Eukaryota > Metazoa > Annelida > Polychaeta > Phyllodocida > Sigalionidae > Sthenelais > Sthenelais limicola. The sequence goes on along the minus strand of OW804099.1, from coordinate 18,243,697 downwards.
ATATTTACTTCAATTGTTTTAAGAGGATAAAATGTCAACATATTGGGAGAATTTATACAGTATTCTACGTCACTAATTACATCATATATGTTCCGTTTCAGGCATGTACAGTAGTCTAGAATTTGAGACCAACCTTGATCCAGCGAGTATAACATTCAGGTTTATTCTTATTGCTTGGATAAACTTAAGAGTAAGATAAGGTCAGCAAAAAATAGATGTGTTTCCGATGTATCTGGCTGGATTCTAGTAATATGTTTGGTTAGGTTGAACTGTATTTTGAACTTTATTTTCGTCTAAAATTCATGTTATTTGAGAAGATTGGTGAAGAGGAATTGTACATTTTCGGAATATCTGACCCATGTACAAGTGTTTAGCCTACCCCAACCATAGCTCCTCAACAAAACCCCTAGTCAACCCATAACTAGCTAGTTAAGGTAACCCCTTATAGCAAGGAATGCACAGACACACCAGCTCCAGATCCGACGTGTACCACCTGTTTCTGTATTCACTAGTCATGGCAATTAACATGTTATCATTATTAATAATTTGTACAAGCTACAGTTAAACTTCTTAACATGTAGGCGTGCTTCAGAATGAATTATTACGACCTATAGGCAAGGCATGGTATCCAAATATCATTACGTTTTGTAGGACGGCCATGTTGACTGTACCATGATATAGGTTATTAAGCCTTGGGCTTGTGAGTGGTCATTGTCAGCGGGCATTGTCTGGCTCGCACTAGGGTCAAGTCGCCAGATAATGTACAATTTGCCTTCACCAATCCTCTCAAATAACCCAAATTTAAGAAGACAATCATGTTTAAAATACAGTTCTACATAACCAGACAGATTTATTGAATGAATACAATACAGAATAGAGTCAGATAATATACCTAGTATTTATCATTTTTACTCTAATTTAGCAGAATTTGATAGATGTGTAGAACTGTAGATTGAAAATCTGACACACAAGGGCTTACACACATACCTATAATGACAAGAGAGGTGAACGCAGGACACAGCTCACTGTTTATAAACAATAGTTCGTCAGAGGCTAAAATCAGTTGAAGCTCATTAACCACATCAAAACCTTCCCAATCTATCCAATATATATTTATTATATATTTATTCAATTCAATTCAAAACATTATTTTTTGGCATCTAAGGGTTTTATACAAATAGGGGACATACATCTGAATATAAACCCAGGTCTTCCAGTATATTCCTGAACTACCGTGTGTGGGTCAGACTTAGTAGTATTTGTAGGTTTATTATTGAGTCTGTGAATAAATGTTTGGCTATTGTTCTACTAAGGTCTAAATGTCTATTGCTATAAAGTTTGAATACAAGTCAATATCAGTTGTAAACTGGTAGAATAAGATTATATAATTACACTTTCTCAACTAACTAATAAATATATAGTATAACTAACTAATACATTTCAAATTTCAATATTTAGTGGTTGGTGCAGACCCAACATAACAGAGCGGAACAGAACAGAAACAGAATTAGAATTCATAAAACTGGAACGTAAAGTGAGTGGGGATATCCGTTGTGGGGATATCTCGAGAGGCTTGCAATGCAGATGCCCTCGGCCTAGCACCTCTCGAGATACCCCCCAGCAGTAGTACTGTACACATAGTGGATGCGTTAGTGTTGTGTTGGTGCGTTGTGGTTGCTAAATCTCCCTATTCACAACTTACACTCACAGACACACACATTGTCTATAAAAGAAGTACCGGTAAACACCGCGTAACAAATAGTCTTGTCTTATTCTTACTTTTGTTAAAACACATAAATCGGACTATATATCCCAAGTGCACCATTCGATCCAGTAATGAATTATAATAGCTATTTGTTTTATTAAAACGTCTGTCATTTGATCTCCCCGATATCTCTCACTCCACCAAAACCTGTTTTGGAAGAAAGCTTTGACGAGAAGAAACGCGAAATTTCATGTTTATTTGCCATCAATATATTGTTTTGAAAATATTGAAAAATATTGTTTTTGCGACGTGTGACTCATTTCCCTGTAAGACATCACACATAACGGGTTGTTCTTTGGCTAATTAAATGTAATGTGTTCCGGGAAAATGAGTCACAAGTCGCAAAATTGATATTTTTCGAAGTGTTTTTTTTACAAGATCTCTTTATTGTAAAGTTTTGAATATATCCTTGCGTTTTGAAGGCCTTTGTATGGTGTATATTTAGTTAATTTACTGGTAATTATCCATCCAGAAACATAATTGCAAACTTTTTTAAATAAAAATTAAATAAGAATATCAAAATTAAATTATAGAAATACATATTAGGTGTCCCTAGTGTTCACTATCATTGGAATTAGCTTGATCTCTTCTTTTCAAATATGGTGATATCGCAAAATTCAGATTTTGCGACTTGTGACTCATTTTCCTAAAACGGATCACAAATAGCCAGCCCACCAGCGTATCTACCAGTTGGCAGAATTTAGCCATGCACTCTTTCTTTTTATAATAGTTCCTCCCTCAAAATGTAGAGGGAGCCAGCCACTGTGTGAGCCATCAATATGGTTGATTTTAGACTTGGCTTTTACTTTTACCAAAGAGCGTAAATATAATACTTAAGCTCTTTGTTGTTACTTTTGTTGGAATTCTTTTTGATCTAGAAGCAAAATATTTAATCAGTGATTAGTACAATCCCTCTTGTGAGGTTCAGCCCGTGGGTATTATTATTAACATTATTAAATAAATTATTATCATTATTGTTTAACACTCTCTCACTCACTCACTCCCTGTCTCTGTCTCTGTCTCTGTCTATCTCTTATTCCTTTTTCTATAACGTAACGATGGAATTCACTCAATCTTGCTTTTGTTGCATTTATTATGTACTTATTAGGGTCATATTTTCAGAAATTGCACAATTCACCTTCCTCAGTCCCTCAAATAACCCAAATTTCAGACAAAAATAAAGTTCAAAATGCAGCTCAACCTTACCAAGCATATTGCTGGAATCAATGCAATGCCAAATATACTCGAATTTACCTAGTATTGGCCAAATTGCAGCCTAATTTAGCAGAATTTATAAATATACATACATGTACAGTTGCCAATTGTACATTTTCTGAACATCTGACCCATTACCTCTTTTAGTAGTTGTGGTAGATTAATTTTTGTATACAGTAAGTCAGGATTGCTGAGACTTTTATGTAATTCCTGAAAAGAAAAACGAAACTCATTTGTTCTAAAATGTGATTTATTCATTGTGCTACAACCTTCGGTGATATCAAAGATTGGCGTTTGTTCATATTGTATAAAACATAACATTATTCAAAACATCAGTTCCACAGCACAAGAAGTGCGCATATAAACATGCGGTCTATATACTGTCTGTGAGATACTTCCAATCGTTTAAGCAGAAAATCCACGTAGCGGGCAAAATACAGAGCGTTTGGCTTTGTATTCATGTTGTATTGAGTATGTTCAATTTGAACGTCAATCGGGTCAGAGTAATTATCTTGGTCGCCAAAGCAGATCACCCCAGTCGGGATCCACTGGGCGTCCATTCTGGGTGTCTCCTTCAGCGTCCTTCAGCGTCCTTCAGCGTCCAACTACATTGGCGACCTATGGGCGTTTTTAACGGCGATAGGGCTTTTAAATCGCCTCGTGGATTCCCGGCTTTATCCATATATGGGTCAGATCGTCAGAAGATGTACAATTGGCCTTCACCAATCCTCTCAAATAACCCAAGTCTAAGAAGAAAATCAGGTTTAAAATACAGTTTAACATAACCGGACAGATTTATTGAATGAATACAATACAGAATATACTCAGATATACCTAGTATTTATCATTTTTCACTCTAATATAGCAGAACTTGATAGATGTGTAGAACTGTAGATTGTGCATTTTCTGACAATCTGACCCATGTTATCTGTTCCAGTGGTTAGCAATAATCCCTCAGCCGTTGTCTGGTGCGGTATTCTGGTGAGTCGGAGAATTGATGCAGATATGTGCAGCCAGAATGTAGATCCTTCATGCACGGATCGACCAGTTTAAATTTCCTGCAATGTGAATGTACAACAGTTTATTCAATCCATTTCCTATATTTTTCAATATATGGGTCAGATTTTCAGAAAATGTACAATTGGCAGCTCTACATATTTAGTAAATTCTTCTAAATTCTGCTAAAAAATGATAAATTTTTCTGAAAATCTGACCCATATACTTGTATATGTTTATATAAATTTGAGGTAGGCCAGAGGCGCCACCTAGTGGGTTTCCCTTCAATTTACACCGCACTCACTTGGGCTCTTTCACTTCACCTACTGCTCACAAGACCCAAAAGTGATATTCTTCAAAGTGTGAATTTTACAAGTTCACTTTATTGGAATGTTCTGATTTTTGGGGGGCTTATCACTTATAGTAATATCAATCTATGTATCAAATTTCAGGACAATGTAGGCGATATATGGTTTCATTTTAAAGGTCTTCATATGGAATATATTTAAGTTATTTTACTGTTTATTGACCCCAGGAAATATTGGTATTGGAATATTTATACTGGTTATTACCCCCCTCCCCCCCCCCCCCAGAAATATTGCAAACTGTTTTCTTCAAAATAAAAATATCAAACTTTAAATATGGTGAAATCGCAAAATCCATATTTAGAGACTTTTGACTCATTTTACTAAAACGGCCTTAAATGAAATAATAAAAAGAAATTTGTTGTTAAGATTACTACCTTTACCACCTTCACTCTTAGAGTCAGTACCACTTAAAATATAATTGGTATTGCCTTGATTCAAACCATCTGTTTGCTTATGTTGAACCAGATTTTGAACATTATTTTTGTCTTAAATTTGAGTTATTTGCGACGATTGGAGAAGGCGAATTGTACACTTCCTAGCGATTTCACCCATATGCACTGTGTAAATCTAATGAACTACCAGTAGATATCAGGCAAATAGATGGTTTTGATGAATATGTAGTGAAATTGAAACGATTGTACAGCTTATGATTGCTAAATTCGAAGGATGGAAATAATGTTGGTACTGGTATCTCCGGTATCTGAGGGTTTTTTTTAATAAATTTTACTGGCCAAAGTCTCACATGCGTGATAATTCTTATCTGCCAAGCAAAAGTATTGGTTTACATCAAGCTGAAGAGAGGAATAAAGTATATTTAATGATAGATATTTTAACCTTTAAACATGAAAGTGTACAGGTGTTACAAACGCGGATTATAGTGGGATAAATTCCCAGCTAAAGTTGTATATACCTTCACATGTTATATAATATACATTCTGGGACATCACAGATATCAGCCCAGACATGAATATATAGAATCAATCACTATCCAACAAGCATATCATTTTAAATCAATACAATATTTTCTTTTGAAATTGTGGGCATTTTAAAATACATCGAACCAGCTCGCTCGTAATCCTTGGAAGAGTGTCGCCCTCTTGCGTAAATGTCAGAAATTACGTATTTTCTATTCTCCCTGTTGTACAATCGACACATTGTGGTTTAGGGTAAGATTTTCAGAAAATGTATAATTGGCAGCTCTACTCATTTAGGAAATTCTCCTAAATTAGGCTGAAAAATGAAGAATACCGGGTATATCTGAGTATATTTGGCATCGCATTGATTCAAAGTATCAGTTCTGTTATGTCAAACTGCATTTTGAAGCACATTTTTGTCTTAAATGTGGGGTATTTGAAAGGATTGGTGAAGGCGAATTGTGCATTTTCTGAAAATCTGACCCTTTAGCGTTGTGGGCGTAGGGTCTTTTTGGTTAGCTGTATTTATAAGTAGACAGAAATAGATAGAAATGCAGCGATATATTTGGGTCATATTTTCAGAAAATGTACAATTGTCAGTTGTACATATAGAGTAAATTCTGGTAAATTAGGCTGCAATGTGGTCAATATTAGATGAATTCGAGTATATTCGGCATTGCATTGATTCTAGCACTCTGTTTGGTTAGGTTAAACTGGATTTTGAGCTGGATTTTCGTCTGAAATTTGGGTTATTTGAGAAGATTGGCGAAATTTAATTGTACATTTTCTGAAAATCTGACCCATTTAATACACGGTCGTACAGTTTATAAATATATATTCATACGACTTGGGACATTGATTTCAATTGACTCTTGAATATATACTTGCATTTTTAAGGTCATCTTATAGAATAGGCCTATATTTAGCAACTTTACTAGTAATTGTCCATCCAGAAATATTGCATACAATTTGTTAGAAAAGAAATAATAAAACAAATATCCTACTTTAAATATAAAAGTACTCATTTTCCTAAAATATATCACATATTTTGTCAGCTACTAAACTACTTTATGCTACATATGAGTCAGATTTTCAGAAAATGTACAATTGGCAGCTGCACACATTGAGTAAAATCCACAGAAATAGGCTGCAATCTGGCCAATACCAGGTAAATTTGATTATATTCGGCATTGCATTGATTCTAGCAATCTGTTTGGTTAGGTTGAGTTGTATTTGAACTTTATTTTCGTCTTAAATTCGGGTTATTTGATAAGACTGGCAAAGTTGAATTGTACATTTTCTTCAAATCTGACCCATATTGATATGTGCGGTGAAAGATCAAAACATTTGCCAGGATTCTGCACGTATTATTTGTCCTTTACACGCCTGCATGTGGTGTTGGGTGTCCGTCCATTGTCTGACGGCTATTTGCGACAGCACATGAGGCATATATATTATATACATGCATCGCCGTTAATGATTTCCTGATTTTCCATTGTGTTAAGGACTAAATTGTGATGTGTTAGAGGAAATTGACTCGTAAATTGCAAAATAGTTATGGATTTTGCATATGGGTGTATGTGTGCTCACGGGCCTGTGCACACAAGCCTAAGCTGTATACAAACACAAGTGAATTAACACCATCTCCAGCAGACACTTCCACCCAGCATCACTGGGTCAGGGCGTCAGAAAATGTACAATTGGCCTCCCCAATCCTCTCAAATAACCCAAATTTAAGAACAAAATTAGGTTCAAAATACAGTTCAACATAACCAGACAGATTTATTGAATGAATACAATACAGAATTTACTCAGATATACCTAGTATTTATCATTTTTCACTCTAATATAGCAGAATTTGATAGATGTGTAGAACTGTAGATGGTGATTTTCTGAAAATCTGACCCATGTACACTTCCGCCGAGCACCACTGGTCATACTGTGCTTGGATTGTTCACTAGAACACTGTACAGTAAGGTACATGGTGGTATCCCTTTAGAATTAGCCCCAATTTGTGATGAGATATCATCATATTTGAAAAGATGATATCAAGCTGATTCCAATGATGGTAAACAGTAGGACATTTAATAAGTATTTCTATATTTTAAGTTTGATATCTTTATTTTTGAAAACAAACATTTTAAACAAGGGGACTTGGAAATTTTGGAAAATATGAGTTTTGCGACGCGTGACTCACTTCCCTGAAACACGTCACAATTCAACCCACCCACACCCCCACCCCCAACCCCCCACATACACCACGTCCCCTTCTCAACTCTTCATAAGGGCCTTAACAATATAATACTATAGTGTTTCAACTGACATTTTGACTGACATTTTACCTGCTGCATCACATATAATGTTTCGTTATAAAGATGCGTCACATGAGTATACATATATGTATATACGATATGTTGGATACTCTTTACTGCAGTACATGGTCTTAGATATAAGGGTCAGATTTTCAGAAAATGTACAATTGGCAGCTGAACACAATTAGTAAATTCTGCTCAATTAGGCTGTAATTTAGTCAATATAATTATAGTATCGTCTGAAACTTGGGTTATTTGAAAGGATTGGTGAATGTCAATTGTACATCAAAGCTGATGTAAACCATTCCATGTTGAGCATGGACTAATTATCAATGCTCTAATGTAGCCATGTGTTATACATGTTTCCATAACACAAGCCTCCATCTTTCCCATCATGCATTTGGTTTTCATAGATCATGTGTACAAGCTATAATATGAAAACAATTTGGCAGTTTTTAGTATTATTATAATATTTTTTTATGTTTCTGTATAGACGCAGAGCGACCAAATTTAAAATGGGATTTAAAATGTCTGGGCAATAAAAAATATTGAAAAAAAATCGAAAAAAATAATAGTCTATCGCTAAACTGTCCCCATTATGCTATTATCGTATTATGCAAAAATACCAAAAATATATGTATGGTTTTTAATTCTTTTTTGTATTTTGAATATGAACCTTAATTAAGGTATCATTCATTAGGTTATCGACATTGAATATATGGGTCAGAACTTCAGAAAATGTACAATCAGCAGATCTACACATTCAGTAAATTCTGCTAAATTAGACAGAAAAATGGTCAATACTAGATATATCTGAGTATATTTAACATTGCCTTGATTCAAACAGTCTGTTTGGTTATGTTGAACTGTTACTGTGTTTTGAACTGAGTTTTTGTCTTAAATTTGTGTTATTTGAGAGGATTTGCGGAGGTGAATTGTACATTTTGTGGCGATTTCACCCATATAAGTTCTCTTATTATTATGTATTATCGTAGGAAATATCCGTTGTACTTAAGTAGTAGTGTCTATATTTAGGTATATTTATGTATAAGCTGAGGGTATCGTCAATGTGCGTGGGACTATCAGTAAACAAAACTAACAAACAAAAAAACATTAAACATTAAACATAAAATGCTCTCACCTGCAGACCTGATAGCTACTGGGGGAGCCCGGTACGAGGCCGTAGGCACTGAAACATTTCTTAGCCTTCTGTCGATATATCTCTAGTGTAGCAGGGCACGGTGGCGTGGTGAAGAAGTAACCCTCTGCTGCCAACTAGCAGGCAAATATAACATTATATAATAAAAAATAATTTACTAACTGTATATATAAACGTCATAAAAATATTAATAATGCCGTTTTTCATGATTGAGTGGATTAATATGATATTATTCTGGAGGGAGTGAATGGTTGTTAGGTATACTTCAATGCGTCGGTACATTTATCAATAATAAACAGGTTTTTATCGTTTAATTACTCTTCAAACACAGAACTACTTTCTTTCCGAAACACCACTTGTGTATGAATACCGCACTACTTTCGGATTCCTGGTTTCCCGCCCCTACATATACCTTCAGTTTCGGGCTTGAGGTGGGTGTGTCGGGGGGAACACCCAATAATTTTACCAGTGCCTGATTGATGTACTGATAATCTTATCATGCACTCATGGACTTTCCCATCAGTCATGTTATATATACAGTTAGTGCGGTTCAACTTGTAATTTACTAACTGTATATATAATCATCATAAAAATATTAATAACGCGTTTTTCAAGATTAAGTGGTTTTTTTTCACAAAATGTCTTTATAGGAATGTTCTCATCTTGTGGGTATGTACCGCTTTACTTCGTATGAATACATGAATACATGCCCCTGATGTCAGGACAATGTAATAAATATATATACATATATACAGGTCATTTCTAAGCTTATCCTATAGAGTAGATGTAGTTACTTTATCAGTATTTGTCCTTCCAAAAATATTGCAAACATTTATTTAATAAATGAAAGTATCAAATGGAGAATATAGATTTAGGCCCTACTTAGTAGATGCATGTCCTAATGTTTACTATCATTGCAATCGGCTTGAAATCATCTTTTCAAATATAATCAAAATCTCAAAATATTTTTTTTGCGACCTGTGACTCATTTTCCTGTAACACCATCACATATGAGATGAATAATACATATTATAATTCATATAATAAATATCACAACCTGGCGACCTCGATGCTATAGCTGCTGTTAAAAATATAATTATACAAGTTTTACTTACCAATAAGGTTGATGTAACCACGAGAAGGCAAATAAAGCTCTTCATTGTTCAATCAATTATGACTTATAGACACTAGTATAATGTAACGCTTGCAGCAGTGCGGGTGTGCGCTAGATGATGCAGGGTGAAATGAATAGGGTGACCCTGGCACACTTCATATAGTAGTAATGCTGAATGTAGAGGGGCGAGGATTGGGTAGGGTTATAGAGCAGGCTGTAATGGGCCATCATTACTGAGTCAGATTTTCAGAAAATGCACAATCTACAGTTCTACACATCTATCAAATTCTGCTAAATTAGAGTGAAAAATGGTCAATATTAGGTATATCTCAGTATATTCTGTATTGTATTCATTCAATGAATCTGTCTGGTTATGTTGAACCGTATTTTGAACCTGACTTCAGTTTTAAATTTGGGTTATTTGAGAGGATTGGTGAAGATGAATTGTACATTTTCTGGAGACTTGACCCTACTAACGGCGAGTTTCACCCATCGGTTTTTATCTTGGTGATGGGTTACAAGGAAATGAGTCATAAGTCGCAAAAGACTGATTTTGAGATATTAGCATATCTGAAAAGATGCGATCATGTGGATTCTAATGATGGTAAACATGAAGGACATCTAAGAGTGTCTCTGGGGAGAGAGCAGAGAGGGAGAGAGCAGAGAGGGAGAGAGGAGAGATAGGAGAGAGAGAGAGAGGAGAGAGAGGAGAGATAGGAGAGAGAGAGAGAGAGGAGAGAGAGGAGAGAGAGGAGAGAGAGGAGAGAGAGGAGAGAGAGGAGAGAGAGGAGAGAGAGGAGAGAGAGGGAGAGAGGAGAGAGGAGAGAGAGAAAACAGGGAGAGGAGAGATAGGAGAGATAGGAGAGAGAGAGGAGAGAGAGGAGAGAGGAGAGAGGAGAGAGAGAGGAGAGAGAGAGGTGGAGAGAGCAGAGGGAGGAGAGGGAGAGAAGTCGTAAGGGTAAAAGCGATTGGTGGAAGCCCCACCCCCCTTAACCTCTTATTTCCTACCGCTACTAAACAATGGCCAACATAATGGCCACTACCACGAGTAGCCCAGATAACATTAATAGACTCATCTTTTTTGTCACCCGCAGTATGATCAGTCCTCTTCATAACTTGTCCAACTTTGCTCTTCCAGGTTTTTTTTTATTTCCTCCATAGTCCAACATTTTTAAAGGTAATTAACAAATATGCAATAGTTATATTTAATGCGTTGCCTGGTAACATCTATGGTGTTAAATTAATTATAGGTGATAATGCATTGTCTTCTTTAAAAATACATTTTATTAAGTCCAATTTCACATAATGCTATTCTCATGGATCCCAGTGAAAAAGTATCAGTCAAGCTGTTAAAGAAGTAGATATTTAACATTACTTTTATACATCCTGATGTTGTTAGAAATTGTGATGTGTTCCAGGAAAATGAGTCACATGTCGCAAAATTGATATTTTTCAAAGTGTGCTTCTCACAAGATCTCTTTATTGATTTGTTTTGTCACCCGCAGTCAATGTGCCTTAGATTAATGTGATTTAGAGTAAGAAATAGTTATAAAAAAGTCAGGCAAAACGAGTCACTTGATTTGACTCTCTTAGGAGCCTCTGGACTCGGATTTAGAGTCAAATGACTGGTTTATGTTTTTCTGTGTATGTTTATTCAGCATTAGTCCCCGTTTGTTGGGCTGGCCGGGACAATTGTACCCAATACAGACCAGTTGTACTAGTGTTTCCCGCCAACTGCTTACATCAACAAAAATACAAAACAAGATTTACTGCTTAAAACGGGAAGATCATGGCTTTCCCCTGGTTCATTTTGCTTCAAAATCATTTGTAAATTGTTGTTAATGATAGTAACAGCCCAACAAAAGGGAACTAAAGCCATTAGATCCTGAGGTTGTGGTCCTTTGTTTTGTCTATGGCTCCCGGAAAAAGGCCTTGGCTTTGCCTTGGCTTGGTTCCCGGGAGCCTTAGACAAAACTCACGACCATAACCTCAGCATCTAACCGCTCAATAGCATTACAACTTGTGTTGCTTGTCTCAGCGACCACTGATCAAGGACACCATTATACAATATAACAAGAAAACGATCAATTTGAGTTTCATCACCGTGGTATAATAATTACAGATAAAATAAAAATTAAAAATGGAATAAAAACGACCATTTTCAATCATTACATCTGTATAAACTTTCTTTCTCATTTAGTCAAACAGAAACTAGTTGTGTATGTCTCACTGAGACGCAAAGTTCATAACCTCTACAAATAATTCACACATTCAAGTCACATATCTTGTCCTCAACAATTATAAGAATGTAATAATAAGACAGGGATGCGGAGACAACGGTGACGTATGCCACCCTTTATTGAACGAAAATGAAAAGATGTCTTGCAGTGCTCCTATTTATGGCTGCCTCAGCTGAATTGGTGCGATTGGCTGAGCGCGTGACCAAGGTCAAGGACCAGCAGTTGACCTCCGGTCCAGATATATTCCCATATTTTAATTATATAGGTCAACCTATCTTGTCCTCAATAATAATAAGAATGTAATAATAAGGCAGGGATGCGGAGACAACGATGACTTATGCCACCAACACCCAAGTTCAGTTCAGTTTGAGAAGTAGCCGTTTTTTAAGCGGGGGGTCACACAAGTGATAAAACAACATGCCGATGTATAGCATTATTGTATGAAATTCCAATCATCAATATGCATGTTATATTGTTTGGGGCCCACCCCCCGTCGGATGCTAGGGCCCACCCAGAACAGCCTTGGGCCCTAGCGTCTGATGTTGGATGGGCCCTAATGTCTGAAGGTGGGTGGGCCCTAGCGTCTGAACTGGTGTCTGGAGTCTGGGCCCTAGCGTCCACGATTTCTGGGCCCTAGCGTCTAGGCCCTAACTTCGTTGGGCCCTAAAGTCTGGAGCCCTTTGTGCATGGATCTCTGCTCGTGAAACTTCAGAAAAATAAAGTATTATTCAATTCAATTCAATACTTTTCCAGTTCCAGTTCCAGTTCCAGTACCTTCGGTAATTACTTCGTAGTAAAATAATTAAGGGGCTTCTTTCACCGAGCGGAGTCAAACTAATTAGGAAAATGAATGATGAAATGTTATGTTATGAAATGTTAGAGATGTAATGTTAGAAGGGAACAACAGAAAGAGAAACGGTGTTGATTATGAAGATATATGCTTTATTTTGCAGCAATACACATGATGAGAAGAGTAGTGAGCGGGATGTATTCTAGATGTTAACCGTTCAGGTGGATTTGTTGACGAATTGAATGAAATGTTTGAATCGTAAAAAAATATAAAAAATCGGAAAACGAATCATCCTCGGTAATTACACTCAGAAAGTGAATTATCACGGTGTGAACAGGAGAACGTTATATAATGAGCACAAAGCCATGTATGCTGAGAAACATCATTCAACATTCAATGAATCGACCAACTGGTGTTTTAATATAATAATTATATATAACTTATAATATAATTAATTTATTTTTAGTCATAGGATTCACTAGGAGCAAGACTGCATAGAGGATACATTGTACTTGTTGAATCTGTATGTATGTATTGTGTTTATTTCAACTTCACATCGTACACTCACACAGTAATAATGATAAAATAAAATCTGGAAACGGACAGCCCCTTCTATGAAAATCATAGCCCTTCCAGGAGTTCAATTTGACCAATATCAAATAACAAAACATGCATTATGTAAAATAACAAATAATATATTATATATTAATAATATATTATGTAAAAAGCCTCGACCTTTGAAGCCAAAGGGTGGTCTCCACTGGCTGTGGTAAGCTCTGCGGTAAGCCTTGCAATGGTGCTGTGTTGTTGAGGAGTGGCGAGGTCCTGCCTACATGGTTCACTGACATGTAGGCAGGAACTTCTCATTCCTCTCCACCTACAGAACCAGCACAAACCATCGCAAGGCTTACCGCAAAGCTTACTGCCGCCAGTGGAGACCAGCCTTTAGTTAACAAGGTCGGCTGAAACTTTGTTATTTTGTTGGAATGCGGTGGTGGTTATATGTGATGTGTTACAGCAGAATGAGTCACAAGTCACACAGAATGGATTGTGAGATATTGGTCAGATTTTTAGAAAATGCACAATTTACAGTTCTACATGTCTTTATAGCACGCCCCCTGCGGATAATCAATTAAACCCTCATCAATGACCTGTTTTGATATCGGGTAGAGCATTCGGTTCTTCAAAGGGTTTTATAACCTGCACTGTGGAGATTCTGTGGAGCACGTTTGAGAACAAAATGGAGCATTTTGGTGGAAATCAATGAAAACGAGGGGAGGAGTGAGACAGAGGAAGAGTAGGGGGAGCCTTTAGTTAGTAGAAAGCATGAGCAACCAAGAACCTTCAGAAGGGCTTATATCAAATATGATTATACCAACGAGTTTATACTCACACTCACTGTGAATATAAACTCGTTGGTTATACCAAATGAAGTACATGATTCCAAGTTCAAATACCATAATATACAATACCATAAACTCTTAAATTGACTACTACATAGCAGCCACAATCTCACAATTACATTATTGCAATGTATCTCAAATTAACAAGGAGAAAATAAGCTTTCCAGAAATATATACATTTATATGATTACGAAGAAGACATCATATCCTTTTTAGGGTTAGAATGAAAAATACATGCATTTTAGAGTTTCTCCTCTTGATTTAAGAAGTTTGAATTTGATATTCAAACATGTGTTTGATCATTTATGTCATTTTATTTTGTCTTTCCAAGTAAAGTTTTGGTCTACAACTCTATGGAAGGAACAGTATGATCTAGGTACCAAGTGTTAATTATTGGGGGCCAAGAGAAATTTTAACCATTTTTAAACAAACGCCCATCATCATTAATATCTGCAATTATTGAACAAATCAGCATTGTATTTCCAATACTACAATTTACTTGAATGTATTAAGCATCTTTTTGTGAACAAAATAAAAAAAAAGAAACAACTCTACTCCCATTTGTTAAAAAATAACAATACATCCACAAAACTATCTTCAGTTTATATTAATTATGCTGATGGACGTTTGCTGGACTAACTATGACAAGAAATGTTTTCTCCAGGCAATACAAATGTTTCAAACTCACTTTAATGATGGGATTTCTAAATGATATGCCAAGGTCAACATTGAAAAAGCAAAATCCTCATTTCAAAGGGATTTTGGATGATTTTATAGCAAGATTTTCAACAAAGCAAACGTCCACTATGAAAATAATGCCCATCATTGAAATGCTCTGCTGAGCTAGATCTGTCCAGTATGTTTAGCTAATTGTGGAGTCATCTTTAGTTGGAAGCATATAAAGTGGTAAGTACCAAACCTTTCTAGCAAACATCTTACTTCATTTTGTCAAAAATAGCATAAAACATTGAAAGTCACATTCTAATTGTGTGAGTGATAATGATTGTACTATTGGATCAACTAAAATGATCAGAAAGGTTCCAAACTTTGTATATTTTGTTTTATTCGTGTTTAGAAGTCAATGGCTGAAAGATTTTTAGTCATTGCACAGCACCAGATACCTTTACTCATCTCATCAAAAATGCACATCTTTGGTGTAAATCAGGCATAACGCCCATCATGGTAATGATTGCAGTGACAAATTGTCTCTAAAGGTGGGATCCCACTGGTTCGCTTGTATCTGCGCTCATTGCTCGCTCATTGCTCGCTCATGCTGCGCTTGTTTATAGTGCGCTTGTCATTCGCTCTTCATCCGCTCATATTTGTAGCGCAATACAAGCGCAGAGCGATTCCACCGGGATTTTACTCCTGCGCTTGTTTCCTATATGACATCAATAGCAAATGGGTTTGTGCGCTCTTACTGCGCTCTTGGTCCGCTATTTTAACAGGTAGAAAGAGCGTTGTGTTGCTGCGCTCAAATCAAACACGTCAGATATTAGCGCAGTGTCAAAAAGAAGCGCCAACGTCAGATTTTAAGATAGTATAGAAAGCGCAGTAACCAATTCTATTGCACCGCTCTGGCTTCGCTCTATCTGTGCTTGTTAGGCGCTCATGGAAATAAAAAGAGCGGGCCATGAGCGGCCTAAAAGAGCGAGCCAGTGGAAACGCAGCCTTATGGTGCTAATAAATAGTTAAATATGATATTGGGGTGTTTGTAATGTTGTATAACTTGTATTAATATGACATAAATGCTTTTTTCATGGTTGGTCAATGCCCAAAATCTAATCTGGTTGATGTATAATGAGGTTAACATTTGCTATGACAAACGCCCATCATCTAAATGCTAAAAAACTCAGTAAATGTAGGATTTTGTCTATGCTAAAGACATGGAAAGATGCCCCTGCATGTATGTCATTGCATAAAGTCATTTAGACATGTTTTTTATATTCAACTTTGTCATATTTGGGAAGTTTTGCAATGTACAGTGCCTGCATTAATTTTCATGATGGGCGTTTGTAGTTATATTGTAATATTTAGTAGGGGTTTAACACCAGCCCTACACCCTTTTCAATGCCTCTCTTTTAATATTATGTCTTGTGAACTACTGTAGAATCCTGTATTAAAGGGTTCATGGCTAAATTATGACTACATTTTAGTACAGGGGACACCATTTCCATGATGGGCGTTTGCCATTGCAATTTTCAGCCTCAAAAACTCATGAGAGGTTCTTTCAACAACCACCAAATTTAAATGATAAATGCAGGACATTATACTAAATAAGAAAAGGCATTAGAATTTTCCCTTTAAAAAAATATTTTTTTTTTATATTTGTGGGGTCTTACTATGTTTTATATTTTACTCTCATTTTCAGATAAAGAAGATTGGAAAATCACCACCAATAGAGGATAAAAGTGCAGCTGTTTCCCCTAGGGACAACTAGAGAGGAAATATAGCCACCTGCCAGTCTTGGTGGGCCCTCAACAATGAATGAAGAGAAAAATGTTTAAAATAATAGATTTAATCAATACAAAGATTATTCCACCTACAATATCCACAATTCATGTATCAGTTGCTAATGAGTTATAAACATTTCAGGACTGTAGGAGAACAGGTTGGCCATGTTTCCTGAAAGAATTGTCCATGTATGGCTATTATTATGATCCTTTAGAGGACGTTTGATAACTCTCTACATGCACAAACGCCCATCATTAAAACCCTAACGCCCATCATGAGAAATCTTTTGTAAGGCCAGCTTGAAGGTTATGTACAATTTCTCTCATGTTTTTTAAATGTGCTATTTGTAATGGCATGTTAGGCTTTTCTGTAACAGGTTTTTGAGAGAAAAGTCAGACTTCTTGGTCCCTTGAAGTCATTTGTTGTCATTGCTAATACCCCCAAAATAAAGTATGCATTTTTTGTATATCATTCAATGAAATAGAACTTGTCAGGTCTTGTTTATCATGATTAAATGTATACAGAGCAATGTCAAACCGTTTCAGGTACATTAATAACTGAATAGGGCTGAGAATTGACTTTTATTTCATAATTTATTATTGGCTGTAATGACAAACGCCCATCAGTGAAATACAGTATAATTGGGATGGAATAATTTTAAAAGTACTTTGTTTAAGGCCATATAACTTGGGGAAGTATCAGATAATTTAGCCCTAATTACTCATTGGTACTATCAACATCCAAGCGCTTCAACTTACTTTCAAAGTATTTGAAACCAAAGTATGGGAAAAAAGAAAAAAAATGGATTTTGAGGAAATAGGGCCCGTGCACTCAGCTCATTATCATCATGAAATTATATATCTTGGTTATAAAAAATCTTTCCAGTAGGTTCATTATCATGTTTGGTTTACTGTAATGTAATTTTAGGCCTTATTTACAAATAGAATTAACAATAAGGTGTGCAGTTCATCTTAAATGAGTTATGATGATGGGCGTTTGCCAATTTCTGAAGACCAAATTTTGACTCATCATAAAAACTGAACCAGTGGGAGTGTACCATGTGTACACTGCCGATCTCAGAATGGTGGACACAGTTGTCACCCAGAAATATTTTTCCAACACCCGCATAGGGACGGGTGCTTTTTTTTAAATGGCCCTCATCCGCTAACAAACGGATGGGATGCCTTTACGGGTGTTGGCTGCTTGTGCGACAGAAAAAACGGGTGTTGGCGCATTTCCCTATTACGTAACAGGTCAAAATCAGTCAGGCGTGCCTTGCTGCAGGCTTCCTAAAAGGCTGCCACGCACCAGTGACCGCCACTGACCTACTTTTTAAGAAGCTAGAATCGTTTGCAGTAACGCCGAAGAAAAGGTAAGTTTCCTGTTCATTATTTCTGCTACACATGAAACTACTACAGTAGGAATAGATGATAAGACATATCAATATAATACCAATATAATATCAACAATTCAGTACGATATGATCCGATCTAGTGTCTAGGTCAGCCAAGTTCTGGAAATCAAAATGCGGGAGGCATTAAAAAAGTTGGCATCTCCTATCCCAGCTCATGAGGCGTGGGGTCTAGGGTCCCCAGAAGCCAGAGGGTTTACAGTTTTTTTTCGAATGTTTTAATTCTAAAAATACCAGTTTTGTTATGGATTGATGTTTTCAATGTAGGGTGTTATGTATCGATATGATACATAGCACCATAACCTAGTAGCTTTCCTTTACCTAAAGCCTTGTATCAACAACAATAACTAACAAGCCAGACCAATATATCCAAGCCAAATTATGCCAACAATTTTCGTGCCGGGGTTCATCCCCACCCCAGGGAATACTGTCTCCCTTACAGTTATAGTTAATGTCTGCGAATGTATGGCAAGTAGAAAGTAAAAAAAAGAATATATCTTTTTTTTTAGCCGTGGGGCTTGCTTTAAGTCTGCCCCCACTCCCCATGTTAAACAACTTTTACATCCAGTCGGCCGCCACCCCTCGACGGGAGGCGGCGAGCGAAGGTGTCAAAACAGCATTTAGCACATTATGATAAAGATTATATTTTCGTTGGCTATATTACATTACAATTGTTTAATTCAAATTCGTTTCCAATAAGCATACCAAACAGAGCTGTTATCTTTTGTGCGTTGCCCTTGTATTAAACTAACCCGATCTAATCTTGATCTCTCATAGTATGTTTCCAAAATGTTCCGTGTTTATACATTTCACTCCCAATAATATCAGCTAATATCAAAACAGTCGTCTGAGCTATAGTAGAGCATTGTTTTCCCCTTTCCCCTTTTCCCATGTGACCTTATACAACTAGATAAATACCTTTACAATTGAAATGGATTAGTAACAAACATTCAACTATCGATTATTATAGTTCTATGCGATCTATACATTGTAGAATTTTGACTTTTTGTTGAGCTGCCAGGTTGTAAATTCGCCACAACAGCTTGATTATGCTAATTACTGGGTACTCCTAAGCCTGAATAAACTGGAGACAGATTATTAATCTTCTTGCCTCAACAACTGGACTTCTCTCTCTACCAACCTATTGGAGCTCTGGTCAAATGACCACCTCTATTTTACAACATATCATAGATATGATTGTGTCAATTTCTTTTTAGTCGGGTAAGCAACCCTACTTAACACAAGAATTAGCCTAACCCAGCGCTAAGCCTCACCCTCATTTTCGGCCTGGCTACAAGTACAAGTGTTTCTTTCTGGAATACATATGTAATAACAAGGAATTGTTAACTATCACCTTTCCCTTCAATGAACTGTAAAATGTGTAATCAGAAATCTCTTTTCATTTACAGGATCTGCTTCAATATTAACTCAACAAGTGGAATGAAATCCAGCAATGATGCCATGCTTCACCCCTCGATTTCTTCATTCTACCAGCAGTATGGGGCATTCCTAAAACACACATGTTTGAAATTAATGTCAGCACAAACATGTGTGAGCCCATGATATACGTGAAATTAAACATTTAAAAATTAAATATACACCATCCCCGCCCCCTCTAATTTTCGGCCATTTGAGGGCAGAGCGCACCCTGGCGCCGCTGAGCCTACAGGCTGGTGAGCGTCCGCGATACCACGGTTGCGTCAGTCAGGCGTGACGACGCCCACCACCAGGCACCCACACGGATGCCACCCGGTTTTCGTACGGTTGCTCAAAACTCCCTGGTCCCCAGCCACCAACCGATTGACCACGGGTGTAATACGTCGCGGGCGCCGGAGTGTATAATCGATATTGACAGAATGCTCTAAACGTAGACAAATCAGATATTTAGGTTTAGAATTGATCTGGAGAACTTTTTGAAATTCCATACTTTTGGCTGAATTGTACACGTTCAGAAAAAATGACCCTAAAAGGGATGTGCAGGAGCTGTTTCTATATGGGATGTACCTTATGGAATGATCTACCTGAATTGACAAGAAATTGTGATAATTTAGATTCTTTTGCTGTTCTCTTGAAGGAAAGATATTGGAAGATTATAGATGGACAAGATGAGGTCTGAAATATTTATCTATGAAAGGTAAATAGTTCGTTTTACTATCTCCCCTGTTTTTAATGTATAAAAGTCCTTTGAGGATTAGTCGATTGTGAGTGTCCAATGAAAAGGTTGCTGCATAAGAATTATTTCGAACGTATTGAAGAATTATATAAGAGAATTTAATGTATTGGGTTGGGTACTGTATCGTATGATATGGGGTGGAGGTTGGGGTAATTACAGGGGGACCCTTTGAATACCAGTAATGACCCTGGAGGAGAAAGGGCACGGTTGCTAGATGAGGGGAGGAGAAAGGGTATGAAGGTTGAAAGGGGGGGCGAGATTTGAGACAATGAACTGGTTGTTGGTCATTTGATGATGGTCTAATTGATCCGCAGGGGTTGTGCTATAAAGTACTTGGAAGACGGCAGTCTCTAATGACGGGTGCACCAGGGTAAATGGTGCACGAGCGATAGCGAGTTGCACCATTTATAACTACTAAATCAAATTCGGCTAAATTAGAGTGAAAAATGATAAATAGTAGGTATATCTGAGTGTATTCTGTATTGTATTCATTCAATAAATCTGTCTGGTCATGTTGAACTGTATTTTGAACCTCATTTTCGTCTTAAATTTGCGTTATTTTAGAGGATTGGTGAAGGTGATACATTTTCTGGAGACCCGTCCCATATCATCATATTTGAAAAGGTAATATCAAGCGGATTACAATGATGTAAACATTAGGACATTCAAGAAGTATTTCTATATTTTAAATTTGATTTTCAGAAAAAGTACAATTGGCAGTTGTAAATTAGGCTGCAATTTGGTCAATATATAAAGGTAAATTCGAGTATATTTGGCATTGTATTGATTCTAGCAATCTGTTTGGTTAGGTTGAACTGCATTTTGAACATTATGTTCGTCTGAAATTTGGGTTATTTGAGAAAATTGGCGAAGTAGAATTGTACATTTTCTGAAAATCTGACCCGGACACCCCAAAGATAAGAACATTCCAACTAAGATATCTTGTGAATAAAGCACTTTAAAAAACATCAATTTTGCGATGTGTGACTCATTTTCCTGTAACACATCACATATATAACTCATCACATATATAGCGGGTGGAATGGTGTCAAATCCTGACCCGATATATCACCCAGCGCAGGCTTTTTAGTGAGTAATCATCATTTTCAGGGCAATAAATATGTCATGGTGAACGTTTTCACCGTTACATAAACGTCGGCACAACGGCGCTAAACAATAGATTGAATCCCCCTCTCCCATAGATCATTGTGTATGCTGGCCAGCTAGATTCAGACTTGTTTATGTCTTGGATTTAATTGTTTGTTTTTAAAAAAAAGCCACGAAATGTTCACCAAATTAAAAACTGTCACATTGGAATCACTATTTATTAGTCAACCGTCCCTCTTATTAGTATTTTTTTCCCTCTCTTATGAGTCTTTGATTTGATTGTTATTTTATAGACGAAATTTCACAAAATAAAAAACAATGCTTGGATTGCTTTAGTCTTTTATTTGATTTTTTTTTACAAAATCACAAAATTAAAAATTGTTATATTAAATCACTATTTATTAGAGTCACTCCTCCCATTGAATGGGAAGCACTATACCTGCACTAGGGTCAGATTTTCAGAAAATGCAGTCTACAGTTCTACACATAAAGTAGAGTGAAACATGATAAATACTAGGTATAGCTGAGTATATTTTGTATTGTTTTCATTCAATAAATCTGTCTGGTTATGTTGAACTGTATTTAGAACCTAATTTTCTTCTTAAATTCGGATTATTTGAGAGGATTGGTGAGGGCCAATTGTACATTTTCTGACGATCTGACCCCCTAGGGCCCTACCCACAACCGCAGTCCTAGAGACGAGGGCTAGTCTAAGTTAGACTCAACCATCTCGGAAATAGCTAGGGGCAATTTACTGAGGAATTGATATTTATTCTATGGAGACTGTCATCGCATGCTCTCAGAGATGATACAGTTGTTGTCGCTATTGTGTTGTTAGGAGAGTGTATGAGTTGTCAGCCACCAATTAACCTTATTACCTTTGGTCATTACGCTCCATTATCAAAATAACAAACTGGAGGGATAATACTTGAGCATATGCAAATGTACACTGCCGAACCTAATATATCATTGTTGACTAGACAGGTAAAGAGACTTAAAGAGTCAACAAGCTACATGAACTGAAAAGATATAGTATCTAACTATCAAGGTGCAATTACAAGTTGTGTTTTATCTGCGAACCCATCGTATCTATGTTTTTAACCGGCCACAAACAAAATTACAAAAATGTTATATATCTGTATTGAGTAAGACGCAAGAAGTAATATGTAATATATATTGAACTGAGTTTTTTTGAACTGAAACCATTCGGTGATATATAAGATTATGTATTGGAAGATCATATACGTAATAATTAATGAACAGGTTAAAGGTTAAATAATTAAATCTGAAGGGTAAAATCCGAAATTTATATGTTATATTGTAGTAGAGATAGTAGAGATGAACAGCAAGAAATTGTAATTTTGATACGTGTGTTATGTTTTCCAATTGGCAAATGAGAATTATCAAATATGAAACTTTGACCAATAAAATTTATTAAAAAAAAAAAAATGTCATCAAATGTGCATCAGAGATCTAGATGTGTTTCATAGATGACTCACCGAATTTCTCCCCTTCTTATTCCACTTCTATACGAAACACACATATTTTATATAGTATGTCTACTTAATAAAAATGTGTACTCTCTATAAATAGATAGGTATGTGGGTCAAATTCTGTTGGAATGTACAATCAGGAAATTCCTTGCAATTCGTGACCTGTGCATATTATACTGAATGGGTATTGCAAATAAATGAATCAATTCAAATGTTTCTGGTATCACTGGAAAGGAGACATCCTAAGCATTATGAACATTAATATATTATTGTATGTGTAGTAAACCACAGATTTGTGGGCTCGAGTTTTGTGAAAGGAATTAACAAACGAGGATAAATTTGTTTGACCAAATTTATTGACCCCAAAAGACAGTTACAATCGTAAAGTGCAAGAGCTTAATTTGAACAACAGAAGTATCTTGATCCACAGCGCGGCCCAAGACTGTTGTGTTAAGCGACTGCGGGATCCCACAGCAATGGAGATTTTGACTTTTCCTACCGCCTGTGAAAGGGTGTCTTCAGTGGCTACTTCGCGATGATCATGTGTCGCCTCCTGGCGGGACTGACCGGAGACCGATATTCGTGTCCGACACTGTTAGAGATGTTCCCTGCTGCTGCTAGGTTGGTTGGTATGGCAGCGTCCCCATGCTGTTAATGGGCAAGTAAATTCTGCTAAATTAGAATCAATTAGAATGCAATTTGGTCAATACTATGTAAATATTAGTGTATTCGGCATTGCATTGATTCTAGCAATCTGTTTGGTTAGGTTAAACTGTATTTTGCACTTTATTTTCGTCTGGAATTTGGGTTATTTGAGAGGATTGGTGAAGGTGAATTGTACATTTTATGGCGACTTCACTGTTAGTTAGACTGCTTAGTCACCCCACATCACCAATATACTATTAGGGTTTTGCCTTTTGTCTAGTTGCTGTCCCATGAGTTGGAGGGGGTCTTCCTCTCCCAGGTGATTGTCCCAAAGATGACCCAGAGATGGTGATGTCTGTTGCGTCCCAAAGTAGACATTTGTACCAATGACAAAATCGATACAGTCTTTTCCTCTTTGGTACAAGCTATTTCACATACTACAATGTTTTTTCCCAACTCATATTTTCCAATTTCTGAGTTTATTTATCTCAATTCTTTCCAAGAGTTCTAGTCAAATGACTATATCTCAAGTTTACAGTGGGCTACACGTTGGAAGATCTAGAGAATGGTATCTCAAGTTTACAGTGGGCTACACGTTGGAAGATCTAGAGAATGGAATTCACAGAAACTTGCAACCCTGGGTTTATTTATGAATAGCAATAATGTTTATTAGCAAATGTTTTCTTTCTTAAAATGTCAGAACTATGAGATATTTTTGTTGCCAGAATGGATGATCGGGAGAAAATGGTTTAAGACACCTCTCCCGACGGCTATATATACAGTACTCTGCTATAGTGAGTGCCGCACCCTCAGTGGTTGTTTATCCCCCTCAAACAGTGGCAGGAGCCGTGCACGCGGAAATCAGAACTCGCTTATTGCGATTAAAGGTGTTTTTCAGGGTAGAAAAAATGTTCAAGTCATCGCCTTTTAGCGATGACTGGGCATTGAGGCGCTACCCTCACCCCCTCCCTCTACCACCACTCACACCACTAACCCACGTGACCGGTCACCACTCACTACCACCGGTCCCCGTGCCCCTCACTTCACCTTCGCCTACCAACCTATATGGTTCAAATTCCCACCCACCCACACCTATTTCTCTTCATCTCAACTCCCTACTAACTAATTAATCAATTAAATCTCATTTAATCAATTATCATCAATTTACATCAAAATCCTTCAATTTTATACAAATCTATTTACCAATTTTACACTCACCTTTTATTTATTTATATTTTATATGAACAAACTTAATTAAAAATAAAACTTTTAATTTCCCAAAGCTGCCTTCACTCATTTTTCCTAATAATTTAAAGGTTACTGCATCAATGTAATATCATGGAGATTTAACATAATACACAGGCGCATTTAGAAAATATATTATATTACCCCCAAAAATGGTTTCTACACATGCACACATGTTAAATTCATGAACAACCATATATTTATTTAAAATTATATGTGATGTGTTCCTCAGAAAATGAGTCACAAGTCGAAAATTGATATTTTTCAAAGTGTTTTTTTCACAAGATCTCTTTATCAAAATGTTTTGATATTTAGAGGGTTTTGCACTCATAGTCTTGTTAATTCACAGGACAAATTACATTTTTTCTTTTGGTATATTTCGCCATATTATTTAAGCAAGATCATCACACATTATGATAATTACAATATACTTGAATACTGAATCATTCAAACACATCCCAATGGATGTTAATTTCTACTCTTTCTGTCTGTCATCACATAATATGGTTCTCGCTACAAATCCACATCCACAACAACACACTAGTTACATTAATCGGGTAGGGAGAGGATGACTTATTCATGTATACACAACCACAACAAGTGGGACGCACAGAAAAGGATGGGAAGGAGTATCTACTACTAGACTCCCCCACGACCACCGCTTTTTTTAAAAAAAGCCGCCACCGGCTACTCACTAAAATTAGACCAGGCGTACCCGTTATCACGGTCCTACGCACATAGTAGAAGAAAAGGGAAATGCTGCTGTCTCTGCCCACGAAATAAATGCTCATTCAGCTTTTTCTCAGGTGTGAGAACTACCATATATTAGTAAGCAACGATATTAGCTAGTGATTACTGGAACAATATTCTCTAGAAAAGAAGATATAAGCCCATTTACCACTTTCGATTGGTGTGTTATGATTTGAATCGATCGCTATTGCCGCATTTTAGTTCCGAGCCAAGCCGCTCCGGCGCTACCGTACGTCCGTGTTTACATGAACCTGAACGTCCCATACACACAACGCCAGTGGCGGTGTGTGTATGGGACACTAGGGAGGACGGGGCTGGGTGGGGGGCGTGCGTCGGCAAATGTTTTTCTTTATTCATATAATCTAACAATAACCATAGCAAACCTTACACAAATCTAGCTGTACATGTATACAACCCATTCAAGTGACTGGGCTGTAGAGCGCCCTATGCAATAATTTCCGAAATCGCCACTTTGTGTATGAAATGTTCAAAATATCACCAGTAAATGTACTCCTGTCAATGTCAAAGTTGGAGCATGGGTAAAATACATATTGTGCTATACTTATATTATACAATCTGACTGACTGGTGGTATATTAAACTCAGGACAACCATTGAAACTGACTATAGTCACTGGTGAAACAGACAATAAGCGCGGCGATGATAGGACGTTATCCGTAACCATGCTGGCTCCATGTTTTAATACCGTAAGCAGCAGTGGAGGCTGATGATCGTTAAAAGTGGTTGAAAACATAATTTCTTCTTATCATACTTGGACTTATTGTTCACATTCACTATGTCTAAAGTAAAAGGGAATTAAACAGAGGTTCCTGTTTTATTGGGGCATTAATAAACAAAGGTTTAGTACGCTCGATTCAGGCGTGGATGAGCGGACATTTGGGGGCTGCCTAGCAACAGACAACGTTGCGTCATGACCTCAATTGATGACAATTGATTGGGTGATGCGTCACAACAAGCATGACTCGTGCGTAGCCGAATATAAACAACATTGCTCGTCGTTGGGAAGAGTTGCAAAACTTAGGATTACAAAATGAATACAGTCCCCCGCAATTAGATAATATGTCCGTGCATCAAATTAGTCACATAAGATACTATTATGTAAAGTTTGCCTGCTCAACTCTGTGCATAAGTCTAGGTCTCCGTGTTTTCTATTCATTTTGTATGGGCTGCTCTTCGACCCTATTCACGCGTACACAGTAGCCAGGTATAGGGTTGATGATTCGGCTAACACAAATCATAATATCTCGCGGTTATACTCTGGACACACATGGGTATAGAAAGAGGGGAAGCAATTTCTCTAGAAAGACAAACCAACTTCATACACCCAAACCCAACATGCAGCTTTTGTTTATTCAGTGTGTCCCAATTACTTCATGGGTGGTTCACTGACTTACACCACGAGCCTCTGTATCTAAACTTTTGGCTTTAGTCACGGCTGGCTGAACACTGATGGCAATGTATATAATATGTGATGTGTTACAGAAAAAGTATTCTTGATGTCACAAAAATGGATTAGTCCCTCTGAATGAATGTAGAATTCTTTAAGATTCATGTATGTAGTATTCTTTAAGATTCATAATTGAAAATAATTTTAATGACATAGTACTTCTAAGGATACACACATCATTGCATCTAGCATAAACCAATGCAGTGTGTATAAATTATTTATGCCAATCTATACACCATTCAGTTGAGGATACATGGGGATCCTCCCACTGCAGATACATGGGGATACTCCCACTGCAGATACATGGGGATACTCCCACTGCAGATACATGGGGATACTCCCACTGCAGATACACGGGTATACACCCATTGCAGATACACAGGGATACTCTCACCTGCAGATACACGGGGATACTCATTAGCGGTCGCGAAAAGAGAAGTGAAAGTAGGTGGCTCCTTTTGGGATATTTTTATTTGTAAAAATGGTTTGTAAAATTATAAGTTGTAAAATGATTTTTGTTTTGTAGATTGATTTTTTATATAAAAGTTGAAGGGGTAAGATAATATAAATTTGATTGTGAGAAGATAAGATTAACCCTTTATGGGTAGATTGAAGAATAAAATGATGAAATGATAATAAATAGGAATGTGGGTGGGAGGGAAGTTTGTAAATTGAAGTGAGAGTGAGGAGGAGTTAGTGTGTAGAGAGGGTTTATATAGTGTGTGGGGTGGCGCTGTAGTAGCGGAAGGTTGAGGGATTATGGGTATTGGATCTTTCCTGCCGCTAATGATCGCGCCTAACGTTCTATGAACGTGATGCTTAGAACATTAGCGGTCGCGAAAAGAGAAGTGAAAGTAGGTGGCTCCTTTTGGGATATTTTTATTTGTAAAAATGGTTTGTAAAATTATAAGTTGTAAAATGATTTTTGTTTTGTAGATTGATTTTTTATATAAAAGTTGAAGAGGTAAGATAATATAAATTTGATTGTGAGAAGATAAGATTAACCCAAGAAGAGCCAAATTTATGGGTGGGAGTTGGTGGGATGATTTTATAAGGTGGATAAAGATTTCATGAGTTGAAGATTTACAGCATTTCGATCAGTGAATACATAAGATTTGTATGCGTCGGATTTCCAACCAACGAATTTCTGTATCTGTAGATCCGTGCAACCCGCCAAATGGGCTGCTGTAGCTGCCGTCTTACGGATGCTGTGTAAGGAGTGCTGACTTGGGTCGAGACCAATGTGTCATAGCGCTTTTTCCCGTGATCTTCGGTTGTGGGTGACTGGTTCTGGTGTAATGGAGCCCGGAAACACTGCAAAAGACTGGTTATCTTTTACTGTTGGAATTTGTTGATATATATTCTTTACTGCATTAACTACACAGAGGTCGTTATCATCTGAACCCTGCAAAGTTAAAGTCTTTCTTTCATACGTTGTTTGCATGTTTTTAGCGGACTTCACATGTATTTCCACCGAGTTACCTTTCACTGTGACATCGGCCCTTGTAAGGTGGACTGCGGGGTTGAAGGATTTTATTGATGGGGGCACTACCTCGCTCTGCCTAAGAGCAGCATAGTATAAAATAAGAAGCACAGCTTTTAGGATGAGACCGTCATTCTGACTAGATATGTTGCAGATGATACGTTTAAAATCATTTAATTGCAATGGTTGCTTTGTACGTGGAATATACGCCTTGTTCTTTAGAATGGCCTTTATGGCCCATATGGTACGTTGATGATCAAGAGGGGCGGTAGAGATGTTTCTCTTATGAAAAAGGTTTCTGATATGTGATATATTGTTTTGCACAGTCTTGGGGGAGGGGATATGTTTACACAAATACTCGATATATGCACACAAGTGGACGTATGTGCACTCCTCTGGTGTTGTGGATACCTCCCTCAGGAATGCAAGAAACGTTTTAGTTGCCGAGTTGTAGTTTGCCCTCGTGCCTGGTGCCCATGCCGAGTCCTGCCTCAGATTCGCCTCGGTGACTAATTGCTGCATCTTTGGGTCTGAAACATATTTTATCACAGTTATCTACCCATTGTTGCATGTTAGGTTCGGTGATTTCTAAGGTGTACTCATTAATAAAACCAGACACAATGTCACTGTGTTTTGCTCCCAGATGAGCTCTGCTAAGAGCGTCGGCCAGCACATTATGGGAACCTTCAATATGTTGTACCGATATTTGTAAACTATTCCTGGCCTGTACCAGCCAGGCGGCTCTTGCGGCCGAGAGTATTACATTGTTTCTCCCCCTTCCTGAGTTTAATGTACTAACTGTAGCTTGGTTATCACAGAGGATAAGGACGTGTGCCCCTTCATCTTTTTCACTGATAAATGTGTCTAAAGCAATGGCTAGGTTAATGGCCTCTAACTCAGATATGTTCACTGCTTCCACGTCCATGTTGCACACCTGTTTGGCATATGCCTGAGCGCCGTCCGACGCGCCTATCCCTGTTAGGCAGGCGTCAACAACGATTGTTTTGCTAATGGGGTCGTTTGGGATTAGTGAGCGGCCATTCCACGTGCAGCAGAATGATCTAAACCAATCCAGGTCCAATTGAATTTCAGGGGTGACATTTATTCTACCATTACCCCCGGCTCTGAGTGCGTCGAGGAGGCGCGAAATGAAGAGTCGTGCCGGGCGGACACATTTACCCACATACACCAATGAGCCTATCAATGATTGGAGAGATTTCTTTGAAATAGTCTTGCACCCATACACATTGTTAATATTTTGAAGGACCTCATTTATTTTTACCTCTGGGATTGAGAGCAACATGTTTTCGGTCGAGAACTCAATACCCAACCATGTGACTGTGGTAGCCGGGCCCTGCGTTTTCTCCAGCGCTTCGGGTAGACCAAGTTCCTGTAACAGAGTTGAAATGGTGATATAGTCATCCTTAGCAGATTCATATGTTCTAGATATGTATACAATGTCATCTAAATACATGTGGCATGTGACACCCTTGCTTCCTAGAATGCTGACAATAATGTTTGCAATGCTCTGCATGAAATAAGATGAACTCCTACTGCCAAATGGCATAGTTGTATCACAGTAGTACATGTTGTCCCATTTCATGCATAGGAGATTCCAGTCAAGAGGATCTGAATGGAAATTCTTATATGCACGGCTTATGTCTACCACTCCCATGAACGAACCTTTACCAAACAACTTCATATCATTGGCGAGATCTTCGGTGGTTGGTAATTTGTGGGGTTGTACTTTCCCCCAAATAGCATTTTTCCTGACAAATTGGTTGATAGAAAGATCCTCAGGGAAGGTCATGTCAGCAATGATTCTACGTTTACCCAATTCTTTCTTTGCCCTCGTCATGATAGGTGAACAGTGTAACCAGGGAGTAAAGGGCGGTGTTTTGAAAGGGCCCAGTAAATCACCGTGGTTAATTTCTTTGCCAATAAAATCTTCTACTTGATCGGGGAACTCATTAGCACTGGGGTGATTGGACATGTCGGTGTCTAAGTGTGTAACCGGGCCCAAATATCCTATAGGGAAACCGTATACGATAAAGTCTAGAATGGTTTCTCCCCCACTGATGTTACCAAGGTACCTTCTCCACGCTTCAACATGCAAGTTGCTGGGCAAAGGTATTCTGGCAGATAAACAATTGGGGAGACCTGTGTCTCTGACGACATCATATATGCTGGTGATTTGAGAACAGTTGGGGGCATTTGCCCTTGGCCAGTATTTTTGTCTGTGTTCCTTTAAACCATATGGGGAGAGATCAACATCTAGTTCATTGGATTCATGTTTACAACTGGCAATAGCTTTACTGAAGTAATCATTCATACCTGAACCTTCTCCTTCGACATGGTTGTTGGGTACAGTGCGAGCGGCGGGAGTGTAGGCCCCGGTGGGTAGGTGCCCGGCATCCCGGTGTGTAGTTGCCCTATCCTGCGTCACGGCCCTTGAGGCGGTCTGGCTTGGCGGTTTCGGCGGACAGTCGAGGGATTGCTGCCCGCCCGCTAGAAGTTTTTTGGCCCACTTCCTTGTCCGTTGAACCCACGTGTGGCACCTGACCCACCACCGGAGCTGGTGCTTGCATCTGCCGCCCGCTGAGTACCTGTGTTGAGCTTTCGGAGACACTTAGAGAAATTATGATAACATGTCTTACCCACCCCATCGCAATATGAGCAAATATGAAGGTGGTGTGTACCATTTTCTACATGAGAGTCATTGTGGCCACATTGGTTCCTTTGTGCATTATTAAAGGCCCGGCATACCACATCAACAGAGCTGGGGGCATTCATTGAGTTAGATTGATTCCCTCTTCCAATATTAGTACTACTCATTGCCCCTCCATTAGTGAAAGATATTCGCACCCTGTGCTGGTAAATCTTATTGTAGTCACCCCAGCCTATAGAGCCGCCCTCAATCTGGTCCCATATGTATTGTGACCAGCGTCTGACCTGTCCCCATGGGCGCTCTAATGCGTCCTGCGAAACATCAATTACATGTTGCATAATATCATTGAAATCACCTGGCTGGTAAGCCCTCTTGTCCTGCAGGAGGCAGAGGCTAGCATTAATATATTGTAATTCATTTAGAGAGTTTCTTGCGTCCACCTTCTGTTTCAGAGTCTTTTCACCATCTCTGTCCACATACATGTAAGGCTTTGCGAGAATCTTATTAGCATGGAGGTTCTGGATAATGTTTGTCTTACCGTAGAAACCCTTGGCAAATCTCTCCTTCTCAAGTTCACGCTCATAATAGTCGTCGCACTCCATTCTACGCCTTAGAATGTCTGGGGCAGCAAACTCGTACTCGACCTGGGGCGCCCTTGGTCGCTTCTCCACCCTGGGCCTGGTTGACTCGGGGGCCTGCCTGACCCGGCGTCCCTCGTCAATTGTATCATGTATAACAGTTTGCTCCACCTGGGCAATAGGCTGAATAAGCTGTGCGTTTTCTACAATAGGCTGTACAATATTTTGATTAGCATTAGCGGCTGCAATTAACAAGTCAATCTTGGAACTTAGTTCAGTTACCTGGGTCTTGACCGCCGCTACGTCACCAGAGACCGCGGTCACGTCTCGGTCCAGTATCTTCATGGTAAGGCTCTTCTGTCTAGGCATGTTGATAAATATAACGTACAACCACGGTAGCAATGTATAATGTATAAATAAACTCACTCAGTCCAGCGCACGCCCTGTGAAGACACGTTATTCCCGACCGCTGGCTGCCGGTATTTAGTGTTTCACCTGTACCAAAAGTGTGTGTGTAGCGTGGGAGCTAGCACACGATTCAAGTTTGTAAATTGAAGTGAGAGTGAGGAGGAGTTAGTGTGTAGAGAGGGTTTATATAGTGTGTGGGGTGGCGCTGTAGTAGCGGAAGGTTGAGGGATTATGGGTATTGGATCTTTCCTGCCGCTAATGATCGCGCCTAACGTTCTATGAATGTGATGCTTAGAACACTAGTGCAGATACTCACCGTGTAAACGCATTATTTTTTCCAGTGTTTACCATTTCCTCAGCATAGGTTTCTTCGCATCTTGCTCGCTTGACCTCAGTCATCGTAGACATGGACCAAGTACCTTGAAGTTTTATTCCACAGAGGTGAAGTCATCAGAAAATGTACAATTCGCCTTCACCAATTCTCTCAAATAACCCAAATTTCAGACGAAAAAAATGCAGTTCAACCTCACCAAACAGATTGCTACAATCAATGTAATGCCAAATATACTCGAATTTACCTTGTATTGACTAAATTGCAGCCTAATCTAGCATAATTTACTAAATGTGTACAGCTGCCAATTGTACATTTTCTGAAAATGTGACCTATAGGCCATGTGTCAAATGGAAGTAAGAGAAACTTAGGATTGTAGCGTGCCTTTGTGCCCAAAGAGGGTTATCTTTAGATCCCGCCCCCCAACACACACACTTCTACCTACACTTCAGAGAAGATATAATTTTTCAGCACATGGAAATATAATAATAATTACAAGTTACATTCATTAGTTACAAGGGCTAGGATGTCACGCTTCCTTGTGGCTCAGAACCTGACCTCAGATTTATCATGCTCGCCTTACATTAATGAGCTCTTAGTTAAGATTACTTGCCAATTAGAATTGTTTACTTCAATGAATCTTCTATATTTACTTCCTTGTGTCCTGTGATGCTGCACAAGTTTCTACTAAGGGGCTTCTTTTGATAGCGGTGTCAATTATAGGTGATATCAGGTAACTCATAAAGAATGGTATTAGAGAGTGTTCACTGCGATACATGTTTTTAATTGCTCTCGTCAGTTGAAGCCTATTGTCCTAGAATGTATTTTTGGTGCTTCTTCTAGGAAAGAGCCAAGGCCGGGTATCAACATTAATCTTGAACTCTTGAACTGAAAGCCTGTCTAACTTCATGAATAAAGACCTGGTGAAGAATGGTATTAGATTGGTCCATGTTTTGGCCGAGGTGGAACTGTAGGCCAGTAGATGCCAAGGGCCACAGTCCCCGCAAGGCCAAAACATAGACCAATAAAATATCTTTTGTAACAGACAATTCACATTAACAACAAATTAAAAATGATTTTGAAGCAGAATAAACAAGTGGAAAGCCAAAAGGGCAGTTTTGATCTGTGCTTGTCCTAATATATTATATTGTATTATCTTTGATATAAGGGATCAACCCTGATGCGGAGGTCCAAAGAAGTAGCACCGGACTGTAGTCCTACGGTTTCGGTCAACAATTTGTCTGAACTGTGACTAATGCTGTAGAGTGTCTTGGGACTATAACACCTAAGGCAGATACTAATAGATGGAACTAACCTTAGTTATGTATTTCTGATCGTTCTTCACCTCGTTTTCGGCGTAGGAATCCCTCAGATCTACACTATGCTCCGACCCTCGGGATTCCTACTAGGTCAAGAACGATTGGAAATACATGACTAAGGTTAGTTCCAGATTTATTTAACCTCTTTCAAATGATTTTAAATATGCTAGAAGGGTTTTAATTACAGTAACTTGATGCAAGAGAAACACGACAAGGGAGCAGCATCATTCCAGTGGTGCTTGAGTTTATGACAGCCGTCATAACGTTAACGACAGCCTCCGCAGTTTCAATGCTTAGCAGATGACGTAGCATCATGGAATGACGTGTTACCAAGACAAAGCTGGCCTACTTTCCCATTAACCAATGAAAACACATAAGGATAAACTGGGTCATCTGATTTCTCCCTAGGGAGGAATCAAACATATTTCTTCCTGCTCACTTGCATATAACAAACCTATACAAAGTCTGACACTGTTCCAGAGGTGAAATAAAAAGGATTAATAACCTCCATCTTGGGACTGCTGGTGCAGTGTTTGATGTATAATCACTAGGTGTCACCTCAGGATTATACATCAAACACTGCACCAGCAGCCCCTCAATATCGGCCCTTAATCCTCTAGTAATTTTGGTCTCATGCAAATTGATGGCATGACGTGATGCATCCTTTGTTACGGGGGAATATGATGTTACATATGCATCCTGTGCAATCAGAACATCTAGATGGGCCTTTTAATGAAGGAATAGCAAATCAACATTTAGCTTGCAACAGTTACCATGCAATGTTTAATGTTTCCACCAAGTATAAATTACAATAATTTATTACCACATTATTTCACGAACAAATCAGGAAGTCTACCGTCTTCCAGTTATTCTCATTGATACATTGATAGGTCATATGTCATATCATATCGTTGTTTACATGTATAAACTTCAACTAAAAGTCATTTGACTGATATATTGAAGGATTTTGTTCACCGGTTTTTGCTACAGGGCTTCTAAAGCGCCATTGTTTGTATTTGGAGGACCTGCCTGAATCCTTTCTTACGATGGCTTTACTTATTATCGCACACCGGACGGCGTTTTTGTTCCACTGTCTCTACTTCAAATTGTTGTATAAACACATAACAGTTACAGAATATTGAAATCCTGCCTTATTTATAAGTCTAATATGAGTATGAGTAGTCTAATAATTATGGTAAGATTTTTTTTTGTCACAAAAGCTGAGAATGCAGTTTTAAATAAATAAAGAATTAAGTCATACCCTATACATCAAAGTCAAGCTATGTCTTTCAACACACATTCAACCAACACAGTTAAGTCATATTGAACTAATGTGTAGTTCATGTGTCAGTTGTCGTTTAAGTGGAGCCCTGAAATCTCCCTTATTGAATGTCAGAAGTACAGCTCCCACTTTCATAATGTACTAAATATTTTCATCTGACATCTAAATGACTTAGAAATCACAATCTCCATAGGAAACAGAGTTACATTTATTCCCTATGAACTCATGTTCTCATGTTATATTTATGTGTCAGTCTTGAAGACATAAGTCAACCAATATTTTTCAGATTATCCTGTTTATTTCTGTATCCTAACCTAGAGCTGAGGTAGAGACTTTCTTCTGTGCACAGGTGGAACAATGCGAGGTCCACGTGGAATCAGGCGCCGTTCTATTGTACCCACATCTGGTGCAGGAACCACCTGCAGGGGTGTGATCTTGTTGGAGACTGTGCACACTCTCCCCACTCCCCCGACTTGTCCCATAGGATTCACATTCACTACAACTGCCGGAACTAAGGGACCAACAGATGAACGCCCCCTCCATCTGGCCCAAGCATTAAACACTGCGTTAAACACAGGGAAATGCTTTATAAACGCTAGTTTGATGGCCTCACATCTCAAGGCATATATGTAAGGGTTGATGGTTGAGTTCAGATACACAGTAAAGGAGCATGCCCGAATAAGCCACACTGGTAATGGGAGATCCATGAGTAACCGGATGTACTCTGGAAGCCAACACAGAGTGAAAATACCAAAAAGAATTGTTGTGTAACGGGTAAGCTGCTGGTACCGTAATCGTGACGCTTCATTCGGGAACAGGTTGATTTGTCTGCGGACTCGGCGGTGGATCATGCCGTAGCAAAGAAGACAGCCGAAGAAGGGAAACCATATATCAACAGATGTAACAACACCGATCAGCATGTGTATATCCACTGAATTGGCATCCTTTGGGACAATAAGACAGATGCCATACAAATTGTCAAACTCAACTTTAACTGGTGAATCTTCAAGTGTAATCACTAAGGTGATTATTAGAATTTGAATGATCCAAATAACACAAAGATATCCATAAATGAAGGTTTTTGATAGAAACCATTTGCTTCTGCGAGAGGTGACATTGACCAGAACCAAGCGATGGATTGCTAGACCAAGATGACCCCAGAAGGAGACCAGGTACGGTATAGAAAATAGAGTGTATTGAAGGTTACAAACTATTGCACCAAGATTCCATTTCTTCACCAGTATTCCATACAGATTGGAAGGAACCACCAATGAACACTGAATCAGATCAGTAAGTGCCAAATTAATAATCAATGCAGAAGCCATACTCAGTTTTTCCTCTGTTTTAAAGATGAGATATGTTATGACTGAGTTCATGACTGTGCCTAATATAGCCATCAAGGCCAGGACTGTTACTTCAAAAGCTAACTCTAAATTGGTTATAGATAGATCTGCATATGAAGTAATATTGGGAAAAGTGTCCACCATATTCCCTGTTGTTGCACTTGTTAGGTTGTCTTCAGTGGTGACCGCAGCGGTAGAATTTGTTGTCATCCAATCCATGATCAACAGATTTAACTGATAAAAAAAAACAGCAAAGCAAAGATATAATAAATTTATGTCAAACCATGGCTAGAGTTCTCACTTAGGATTTGCATTTCAAGCATTTTTTATTTTAATAAATTTATTTCTCAAAATTTCCAACAATGTGGTAATTCTCATTTCAAGAAGGGAAAAAAAGACAATACATCAAGGATAAATTATATCATAAACAAAGAACAAAAGTAGAGGTCCCACATCATCCCTTACTTCTGAACTCCCAATTATAATATTTTGATTAATTTTTACCCCCCCCCCCCCAGTACAAGTAAACACCCTATTTTTTTATTTTTTGGCCCAAACATTTTTAAAACAAAAGGACAGAGTACGTTCGCAAATATAAAAGTATTACTATCACACGAGTAACGCACCAATTATAATCATTTATCACATCAGCATGTGTGGTCCGGATGAAACCTGTTCTACATATTGGCAGGTACATAAAACCCTTTATGTCGGATCCTAAAGCATGTGCTTGGAGTATCTCTGTATAGGCCTATATGTGATGTGTTGAGGAAAATGAGTCACAAGTCGCAAAATTGATATTTTTCAAAGTGGGTTTTTCACAAGATGTCTTTAACATGGGAATGTTTCATCTTCGCTGTTCATAGCATGAATATATTTACCAAATTTCAAGACAGTGTAATAAATAGATCTATACATTTCTAAGGTCATCTTACAGAATATATTTGGTTACTTTACTAGTAAATGTCCACCCAGGAATATTGCATACTTTTTTTTTCAAAAGTAAACCAGTTTTAGATAATCACTGCGTTTTTTAGACTGATTTTCTTTAAGAGAAATCACGTCTCAAATGTTTGAACCATATACCCGTCAATGAATTATTTCATCTTGTATGTCACCAGTCCATTATGGGGTGATATCGGTGATGAAATCAGTTAACGATGAGATTATATCAGTGGCACCTTTTTATTGTTTGTGATATCAATCAGTGGCATAGCTGGGAGGGGGCGGGGTATGGGTGATTGGCAAAAGGGGCATCAAGGAACCCTTAACTGGGCCGAGGGAGAGTACTGTTTAGCTATTTACTAATGCCAATATGCCAATACTAGTATTTTTAATGCTTAGACCTTATAATATAGGAGTGTACTAGAAAATTGTCCTATATCTCAGTCATATGAAAGAGTACCCTGACCATATTCAATTTGCCATAATTATATCCAGATGGACTCCAAAATACTTGCAAATTGATCAAAGTCAGTTAGTTACGTCCAATAGTCGTAATCTGTACAATATATGTAATATTACAGACTTTTCCTCTTTTTTTTCACATATAACGTACACCCATAATACATTACTAAGACACCTTTTTCTATTACAAACCAGAAATAAATAATAAAATATAAATTAAAATGATTTAATTTACAGTATCTATAATAAATTAAAATTATTTTATTGAAAGTATCTGACAATAAAGTTCTGCAACTAAGCCATCCTTTACATGTAACTGAAATCAGTCTTTGGTTCTGGTGGAAACCCCAAACTTGTTTTATTTATTGGATCCCTTTGTAGAAATGTTCTAATTTTGTTGGTGTCTAGTGCCTTAAATCATGAAAATACATGGGCCAAATTTCAAGACTGTATCCAGTGTATTCTTGCATTTTTAAGGTCATCCTATAGACTATATATAGTTACATGACTAGTAATTATCCACCTAGAAATATTGCAAACTTTGTTTTTCAAATCTAAAAATATCAAACTTAACACATAGAATATTCGATTCTCCCCAAATGGGATCACCCCGTGATCCCCTCTTTTGCACTTGATGCTGCGAATAGTTACTATGTTGTTATATGTTATCAAAAGTACTTCTATTGCATTGATCTGCTGAGGTTCTATCTTGCCATATAAAGTTTTGCATACTTTATGTTAATCTTAATGTATTTTCATGAAAAATTCTCATTTTGTAGTTTTCACATAACTTTACAGATAACCTAGAATCACCAATCCTATTAAAAACATAAAAATACTACTAAAATTCCTTAAAGATAAAAATATATAATTCATATAATATATAATTTGTAACTGTCAATGGCCTGAAATCTGAGGAGGGTACTACACAACTACACAACTTTGCATATATTTTACCACCATTAAGATGTTGCATCTCTCCATACAAACTTACAACACGACCTCAATAATATATCCACTTGGTGCGCAACAAACAAACTATCTGAATGCTTCGAAATGTAAAACAATGCCCTTTTCTCTAAGTTACTCAAAAAAGTCAAAACTGATTAAATCACTACACAACCTCACCCTCGGTAATACCATACCTACTACCTGAATATAAATATCTTGGCTTCATTTTAGAGGACAACATGAACCGCATACATGTACACAATACCCTGAATATTCATATATGGTGAGTATGTTACTTATTTCTAAGTAATTAACTTCTTAAGAGATATGGTGAATGAACAAGCTAAAGTTGTACAGGGTCTATGGTATTATAGACATAACAATAGGCCGTCGTGCTGTGTGTAAATTACAGGTTCAAGCACCACCCATTATGGCAGTGATATGACGTTCACAATGAACAATCAGATTTTCAGAAAATGCACAATCTACAGTTTTACACATCTATCAAATTTTGCTAAATTAGGGTGACAAATGGCAAATATTAGGTATATCTGAGTGTATTCTGTATTTTATTCATTCAATAAATCTGTCTGATCATGTTGAACTGCATTTTGAACCTGATTTTGAACTCCTCTTTTCTCCTCCTCCTGCCTCTCCTCGCCTCCTCTCTCCTCCTCCCCCTCCTCTTTCCTCCTCCTTTCTCCTCCTCCCCCTCTTCCCCCCTCCTCTCCTCTTCTCTCCTTCTCCCCCTTCCCTCTCCCTCTACTTCGACACCTGCTTCCCTCCTTTGACCTCCCCTATGTTCCTCTCTCTCTTGCCTTCTTCTTTCGATCAAAATTTCCCTCTATTTTCTCTCCTCTTCCCTTTTCCATTTCCCCCTGCCTCCTCTCTTTCCTCCCCCCCCCCCCCTACACACACACTCCTCTACCAACTCCCTCTGTCCTCAAACCCCGACCCCCAACCCCACTATACCCAGAACGTATACTATTCTATATAAAGGATTAAAATAATATGGGTATACCTATATATAGGATAAGTCACTAGTGGGTCTGAAGGAGAGGGAATATCGCACAAGTTGCAACCGCGCAACACACGAAGCCGAAGGCTGAGTGTGTTGCGCGGTTGCAACAAGTGCGATATTCCAAGTGACGAAGACCCACAAGTGATTTATTTGATTTATTATATATGCTGTATAAGATGTAGGACAATGGATATTTTGCTGAAAAAAATTATATTTGTATTGCATTGTATTTGTGCTGACATTTCCGAATCAATTTCAGTCACTTTCACAGCTTTAAATGTTTTTAAAAGTTATGGTTTGACAAAGGGTAGGCAAAGGGTAGGCATCGCTATTGATGAAAGGGTTTTAGTTTATTAATTTATTTGATGAATGTATTACACCTCTACCTTTGTTGAAAGCCGGGTTGAAAGTTACGACGATCTGCAGATCATTTTTGTGGTCATTTGGCCACTGCAGGAAAATCGCTCACATTTTCAATTTCCAAAACTTTCGAAGCTTTAAATCTTTTAAAAACCACAGTATTGCTTTAACAAAATATAAACTTATATTAGATGAAAGTATTTTAGTTTGTTCCTTCTTTTTGATCTAATATCACCGTTCTACCTCCCGTTCTGTCTGCGTTAACAACTGTCCAATGGCGTGATTCCCCTCAGGTATGCCTACGCGCTATCACAAGCGCCTTTGGGATGCCACTCAGAGCGTGGAGTTGTATACATTATTACACCCCTGTGCTGTTGGTTCCTATACCTTCAGCATTGTATGTCACACTTGGTCAAAGTGGTGCATAACATGTGAGTTATGTCACCCTGGGGACATACAACAAGTAGGTCCGCCCAAAACGTAAATTACTTCTTTTATTTTTAATTATTTATATTTTTTATTTATTAATGGGGTGTAATAAATATGGAACAAAGCTCGGGTGAAGTCTGTACACTTGTTAGTGACCTCGGGAGCACAGAAGATCTCGGGCTAACGCCCTCTAACTTCCCGCGCTCCCTCGGTCAATAACAAGTGTACAGACTTCCCCCTTGCTAGGTTCCATCTATTGATA
Source organism: Sthenelais limicola (assembly GCA_942159475.1). Lineage (NCBI taxonomy): Eukaryota > Metazoa > Annelida > Polychaeta > Phyllodocida > Sigalionidae > Sthenelais > Sthenelais limicola. The sequence goes on along the minus strand of OW804099.1, from coordinate 18,202,834 downwards.
CAACTCAGAGCGTGGAGTTGTATGATACAACTCAGAGCGGGGAGGTGTATGCGCACACAATATATATATACAACTCTACAATACGTTGTTTCAACGGCAACACTTATATAATGAATATATTTAAAACACTCCTCCTTCCCCCTACTTTTGCTCCCCCTACAGTCAGTCATACATGCCCACCCTATCCCATCCTCCAAGGCAAGTAACGCCTATGGCTACAGCTACGGCCCTCCCTCTGCCCTCTCTCTTTTATCCACCTCCTCCCTCCTCTTCCGCTTTCCTCCCAACTTCTGCCCTCCCTTCCCCATTTCCACCTCCTCTCTCTTCCTCCCTTCTGCTCCTCCCCATTCTCCTTCCCTTCCCCTCCCTCGGTCTGCCTCCTTTTTTGTTTTCCATTCTTCCTTTCCCTTCCTTTCTCCTCCTTTTCTCTTCTTGACATGATCAGTTTCAACTCTCCATTGCTTGATAAATAATCGTCTTCTATATAAGATAAGATAAGAACTACGTTATTCATCGAATTGAACAGTACATTTGATGAAGAGGTATACAGACTTCTAGATTTCATCCAGTTCTCCCTGACGTTACCTTGGCCAAAAGGTTAATAATAATAATAATAATATCAAATTTAAGATTATGGTAAAATAATAAATGAAGTGAAACTAAGACTAAGCCCTTTTGACTTTCTAAGCATAAAACCTTGCTTATTAAGAGAGAGAAGCAGGTATACTCCTGCGTACAAAGTCTCTAAATAAGATAACATAAGTTGAGAAGAGTGTTGTGATCGGTATAATAAGGGGGGATCAGGTGTACTCCTGAGTATAATATTCCCTTTATAAAGTTACATGTTTAAGGAAAGAGTCAGGTATACTCCTGAGTCCTGAGTTTCCTCAACCACCATGAAATTCTAACACCCGTCTAAGGTGGCTTTAGGAATAACTCCTCAATCTCGGAAACTATCCTGTTACTCCTCTATAAACTACCTAATAAAATGAATCAACACCAGCTAAGTAGGCTAGTGTTCTTTGACTATCGAAAAGCATTTGAGGCCCTCCCACTGCCGGACTAATTCAATATCTGTGTTAATAACATTAGTAACATTAACCTGGCAGGTAACATCTTACTCTTGCAGATTATATTTCTCATTAACTCATTGAAGGTCAGTTAATACACCTGATATCAAAATTGGAGCTCCAAAAACAAATTGGCTATTAGCCTACAGAAAACCGAAGCTATGTGCATTCACCCATCACCTAGATATGTAATATCCCTGCTGATAACATCTCTATCTTTAATAGTCCATTACAATGGGTAAACAAATTTACTTATTTTGGTGTCAATATTGACTCTAGTTTGAAATTTAATGAAATGGCAAGAACCACCTTAACCAAGGCAAATGCCCGTTTATATAACCTATACATAGTATTCACATGACGTCACCCCAGTCAGCGGCTATCCTCACTGGCAGCCATAATATGTGGCAACATAGATAGCGGGAGACACTAGATCGACAGGATTTCCCGTTTCAAATGTTTGCTAATGGAAATTATACTCATTATTCCATCATGACACACTAAAAAATGACCATATAACCTATCAGCATACTGTATATAACATTCTCTAAAACTTTCGGAGGTGAAAACTGCATTTTTGAGGCTTGGTGCACTCATGTCCAGTTAAAGTTGACCCACATTATGGCAAGCCGCGGCAAGTGCTGTGACGTCAGTGAATACTATGTATACATCAACCGACATGCTTTAGATAGCAGAACTAGATTACTGTTGGTAAAATCTATGGTCCTGAGCTACCTGGACTATGGCAATATATGTTACCTTACTTGTGGGAAAACCCACACAAATTCTTTCACAAGCAATTCCACCTTCCATGACTGGATTGGTTGGAGGGGAGAGGGCCCAAAGAGAACTACAATTTCAGGGAACATCAAGAGCTGAATTTCGAAGTAAATCGACCTAGTTTAGCAACATACCAAAAGTCCTTCAGCTACTCAGGCATCTTAAAATACTTGCTAATCTTATTCAAACCCCGATCCTCTAGGAATTTTACTCTTGACAGATGTCAACTCCCTCCACATATTCATATATTAAGCACACCACCTGATGCCGATGATTAGAACTACCTCATGTTTCTCTAGAAACTTACACATGGTTTTATTCTCCCCCCTCCCCCCTCCCCCCTTTCCATCGTCAAATAATCTTTACTCTTCATGACAGGTTTCCCCCTTGCATTTCAAGACTATAACTGGCCTACATTAATTTGATATGCCTGAGGAACGAATTGTTCTCCCATGGGCGATTAGAACCTGAGGTTGTGGTGTGCAGGGATGTCTATGGGGTTCTATTGCCCTAAGCTAACACCTTGGGCTGTTCTGGATGCGTAGACATCCCAAAGCACCACAATGTAAAGACAAATGGCTATGGAAAGACAAATTTTCAAAGGCTAAATCTCAGGCATTTTAGCTCTAATAAAACATGTGTTATTCAATAATAGTGGCGACTGTTATACCACCAGGTGGATAGACAGACCCGGAGGGCATGTCTACCACAACGTTAATCACCAGTAATGAGACCAAGGGTGTTTGAAATGAAGAAAATTAAAGAAAATACTGCAGTTTCATGGAAAGGGATATAAACCAGTTCCCACGGGATTAATCTAGGTCAATCCAGCCTTATCAACACACTATGTAACTCACTTGTGGGTCAGATTTTCAGAAAATGTACAATTCACCTTCGAAAATCTTATCAAATAACCCGAATTTCAGATGAAAATATAGTTCAAAATTCAGTTCAACCTAACCAAACAGATTGCTAGAATCAATGCAATGCCGAATATACTCAAATTGACCTGGTATTGGCCAGATTGCAGCCTAATTTTGTGGATTTTACTCAATGTGTGCAGCTGCCAATTGTACTTTCTGAAAATCTGACTCATATAGGCATGACATTTCATACTGGCAATTGCCCACTCCCCACAACAAGGTTACCTTCCACTCATCTGTGAGACAATTTCGTAAGAACAAGGTAAGGTACATTCCGCTCCGAAATCAACCTTTTACCATTACACACAACCCACCAGTCAGTTGTGGCGGATCGCTATAAGTAACACAAACGGAATGCACCGCCCCAAATCCCACGAAACATTATGTTTCTTGCATGGGTGCTGTGCTACAATTTATTCACAAATCACACCACATGTAATCATAAAACTTAAACAGAACATTAATTCAGACAACGTTGAAGCCTTCAATAAAACTTTGAATGGCATGCATGCACAACAACAATCCAAAAAGGTTCCGTTCCACTAACAATGCAACGTTCCTCACCAACTCTTTTATGGTACCTCCTTATTCGGGCTCGTTGGAAGATCTATTTTTAGAGGCTTTTGTCCAGTTCTGTATATTATTATGGAATAAAAATTCAATATAATCCATCCACAACATAACGTGCTATCTTCAATAGCCCTTGCTGCACTGTTAACAGACACAAACACTTCAGCCTAGGGGTAAAACATTATTCGCAGCGTTTCTGCCAGTTCAGATTTCTAATTGGGTGCCTTCTTAACACTCAGGCCACATTAACCCACAGGCCGTAAAGAAAGCGAGTGAATGTGTAAACACACGCGCCAGAAGTCATGTGTGTCCGCCCTACCATAACAAACACCTTTTGCCTGCTGGTGCCTTGTTTTAATAATTTGAAAACCATTGAAATTCTCATATTGTCAGAACAGAGGTCACTAAAACCAGTAACCAGCCTAGGTGTCACAAGGCTAAGCAAATCTCACAAAAAAGGTACTGTACTGTACCTTAGGACACCTATATTCAGTATTATTCAGATTCAGTATTATATATGAGTGCCCGTTTTCTGATGTGTCGAGATCAGTTTGAACCCAAACAGAGTGCCATTTGCTATTTATTACACACTTTATAGGGATGTTCAAAAGTAAATTTGACTTGTTTAGCCTAAATTTTCGCTCGGGGAAGCTCAATTGCAGCTTGTAGGCCTAAGTTACACGGTCGAGGATGACATCATTTGTTTCTGGTTTGTAAGTCGGGCCTACATTGCGCCAATGAGATTGCGTCTTTGCCCAAACTGTTCATGTGAACAGTTCGGATCCACCAAACTGCAACCCCAAACTACACGTTTCTAACTGCTCATGTGTAATAAAGTAATAAAAAGTACTCAGTACTGGATGGGAAATCTATGAATCTTGTTATTTCCTTGATATCAGAGACAATTTTGTCTTTCCGTTGCTATATTCTCAGGATTACTGGTTCAATATATAATACTTCTTAATTATTAAATACATTCAGGTTTTAGCCCAGTATTGTCTTGTAAGCAGAAGAGAAGAATAGAGCCAAAGAGTGTTCAATTTCCAGCCAGTGTATTTGAAAATTACAAGGCAAAAGTGGCCTGGAATTTACTGTCTAATGAAAGCCAGCACCTACTGGTATAAGTGTCTAACCAGAATCGCTATGTTTGTTAACAGATTCTGTTTTTTTATATTTTATATTTTTTTTCTTGATTTTTTTTCTATATACTATGTATTGTAACTCTTGTGTAGTTCCCTATTAGCCACTATAAAACGTTTTTATATTTTCTACTTTAGCAAAGGTAACGGCGGGAAAACATGGAATTTAATTCCATAAGCTTGTTGACCTTTTTGTCACATTTATTTCGTAATTATTTATCTTTAGTGATTGTTTTGTCCCCAAACTGTCAGGATAAAAATGTGTCATAGTAAACATCCAACAAATTCGACAATTTTCTTTTTCAAATATCATTTTCCCTTTCTAAGATATCCTAACACATAATCAACATGACTTATGGATATCGTTGCCATTAGTAACAACGGTCAACCTGCTACTTGGAAATAGTTTAACCACAACTTTAAGGTGGCAGGCACTGACCTTGGTGTGGCTGTGGCAGAGGAAGGGGAAGTAGACTAACACCAAGTCCCTTTACCCATTCTCACAGAGAAGAAAAACGAAGATGTAGTTGGTTCCTGTATGCTTCACTTAATTTATTTCCAGAAACAATATTTTAGGAATTGTTTTAAAAGTGTTGCCCCTAGGTCAAAGGCTATGCGTTGATGAATTTCATTTCTATATGTATATTGATATGTGTCAAAAATAATAAATAATCAAGGTGCGCAAGTCTATGACGTTGAGGAAAAAAAACAAAAAGGCAGAAATCCCCACTGTCATATCTTAAGGGGATTTGTGTGATGTGCCATAGCAGCAGATGACACAGGTAATAGGTAATAGGGGAGTCGTCATAGTAAAAAGACTCCTTGTAATGGATGAAAAGATGAAAAGATCTCTGTAATGAAGAAATAGTCGGTGCCATGAATCTATTTGTTTTGTAATATAGGAAAAGGTGTCTTAGTAAAATATTTTGGCTATGTGTAAAGTGTGAAAAAAGAGGAAAAGTCTGTAATATTGCATATATCGTACAGATGATGACTCTGGGGTGCAACAGTGATGAATCAACCATTTTCAAATCTAATCAAATCAAAAGTGAGGGAATTTCATAATAAGACAAAAACGCAGTTTCCATTAAATTAGTCTTCTCCCTTTAACCATGATATGGGTTTTTCTCTCAGTCTTTAGTATTTTCTTTGGGCCCAATATGTCTTGTATTGAATTATATCAGAATATGGTTAAATCAATTCCATAACTAACCAGAATTTGTGATCCGTTTTAGGAAAATTAGTCATAAGTCGCAAAATATGGATTTTGAGATATCACCATATTTGAAAAGATGAGACCAACCCGGTTCCAATGAATATAAACATCGAGGACACCTTATAAGTACTTTTATCTTTTTAGTTAGATATTTGCAATATTTCTGGGTGGATAATTACCAGTAAAGTAGCTAAATATACTCAATGGGATGATCTAAGAAACGCACTGATATAATTAATAAACAGTCTTGAAATTTGGTAGATGTCTTCATACAACCACAAGGACCAGACACCCCAAAAATGAACAACTTGTGACTTATTTTCCTAAAAACGGATCACACAAAACCATCAGAATTGGACATGGTGGGGATGGATAGAAAAAAAAGGGTATCAAATGTGAGAGGCTCTCACATGAAGGATATGTCATATATCGTGTGGCAAAATTCATGTCACATGATGAAAAGATTGCAATGTACTAAAAGCAATGTTTCTAGAACTAATATAAATTCATTCTCTTGGTGAGGGAGGGGGTGATCCCATTTTGTGAGAATGGGTCAGAAATATCTTTTTTTACCATCATTACAATCAGCTTGATCTCCCAGTCATTAAAAAGAGGTTTGCAGTACTTTTTGGTGAATGATTACTAGTAAAGTAGCTAAATATACTCTATAAGATGACCTTAGAAATGCAAAGATATATTTAATACACTGTCTTGAAATTTGGTAAATGCATTCATACAAGATAAAACGGTGCATTGCTATGAAGAGATCTTGTGAATAAAACACATTGAACAATACATGTATCAATCTTGCAACTTGTGACACATTTTCCTGTAACACATCACATTCCTATTAATCAAGTACAAAACAAAGGCAAGTATAATAGGCAAATCATTAAGTTACTGGCAATCAAGGATCTGAAAGCATACTTACAGGATATGTGTGTGAACTGTAATTGCTCCCCCAACCACTAAGGCGTTAGGTGAATGATAGGTTGCCTGCTGGACTGCTCCTAGATGCAGAATGAACTGATGCCACACGGTGGATTGTAATTATGATATGAAGAGGCGTCATCCTCCTCACCATGTGAAAGCTGAACAAAACATAGTGGCAATGTACATATGCACCATTCAGTCATTCCCAGAAAACATTCAAATTCAAATTAAAAAAATCTTTTATTGCTGTTGTTATTACAATACGGTCGATCATATCTGGCAAGTCAGTTCTTCTAATGAGTGCCACTTTTTATTTGGCTTATTTATAACATGGAACATTGCAAAGTTTTCGGAACAGACATGAGTTTAAATGAGATGTGATGATAAATCAGATATTACATATGGAGTGATGATACAATGTGTCGAGCTGCAAAACTATAAAGCATGTCATTGGCTGACACCATGTACTAAATACACATTAATTTTGTGATGTATTCCAGGAAAATAAGTCACAAGTCGCAAAATTGATATTTTCCAACGTGATTTATTCACAGGATCCCTTTTTTGAAATGTTTTTTTTTCCATTTTTTTTAGGGTTTAGCATTTATAGTCATATAAATCCATGTAACAAATTTCGGGACAGTGTATTAAATATATTTTTGCATATATTCTTGTGTATATTTTAGTTACTTTACTGGTAATTACCCATTCAGAAACATTGCAAACTTTTTTTTCAAAAATAAAAATATCAAACTTAAAATATAGAAATAGTTATTAGGTGTCCTACTGTTTACTATCATTGGAATCCGCTTGATGTCCTCTTTTCAAATATGGTGATATCTCAAAATCCATATTTTGTGACTTATGACTCATTTTCCTAAAACATATCATAAATGCGCAAAACACCAATTCGTCATGTAACAGTTTCCATTGTTAGTACAACCATGTTTTGCTTTTCAATGAAAAGCGGGGAGTCACCATTTGTTCAGATAGCATGTGGCACCAGCGGTGGGCCTGTCGGGACTGGTATTTTGTGCAGGGCGAGTGGAGTACTTTGCACGAGAAGCAGAAGAAAATAAAATTTACTTGAAATTAAGGCTAGTGTGGAGATGATTAGGAACTCACTTTAATCTGTTGTGATACTTTAATTTTTGTTGTAATGTCTGATAACTTGTGACCATTTGTACATGTTAATTGTAATAATATACACCTTTTTCATTTAGTATGTTTAAGTCATGTTGCTTATTTTTATTCATAATTCTTATTTCCCTGGCCGGGGCGTTTCACTTGTCCTGGGGAGTTCTCTACCCCTGGGGAGGATGTGCCCATCATTAGGGTACCCTATTGTAATACCAAAATATTCAGATAATTTGATAGCCACTTGAATAAGCTATCTATTCTTGCCAGTTCTCTGAATATTGATGTACTCATTGAATTGTTTATGCTACACTGTAATCGTTGGGCAAGTAGAACTACAGCGCTGGATGGGCAGCATGTGTTTCAAATGCATAATTCACGCCGCCATTAACCTACACATATCCTGTATAACATGCCGCCATAACACTAACGCCATTGTAGTCGCCAGAACCGTAGCCAGGGGAGGTGTAATTGCAGGATGCGTAACTCAGATCGCGCTACATTTTATGAAAAAAAAAACTATGATGCCCGGCCAATGTGCGAGCTTCCACTCTGTAAGCGAACATGCTAACCACTACACCATGGCCGCAGGTTGGATAGGTCAGGCTTAGTTCTGCAAGTGATAGCAGCATATAATATATGTGATGTGTTGCAGGAAAATGTGTCACAAGTCTCAAAATTGATATTTCTCAAAGTGCCTGCCTTCAGATATGTGAATGTGAAGTGTTTACCATCAAAATGAAGCTTAGGTTGAGGCAAATGTGCCTATGCAACCTATAATTGTATAGCCTTAATATAAAGTGCGTCATCGACGAACGCGCGTCATCGCGACAATCATGACCACTTGTAAAAAAACCTCAAAAATAGTGCTTCCCACTAGATACGTCATAGCTCCCTTCAAATACTTTCAATCTGAATATAAATATTACCCCAGAACCCCCTGACTATCAGAAAGACAGCTCTGTTTTCTTATGTTCAGAGATGTCAAAAATAATCCAAGTACTCGAGAAAGTATCTCAAGATACAATCTATGCGTCCACACTGAGTTGGAATCTGGGAAAGCACATCAGCATTAAGGTGCTTATTTCCCGCCCTATGGAGAATCATAATTTGATCCAGGCCATACTCTTGCAGTTGAGCAAGCCAACATGCATGTTCATTGGATCTTTAAAGTTCAGCAACCAACACAAGGATGCGTGGTCCATCCATACACAGAAATTCTGGTTTCCCAAAAGGTAATGCCGGAACATCCCCAGGTAGGTGAGTACTGCTAAAAGCTAGTGTTTCATAGCACAGTAGTTCCGTTGGGCTTTATCTATTACTAGCATACCCAAGTACCACCTCCTTTTCATCTTGCATCTTCCATCTCCATAGTTAGCAATTCCTTGACTCCTTGGAAGGCATCTTCGCATTCCGGAGTCCTTTCTATGGATCTAGTATACCGCTTATCTTTTCTGGCAGTGGTTTCTATTGCCTGGAAAGGAGCAACAATCGAGGTGAATTTCAGCTGAAATTCCTGGTGAACTATCCTATAATCCTATAAACTATCGGATCTCCTTCACATTATCTGGCCTCAGCCAATCTTGCACTTTCTGCACTTTCTTTGGGTCAGCGCAGATGCCCTTGTCCAAAACCAGTCTCCCTAAGTATTCCACCTCTCGACAGAAGAGTTCACATTTCTTGGGTTTCAATTTAAATCCATAACTCCGAATTCTCTCCAGGACGAGACAGAGGTTCTGGAGACACTGATCAAAGGTTCTCCTGAATACCACCGCATCATCCAGATAGACTAGGCAAGGCTTCCATTTAAGGTTGTCTAGCATCAGATCCATCATTCGCTGGAAGGTACCCAGGGCATTACACAGTCCAAAGGCCATCACCTTAAACTGGAACAATCCCACACTGGAGAGGAATGCTGTTTTGGATTTGCTCTCCTCATCCATTGCTATCTGCCAGTATCCCCTCTGAGGGCGCAGAACCATTTATTTTAGCCTACAAGCGGGAAGCTATCTTTAACTGTTATGGAATTCAACAGCTGATAATCAATGCAGAAACGCTGAGTACCATCTTTCTTTTGCCAACCATCACAATGGGTGCTCCCCATGGACTGTTGGAGTGCTTGATGCATCCCTGTTTGCACATCCTCCAGATCTCTGCTTCCGCTATGTCACACTTTGCCACTGGAATCCGCCTGCATGGAAGCTTGATAGGCAGAGCATTCGCAGTGACAATAACAGGACATACCTCATGGGTACATCCAGGCTCTTCTTTCCACCCATCTCCAGGTAGTGAAAAGCACCCCAAAACTCCTCGAGCAGACCAGACAGCTTTGACAGGGATCTGTCAAGTCTGTTTCTCGGATGAGTTTCTTCAGCAGACATTCCACACTGGGTGATACAGGAGTGTCCAGCATAAACAGTTTGTCATCCTCTAAAGATGATGTTGCCATGACCTGTATTGAATTCACAATTGCTTTCTTAATTTCTTGATTCGGATCCACCCCTTCCGGACAAGTAAGAGGGGACGAATGCAGCATCACCTCACTTACTTTTCCAACCACCATATCTGTATCAAGACGAAGGGTCTGATCAGACAGATTGCTGAAGGCTACCACAGCAGTTGAACTGACAGCTGATATGTAGGTATCAAGGCTTCCCAGGGCAAATTCATTCAGCAATCTCTGGTTGGGCTCAAACATCAATCCTATTGATTCACCAGAGCCCCTGCGAATGTCAATCTTGGCCAGTCTGACAGCATGAGGTTGGATAATCATCACTTCCCTCAGTTTTACCTGGTATCTGTCCTCCATCTCCTCCACCTTAATTGACTTCACAGAGGGGCTTGGTTGCTTAGAATGGGGTCCCACCAGTAGTGTTTTTGCACCAAGTCTTTGCCAAGATTCAAAGCCAAGATCCCTGAGCAGTACCCAGCAAATTGATAAACGTGGCCAAAGTCACAATCAAGAATTCCGGCCTTGGGTCCAGATAAACCCAATACCACTAGTATAGACAAGTGATCACATACATCCGTGTTCCCACTGCCACAGGAATCAAAGCACATCTGTGTACAGTAATACGAAAATCATAACCCATCGCGCACGTCCGATGAGACGGAACCATCAACTGTGGGCATTGGAGGGAGTCATAGAACTTCTTGGTTATCAGGCTTGTGGTTGCGCCTGAGTTCCAAAGAAACTCACCCACATCCCCATTCATTGATACCGACATGTACCATCTATCACCAATCACTGGATCATGATTTTTCAGGGTTTGTTGTTTGTTGCTGGATATCCGCCGGATAAGGGCTTGGGTGTTGGGACCTGCCCCCACTATCACTACTTCCCCTACCATGGCATGGAGTATGGGTTTCCCCCAGCATACTTTGGTGTCTGCTGGTCTACCCTCAACAGGACTACAAAAATTCACCGGATGAGTGCTCTTCCTAGGCCACCAGACGTCACTTTCCGCTTTTCGGCTAGAAGGACTTACAATGCCTACTTTTTCCATATTCACAGGAGCCAGAGCCTCACTCTCAGTACCCACACAACTCGCAGTTTCCAATTGAATTGTGGTACTCTGAAGCGCTTTTGATTCCTCAGGTTTTGCCTCGCATCTTATGCGGACCCTCCAGAGTTTCCTAGACCCGAAGATTTTCCATGAAGTGCCCGGCTGCCCACAGTAGTAGCAATTGGAGTGCCTAGGCCTATGGTTATTATGCTTGCCCCTTTGAGGTGTGCTACCTTTACCTTTCCAAGAATGCTCAGAATGCCTGCACAATCGAGCTGGAGGGATCAGTATCAAAGTCTTCCATCACTTCCTGCATGGCTTTCGTCGACTGGACAATACCTCTGTCAGTGTGACCTTCTCACCCCCTTATTTTACGGAGTGGTGTCATTGCAACTGGTGTGACGGAGGCCATGCTAATTGTAGCTATTGTTGCCGCACCTATGTAGCAACTTTCCCAAACTTGCGACCAATAAAGTGCCCTTTGGTGGTCATGGGGTTGTTTCAAACTAACCCACACTGCCATATCTTGGTTGGTTAATCCCTGCAAATAAATGCGAAGGAACACAGCGCTCAATGTTTTGTCCAGAGTTCCGAATGCTTTCCAGTCCTTTCTGGCCACTTCATTTCCGAACAAGTCTTACTCGGGTTTTATTGCCACCCAAGACCAGACTGCAAGTCGAACCAAGGCCAAAACAACCATAAATCATAGTCAGGAGCATGCCTGTCCTCTTAGACTAAGAATGGTGTCGCACAAGGCATACACATTAGCAGTTGACATGATACATAATAGTAGGTCATACAGGAATACAGTGAAAGGTTATACACATGGGTCAGTTTTTTCAAGTGTGCTGTTTTGCTATTTTGGGATCTGGGAAAGGGGGAAAATTTAGAATACTTTAAATATAATTTTTTGGCTTTGGATCATAATATACTGGTCTTGACATTGTGGGAAAATTTTATTCCAAAAAATTCGGACCTGTGGTTGTCCTATCATGTCAGTTTTTATTTTCTTCTTTTATCCAGTCACACGTGAAAGCCCAAATTGTTGGAAAATATTGAAACCATTTAATTTAACTGAAGGGAATGGCTTGTAAAACCTATAAACTGCATGTTTGATGCTCATATGGGCACAGATAAGTATTTATTATTATTTCCAATCCAAAATTATAGCCAAATATACATATCTTTACTCCATATATTGTGTCTAGGGAAGGGATTTCATGTGTGAAACAAAATAATACAACAGTTGAACAACCTTTATGGAATAAAAAGACCTTCTTCTGGCTTTAAATCATTACAAATGGAACCAAAATTAATTCATAATTACTTTCAACCTAAAGAGAGACCCAAAGATATATATATCTTTGGGCCACCCTCTGTTATGATATTGAAGGGATTTCATGCGTTATTATGTTGGAAAATCACAATACTAATTTAGTTGAAGTGTCTTTCTGAAATAAGATTGGCATCAACTTGCTTTATATCATATAAAATCGAATAACAACTAGTTTATAATGATTTTTAATCCAAAGAAACAGCTAAAAATATATTTTGGGCCACCCTATGTCAAGACCATTGATGGGATTTCATGCGTTATTCTTTAAACCCCCACAGTATTAATTTAGTTGAACAACCTTTATGAAATAAAAAGTATCATCCCATTGGTTTAAATGATTATTAATGGCATGAAGATTAATGAATATTTCCTTTCAACCCAAAGAGAGAGCCCAAGATATATATTTTGGGCCACACTCTGTCATGCTTATTGGGACTTACTACTCTCAGACCTGTCTTTCTTTAAAACATTAGACCAATGTAAGGCTGGGGTTTTACTTAAAAGGGGTCTTGGAGCAGTACTTTACCCACTTCGTTAGACCTTCTTTCATTCTTCTCCTGGTCTATATGGGCGACAACAACAACACCAGCACACCACTCGCGGACGATCCGCGCATCAAACTGCACCTTTCATTAAAATCATTTCTCCTTACTGCCACGCTACAATGGCGCCACTTCCCGCCACAAACCCATTTCGATTTACGCCTACTATATTACCCTATATATTCATTATATCTCATTTGAACCTACTATTCGCCCAAACCAATAACTTATTTCTCTTTATAATTACTTACCATCTTAATAAATTTAGCCAATCATCCTCAAACCGAATTTAATTATATTTACCCCTATACTACCCCTACATCCATTTGAACCTAACCTTACGCCTTACCATAAATATTGCCTTTAATTTAATGCCTTATTCTGCAAATATAAATTATAATTTTGTCACCTTTGAATTTATTATTATCTTTATTCCGCCCAACCCATATTTGCACTTAAAATCGCATATCATGCCTACAATCGAAATATATTACTCTATTACATATATTCCTTAATAGGCTTACTTTGTAAACTATATCATATTACTACATTATTTAATACATAATTCATCAATATTCAAATATTTCTTCCCCAAAATTAATAATTATTTTTCACTCACAATCCCCTACGATGCTACGATGACTACTATACCACGCCACTTTCTTTCTCTCCCTCGTCCTTGACCTTGTTCCACATTCCTCTTGTCCACGTGCACGCGCCAATCGCAACAAAGCTCGCTCCGCCACCGCGCCGACTACACCTTGCTTCTTCGACATGCTACTTGTCCATCTCCCATTACTACCAATCAACGATACATGCAATGATTGGAATTGTGAACTGGATAGCTTTCTACCTAATCTCAGAAGTCGCATCATTTGTACAAATACGGCCTAACATCTTACGCACACTCTCCATTATATTACCTTCATTCGGCCACTGTAAGTACCAACCGCCTCCCTCTCTCTCCATAACCGTCACCTTCCTACTTATATTTACTATGTCTATCGCCTACTTTATCAACGAATCTTTATTTCTCTAATTTATTCTACCATTTTATGCACCAAACGAACCAATTTACCTTTACCTTAGTTTATATATAGCCTTCGTTACTCTACAATATTTACCATTCTATCCCTTGACCTACTTCTAATCCTCTAACTACGTGTCGACATAAAATGGCGTCCCTGTTATTCGCACTACCCTACTTATTTACTAACGTTCCTATTTATCTTTACTATTTCCTTTTCCTTTATAAACAAATGCGATAACCTTACATAAGCCTATTTACTTGTACATTAGTTCATATCTACTCCTTTATTATTGTGCAATCTTTACAACTACCTTCATTCTATCCCTTCACCTACTTCAAATCGTCTAACTCCCTGTCGACATAAAATGGCGGACCAAATGGCGTCCCTCTTATTCGCACTACCTTACTTATTTACTAACCTTCCTATTTATCTTTACTATTTCCTTTTCCTTTATAAACAAATGCGATAACCTTACATACGCCTATTTACTTGTACATTATTTCATATCTACTCCTTTATCATTGTGCAATCTTTACAACTACCTTCATTCTATCCCTTGACCTACTTCAAATCGTCTAAGTCCCTGTCGACATAAAATGGCGGACCAAATGGCGTCCCTCTTATTCGCACTAGCTTACTTATTTACTAACCTTCCTATTTATCTTTACTATTTAGCGTGCCTACTTTATAAACCAATGCGATAACATAACCCTATTTACTTGTACATTACTTCATATCTACTTCTTTCTTATTCTGCAATATTTACAACTACCTTCATTCTATCCCTTGACCTACTTCTAATCCTCTAGCTACCTGTGGACGACATAAAATGTCGTGCCCCTTATTCTTACATCTACTATTTATTTACTACTCTCCTTAATTTTGTATTACTTTAATTAACAATATACCTATTCCCTCACTATATCTCTCGCGACCTTTACATATTTATTAATCATTCCCTCTACCCTTTCACATATTTTGAGTCCGGACACTTTGGAATTATCTCAACCACGCCAATACGCACATGTTCAATCCATTTTAATATCTCACTACTCCCAATCATCTATACATCCATTTAGCACACTTCTTAAATTTATATTACTCCCAATCATTTATACATGCAATTATTTGACTTATCAAATTGATACTTTTCTACACATATTAATATTAAATTTATTATTTTATTATTTATCACAGGGACTGGCTGCCCACCTATATCCGCGCGCACGAGTCACCCATTTGCACGGCACATTCGACTTATGATCCCGTTACGCCCACCCCTTTTGACCTATGGGGCCACCTCTGCACTTAAATGGCCAGACCATTACACGCCTTTGGGACTTATAACCCCCCTTCAAAGGTTAGTCATATATGTTTTTATTGAAATAGTTATTTTATTAGTCATTGTTTACTCTCGACACTTTACTCTTACCTTTACTCACATATGAGAACAAATTTACGCTTATTTGTAATCTTCTTTTTGCTATCGTTTAGTATTTTTCTGGGCCTATAAATCCCTTACCCTATAAATCCAACGCGAGCCGGCCTTTGTCCCTATCAATCCATACCTTGGCCCATACATCCCGGTGCATATACATCTTTTTTTCAAATAAAACAACACGGGGCTTCTCTAATGAATAAACAATCCTCTTGACACATTTTGGTAGCCCTGAAAAGGGCTTTTTTTTTTGTGGGTGGTACGTTTATTGCTCACTTGTTCGCGGAGGTCTCACAAGCCTGCGTCTTTTCCCTGCTACCGTCCCTGTCAAAAAAGCAAATCACATAATTTATTATAAATAGATTAACTAGAAGCCATGCAAAGAAAAGAAAAAACTTAATAATAAATCACCCAAAATCCACCTTATACCTAAATAGCTTCTCATACAGAGCAAAAACAGCCTCGAACTCTTTAAAAACAGAAATACAATCTCAAGAATCGAAAAAACAATTCAAAAAACAAATTGAACTACAATATAAAAAATAATATCATAAGGCCAAGAGTATAGACCTCTCTTATACATCATTTTATCAGTATCATTGTTTAGGTTGATATTTAAAGTCGAACTCTTTAAGTTCTGTGCCATTTTGGTACACACAATGTAAGGTTTGGACAGAAGTACATCTAACAAGCCTATTTATTAACACTTATATATGTATATCATATCTCGCACCTTATTTTACTTAAATCTGTATCTGATAATTGATACCCAGAATTGTAAAGTTTGATTAGAAGTAAATCTAATTAAGCTACTTGTCTTTAACAACCGACATTTGTATTCAGTAGAAAGAATACAAGCTCCTATAATGTAAGGCATAACAGAAGTATATCTGACAAGCCATCATTAAATACCGACTTAAAAGTGTCTCTCTGTACAGAAAGATAAAGGAAAAAAGAGAAAAATGAAACCATGTAAACCAACATATCTATATGTTTTACTATATTATACTTTGTTAATGTTATTATTATTACCTTTAACCTTGCCATACTATCTACTTAATCGTACTGTACCGTATGATTAACATAGCAAACGTTGTAGTCATAATAATTAGGAAATGACTATCCACTAGCAGTTAATTATATAATTAATTAATTGATTAACCCAAGACTTATATTGCTTAGTCCCGAATTGATCGTTTAAAAACACTAGCCTCTATAGTACCTTAGTTTATCTTCTAAAAACATGGGAACGACTGGAATAACTGGGACTATCCCAGAACTCTGTGGACCAATTTGTCATTTTCAATCTAACTTATACCTATTCACGACAAATAAAAGATTTATCATATCATATCATATCATATATTAAACCAACGTAAAATAAATAAATGATCTAACTTATAACAAATGACTTTTACTTACATATACTAATTATTCGATAAATTACGAACATCATTTTCCTTCATTAAATCACATTAGCAGACAATTATTATTCAATGCATTACAAACTTACTTTCATACTCCATCTGCATTCGCGCTCTCCATGCTATTCTTTCCCTCTCCTCCTGCTTGATTTTGATTAGCATTTCTTCACTCCTCCTGGCCACCTCCTCTTTCCAAACTCTATAAACAAATCATTTTAATTTAGCAATTTTTATCTCCATAATTTGACATTACATCCGAACAAACAAAACATCTATATCAGACGCAACGAAAAATGTACATTACACACAATTAAAAATCTATATCATACTCTAATCAACATCTACATCCGACGCACACCTAAACTTTACTATTTAAAACATTTGACCTAATATTATAATAATCTTATTCATATAATGCGCTCTGCCTCACTTTATGCGCATAAACAACCATTTTTTACGCTCATTACTATTTCAAAAACCATTTTTTATTGACATAATTATACAATGAGTACGAGACTTACTTAATGAATGAGGGAGGGAGTGAGTCAGAGACATTTAGTCAGTCATTAATTTTTACTGAGTGAGAGAGTGCGGGAGCGAGTGAGTGACAGAATGATGGAGGGAGTTAATCAGTGAGATAGAGTGAGTGACTGAGACCCTCAGTGAGTGAGTCAGTGACATACTTATACAATGACTACGAGTGATTTAATCAATTAGCGAATGAGGGAGGGAATGATTGAGACACATTTACTTACTCACTCACACTTAGTAAATAATGGAGAGAGTGATTGAACGAGTGAGTGACTCAGACAGATTGAATTACTATGACACTCCTTCATTTATTTAGTGACATACTTATATAATCACTACGAGAGTGAGTGTGTCAATCATTTATTCAGTCAGTCATCGAGGGAGTGAGTGAGATAAATTTACTTAGTGATCGAGTGACTAATTTATTGACTGAGGGAGCGATTTGGTGTGAGACAGTCAACCGATATGCTTGTTGGCCTTGATCGGGGATTCAAGGCCAGCAACGTGGGCTAACCTTTACGTAAACGGTAAAACCCATCCCTCCAAATTCGAATCTATCATGATCGCAGCATTTTATAGATGCACATGTCCACCTTGCACAAACTACAAGGGACATTTCACAAGCGATATACTAAGAGTGAGTGAGTGAGTGAGTGAGAGAAGGGTGGGGGGGGGGGGGGTGAGTGTGAGTGAGTGGGGGAGAAAGCAGCGTGAGTGAGAGTGAGGGAGAAAGAAGGGTGAGTGAGAGTGAGATGGGGGGAGAGACAGGCAGACATACAGACAGGCAGACATTGCGTGAAAGGAAAACCTTGTATGGCGATTAGGTAGCCTATACTAGGCCTCGACTCCCCGCTCCGGGGTGCGGGTGGATACGGGGACGGAAACTCTGTCTAGCGATTAGGCAAATAAAGCCAGTACGTACATTGTACAATCACAAAACTGTTGCCGGCATCCCAAATTCCATTTACTTACTTTCTATCTCGTCTGAATTTCCACAAATCGAACTCTGCATTCAGTATCGCCTTCCTTCGAACCAACCTTCGTAACTTCTCCTTGATCTTCCAAACCCTCTTTCTCGCCATTTTCAACTTCCTGTCCACTTGTTTATTTGTTAAAAGGCACTTGGTGATCTGTTCAAGTGACGCCATCTTGTCTTCTTTACTCTCTCCTAAGTCTCGCGTTATTTCGCAATCAATTTTTCTTTAACCTCTCTATTTTAACCTCTCTCACCGAATCCTAATACATAATTATCATTTTACTAATACACATCATTATCATTTTAATAATAATGATGTTTTCCGTTGCGCTTACGCTGCTGTAAGCGCCCTCACCGCTTACGGTGACGGCGCTTAGAATTCTGACAAAAATATTTCCGGGGGGGGGGGGGGGTGTGGCCAAAGAAGTGATTTGCTCCTTCCGCGATAGTGCACTCGGCTCCCCGCGAAAAACTACGATTACCGGTATCTCTCTCCATTTATCTGTCTATCTCTCTGTCTCTCTCTATTTATCTTCTCTTTGTCTGTCACTTTGTCTGTCTCTTCTCTCTGTCCCTCTCCCTTTGTCTATCTATCTCTCTCCCTTTATCTCTCTCTCTCTTTCTTTCTCTTCTCTCTATATGTCTCTTCTATCTCTGTTCCTCTTCTCTCTCTTTATTTCTCCCTTTTTCTCTCTATCTCTCTCCATTTGTCTGTCTATCTCTCTGTCTCTCTCTATTTCTCTTCTCTTTGTCTGTCTCTTCTCTCTCTCTCTTTGTCTATCTATCTCTCTCCCTTTGTCTCTCTCTTTCTTTCTCTTCTCTCTATATGTCTCTTCTCTTTCTCTCCCTCTCCCTCTCTTTTTCTCTCTCTCTCTCCCTATTCTATCTCTTTTTTTCTCCCTTTTTATTTCTATCTCTCTCCCTTTCTCTGTCTCTCTTTCTCTTCTTTTTCTCTCTCTTTTTAATTGTAGACAATCCTTTATTTTTTATTCGAATCCATTTTGTTAATATACAATACGGACCACTCACTGCACTCACACTCCTACTCGCCCACCACACCTTTCACTTGCAAATGCGATTGGGCGAGTGGCTATTTACCACCCTGCACCTTTTGTCTTAATATATTCTTCCTTTTCTTTATTATTATCAATAATAACACACTTTAAACACATATTACTAAAACACATTTCCTACACGACACGATCACAAATACAAAAATAAAAAGACATCCACTCATAAATGCATTATGATAACTTTAAGGGTCATTCATTACGAAATCATTTACATTTCTTTACATATGCACATTTATAATTTCTTTCTCCTTTTTTATTTGTAGCCTTGTGGGGTGATTGCGAGTCGTCATCTCAAGCGAACAACTTTGCAACAATCCGCACAACTTCAATCCTCACTCAGCAGCAAAGCGAACATAATCATGAAAACAATATTAGACAACATATGACCGGCTACAAGCCATTACTCCTACAACACCAAAAATAAATACAAAAAGTGTGTACATTTTTATAATAAACTATCATGCAATTCCCTAATTTGTACTTCTTTTTGTAAAAATAATTTTATTCCATCTTTATTACATTTAAAATTGCTTAATCATGAAGCATTCACTACTTTAATTTATTCTGCACAATCAATAAATCGGCAATGCATTATATTTATTATTTTATCCTTACCAAACACATTTTAATTCATTTTTTCATCTCCTTCTTTTAGCTTGAAAATAATTTTTTGCCACAAGTGGAGGAGCATCAGCAAAAGCTTGACAACGAGAATTAGACACTCTCAGCCACATTCTCTAAAAAAAATTGACAACTTGCGCGCTAAAAATCAAACAGAAAAGGGAAAAAAAGTAAGTCAATTTATTTTTTTTGTCCATTTTCAAACATGAAATGAAAATGACATACCATTCACATTTTTTGTCCTATCTCTTGCCCTGGCATTATTATTATTTAAACACCCTATGCCCATCTCATTCAATTAGTCTATTTTTCCCATTATTTGTTTATTTTAAACAGAAACTCTTCGCGACGGGAAGATACTCCCAATTAATTATAATAAAACCTTAACCCTATAACCTTGTCAATGATGAGAATGAACAATTTAAATATTTAAATATTAAATAATCCATTGTGCTTTTCTATGGAAAAAATCCTAAAGCAATCATTTTCAAAATTCATCATACATTCATGTCAAACTCCATAGTGTTCAACACATAAAATATTGCATCTTTTCGTTTCTTGACCTTTTTTTATTTTATATTTTTCAGATCCTCGCCAATCAATGTGTGTCGACTTATCGACCCTTCTCATAATACCAAAATCACGACACCCTCCTATGCGACCCCTGCGAAATTCATCCATCCTGACAAATGCGACCATCTATAATAGTGCATCAATCTGTCGACTTATGCACCCATCTCTTAATACAAAAATCAGGACAAAACCAGGACCACCCTGCGAAGTCGATTCATCATGACAAATTGGACAATCTCTAAAAATGAGCACATCCCGGCTATGTGGACTTACTACCTACAATTATTAATACATCGCGACTAATTGGTGGCGACCCCTGCAAACTTGATCCAGCATGACAAATCGCACCAACTCTAATAGCGCATCAATGTGTCAACTTATCCACCCTTTTCCTAATACAAAAATTAGGACATCCCTGCGATGGTGACTTACTACCTACAATCATTAATATCTGGCGACTAATGTGTGGCGACCCCTTGGTAATGGACGCATTTATCACTTTCATATTTGATTTGAATCATTTTTCCCGTGACAATTATTAATTTCAGATAGATCTATGTGGGCATCTTTCTCTCCCTTATGTTGCTAACTGTGTTGCACTAATTAATAATATATTATCAATATTTATTTAGCAACATTACATTTTATATTGATACACTCATAATGAAATCAATTAATATTATTGGTGCTATGACTTTGGTTTTGGGAGAAGAACATATTGTAACGATATGTTTTTCCAACTTGTATAGCGAAGACTAATGTAAGAAACACCATAGACTTTTATCAGATATACGTCGATCAGATCAAAGTAGGCGTACTTCTCTACCGTTGTACCAACGATTGTACAACGTGTAACTGTAAGTCTGACTTTTGTCCTCTGTATGACTGACCATAAACATTTTTATCTGTCTCTTTTGCCTATAGGTCTCCATTCTTATCTATTTCTTTTTTATTTCTATCACTTTTGTCCTGGCTAAAACCATAAAGTGCCTCTCTCTCTTTTCTCTCTCTCTCTCCCTTCTTATCTAACTCTAACTCTTTTTTCTTTATATTATCCATCCTATCACTTTTGTCCTATGACCATAAAATGCATTTCTATTTTTTTTTCGTCTCTCTCTGCCTTTTTATCTATCTCTTTTTACTGTCTATTCTCATAACGTCCCTCCATTTCACCTCACCTATAAAACACTCTTCAATATATTAATAACGGCCTAAACAAACCAATCTCACTCACTCACTTAACTTCGAATCTCTTACACATATAATTCATTTTATACATATACATAATTTTATACACCTCACTCTTCCATAACAATTTGTCATGACGCCGGGCAATTTTCTTTTCTTTTTGTTTATCGCCTAATCCACTATCCTCCATCACGTGCACATGTGGATACCTCCATTATTGGGCCAGCATCTTCTTCCACTTCTTCTTAACCCTTGCAAAATGGGGCCACTTCCACTTGGCCATCTTTTGTTTAATTTTGACTGCGCTCTCTTGTGCAATGAAATAAAATTTATTTTATTGTGGATACAACTTTCCTAACTAAATTATACCCTCCTACAAACAATTACAATACGATATTTATATTATCATAGGCGATCAAAACCATCTTTAAAACGCTACAACACTCTTTTCCTTATAAATCTCCAACCTTCCCTTCTGTCATGAACAGACTGAACAACCTCACTTATTTAATTTATCTTTTATTAATACAATTCACTACAAATCCCTACAAATCTCCCTGTGGCGACCACTCAATCTTGCTTTTGTTAATAGCTTCAAGCTTCAAGCTTCAATCTTGACTGTTTGCCCATTTCTCATAATTTTTCTTGGCGCTCATGCCATGCCCCCACACCCCTAATGTGGCAGCGTGAGGTTCGCGCTTGTTTTAGCTCGAAGTGCTAAGATCGTTGTACTGTCAGTGACAGGGTAGCTGTATCGCCCCCACACCCATAGTAGGCCACTTAGATCTTATAAATGTTAAACTGTACAATGTTTTTTACTTTAGAACAACACATAAATTAACTCTATCAAATCGTTCTGTTTAAATGCAGAAAATGATTTCTGGCACATTTACACTTCGCCACATTTACACACAATATATCCATAGACACTTATACCAAACTATATTAGGCGATCAAAACCATCTTTAAAACGCTACAACACTCTTTTCCTTATAAATCTCCAACCTTCCCTTCTGTCATGAACAGACTGAACAACCTCACTTATTTAATTTATCTTTTATTAATACAATTCACTACAAATCCCTACAAATCTCCCTGTGGCGACCACTCAATCTTGCTTTTGTTAATAGCTTCAAGCTTCAAGCTTCAATCTTGACTGTTTGCCCATTTCTCATAATTTTTCTTGGCGCTCATGCCATGCCCCCACACCCCTAATGTGGCAGCGTGAGGTTCGCGCTTGTTTTAGCTCGAAGTGCTAAGATCGTTGTACTGTCAGTGACAGGGTAGCTTTATCGCCCCCACACCCATAGTAGGCCACTTAGATCTTATAAATGTTAAACTGTACAATGTTTTTTACTTTAGAACAACACATAAATTAACTCTATCAAATCGTTCTGTTTAAATGCAGAAAATGATTTCTGGCACATTTACACTTCGCCACATTTACACACAATATATCCATAGACACTTATACCAAACTATATTAGGCGATCAAAACCATCTTTAAAACGCTACAACACTCTTTTCCTTATAAATCTCCAACCTTCCCTTCTGTCATGCCCGAGAGACATCGACGATACAGCATTCATCGTCATCTAAAAATGAAAGAAATTGTTTTAGCTCGAAGTGCTAAGATCGTTTTACTGTCAGTGACAGGGTAGCTGTATCGCCCCCACACCCATAGTAGGCCACTTAGATTTTATAAATGTTAAACTGTACAATGTTTTTTACTTTAGAACAACACATAAATTAACTCTATCAAATCGTTCTGTTTAAATGCAGAAAATGAATTCTGGCACATTTACACTTCGCCACATTTACACACAATATATCCATAGACACTTATACCAAACTATATTAACGACATAATATAGAGATACACCATTATTAATAATTTCGCACTTTTTATCATCAACCTCATTCCTAATTCAGCAGCGCGACGTTCGCGCTGCGATCAGTGGCTTGTCCACATTTCATTTTTCTTCGGGGCCATCCCCCCACACCACCCTAATGCGACGTTGGCGCTTCTATCAGTAAATTTTAAGATTGCGCCACGGAAAAGGAAAATGCTTCGCCATTTCACATTTAACTACTTACACTTAGGGCATTCTCTTGTCACTTATAAATCTCCTACCTTCCCTTCTGTCATGAACAGACTGAACAAGGTCCTAATTCGGCAGCGCGACCTTCGCGCTTCGATCAGTGGCTTGTCCACATTTCATTTTTCATACTTTTTCTTCGGGTCCATCCCCCCACACCACCCTAATGCGACGTTGGCGCTTCTATCAGTAAATTTTAACTTTGCACCAAATAAAAGGAAAATGCTTCACCATTTCACATTTAACTCCATACACTTAGGGCATACTTTACATTTTTAAACACTTCGCCACATTTACACTTTGTTTCCTGCATGAGACGCTTTGTCCTAATGAACATTTACATGAATACATTCTACACTTACATTGCTTCTTGTCACTTATAAATATCCTACTTTCCCTTCTGTCATGAACAGACTGAACAAAGTCCTAATTCGGCAGCGCGACCTTCGCGCTTTGCCTTAATGTAAGCCAGTCAAAAGTTGAGCGAGTACTGAAAGAGTGCCAGACCAAAATACATAGGAAAGAGGAACAAATGAACCGGCTCCACCACATTCAACTCCTTACAATTAGGGCATAGCTTACATTTTTAATTTCACATAATTTTTCTTCTCTCTTATAAATATCCAACCTTCCCTTCTGTCATGAACACACTGAACAACTTCCTAATAACTTACATTTTTCATTTCTCATAATTTCTCTTTTCACTTATAAATGTCCAACCTTCCCTTCTGTCATGAACAGACTGAACAAAGTCCTAATTCGGCAGCGCGACCTTTTCTTCGGTCAGCGCTTCGATCAGTGGCTTGTCCACATTTCATTTTTCATACTTTTTCTTCGGGGGCCATCCCCCGACACCACCCTAATGCGACGTTGGCGCTTCTATCAGTAAATTTTAACATTGCACCACGTCATATTTTAAAATGAAATTATTTCACATCCTTACGATTTAGTCAACTTATATTAATAGAGAAAATGTACTATAATGCCACAAAATATAATATTAGAAATATTATGATAAAGACATGTATATCATAATATCTAAATGTATATACATTTTGCATACAAAATTGATTAGTTATGAATTAAATACTTCTCAATTAATATATCAATTTCATTTAACTGTTGTACTCTCATTAAAGGCAAATTTCTGGGGAGACGTGTCAAATTCTTCCCATACACGAATATGAACGCGGGCAAACTCAGAGTTCGGGTGACGGGCCTCCCAGATGGTTGTGATAAGCTTCCAAACCCATGGGCGCTAAATAAGACCTTTTCTTCGGTCAGCGCTTCGATCAGTGGCTTGTCCACATTTCATTTTTCATACTTTTTCTTCGGGGGCCATCCCCCCACACCACCCTAATGCCACGTTGGCGCTTTTATCAGTAAATTTTAACATTGCACCAAATAAAAAGAAAATGCTTCGCCACTTCACAATTAACTCCATACACTTAGGGCATTCTCTTTTCACTTATAAATCTCCAACCTTCCCTTCTGTCATGAACAGACTGAACAAACTCCTAATTCGGGAGCGCGACCTTTTCTTCGGTCAGCGCTTCGATCAGTGGCTTGTCCACATTTCATTTTTCATACTTTTTCTTCGGGGGCCATCCCCCCACACAACCCTAATGCCACGTTGGCGCTTCTATCAGTAAATTTCAACATGCCACCAAATAAAAAGAAAATGCTTCGCCACTTCACAATTAACTCCATACACTTAGGGCATACTTTACATTTTTAAACACTTCGCCACATTTACACTTTGTTTCCTGCATGAGACGCTTTGTCCTAATGAACATTTACATGAATACATTCTACACTTACATTGCTTCTTGTCACTTATAAATATCCTACTTTCCCTTCTGTCATGAACAGACTGAACAAAGTCCTAATTCGGCAGCGCGACCTTCGCGCTTTGCCTTAATGTAAGCCAGTCAAAAGTTGAGCGAGTACTGAAAGAGTGCCAGACCAAAATACATAGGAAAGAGGAACAAATGAACCGGCTCCACCACATTCAACTCCTTACAATTAGGGCATAGCTTACATTTTTAATTTCACATAATTTTTCTTCTCTCTTATAAATATCCAACCTTCCCTTCTGTCATGAACACAGAGTTCGGGTGACGGGCCTCCCAGATGGTTGTGATAAGCTTCCAAACCCATGGGCGCTAAATAAGACCTTTTCTTCGGTCAGCCGACTGAACCCCAATTGCGGTTAGCATATGAACATCCTCGGGCAACACAACCGCCTCCGATCAGTGGCTTGTCCACATTTCATTTTTCATACTTTTTCTTCGGGGGCCATCCCCCCACACCACCCTAATGCCACGTTGGCGCTTCTATCAGTAAATTTTAACATTGCACCAAATAAAAAGAAAATGCTTCGCCACTTCACAATTAACTCCATACACTTAGGGCATTCTCTTTTCACTTATAAATCTCCAACCTTCCCTTCTGTCATGAACAGACTGAACAAACTCCTAATTCGGGAGCGGGACCTTTTCTTCGGTCAGCGCTTCGATCAGTGGCTTGTCCACATTTCATTTTTCATACTTTTTCTTCGGGGGCCATCCCCCCACACAACCCTAATGCCACGTTGGCGTTTCTATCAGTAAATTTCAACATTGCACCAAATAAAAAGAAAATGCTTCGCCACTTCACAATTAACTCCATACACTTAGGGCATACTTTACATTTTTAAACACTTCGCCACATTTACACTTTGTTTCCTGCATGAGACGCTTTGTCCTAATGAACATTTACATGAATACATTCTACACTTACATTGCTTCTTGTCACTTATAAATATCCTACTTTCCCTTCTGTCATGAACAGACTGAACAAAGTCCTAATTCGGCAGCGCGACCTTCGCGCTTTGCCTTAATGTAAGCCAGTCAAAAGTTGAGCGAGTACTGAAAGAGTGCCAGACCAAAATACATAGGAAAGAGGAACAAATGAACCGGCTCCACCACATTCAACTCCTTACAATTAGGGCATAGCTTACATTTTTAATTTCACATAATTTTTCTTCTCTCTTATAAATATCCAACCTTCCCTTCTGTCATGAACACACTGAACAACTTCCTAATAACTTACATTTTTCATTTCTCATAATTTCTCTTTTCACTTATAAATGTCCAACCTTCCCTTCTGTCATGAACAGACTGAACAAAGTCCTAATTCGGCAGCGCGACCTTTTCTTCGGTCAGCGCTTCGATCAGTGGCTTGTCCACATTTCATTTTTCATACTTTTTCTTCGGGGGCCATCCCCCGACACCACCCTAATGCGACGTTGGCGCTTCTATCAGTAAATTTTAACATTGCACCACGTCATATTTTAAAATGAAATTATTTCACATCCTTACGATTTAGTCAACTTATATTAATAGAGAAAATGTACTATAATGCCACAAAATATAATATTAGAAATATTATGATAAAGACATGTATATCATAATATCTAAATGTATATACATTTTGCATACAAAATTGATTAGTTATGAATTAAATACTTCTCAATTAATATATCAATTTCATTTAACTGTTGTACTCTCATTAAAGGCAAATTTCTGGGGAGACGTGTCAAATTCTTCCCATACACGAATATGAACGCGGGCAAACTCAGAGTTCGGGTGACGGGCCTCCCAGATGGTTGTGATAAGCTTCCAAACCCATGGGCGCTAAATAAGACCTTTTCTTCGGTCAGCGCTTCGATCAGTGGCTTGTCCACATTTCATTTTTCATACTTTTTCTTCGGGGCCATCCCCCCACACCACCCTAATGCCACTTTGGCGCTTCTATCAGTAAATTTTAACATTGCACCAAATAAAAGGAAAATGCTTCGCCATTTCACATTTAATTACTTACACTTAGGGCATTCTCTTGTCACTTATAAATCTCCAACCTTCCCTTCTGTCATGAACAGACTGAACAAAGTCCTAATTCGGGAGCGCGACCTTCGCGCTTCCATCAGTGGCTTGTCCACATTTCATTTTTCATACTTTTTCTTCGGGGCCATCCCCCCACACCACCCTAATGCGACGTTCGCGCGTGGGTGCTACAATTTCGTAAATTTTATCTAATTGCATAATCCATCTTTCCCATTTTCATTATTTTGTTTTGTACTTAATTCACATTGATTCATACGCGGATGCCATTTGTGTGATGGCGATCCTTCCTTATGGGAGAGCGAAATAGACACTTATACCAAAATATATTAACGACATAATATAGAGATACAACATTATTACTAATTTCGCACTTTTTATCATCAACCTCATTCCTAATTCAGCAGCGCGACGTTCGCGCTGCGATCAGTGGCTTGTCCACATTTCATTTTTCTTCGGGGCCATCCCCCCACACCACCCTGATGCGACGTTGGCGCTTATATCAGTAAATTTTAAGATTGCGCCACGGAAAAGGAAAATGCTTCGCCATTTCACATTTAACTACTTACACTTAGGGCATTCTCTTGTCAGTTATAAATCTCCTACCTTCCCTTCTGTCATGAACAGACTGAACAAAGTCCTAATTCGGGAGCGCGACCTTCGCGCTTCCATCAGTGGCTTGTCCACACTTCATTTTTCATACTTTTTCTTCGGGGCCATCCCCCCACACCACCCTAATGCGACTCCATACACTTATATTACATACGTCTATGCTACTAAATAAAAAAAAACATCCTATTTTCCAGTCAGCAACTCGTTAGTCAAGCGTTGACAGAATTTTACTCATAATTTCTGCCACTTACATGGCTGACATTTTTCATTTCTCATAATTTTTCTTCGGGGCCATGCCCCCACACCCCTAATGACTCGCTGCAGGAGTATAGCATGCATTGCAGACCACAAGTCTTGTTCCTGAAAGTCAACTGGCAAGTTGCATCAGGGACGCGAGCAGTCTTGTCGCCATCACCTTTAGGCTTGACTATTATACTCCGGCGCGTGGGTGCTTCAGTTGTCTTTAGACGGTTGTAGAGTGTCAGTCACACCGACAGTTACACGTTGTACAATCATTTGTACAACCGCAGACACCGACAGTTACACGTTGTACAATCATTGGTACAACCGTAGACAAGTACGCCTACTTTGATCTGATCCACCTATACCTGATAAAACTCTATGGTCTTTTTAACGTTAGTCTTCGCTATACAATTTGGAAACAGATATCGTTACAATATGTTCTTCTCCCAAAACCAAAGTCATAGCACCAATAATATTAATTGATTTCATTATGAGTGTATCAATATAAAATGTAATGTTGCTAAATAAATATTGATAATATATTCTTAATTAGTGCAACACAGTTAGCAACATAAGGGAGAGAAAGACGCCCAAATCTGTCTCAAATTGCAATAATTATTCAAATCAAATATCAAATTATGTTGTTGCTGTTCTTTTCCATATGTTAGGTCTTTTAATTCATGATATTAATGACTGATGTAAGACTGATTCATTTTATGGTCATTGAACAAGTTTATGGAGCAACTATTATTTTCATTAATGTTTGCTCGTATTAATTTATTGTCATAGACAATTATTGCTCACAATAATACATAGTAAACAATTTTTACTAACCAATTATCATTATAAGAGGTCTATTTGGTTAATGTCTCACACAAGATAATTATTACTCATTATATCACATATCATATTAATAGACTCTGTGTTGATTTTTCATTGTAAATTGGTGCTGTATTAGCTTTAACTTGAAGACTAATCTATCCAGAAGTGGTGTTTTGTATTTTATTTTGTTATTCTTGAGATTCGAGTAACTATATCCGATTGGCGGATGTTTCATGTAACTATACTGATCAACTTGAATAAAAATCTTTATATATATATATAATTTATCCACAATTTTTACTTGTTATTCTGGATATTGTAATATGTATATACGATGGGCCGATATGGAACATCTCTTCGCACACACTCCTGTCCATTTCATTTAACTGTACTCTGATCAACTTGAATAAAAATGTTCATATATATATAAATATTCTATTCTCTTTACTTTTCTTTTTCTTTTCTCTTTTCTTTTTTTTTTGGACAAAATGTTATTCACGTTAAAAGACACTATTTATCTCACAAAAATATAATTATAATTGTCATCTTCGTCATGCCGTTACCTTTTATATTCAGCGATATTAGATTGAAACATATTGAATTGAATTCTCGTTACCCCAGTTAGGCTAATTAGAGCGTCACGCCACCTAGTGTTTCAAATATTACGTCATCCAGCGGAGACTATAACATCCGCTCTCTGCACATAATCGACCAAAACAAGAGGTCAAACTTCTAAAAATCACAGGATTCTAAATCAAATAATGATAATCAAATTAAAAATTCTGTCAAGGATTGACCAGATTCCTCATTCTGGTTGTGTGTATAACCGGATGGTTATTTTATTTCATGTTTTCTGACCCTGAAAAGTTTGCTATGTTTGTTGTTATTGTTGTTTGTAACCATACACTTCAGCCGCACCGGAAGCTCCCGCCTTAGCGCAGGAAGCCTGAGGCTTGTCAAACATGCCCCTGGTGTTAAATTCGCGCCCTATACAGCCTATCAGGAACCGCGAGAATTGAATATAATTGAAAAATAATTTATTTCGCTTAAGTTACACATGTACAATATACAAAAATACGTTACCATCCTTCTTATGACCTACAACATTATATTAGCTGTACGTTAAAAAAAATTTCACTAAGTCATTAAATTAAATGTCCCGTTCGCATCGTGAAAGATGTTGTCCGCGCGTGGCCGGCGGGGCAGTGTGGTGCCGTTCAGCTCAGGTCATCTGGGTCATAGCACGTTGTCTAGGTCATCGTGCGTCACTCCTGCTGACAGGGCATGATATCCCTTATTTCTACAACGCTCTGAACCAAAGATAAGGGGTTCGTTAGGGTTAGATGGCTGGAATTTCATTGAATTTTATGGACTGTTAATGGTGACAGGCGGAACCAGAATGTGCTTCGCCAGCATGACAATTTACACTTCACACTTTCTTTTTTGGGCTAGTCACATCCTTTGAGTTGGTGTATTGTTTCAGCTCATGATGGTGAACACATATGTCTAGGGTCATAGTTCCCATGCCCCTGATGTTTAAAACACATTTTTTTTTATGGGTGGGTGAAGCTGACCAGCATCTTGGGTTATGGGAAAGTTAATTCCATTCTTACTAGGATGAGATCACTTTTTGACTATTTCTCACCATTCTTTGTGGACAAAAGTGTTTTGACAAATGTGTCCACGATAACCGCCTTACACTATACTACATTTGATATATTATATTCATCAATAGACCGAATAAAATAAATTTGTCTCTGCTGTGACTGAAATAAAAAATTTCTTTCTTTTGGCTCGTACATAGCTTAAATTCATTCCTAAAAGAGCGCCCAACGCGCCGTCTATCATTTTCTTAAAAAGAACTGTCTCAACAATTAATTTAATTATATTAACTTATCCGATACACCCGAGTTCCCTAACACAACCTCCACCACGCTACCTCAACGACCCATTGGACGACTCGGCAACACTAGACACACAGAGACAACCCAACCTACACTACCAATACACTGACACCACCCAAACAATAGAACAACTACCAATCATTTTGCTCAAACAACCGAAAACAAACGAAAAATGGAAAACAACTGCATAATTTTAAAAGCGAAATCTGTGCATCATATGCATTTGAAATGGATGTGCCAGCATCACCAACTCCATCTCACCCATCTTGATGATAGTAAGCAAATTCTTTTTCATATGCATGATATTATTCATTATTCATGTGCTGCAATATCATTTCTTATGTTATTAGACAATTGGCCATGCCTACTACATAACACACACGCCACATGCAAAAGTAAATTATGTCCAAATCGCTGTTCGATATTTTTGCTTTTTATCGATAATATTATCAATGTTCTTTCAAACATTCTTTCAATGTATACCTTTTATGCTACTTCATTATTTTCTTTGAGTGAGACGCGCCCGGGAGCAAACCGTTATAATATGTTATTCCTCCTGCTTTATTATGCATATTTTAAGCACGATCACGGCATTTGCACTCATTTGATATTAAATGTTCTCATCCGTTTGTGTAAACAAATGGGCTCCACCTATTAAATTCGTTTAAGCATTCTTATATCGGCTACCCCTATTATGTGCGATTAACATTTATCATCACTCTCTTATTGCACTCATAAATAAAATATATCTCCTTTATCCTATGTTTCATACATGCACGAATTATGCTTAGCCAACTTGTCATTTCTGCATTAAGTCTGATATTTGAATCCAACGCGAACCTATAACTATTACATACACAATGGTTAAATTTTAATCCGCGCGAATATAAAGACATTTACACTTGTCGTTATGACATATTGCCAACGATTGATTAACTTTTTGTATCACATAGTTACTTTTTAGATATTATTTACTTTCATTTATTTATACATCCATAATAAATAGCTTATTACGTACAATATAATCGCGTTACTAAATCACTCATAATATTATTTCAGTTCCCTTCCAAAGAGGCAGTCGCGATCCGATGCAACTATTACTGTGTCTCCTGTTGTTCATCCTGCTGCTCCTTCACATATTTGTGGCATATTTTATTGTACAGTGAACCAATACGTGTGTAATAAATAGAACTTAATTGTCAACCAATTGTGTCAACCAATTCTTATTTATATTATTTACATTTCTTTACATCGCGATGTCCACTAAATACACCCTAAAAATAAACCCATAAATAAATATGATTCTATCCACAATAGAATATACTCTCGTCTATTCAATATTATATTAGATAATATGATATTATCTATAAACGTCCATTACTTTATAATTTTGCCATTTTTATATATAAAAATCAATAATATCGATGAGACACTTTTTGTTCAATATTAATTCATAAAATCATAATTAATGCATATCAGATGTGTTATCATAAACAAAGACAAGCAATTACCGAAGTAGCAATGTTAGGGAAACCGGCACCTGACCAGGTGAGGACAGTTTTGGATTTTGATGAAGTACCAGAGGAGGAAAACTGTTATGAGGAACCTGTAAATATTGGTGTACGCAGAGAAGGGGATGTTCCAGAGCCCCAGGGCCAATTACATGGACCGGAGCAACAAGAGCAGGAAGGCGCTGGCAGGATACCAATGATAGAGGAACTCTTATACGACTTAGTACTCTCAGACAATATCCTATCATAAGCGATAACCAAAATGATAAGTCCCATTACCATTATTTTTCAATTGAGCTTTATAGCGCTTATCATTGATTATCATCTATAGTCCAATTTCCCTATATTAGTTACTACTTAGTGACATAACTCCTGCGAACGAACATTATTTCAAAAAATGAAAAATATAATTGTGTCCATACTGGAGCAGTCGATCGAGTCAGAAGATGGGGTCGTGTGGCTATTATTTTTCCTCTTTGGGCCGTCTTGCCCCCCCCCCCCCACCCCCCACCCCACCCCAACCACCCCCGCCTCCGAAATCGACAAAGATTAAGACACGCTGCAGCATAATAGATATATTGTCAGATCGAACTTAATCTATTTTTAAAAATGACTTTAACTAACTTTTTATACCTATAGGGCTTTAAAATAGTTTAAATAGAAAAGTGTGAGTGATACAGCACTCATATTTTGGCATTATATAGTGAATGTGTTGAAATAGGTAATAATTAGTCTCTTTTTACATTTAATTTCGTCTAACTATCGTCATTAATTATCATTTAGCTATGTATATGCCAAGGAGAAGCTAATCGAAGAGCAAAAGAAGCACAATAAACACCACAAAAACACACATTACTGCGAGTCATTCAAAATAATTGAATTTTATATTTTATTTGACAATCACAATGACTTTATATTTTATAATACTTATTCATAACACATAATGACAGTAATCATCACAATTGACGAAAGAAAAAAGTTTGTTCTTTTAAATAATTTAACATGCCGACGGCCTACTTTGAGAGCGCCATGACATTCGTTTGATCCTTCCTGTTGCTAAGGAACCAAAATAACCATTCATACGACTATGCATATACGACATATGTGATATATTTTCATAAAATGTACAATTGGCAGCTGTACACATTTAGTACATTATTAAATTCAGAAGCATTTGACTAATAAATATTACTAAGGGAAGAAAGATGGTAATTCCTCATCCAAAAAATGAAATGTTTATGAATTTTTATCTCTATAGCATGACACTTTGAGAGCGCCATAACATTCGTTTGATCCTTCCTGTTGCTAACGAACCAAAATACCCATTCATACGACTATGCATATAGGACATATGTGATATATTTTCATAAAATGTACAATTGGCAGCTGTACACATTTAGTACATTATTAAATTCAGAAGCATTTGACTAATAAATATTACTAAGGGAAGAAAGATGGTAATTCCTCATCCAAAAAATGAAATGTTTATGAATTTTTATCTCTATAGCATGACACTTCTATCGAACAACCTACATGTAACAAGTCACACCTTTCAGTCCAACAAAATTTTAACATTTATTTATAACAAATTTATCCCTCTTAACTGGACAAATACATTATTAAATCTAACACTTACAAATTGATTGACATTATTATCACATACTAGTCATGTCCTCTATTTTATATTATACCGCCATACTATACAGTCCTATTATATTGTCATAAAAGTTAATGTTTAAAAGACGTTGACTTTAATCCCCGTCTAAATACATACGTAAATAATACATTTATAAATATTGAGATATCGATGTGTGGACATATTGGGTTGGATTGTGGGGTGATCTTATTTTTAAAATATTACCCATTTACTACTCTACTATACGATATAACATTGCTCAAAGACGAAATTTACGAATCATTATTTATTCCAACGCTGTCATTATACATTGTACGAAAAATACCGTAATTACCACGAAACATATGTTAATATAACAGACAGTGATGTAAAAGTCTTAAAATAAAATACAACCTAAATATTAGCTAAGTACCTCTCTATACAAATTGTGAGACTCACCCTAAATGATCGATCAATTATTATGTAAATCAAGGTATATGTTTGGGGTTTTTTTTGGTTTTTTTTTAAGTTTTTATTGAATCTATTAACAAATAGCCTTTTTCTCTCACGCGGTCGATCACATGATATTACATCTTACCCTCTACTCATGTTGCGTTTATTTTTGGAATATAATTTTAATTTGCTGCGCGAGATCGATTATTTTATCTTCCGATTGTTCAAACGTTCATCTTAATGCGGCCGCATAGAATCGTTTTCGTGTGTAATTTTTTTTTTTCAATTCAGACCGCCACGAAAATGTGATACCCATAAAAAGGAAAGGCACATTTAATTCAGGTGACATGTGAAATAATCATTTTTGTTCAGATATTTATGAATTGAAACAAGTTATGTAGCACACAGTTTAGCAATACATTTTACTCGTTCACACTGTTATAATGTCAGAGTGGACTTTTCTCCATGAATTAGCATTTTCTTTCAATAAATTAGACATTTTTTTCTTCTCGATTTAAGTTCATACATTTGTTTATAAATATTTTAATCAATTATTAATTCAGTCATTCATTCATTCAAATTAACAATATTCATTTGACCTATGTACAATTTTATATTTGCCCAATGTTACTCTTCTCTCTAATTTACGAGAAATGATCATTATGATGAATTAATTGACTAAATATCGATCGTCTTTATTAAACGCTTGTTGCGCCGTCTGGTGACGTCTTACCTGATACTGCCCATATGGCGAGCTGACCTCGATGACCATGCACAACGACCGAGTGAGTCAGTCCAAACCACACACTCATCTGCTTTGGACCTGCTCTACAATCTCCACTCATACTCTTAATACCCATTTCTACTATCTACCATCTAATTATTAACATTACCGTACAACGATGGCCACGTAAGTACTCTACTTTTCACACGATCTTTTTATTTGTCTTTAAGACAAATATTTTGCTATGTCTTTAATAATGACTCTCTCATATCGTCCTATTAACATGCGGAAAAAATTACACCACGCTTCCTCTAGAATGGCTCTGCACTTTCTCAAAGCCTAAAATTATGTCTTATTTTGTTTTGTACACGTCAATTTATCAGCACATTATCAAAATAAAGCAAATGTTTATGAATTAAGTAAATTATGCCACTCCTCATCTGAATTGTGCGACGCTATGGAGGAAATGTTAGTCTACTTAGTGGCTTTTATATCCTAATGATATGTCTACGCCTAAATTGGACAAGCATAGCAAACATAGCGAAATATTTAAATTGCCCTAATAACACCTCAAATAGTCGAACTTTAAGAGAGAACATTTTGAGCGACATATTATTATTATGTACGTATGCAATTGCAATCCAATTACAAAATTACATATTCCAGCCAAACCAAAAAGAAGATGAAAGTGCGCCGCAATCCTTGCACGCCGGAGCAGCGGCAGCACTTTGTCGATGCTATTGCAAACGGCTTGAGGGGGACCGGGAAACAGTTCTGGCCCCAACTCGAAGCTCTCGTAGACAAAACAGGGCTGGAGTGGACATTTGTCGTGGTATGCATGATAACAGATTCAACTTCAACCGACCCCTTTATTGCAGTAGCACAATTGCACGCTAATTTCGTCTTAGCCAATATCTGTACATATGACTTTTATAAAGAAAAAAAAAGGACATATACCTAATCAGACTCCACTATTATATTATTCATAATACACTCAATTTGCACTCAAATTATGTTGTCGTTACAGAAAAAAGTCAAGAACATGCTGCCGGACTTAATTGGCGCGCAAGAGAAGTCCACAAAGAGCAAGAAATCCCAGTTTAGAGAGAAGGAGACGTCACGCTTCAACGGCTACAACTTATTCACGAGGGAACAAGCTACTAGCAGTGGGTGCACTTTTCATTAAAAAAGACATACCATATAAGCTATAACATCAACTAATAGCGTTCATTTCAATACTATCTTGCGATCTAATTAACGCCTTTATATCACTCATATTTCTTAATAGTCGCTGTGATTCTGATAAGACCCTTTTTTATGTGCAAATGGTCCACTTGGGCTTAACACTTGTGCGGAGTTGCTGGGTTTTTTTTATTGTGATTGGGGTCTTTTTTGTCCTTAGTAAATATGATATAGGTAAATAAGAGCCTTTTTTTATGTGCAAATCGTCGAGTTGGGCTTAACACTTGTGCGAACTTGCTTTATTTTTCAATGGTGATTGGGTTGTCAATATGATATAGGTAAACGAATCGAAGCATATCGCCATATCGATACATATGCAATGCTTAGACGAAAAATGTCCAACTTTTTCTTTCGAGTGACATTTATTTCTATTCATACAGGTTCCTCCCAAGGCAACACTCGCCTGTCTAGTTTCGGCACGCAGTGGCGCTCGCTGACAGACGAGGAACGCGAAATGTACGGGCAAAAGGCGAAAGAAGAGCGTGAAGAGTGCCCAAGCAAACTCTCTCCCGCCCAAAAAGAAAAAAAAGTTAGGCAAATCGGCCAAAAAATGGATTTTTTGGTAAGTCTCCTTTGCATACGTAATTTCGTTCCAATACCGCAGGGCGTGGAAGTGATCCATTCTAAATTATTCTTCATGCTTTTTTCAAATGATCTATCCGATCCCCTTATATAATCATGACTCAAAAGCCCGTGAGTATTATAGGGAAATGGGGAACCATCCCATAACCGATAAGCGCTATACACACCGCTATTCGTCGCAACTCACTCCTCAACACACCCTCTCTCTCTCTCTCCACCGCACCCTCTTTCTCAACCCCACCCTCTCTCACCACCCTCTCCTCTCCACACCGCCACCACCCCCTCTCTCTCTCTCCCCCACCCATATCCCCCTACCAACACTATTCTCACCGCGTCTAGCGCCGGAAAATTAGCAACATGTCAATCAAAACGTTCATTATTATTTTATTAGTGCATTTCATTTAGAGACATTATTGATAAATTTATTATAAATTATATTATTGTTGAATTATGTCGACTTTTTACTGTTCATATTAAAGGTGGATCTTCTTGATCGGCTGGACCAGAAGGCGTTGTTTGTGGGGATCCTTAATGGAGCAAACCATGCCATCGGCACAAGACACGCGGTCGATACTTGGAACGAGTATCGGACCGCACTTATGGCGTCGTTGCATGGCCGCAGTGATGAGGCCCCGTCCCCACAACCAACGCTGGACCAGCTGCGCCAGCGCGTGCAGGAGCGCATCAAAGAGGCTTATGGTATGGCAACACGTCATATTTTAAAATTAAATTATTTCACATCATTACGATTTAGTCAACTTATATTAATAGAGAAAATGTACTATAATGCCACAAAATATAATATTAGAAATATTATGATAAAGACATGTATATCATAATATCTAAATGTATATACATTTTGCATACAAAATTGATTAGTTATGAATTAAATACTTCTCAATTAATATATCAATTTCATTTAACTGTTGTACTCTCATTAAAGGCAAATTTCTGGGGAGACGTGTCAAAGTGTTCCCATACACGAAAATGAACGCGGGCAAACTCAGAGTTCGGGTGACGGGCCTCCCAGATGGTTGTGATAAGCTTCCAAACCCATGGGCGCTAAATAAGGATGCTGCAATCGCAATGGCTGATGCAGAGATCGTATTTGTGCACCGTGCGTAAATATATCAGTATATTATATTATTAAATAGCGCCTGTAACTAGCTCATCTCATAAAAAAAAAACGAAGATAATATCAAAAAAAGACATAGACCAATATTAATTTCTTATTTCGTCATTTATGGATGTGGTGGGGTCGTTTCCTGAAATATCACTTTACCTAATTTGTCTCTTATTATTAAACAATAATATAGTTGAAGACGAGCCAGAAGTGCCAGAAAGTGTTCCAATTGACGAAGAGCCACAATCAATTGCAATCGGACTTGATATTACGGCAGGTACGTCCGTTTATATTGTCATAGCGATATATATATATTTGTCCAATTTTCGTACTAATTGTAACATAAATACAAAAATTTCACTTATTTATTTTATAGGCGAAGGTGGAGCAATTATTGGCGTGGCAAGGGGCGATGTACTGACGGTTGAGGCAGACGAGCAAGGTATTGTAAATTAAAAGTTATTTATTATTGAATTAGAAAATTAGTTATTTTTGACATCATGCATGCATGATGTGACGTTTTATGACAATTGCCACTATATTTAATCGTGACATATAAAATGTAACATGTAAAATGTGACATAATTAAATAGCAATTAATATGGAAATAATTAAACTCAATAGACAGAGGATAGCAAATATGATTTGTATTAGTGCGAAATACAAATATTGGTCTTCCTTATTTTGTAGTTGAAGGAGGGCAAGTAACAATAGACGAGTTTGAAATAACTGAGCCCAGCGAGACAAAAGGTATTAAATCAATTAATTCCAGCGCTTGCCTAATTCGATTTGAACGTGGTTGTCCAGTCGGCAACAAAGGTTTGGAATATGGTTGCCCATCAATGACTCGTTGTAGCACAACACAATGAAAAATGAAACACTTCGGCTATTTAGAAGCCCATGTGAGTGTGATCCCGGTGCATTTTAACCGATTATCCACCGTACATTTGAGTCAATTTCGCGATTAATAAATACTTTATACTGCCTGTATTTTAACCATATTATACAGAATCAACGTCTAAATGTTTAGTAAAAAATCAAATATCAACGTAAGTTGTTCTCAGTCACGATAAAAATGTGAATAGCTTCTAGACATCAGATACAATTTTCCATTGTCCAGCCTTGACAAGACACAATCAGTCAAATATAATTGTCCCCACAATTGTAGTTGATAAATTTTTTTTGATTATATATTATCAATTTAATCTAGCCCAAATTTATCATCTTATTAAACAGAAACAAAAAAGAAAATGGCTAAGCGACCAAGTGGTAAGTTCATTTCCAACTTTTAATAATATCTGAATGAATCATTACAAATGTGCACATATAACAAATTATTAAGTCAATAAAATTAGCCCAAATGTACAATTTAAATGTAATTAAATAATTAGTTAGTATTCGAAATGGAAAGTATATTTATTAAGTCATGACTAAATGATGTCCGCTATTCAGACGAGTGCGATAATATATTTTTTTTGATTATATATTATAAATTTAATGCACCCCTAATTTCTCATTTTATTAAACAGCAAGAAAAAATAATCGGGCTAATGGACCACAAAAAGCAGATGCCAAGGAGAAAAAAAAAGCTAAGGGAAAAAGTGGTAAGTTCATTTTGAACGTTTAAAAGTCTCTCAATCAATCGATACCCCCCATTCCCCAAACCCTATTCATATCATCTCGAAACGTCTTCAATTAATTTTGTTTACATTGACAGGCATCCCTCTAATTAAGAATTATCTCAGTTGGTAGGTGACATTATTGGTGATAAGTTACGCTGATGTCGCTACATTTTATAATAATAAGGCACTTGAACATGCTTGTCCCAAGAAGCATATTTATATTTTTTGTGATTATATATTATAAATTTAATTCACCACTAATTTCTCATTTTATTAAACAGTAGGAAAAAATAAACGTGCTAAGGGAAAAAAACAAGCAGATGACCAGGAGAAACAAACATCTAATGGACACAGTGGTAAGTTCGTTTTGAACGTTTAACAATCTCTCAATCAATCGATACCCCCCATTCCGCAAATCGTATTCATATCATCTCGAAACGTCTTCAATTAATTTTGTTGACATTGACAGGCATCACTGTAATTAAGAATTATGTCAGTTCGTAGGTCACATTATTGGTGATAAGTTACGTTGATCTCGCTAAATTTTATAATAATAAGGCACTTAATTTGTCATTTTGGTTAATAATAAGGGAATTAATTTGTAATTTTTGTTAAACAGATGGACCAGAAGAAGGAGATGACGTGGAGTGGGAGTGGGAGAAAATCGTGGCCGTCCGCAATAATCCGGTGACCGGTGAGGAGGAGTTCAGGATTAAATGGCGTGGCTTTCCAAACGCCGACAACACTTGGGAACCGAGCTCTGCCATTAGTGACCATTCATTATTGACTTAATAATGTGTGGTAGAATTTAGATTTAGTCGCCTGCGCCGCTATGGGTCTCACATTGTGAGTGAGGAGGGGAGAATGGGGAGAGGGATTATAAATAGGGCTGGAGAATGGGGTAATGGCATTTGTGCATTAAGGGCTGTCATTTCGAGTGCAAGTTGTAAATAAAGAGCAATATTGTTAACATCTACCCTAGACTTCTTTGATTACAAATTACCGACATTCGTTCTATAGTGCGATCCGTAGACACCGGAGGAGAGGATAGCTGCTAGTGTCCCCATTTTAACTTAGCGCGCCGCCACCCAACTATTTATAGTATTGAGGTCAACGGGTCAAACAGCTGACCACCGTAGGGGCATACAAACATGAGGTGCACGTCTAAGACGCTCACTGCATTAGTGTATGAGACAGTACCAATCTTTGTCAATGTTTCTTAGATTTAAAACTTTAAAATCCCATTTTAAATGAGGAAACAGTGTCGCTGATATATATGAATATCAGCGGCGCCTGGGACAACCATAATAAGTCCATATTTTTACTTAATATACTGAGGAATGGGGAGGGGTGACTGTCTGTCTCCAGATATAACTCTGCTGTCTCTAACCCGATGTATCTGGTCTAACATACTCAGCTTACCAGTAAATGAAAGTTCAATAAGGATCCAAAGTGAGAGGCTCATTAAAATATAAATTATTTCCTTAATCACTAAAATGAAATAGGTTTAACAAGTAAACCTACTTACACAGTGCCACTACGGCACTCACCAGACACCATACGGGACGGGAGTATACCCCTAACCCTGCCATTGGATGACCGGGACTTGCAGGCTCAAAGCCCGTCATTCCTTACGCTACTGGGCCCTTCTAGAATGGGGACAGTGTAAGTGGGCCGAATAGATGAATAAAGGTGGAGGCTCCAAACTTAGCCATTTCTTTAAATACAATGCAAAATTTCTCATGTTTTAGAAAAAGGGTCTGTTAATCTTTCCTTCGATTCAACTTTTTGTCTAGATGTGTAGGTTTCCACATTTCTCATAATATAAATTATCAAAGTACCTGCATGCACATAGGCAGTATGGGCCATAGGCATGTACAACACACACTATTTCCCTACATCTTTCTCGAATGAAATCGTCTACAATTCTTGGCTATTTACTTAAGAAAACTGGATCACTAAAATCCCACATGTTTTCTCGACAACCTGTGTGAATTTCAATGGAAGGAAGCTGCCAAATTATGCTTAAAAGGAAGTTTTGTACGAGTATGTTTTGGGCTGGTGCAATGGTTTAGCATAGGGATGCGCACCCACGTGGAGTTTGTTTGGCTGTCCCTACTCGGCACCGCTACCTCATGAATATTAA
Organism: Sthenelais limicola; assembly: GCA_942159475.1. Taxonomy (NCBI): domain Eukaryota; kingdom Metazoa; phylum Annelida; class Polychaeta; order Phyllodocida; family Sigalionidae; genus Sthenelais; species Sthenelais limicola. Next base: position 18,160,245 of record OW804099.1, on the reverse strand, counting down.
GTAGCTGCCTGTGACGTGTGCTTGGCGGAGCGCTATTTAATAACAGCAGATAGATACAAATTGAATATACGATGTACCTAAATCTATTTACAAATTTTGTGGAATAAGACACATCTAAGAAGAAAATAAAGTTCTTAATACATTTCAACCGAACGACAGACAACCAAGCACACACAGCAGGCGAGCAGATAGATAAAAATTTAATATACCGTAGTGGCCAGTTCATAACCCCGCGCTTGTACTTTTTTCGAACCCCCTTGAGCCCCGGCTTGCAATTGACATAACCTTTTAATATAGAATTAAATTTTAGATGAATTTATTTTTTCATGACGCCCACAGCCCCTGTCTGTATTTGAGATAGGCTTTTAAAAAGGTCCCGGATTATAAACGGGCCACTACGGCAATGTCTATGATTCCAAAATAAAATAAAATAGGAGGAGGAAGAGAAGCGTTCAACGCCACATATTAATTATACAAATAAAGACGCCTAACAGAAAAAACTTTGTCTCTCGAGACAACTTGTGTTGAAATTACCCTTAAAGTGGCTAAGATAATTAAAATGAGTAGTCAGGGAATAGTGTGAAATTTTTTATTGAATCATTAGTGAATGGGTCAGAAGATAAACCCAGGTCAAATGGGTGTTACATAATTCATGATGTCAACCAAACGGCCACTTTGGCATATCGGATTGGTATGCAAAAAGATTTTGCTCACTATTTTACCAAATATCTCATATAATATGAATTTCATACTTTTGATATTCACAGGTGCACGAAATAATAGCAAATGAAGTCTAAATTCCGTTAGTCGATAATCTAGCCAGCAACAGTGAGAAGTGTCAGTCGTCGCCTTCTAGACACTTTCGGTCCCCGTGTCCTCCTGCACAACGGAGCTACTGTGTTAAGGCATAGTAATAGGCTAGTCAATTTCATTTGTCCTCTCTGGATAAAATGAGTAGTGTTGCTACATTAACACAGTTTCAATAAATGTTATTTGGTTTGCTCTTTGTGATGAATATTGCCCTCCTCTCACTTTCAGTTGATTACTATTTTGGCAGACGATGTTAGTAGAGCACACATGGCCAATTTGGAGCGCGAACGATTGCTTAAATTCCTTCCGTCCTCAGCTTTTCCCACGTTGCCGCGCTACCAGACTGAATGGAGGAAAATATAAAATAATTGTAAGATAAATGTCCATTCGTATAGTGGTTGTTGATCGAGGCAATAAAAGTGAAAATAAAATAAAATAAGCACGTCTTCCCCTTTAATTGGAAGATGCGACATTTGCTATGAGCAAATATCGGGCCCTAGCAGCATGTTCTATAAACCGTTAGATTATATATGTCAAAAAGTAATTAAATACAATATCTTTTAAATTTTGCAGTTCAGAGAACATCCTTTAAGCAGTATTCATGCTCGTATATAATCATCCATGGAGCGTTTATAGATAAGGAAGATAATATTATATTAGATAAGGAACATTACATCGATTAAATAATTGTATATTACATAAGGATAATTATATAAATTAAAACATTGTATATTACATAACGAACACTTTTTTGTTCAATCGAAAAACAAATATTATTACTAAGTGTTCCCCTCGTATTTGAACAGACAATATGTACGGATTGATACTGCTTGTGGCTTTTAACAAATTTTGACCTTAAATATCGACACAAAAATACCACTATTTGTGTCAATGTAACAGTAATGTGGTCAGAGTGAGTTAGAGAGAATAATAATTAGTAATAATGTAAAAATAAAGGCAGGGCAAAAGATATCGAAATGAAAAAAGGTATAGACATAAAATGGAGCTAAAAGTACAAATGGATAGATATTTAAAATAAAGTGCAATGCATTACCACACAATCCGAGAACAGGTCAATGAATACAAATAGGTAGGCTTCACACTAGACAACGTTGTTACCTTTAAAAGTCACACTCAAAAAAAACTTAATCTAGTCAATGCCAAAATCAGGCTGCTCTACAGGGCCAGACAATGACTTACAACAAAGTGCACCCTTTTAAATCTGTCCCTGCTGACATGACCAAATTGGAATAAAATGGGACAGTCAACTCCTCTGGATGAAAAAAAAGGTGTACATAAGGTGTAAATAATCATTCGTTCACATTTTGATATAATGTACGGACTACGTGAGTATGACCAGTTATATTGATTGCTTGGAAAGTTCAGTAGTGTACCCTACTATAGGATACTAATCATTTTTTATACTATATAAATAGTAGGAGTATTATAATAGACGATAGGACCGCAGCACCAGTAGATATAATTTTAATAAAATATTGAATGAGAAGATCATCGTGGGTCAACTACCCTCGCTCTAAAAATGACATAAAATTTTACCGACTACGTTACCACACAATCCGAGAACAGGTCAATGAATACAAATAGGTAGGCTTCTCACTAGACAACGTTGTTACCTTTAAAAGTCACACTCAAAAAAAACTTAATCTAGTAAATGCCAAAATAAGGCTGCTCTACAGGGCCAGACAATGACTAAGGACCAAAGCCAAATATGACTTATATAAAATGGCCATTCTTCCAAATCTATACTTCTGTCATTTTATATATGACTGTGCCCCCAAATCAATGTTACAGAAATTGCAAGCACAACAAAAATAGAGCCCTTAGAATAATCTCCAATAAATAAAAATACGAAAACGTAGATCAACAAAATAAAAAATTAAATATCTGGCCCCTTCAGGCACGTAGGGACAAACATATATTGGACAATTCTTTCTACCTTGCTCAAAATCAACATAATCTTGAAAAAAAAAATATCTCCACCAGGAGCCATGGCCCTTGCAGGAAAAAAATCTCGGTCCTCTGTTCAAAATGAACAAAAATTAACAACTCAATGATCCACGAATGTCAAAAAAAGTGGAATGAACTGCACACTGATGCCAACAAAATTCTCGACAAACATACTTTCAAAAAATAAAAGGAAAAGAGCCTATCACCCTTTAGGCCTACATAAATAAAATACAAAATTATAAGTGTCTGCGCTTCGTGACTGTGCGGACTGGGGTTGACTGCGAAAATGGGAGGGTAAAACGCCACCACACCCTATATACAAACGTCCGACCAACGTATCATACGCTATACCCTGCATGCAAATGCTACTGTTTTGTAGAAGAATGTCTCACCGGTCAGAACAATATATAACGTCTACCGATGTTAAATCTTACCGCTGATCCCCCAATATCAACGCATTAATTAACAGTTTATGCACCCTCCATCATTAAAAAGATAGACCAGAAAAAAGGAGCATTACAGATCAACATTTAAAGACAAATTTGTATCAATATATTAAATATAAAGGTTACTTGAGAACACCCACCCACACATCAAAAATAGGTGTAGTGTTGCGGTTCGCGGTCTTTTTAGATTCACAATTTTATAAATACTTTCAATAAAAGGATGAAAACACTTGCCACTCAGACGTCAGAGAGATGGTAAATTGTTTATACATCAACGCACTATTATAACAGGTATATAGTTATTTTATGTTAAAATGAACGCATTTGCTATGTATATTGCCTCATATCAACCCCACATAGTGTCCAAATATTACCCCTGATCCCCAAATATCAACGTAGTAATTAACAGTTTATGCACCCTCCATCATTAAAAAGATAGACAAGAAAAAAGGAACATTACAGATCAACATTTAAAGACAAATTTGTATCAATATATTAAATATAAAGGTTACTTGAGAACACCCACCCACACATCAAAAATAGGTGTAGTGTTGCGGTTCGCGGTGTTTTTAGATTCACAATTTTATAACTACTTTCAATAACAGGATGAAAACACTTGCCACTCAGACGTCAGAGAGATGGTAAATTGTTTATACATCAAAGCACTATTATAAGAGGTATATAGTTATTTTATGTTAAAATGAACGCATTTGCTAAGTATATAGCCTCATATCAACCCCACATAGTGTCCAAATGTTACCCCTGATCCCCCAATATCAACGTAGTAATTAACAATTTATGCACCCTCCATCATTAAAAAGATAGACCAGAAAAAAGGAGCATTACAGATCAACATTTAAAGACAAATTTGTATCAATATATTAAATATAAAGGTTACTTGAGAACACCCACCCACACATAAAAAATAGGTGTAGTGTTGCTGTTCGCGGTGTTTTTAGATTCACAATTTTATAACTACTTTCAATAACAGGATGAAAACACTTGCCACTCAGACATCATAGAGATGATAAATTGTTTATACATCAACGCACTATTATAAGAGGTATATAGTTATTTTATGTTAAAATGAACGCATTTGCTATGTATTTTGCCTCATATCAACCCCACATAGTGTCCAAATGTTACCCCTGATCCCCAAATATCAACGTAGTAATTAACAGTTTATGCACCCTCCATCATTAAAAAGATAGACCAGAAAAAAGGAGCATTACAGATCAACATTTAAAGACAAATTTGTATCAATATATTAAATATAAAGGTTACTTGAGAACACCCACCCACACATAAAAAATAGGTGTAGTGTTGCTGTTCGCGGTGTTTTTAGATTCGCAATTTTATAACTACTTTCAATAACAGGATGAAAACACTTGCCACTCAGACCTCAGAGAGATGGTAAATTGTTTATACATCAACGCACTATTATAAGAGGTAGATAGTTATTTTATGTTAACATTTAATGTTTTTTGCCGATTTGGCGGACGTTGAAAAATGTTGCATATCACCAAATTGTCATTGTCTCAAAAAGAGGAATTAGGCACCCAATGGAAGTATTTGAACACATGTTTATCGACATTGTTGAATTGAATTGAATCGAATAAAGATGATCTAAAATTGTACAGATTACGTTCTCACACGGTCAATAATAAAGGAGTGACATTGAATGGTTGGAAAATTTAGTAGTGTAACGTACTATACGATATTAATCATCTTTGTACATTATAATCAGTAGGACAATATGAACCCATCATTGCTTGGAATTGTATATAAATGACCTCGAGAAAGTTATCACACACTCACAGATAAAAGTGGAGCAGGGGCCTACGTAGACTAGAGTCAAATACAAATGTCCTTTCTTCTTCGTAGTCACATATTTCGTAGTGTGAAAAGTAGGAATGCATTTGTACATATTAGATTATTTGAACAATTTTTTATTATTGGATTCTTTGTTCATTTATCACCATATTCGGTGTCATGATGTTGGTTATTGTAATTGTCTGCGGCATTTGAATAAGTACGACTCAGTCAAATAATGTGTCATCATTTAAGGCGGAAAAATTGCCATGTGCTTTCCTCTTCGGACTTAGATATTTCCTGTTGTGAAAAGTAGCCAGTTTTGACCGCTATAACACAAACCATAAAATTGGACACTATAACATTTAAGTTCTACACAGAAATACTAAGAATAACAACATGAGACTGAATATGTGTATAAATGAACGAAGAATGAACTTGAAGTGGACATATTGGCTAATTATAGATATATGTACTTTACAAATTAGACAATCATACATTTTCTTCATCATCCGTATTCGCATCATCAGTATCCACATCAGAAATACTAGATTCTGATAAGTACAAACGAAGATTGTTAAACTGTTCAACAAAATCTATTTCTTCTGTTGCCACCCTAGCCAAATATTCGGTGTCATGGTCCGTGTCAAAAGCGTTCATTCGGACAAAGCGTCTCATGCAGGAAACAATTTTTTGTTGAGCTTTTTCGTTGTCAATAATTTTTTCTATCATGAACGCTCTTGCTGCAGCAGTACAATCATCACGGTCTATCTGGCTCGAGAGTAGACGATGGCTTTCCCTGTAGAATTCAAGTATAGCCTGAAATTCAATGTCCAGAGCAGCCATCTCTTCATTGCAGCGGTCGATACGATTGGAGGCAACAACAAATTCTTTCATCAGATTGTACGGTATTCCCATACCATCAGGTTGGTTGAGGCCCCGGTATATACGTGCGTCGGTTTCCTTAACTTGATCAAAAGTGATTACAGAGTGCGAATTCACGCTGTTATACTGTTTTACCAGGCGGTGGAGCCGGTCATTTACCGATTTTAACGACTTGGATACACGTTTCGCAGCATCGCTCCCGCCTGGAATAGATTTAAATAGTATGAAATAATATGATTCAATAGGAATAGGCAGACATAAACGAAGACCAATATACGATATATTTAGAGGGGGATGTACGATCACGAGGGAAATGGTGATAAAATGTAAGGATATAGTAGCAAATTAATTACTAAATGGAAAGACCAAAATGAATAATGAAAGGGTAGGTTGGAAGCAACGTTATTGTAAAGAAAAGAAATGGCACGAGTGCATGTAATAGAGCAAAAAAATGAGTTAAATATAAATAATAATGCACGAAATGTAATTAATTGTCATGATTCGGATGTGTTTCTGTGTGGAAAAAATTAGGATGTGATTAAATAATGGAGTTGATAAGTAAAGGCAAGGAGTATAACGAGTTAGATAGCAATATAATGTAATTTTTAATGATGACGTTATTGCAACAAAATATAAATTGTCAACATGAATGTAGAGACAAGGAAGTGTTTTAGTTAAAAAGTATAGAGACTAGTCGATTCATCCAGCTAATATATTAATGGGATTGCTTACATTTAGTGAGTAATAATAGGTATGGAGTGAGTATTATAATTTCATACGTACTGGGGCCTTTCTGTACAGCGCCTTTTTTTATCAGTATGTGTCGCCGTCGCTCTACTGCCTCACGATGTAGTTTTCTAAGACAGTCACTATTCGTCTTGTTAGTGGCACTGCGAGAGTGTTCGAGGAAATCGTCATCTGTCGCCAACCATCGGGTGATTTTGCGTTTCCGCTCAATTGCAGCCAGTTGATTGGCGATACTAGAGAAAAGACAAAGAGCAAATATATCATAAATATGGTTGTTATAGGATTGCAGGAAGTAATCGTAATTAGGAATGAATGGGTGCAGAACGAACCTGTCATAATCAACTTGTCTTTCAATATCGTCTGCTGTCAACGCTGGACTAACGAGTTGCTGACTGGAAAATAGGATGTTTTTTTTTATTTAGTAGCATAGACGTATGTAATATATATTACGTCAGATGAAAAGGGATGACAAACAAAAATTAGTTAAAAATGATTAAATAGTTATTCAAAAAGCAATAGACGTATGTAATATATATTACGTCAGATGAAAAGGGATGACAAAGAAAAATTAGATAAAGAGGATTAAATAATTATTCAAAAATCCATAGAAAGATTAATAGGAAAAAATAAATATGGACATTTGGCTAAAGAAGTTACTGATAAATGGTGACTATTCAATTTAGCAATTATGTTATATTCGAAATAGGGCATATTGTGCTTTATAATCTTACCGCAAGAAGTAGTATCTGGTGAGCAAAAGTGCGTACTTCTCTTGCCAAGTCTTCCCTATAGTGAAATGAATAAAAATATGGCAAGTTGGCTGGAGAAAATGATATTACTATTTAAATAAAGTAAAATTGAATAATTCAATGATAATTGAGGGATGAAAGCAAAATTTTTAGAATTCATTTTCTTTTCTGTGATTGGCAGTGAGTATATCAGTTTGGTAGATGTGGTGTCCATTTTTTAATGGCACAATTTAAATAAATAATTAATGTGCAGAGAGTAAATTAACTAAGTAGTTATTAAATACGTGTTAAAACTAACATGTAGACTTGTTTCGGGAGGTGTTCAGGTTAGTCAGGAGGTCTGCTGTCCATGTCTTAATTGTTTCGTCAGTAATGACAAAACCTGCATCTGCAATATTGATATAAATCAATTAGAGAGGCAACATATAATAATATATGTTAAAAATGACGCCAAACACATAAGTGCATTGTACTTTGTTATTTGTGAATGATAAGATAGCAATATAATTTGGATGAAATAAGAATTTTATCGTGGGAAAGACATATAATATGGTAGATTTAAATGTAAGAGAATAAAGTAAATGTAAAAGGTAATGTAATATAAAATATTTAGACATAGTGGAAATGTCTAGTCGATGCACTGTCTATGATTAGTGAGAATAATTGTGTACAGGTGTTGGTAGAGTAGAGAAGTGAGCTTGCGCCCAGATAATGTAGGTGCATAAAGGTGGCCGACAGTTGGCGAAGGCTATGAAGCCCGATTTCGTTGTTGATATGGGCGAAAGAGGCCCACTTGTTCCGAAGATGTATAGCAGTAGAATAGAAAAGGCCTCGGAAGGAGACACATCAGAGAGAAGTTGCGTAGGAGACAGAACAGACCCAGAGGAAGTAATGACATTTAGTGATAGATGGGTTGCTCGTTGATGACACACGATTGAATATGTCCCGATTCATTTGCCACAAGTGTAAGTCAACTAATAAAGGTGGGCCTAGGCGGCGCCTCTCCTCAGAGCGTGAGTTATTTGAGTAGGTCGAAGACTCAATTTATATAAAGATGGCGCCCTGCCACAAAGTTAGGACAGTGCGAGAAGAGAGGCGCAACGGATGGGAATTGAGGGTTTGTGGCGCGTGTCTTGGAAGAGTAGTAGCACAAGTAAGTTGGAAGCGCGCACAATTTATAGTCAGGTAGGCTTACAGTAAAAGAAAGAGAGTTGATTATAATAGAAAGTAATATATACATATGTGAAGGCGCTCAGACGTTTTTAAATGGGATGTAGAAGACTAGAGACGAGCGAGGGCTCTGAGTTTAGCGTTTGTGGCCCGTGTCTGGTAAGAGAAGTTGCACAAGTAATGTGGAAGCGTGCACAATTTATCATAGCGTATCGTTATAGTCATAGAAATGGCCCTACGATAATATGAAGTAATGTAGTAGATAGAGTAAATGATGTGACAAAATTATACATACGTTCTAGTGCTAATTTAGCTATGCTCCGCTCAGCCAAAAATTTAGTCTGGACAGCGACTGCACTTTCCATTTTAGACGTCATCCGTTTTGCTTGTAAATAGATTAGAAGAAATAAACAATTGAGTCAAATATTGAGACGTGCAAACGCTCCGATGCTAAAATGGGATGTTTTAGTTCTAGATGGCTCAAATTGGAGGGAAGAAGATTGCTACATTATAAAAAGTTCGAAATTAGTAATAATGTTGTATCTCTATATTATGTCGTTAATATAGTTTGGTATATTTATATATCGCTCTCACATAAGGAAGGATCGCCATCACACAAATGGCATCCGCGTATGAATCAATGTGAACTAAGTACAAAACAAAATAATGAAAATGGGAAAGATTGATTATGCAATTAGATAAAATTTAGATAATACATACCAAAGTTCGCAATTTTTTTCCCGCCGTAGTGCAAGAGTGCTTGTACTAACAAATCTCGTCGATTAGATGCAGTCATCTCTTTTGTTATGTAGCACAGTTTCCCCAAGTAGCTCCACAATCTTTCAATATTCTCCCCGTCCGCATTTCGGTATGTTTGTAGGAGTCGGGGGTTATACTGCACCTACACAATGTAATGATGGAAAAATTTTAGGTGGAATGTGCAATGGTTTGGGTTTCGGTTATGTTGATATGGAATTAGGGACGAAATAGACATATAGAAATAAGGAGAGAGAGAGAGAGAGAGAGAGAGAGAGAGAGAGAGAAAAGAAACAAAAATGCCATTTAACATTCAAATTTATTACAAATAGTCAATAATTTAATTGTATTAGAATTAATATTACCTGACACTTCGCCTCATGTGCATAGCCATGCATAACCGGAACTGCCAGGGTCAGTTTGTCACTATAAAGACCTATTCGCTGGGGGGAAAAAAAAGTTATGGTTTAATTTATGACGAATGAAAAATGACTTTAACATTGACAATGAGTAGAGGAAATTAGTGAGTCAAATTGAATTTTCAGAATGAGTATGTATGTATGTATGTATGTGTCAATTTCATTTGATAAAGAGTTAGTTGGACTAGGAAAAAGGGGAGAAGATAGGGTTAGCATTATGTTTAAATCGTTAGGTCAAACATAAGTGTCTCAACTATTCAACATATGGCTGAGCGATTTAGAGTGTGAATTTAGTATAATATTAAATAAAAGTTGTTTCATAAATACCTTCAAATAAGTCTCCAACTTGCAGGCAATATCATAACTGATATTGAGGGGAGCACCCAGTTCAAGAGATTTAGCAATAACCGATGCTGCATAGCCAAATCTAAAATGAGAAAATATTGTATAAAATATCTGATGAACATTTATAACGATTATTTGTAAATGATTACATATTGAAAAGGGATATAGAAATGATAGATAATTTAGTTGATTTAATTACGTGCAAGGGACGAAGTAATGGCTCGGGATGGTAATAGGCCAAAAAAGTTATTTTCGTTATGGATTTTGTAGCAGATTCCTGTTGATAATATGCTATATTATGATATCGAAAAAGTTCTCCATGGGATTCGAGCCAGATTTTTCGTAATTGGGCATTTTTTGTGAGAGTGCAAAGCCTATGGAGCGAAGGGTGTGGGTTCATTTTAATGGTCATTTTAATAGAAGTTCATTTATTTGATGAATGTTGAAACATACTTCTCGCCAGAGTCCATGTCAATGAATAAGTATGGATAGTCATGGATGCAAACTGAGCCGAAAATTCCTGTCACATCCAACTTCGCAGTCCGGAATGACGCCCTTTTCTGGTCACCGGCACGGAAGTCGTGGCATTCCTAGAGGAAGGAGTTGAGGTTAGGAGGGTTGAATTATTTGATCAGGGGCATGTTGAAAATATGCACATTGCAGTACGATTTGTTTGACAGTGAGTGCGAATTAATTAATGGTCTGGTTCGCGCTGCACCAGGTGGACATGGGTCATTCTGGTGTGTCCGATAAGAGAAGGAGAGGAAAAAAGTTGTTGAGGCATTGTGTTAAAGGAAGAAGGTGAAGATTGTGTAAATATTGGTTGTATTTGATTAAGTTTGTTGTCAATGGATTGGTCCCATCCAGCCAAATGGAATGGGTATTTGTTTTAATGAGTGGCATCAAGTCAGATGGAGGGAAACAAAATAAGGTGATTTGTTCATTGAACGCTTGTTTAACAGCTATGTCAGCAAAATCATTCGATTGAATGTTGACATGCGGACAAAAAAAAACAGATGTGGCTATATAAACAATGGGGAAGGGAAGAAAATTTTTTTCTCACATTGTTCAAATCGGGATTAGTCACAGGAGGGGGGGTGAAGTAATCGTCCATGTCCGATTTTTCAATGAAAAAAGTGTCGGAGTGAAGGGGGGGATGATGACTTCAGCCAGAGGATTTCTTGCGGACCAACCGAAAGTTTCCATCCAAGCTGTAGTGGCGAGGTAAGGAGTCCTCCGTCTGCAAAAGGATATTGAAAATAATTTTGTTTAAAGATAATGAATAATTAGGGCAATTATCCGTAAGTAACAACATTAAATTATAGGAAGGTCTGACTGGGAACTAGCTATTGAAAATATGAAGTGACGAAATATGTAATTAATCCAATTATGATCAAAAATTATTTGATAATAGAGAGTGAAGATAGTGAAGATAAATAAATATTTTTTGGGGCAATGTATATGAAATAATAAAATTGTGAATGTATGTTAATTCAATATCAATAGGTAATATAGACAATACCTTAATACATATTGGACAAAGAGATCCATCCGGATATTGGGGAACTAATTTTTTCATATGGGCGAGATCGTGGTAGAATTTACGATGTCGTCCAGCACACTCATTTACTAGAATTCTATACAAATCGACCTGAAATAGTAAAAGTAACGTTTTCTGTACATGACCAATTTTTTTCTTTCGGGGAAATAAAGAAAATTATTTCAAAATATATTAATAATGATATGCAATTAGTAAAGTATGTAAAGACATTATGTTAAGGGCAATTTTGTATAAACTATTTCATTATTTAAGGAATGATAATTGAGAGAATGAGAGGAGTATATATATTAAAGGTGTATTACTTGTGGTGCATACGAAGGTATGTAGGCAAGGCTGGTTTCGATGCTTGCACAAAAAGATTGTAATGACATTGTCCCCTCAAGCATGAATGCCCTGGCTTGGGACATAAGGTCAAGATGTATAGCTGTTGTAGGTTTCTCGGGTGTGCCAGGCCAAAACCCATGCAAAATGAGTGCTTCACTCAAGTTACGACAGGTGCAAACGTTAATTACTACTTGATGTTGACGGCCTGCAAAAATATGTTTAATATACAATTTAATATACAATTTGTGACAGTGCTGAAGGAAAAGGCATAATGATGGCTGTCGAGTGTGTTGCCGATGCAGATGAAAAATGATGGATAATCTTTATTGATTACAAATGTGTCATGCAGGCTGTTGCAGATTAAAAAAGTGAATATCAAAAAGTTATGTACATTATATACAATAATTTATATATTATGAATGGAGGGATATGATAGATCATACCTTTGCTGTCAATAAGGACAAGTGGGTAGCGTATGATTTTGGAGTTGTCGTCGCATTGATGTGGGGTGGAAGGCAGCTCTTTCTCCCAGTGGAATGGGACGAAAACTTCACCCTTAATAATTAGACGATAAAAATAAACGTTATTGAAGCGATTATAGTGTCTGATTGTACTGAATAAGAAAAGTGATTGTTTAAATAAATATTATAAGTAAAATGGATAGTTTAATTTTGGGAGTAAAATAAATAACAATATTAAAATGAAAATACATACGGTCCAGCGCTGTGGCACATGTAGTACACATCGCTTGTGCACATTAAGTGCGCATTCGCAGCAGTAGTATGTTTGTGGCCCACAGTCGGTACATAGAATTATGTTGGGATCGTGTTTGGTGCAAATTGAGCAGACTAAATGGACGGGCGCTTTTGACATGATGTGTTCGGCCATGAGAGGGAGTTCGAATAAGTCCCATGCATTGCTCAATTTGTTACGGCGAGTGGCATATGTCCGAGCTGAAATAGAAGTAGAGAAAATGGACAATGTTAATGTAAATGTAGGTAGATATTGGTTGGTTGTTTTGTTGTGCTTTTGTTGAACGTCGGGAGATGTGGTCACAGTAGTGAGGGTATATGTCTCCAAGGACAAGTGCTTACGAATGGCTCATGCATGTTGTCCATAGATTGGCTGACTAATTTTGCAATTTTGATATATTGCGATATGGTGAAAATGATTTGATAAGTTTGAACACGTTATTTAACATATTATGACAAGATTGGAATAATATAGAAATTACAAATATTTATGACAATTTGAGAGGATTAATAGTCAGCTGAATATATCAGGTTCATATTAGTCGTTTGACAATGCGAAAGTACAATATGAAAGGTAAAGAGTAGGGTATTCACACAAAATGCATAGGATATAAATATCATAAGTAAAGTCGCCACAAAATGGAGAGAAAATAAGGTGGGTGTTAAATATAATGTCGTTGTTTGGACAAAGGGAAGTGATATTAACTGAAGTCAAAATTGGATATATGAATATTGGCTGTATGAGAGGGTATATATATGGCAGATTTTTGCAGGTTAAATAAATGTTACTCACAGGCTCGTGATGGTGGGGAAGGATGTTCATGTAGTAGTCCAATAGGCTCGTCAGCTGGAAGTGGTGGGTCAAATTGAACAAGGGGCCGATCAGCAGAATGTTGTATGGCGAGATGTTCCTCATCGGGCACTTCAACGGAGTATGGCTGGGTCGTTGATAAGCCATTATTGAAAAAGGTAGCAGTACCAGAAATGAGTCGCTTTATCTGTTTTGGTTTGTCATTGGGTTTGGCCGTTAATTCGACATTATTGCGTGATAAGTCAATGTAAGAAGTTTCTTTTTGGCCAGTATGAACATCGAAATAGTCGACTTTCTCCAAATTGGCAGAAGGATATTCTCGCTCAATTTGCCTCCCTTCTCCAGTTCCAAAAAAATGGAAATTAGAGACAATGCGACCACGTCCTCGGCGAGGTTTCTTGACTTTAGGCATTTCGGGATAGTGTAGAAGTTGTATTAGAAGAAATAGAAGTAAAAGTGTCTGTCGTTGGGAAAAAGTGATGAATGATCAATTTGTGCCTCGTTGCGGTAGAGAATGAATTATGGCGTGTAGTTAGGCAAATGGTATGATCCTGGATATAAAAAGAAATAGATCAGTGGTCAAACTACGGAAAGGAAGTAGGTTGCCCATAGGGCCAAATTATATAACAAATCAGCTTGCACGCCACAATTTCATGTTTCCAAAAATATTTAATATCGTAGAGTTGTGTCTAAGATTGTGGCGAAGGTAAATGAAAATTATAAATGTTATATTTATTCATTTGTACATTGCTTAAGTAATTGTGATAATGGACAAGTTGATTCAATTGAGGGAAAATGAACAAAAATTATAGAGGAATGATTGCGATTAGGAAGGAAAATGTTTGTAGTCATTATTATGAGTATTGATAAAGGTGAGAGTTTTAGGACTAAGCAGTGGGAAAGGATGCAGGGGGAGAGAGGGAGAGGGAGAGGGAAAGAAGAAAAGACAAAAATGCCTTTAATGCCCATTTATTTTTATATTTAAAAGAAACGTTGTGAGAGAATTTATACTGTTTTAAGTTGCCGTGTGTTGGTAGTCGTAAGTGTGGACGATTAGAGGAGGAATGGTAGTCGTCCACAGCAAAATGTACTCATTATTTAAGAGTAAAAAGGCGTTAAGATAATGCCTGTATGTAGGAATATTAAAAAATGGAAAAGTGCATGGTTTTGTTGTCTTGGGTCAGATAGTGTATATTTATAATGTTTAATTTTTGCGGTTGACAGGGGCGAAACAAATGAAAAATTAAACGTTAGAAAGAAGCAAAATAGACTTGTTATAAATAAAAAAGAACAATTTAACAATAAAAGTCTAAATATAACTAAAATGTTAGATGGTCGTAGCGAGGCTGACTGTAGTTAAAAGAGGGAATAAGGTGATTGAAAATAAATTAAGTTAGCAGATGCTACAATATAAGGTTACGCTCATTGCTGTGTAGAAAGAAGTAGTAAGAGAAATTAATAGTAAAAATAATCTTAAAGATAAGATTCATTTAATAAATAAAGGGGGTAGTCGAATGTCCTGATTAAAATAGAGTACTAAAAGTGATTAGTAAAGATAGGTAAGCCACGCCCACATGATATGGGCCCGCGGTAAATTTTAAGATTGCGCCAACGAAAAAGAAAATGGCGTACAGGCGATTCATGCAGCAAGAAAACGTAGACATATGCGTGAATGTAAGCGAGTCAAAAGTTGAGGAAGTACTGAAAGAGTGCCAGAGCGAAATAGATAGGAAAGAGAAAAAAATCAACCGGCTCCAAAACGATTTGGAAGAGTTGAGAAGAGATCGAAGGTAAATGGAATTATAAGTTTGTTTCGTGTGTGGATGGGGTTCGGGATATAGTGGGTAGAGGGTAGAGAATATCTTTGAGAATTGAAAGAAAAGAGAATGAAAGGAATGAGTTGGCAAATATTGTTGATGAGGTGAAAAGAGATGAAAGGTAAATGAAATCATAGGTTAGTTTCGGGAGATAGTTGGATTAATTTCACAAAGGGCAATCAGTCTGCCGCCCGGAGAGAGAGGCGTGGGAGAAAGATATTCAAGGAGCATGCCGACGACCTCGGGAGGACACTGGTCACCGAAACAAGACACCTGGATCACGCCCAAAAGAACGGACCAAAAACATTAGCCAGACCACCCAATCTTGTCACGCCATCTTATCAGCGACTCGTGCTCTATACAAAAGAATATTAAATTTTGCATCATTTCAAATGGTGCTTTATTGTTGAATTAAAAAAATATGGCTTGGATAATTGTATTTGGATGTGGTTATCCGGTGGGGAAAAAAAGTTTGGAAGATGATATTGAGAAAGATAAAATGATTTTTTTTTCGTACATATGTAGTGACTGATGGGTTGCCTAATGGACTGTCCGGAGGCCAGGGAGAAGAAGTTTAAAGTGGTGGGCAACGAGAAGTTGCAAAGCAAAAGCGAAGTGGGAAAGGAACAAATTTGTGGCATTTTGTGTGTATGATATTAAGGGGATTATATTTTTTTATTTATTCATGACATTGTTTTGCTGGTTCAAATCATGTTGTCAGATGTATTGATTAGATCTTATCGTTTATAAGTATGAGGTCAAAAATAAAGTATTTATTAGTTATTCCGATGAAGAGTTTCGTACATTTGGCTTTGTCAGATTTGTCATGGATCACTGAATCAAAAGCCTTTGAGAAGTCAATATATATTGCTACAGAGAAATTTTTAGCATGTGATGCCATATTAAGATGGGAGATATAATTATATAAAGGCTCAGTGGTCGAGTGGCCAGCTTGAAACCCCAATTGGCTTGTACTAATAAATACGATTAGTTGCTAAATAGTCAATCAGTTTATGTGTTATAATACGTTCCAAAAGTTTGCCACCAACATGGGTAAGAGAAATAGGCCGAACATCACTAGGAGATTTTGGAATATTTATCTTGGGGATCGGGCATACCACAGCAGATTTCCAAGCGTCAGGAAATATACCAGACATAATTGACATTTTGTAAAGATGGAGCACATGTTTCGATAAAATAGTGAAAACATCCTTATATAGACGACTATTCAGGTTAATGCATCATGAATTCTTTTTGGTATCAATACCATTAATTAATTCCAATACATCAGCTTCAGCAATATTTACATCAGACCAATTATACATGTTACGTTCTCGAATTGTATCTCGAGCCGGAGTGTTTCCTAGCTTACCATTTATCTTACTACCAACAGTGCAGAAGTGATCGTTTAAACCGTTTACTAAATCCATTTTTTCAACCATAGTATCTTCAATTAAAAGGGTTGATATATCCCCGCTCGAGTTACGTTCAATGTCATTAATTACAGACCAAAATTTTTTAGAGTCTCTTTTATGTGTAAACAACATTTGCTTAAAGTAATCAGACTTAGCGACAGCAATTGCTCGGTTACATGCGTTTCTGGCAGCTCTAGCTGCTCTTAGGTCATCTGGATTCTTAGTCCTATTGGCTTTTTTAAAAAACTTATCGCGGTTTTTACCCAGGGTAACAAGAGCTGGAGTGTAATATGGAGGGTTCACTCTTTTGGCCTTGAAGATTTTGTAGGGCGCAAGTTTATCTGCACATTTGATTACTCTGTCATGGTCTTAACTTAATAGTACCGGTAGTGTATCCCAACCCATGATGCATGGTGTCTTACATTTGTATTTGGAGTGGAGATAAAGTCATTTTGCAGGGAAAAGTTATTGGGTATGGGAGGTCAAAAGTTAACAAAGGCACATTTTAGTTTAAAATTGAATGATCGAAATGGACAAAAATAATCAGACAATAGGATGGAAATGGTGAAGAATGGGGTAGAAAGATATTTTGTGGGCACATCATATTAAATATGATGTGCCCACAAAATATCTTTCTACCCGATCTAATTTTATTAGGAAATAAGGTCATCTATGTACTACCCCAAAAAAAATAAAGATAAATATAGACAAAGGGAAAAAAGATAAGTAAAAGAAAAATTATGAACGGTTAAAGGTGATAATGAATTTTAGTGGCTGAGCAATGTAAAGATTTTATTAATAATGATGGGCTGTCACTAGCCATTCGCCACATCGCCAATGGCGAAACGAAAATCACTTTGGAGAAACAAATTTCAATTTGGAAATTTGGGTTTAGCCACAGTGGCGAAAACAATATATATCTAATAAAAGAATATGTTTAATCATTTCATTACTCTCGTGTGGTTTCTGTCTTACGGCCAATACCATGTGAGTGATCGGGAGTCAAATGAAAAAGGACAAATATAGATATAGAAAATATCTAATATCTAATTAATAGTTTGTTGTGGATCTTTTCACTGATGGTGAATGTAGCAAAAAGTTGTTAATTATATTAGTTGATTTTGGGAGCGCGGTGATGGTTTGTTTGTGGCGAAAAGAAAGTCAGTGTGGCGATAATCTTTGTTTGGAATTTCGCGACAGTGGCTAAAAGCAAAAAAATCATAGCGCGAGCCCACTTAATAATGTCATTATTGAATTTATGTTATAGAAAGTTGACAGGGTGGCTTAAAATGAAGAGAGGAGAAGAAGATGGGGAGGAGGCGGAAGAGGAAAAAAAGTAAGTTTGAAATGTATATTATTAATAAATTATAGATGGATTAAATAGGAAATGTTCAGATAGGAGATGTTCACTTAATGATTTATTGCAAAAATAAGTAAAATAAATATTTTAGTCAGTGTGGGATATGTTTGATAGAATAAAAGGTGATAGTAAAGGAGGGTAAATTATTTTTTAATTGTTATTATTTGTTCAATGTGAATGATTATGCTTATTGTTTATTTAAAGTGTATAGTGTAGTCGTACGTGAGAGGGAGGGCAGAGGAGTAGCAGGTGGAGAAGTAAGTTTGAAATGTATATGTTTAATAAATAATAGATCAATTATGACATTATTTTATTGTTAATATTTGTTGAAATTATGTGAATGAATTGTAGTTGATAAAGATTTTGTTGTTGTTTATTTACAGTGTATATTTGGAGGAGGAGTAGAAGTCGTGGAGGAGGAATTGTAAATGAGTGAATAAAATGATTATTTAAAATTTATGGATGTCTATGTGATGTTTGTAGTGGTGTGGTATTAGTGAATAGTTTAATATAAGAAAAAAAATAAAAAGAATGGGACGAGTCAAACAAACAAAATTTTAATTTTAGAATTACAATTTGACAGAGACAGTGGAGAGGGAAAGGATTTTACAGAGATGGAAAAAAGGGCGATATTTTATGAATGGTTGATTTAATTTGATTGGAAATGCTGGAGTCAGCATAATATAAATATGAGAGAGGAAACAAATTAAATGGAGAGGTGGGCGTCGGTTGCACTAGAGAGGAAGCAAAATGTCTTAGGTTGTGGCGCGAGCATAGGGCGCCACACCGGAGGGTTGGGAGTGTGAGCATTTTTTATCCGAATTAAAGTAAGAAGTTTATATTATCATTTTGAAAAATATTTAACAAAACAAAATGGTTAAAATGGACAAGAGAGTAAATAAAACGCTCTGCCTTCTGGGGGAATATGGGGGCGCCACACAAGAGGCCTTAATGGGTGGGATAGTGTCGCGCAAGCGTGAGTCAAAAAGTTGGCATGTCTGAGAAAATAATTAAGGTGTGAGTGTTTGGTCTATCAAAATATTTATGTTCATTTTTGTTGTCACACTATACGAATGGGTAAAGGAGAGATGCCAAGTGTCCCGATTTGTCCGGGAAAGTCCCGAAAATTAGCCCTTTGTCTCGCGTCCCGCCCGCAGACAACTTTGTCCCGGAAAAATGTAATTTTGACCAGATAATATTTAACCCCTAAAAATAATTAAAATGCACCAGAGAGCAAGCAAAATCTCTTAGCGTCTGGGGCGCTAGGCGGGCCCCAGACACAATGCATCATGGGTTGGGATACAGTACCGGTACTATTAAGTTATCATCAGAGCTCATGTTCACAAATTGAAAGGGAAGTACCATAACGAAATTCCAATCACAATATAACAATTATTACATACATAAAGATATTCCAAATATAATTAATTCATGTATATCATTGGAAGTGTTTGTGTATGGGGGGTGGGGGTGGAGTGGCCCCCTCCCTGACCATAATTTTGCGTTGAAAAAGTATTCAGAGGTGCCAACTTTTACGATTTAAGCGTCAAAATACAATGCTACGATCTGTATGACCAAAATTACGATTTTTGAGACATTTAGGAGCAAAACATGCCCTGCCAACAGGCCGTCAAGACTTCATACACTTGATTGAACAATCTTTCTGGCTATCTCATTAACTCATCATAATGCCTACTAACATTTTCAGAAACTATATAATCTTACTTAGATTTTTTTTAAAAATACCACTGATATATCGTGGAAGTTCTCTTGTCGTTAAATTGTTATAATATATATTCAATATTTAATTAAATGATAATTTGCTACACATTTGAAAAATTGATATTTCACAAGTATTGATGGGTGACTAAACATAAAGGATATTAGAACTTTTAATGCATAAGGGATTGCCCTCAAAATGAGCAGAACGCACTAAAAAGGCACTACATTTGCTCAAAATTTTGTGCGGGAGCAGACCCCCTACGACTACGTGGTACCTTGGCTCGACTACGCTGTAAGATATCCCAATTTTTGATAAATTTTGATCGAAAAATATTAAACCAATACCTCTATTTACTAGCGCACGTGTGTGTATATTAAGGCTCTATACATATACCTGGAAATTCTGGTTCAGGTATCCATCACTTGCCAAAACATTATTTAACTTTATATAGTTTGTCCGGCTAAAAATCATAAATAGCCACCTTACACAAAAATTAGTGACATCCCTGGATCTGCTAGGTAGAAGTGAAAAATCTATACAATTGTAGCACTGAAGTCTCTAAGGAAATTATTGATATATTTTTATTTTTTTATGTGAATCAAAGTAAGAAGTTTATATTATCATTTGGACAATATTTAACGCCCCAAAATGCTTAAAATGCACCAGAGAGCAAAGAAAAAGCTCTGGCTTCTGGGGCCCTAGGCGGGCCCCAGACCCCACGCCTCAATGGCTGGGATAGTGTCACGCAAGCCTGAGTAAAAAAGTTGGCATCTCTGGTAAAGTAAAAAGATGGTGTCTGTGGCGAGTAATGGAGTAAAGAATATATGAATGGGTAAGATAAGATAAATAAGAAGAAATAAATGGTAGAGTGTTATGCTGGCAGATATATAGGGAATAAAAGGAGTTTGAGTTAAATGTGGGATTGACAGTGACACGTGAGATTGACAGTGACGCGGGTGATGTAAAATTGAGAGTGAGAGTCAGGCGATAATAAGGGAATGAAGAAGGCGATATAAAGAACAGAATGGTAATAGAATGTTAGGGCATTGGGGGGGGGGGGGGGGTAAATAAAATGTAATAAGGTTGAATTGATGATTAATATAATGTATAAAGATAGTATTACGTATATATGGGTTAACAATAGTAATTAGTTAGGTGAGTTAGTTTAGGTCAGTTGGAAAGATTGGTAGGAAAGGTGAGAGGAGTAGAGTAGAGCAAAAAGTGTAGGGGTAGAATGCTATATGTATTTGTCAAAGGAGAGAAGTTTATGTAATAGTTCAAGTTAGATTGAAATAATGACGAATATGTGAACTTACTGATTATGGTAGTGGTAGTGTATGTGGATGTGAAGATGTTGTAGAAAAGAGAACAATGTACTAAGAAGACATGTGTTTTCGCCGTGCGAAGACACATAGCGCTTTAGTAGAATTGGGGATGCGTGCGCGTAGCATTACATCATAGGTTAAATAGGTCGGGTGCGAATGCGTGCGCGTCACGTCAGGATTAAATAGGTCGGCTTGACACAGTAAAGGTGCATATTTAGTCGGCAATATTTTAAATATGAATATGTAGAAAGGCGTTTTTATTTGAGAGTGGCAGGAGGCGGCGATATGCATTGGAGAGAAGAGATGAATGATCAAATTGATCGAATCATAAGTTAGGGCAATTGGAAAAGTATATGGACGATGAGAAAATTATATTCTAATTGTAATTTTATTTTCGTAACAAAAAAGTGCTGTCACCTGTCGATATAAAGGCACATGTAAAATTTAGTTAACATATGCCCACGATATCGCCACCTAGTGATTAAGATGTGCATCGAAGTAGTCTATATCTAAGGATGAAAGAAAGTCTTAAGCAGTGGGGTTGGCACTTGTCGATATGGGTTAAGACTGGCTTTTAGCATAAGGAAAGTCTAAGGTAAGACTTCCTTTTAGCGAAAGAAAAGACCGCGTTGGCCGGCTCTTATTGGAGGGATTTCATGCGTTACTATGTTGGAAAACCCAATTTAGTTGAACAGGCTTCATGAAGTAAAAAAAGCATCAACTTGGTTTAAATCATGTCAAATTGATTAACAACTAATTCATAATGACCTTTAATCCAAAGAAACAGCTAAACAAATATTTTGGGCCACCCTATAGCAAGACCATTGATGGGATTTCATGTGTGATTGTATATACCCACACAATATTAATTTAGTTGAACAACCTTTTTGAAATAAAAAGTATCATCCTATTGCTTTAAATAATTACAAATGGCAAAAAGATTAATGCATAATTCCTTTCAACCCAAAGAGAGAGCCCTAAATATATATTTTGGGCCACACTCTGTCATGATTATTGAAGGGATTTCATGCGTTATTATGTTGGAAAATACAATAGTCATTTTGTTGAACTGGCTTCATGAAGTTAAAATAATATCAACTTGCTTTAAATCATATCAAATGAAATCAAAACTAATTGATAATGTTTTAAATCCAATAAAAGAGCTGAAAATATTTATTAGGTCACCCTATATTGAAATCATTGAAGGGATTTCATGCGTTATTGTGTAAGCCAACATGATAATAATTTAGTTGAACAGCCTATATGAAATTAAAAAAAGCATCAGCTTGCTTTAAATAATTTGAAACAGGATCTAAACTAATCTGTAATTATTACTACCCAAAGAGAGAGCCCAAGATATATATTTGGGCCACCATTTATCATGATCATTGAAGGGATTTCATGCGTTATTTGTTGGAAAACACAATAGTAATTTTGTTGAACTGGCCTATATTAAATAAAAATGAGTTTCACCTTGCTTTAAATAATTACCAATGCAATTGCAACTAATGTAATTAATTTCAACCCAAAGAGAGATCCATTGACATCTATTGAGCCACCCTAGGAGTAATGATAATCAAAGGGCCTTCATGCGTTATGCTTAAACACACACAATAATACATAAGTTGAACAAGTTATATGCTTTGAATCATTTCAAATAGAATCTCAACTAATTTATAATCATTTTCAAACCAGAAATGCACCCAAATAAATATATTGGGCCACCTTTTCTACTATATCTGCTGATGTGTCACTGCCAGTTTACATAGGGCTTTCATGCGTTACTAAGGGACATTTTAAGGATTATTGGCCTGTTATTTGTCCTGAATCAAGATTATCACCAAATTGTGTAGTGGTACCATAAGGGAGATTGAGATGGGACTAGAAAATGGTTATATGAATTATTTTCTTTTATTTGTTTATCCTGTATGCATTATTTTGTAGCCATAACGCATGAAATCCCTTCTTGTTGGAAAATAAGGGTTGCAGAGAATAACCTCTCACTCACCCAAAAGTTAGGACAATATTAGGTGGAATTTTTTATACAGTAAACAATACATGTACACCATCTTCAATATACAGTTTTAGATAGATATGACAAAAATATATATTTTTAACCATTCATGTTATAAAAGGGATTTCATGCGTTATTTTGATGTTGGAAATTATTGAAGGCCACTGTAGAAATTGTTACCATGTTCATATGCTCAAAAAGTAAATTATAACTAATTCAGTCCTAGATGTATTGGAGAAATGAAAAGAAACAAGTAGAAAAATGTTCTAGGCATTGTGCAGATCTTTTTTATTTTACTTCATTGTTTTTTTTGTTGAAAAATGATTCAAAAAACCAGTTTTCAGAATTTTAAGACACTAAATATTGGAACAGCCTAGAAAAGGTATACATGGAATGAAAGCCCTTGTTCATGGGAATAATATGAGACTAATATCTTTAAGATCCAACACATATTGACGATGATAGGGCAGCAAATATGATATTTAGGCAAAACAGCACACTAGAAAAAACTGAGCCACATACACATTCTGCTGTAGTTGACCGGGGCATAGCTAGCTATTTCCAAGTGGGGGGTGGGGTGAGGGGGGGGGACAGGTTAGGTGTCTTGGACCTTAGTAGTAAGCAGTGTGCAGGTGACCACCATACTGATGACTAGTTTTAAATTATCAAAAAATCAATTAAATACTTATGATTCTGAATATTTATATGAAATAGTCAATAAAGGGGGTGTATTGAACGGTAACAGGAACTTTCAACCCCTGGTATTTTCCCACCTGGAACTTTCAACCCCTGGTCTTTTCCCCCCAGGTCGTTTCAACCCCAGGTCTTTTCAACCCCAGGTCATTTCAACCCCGGGTCATTTCAACCCCTAGTCTTTTCAACCCCAATCCGCTCCCAATACATAATGAGCCAATAACAACATCAGAAACTTGCATCCCTAAAACCAGGGTATTTCCCTCCTTACTTTACTAGATACTTCAACAAACATTCTTCAGGTCAGACCCTATATGCGCGGGTCAATTGGAATAGACTACCCAGGATCGGGTCTAGGAGGCCGGGCCTATGGTCTAGGAGGCCGAGAAAACAGTGAAAATAGTACATGATTAATGATTAAAATGCACATAATCAGGTTGAAACAAGTAAATAGGAGCCGCAGACATTCTAAAAAATGGGAAATGTTAGGTTTGGGTTCATTTTAATGGACTGGTAGTGGGAGAAATATTTGTGACAGCCCCATAAAAGTATATATTTTTGAGAAGCTTAGATCATACTCCTTCATTTGAGACTTTCATAATTCATCTATTTCTATTAGTAACCATTTTATTAGCCAGTGGACGCATAAAAAAAGGTGGTGTAGTTTTTCGTGAGCCTTACCCATATGCGCGGGTTGATTGGAATAGACTACCCAGGACCGGGTCTAGGAGGCCGGGCCTATGGTCTAGGAGACCGAGGCCGGGTTCTAGAGTTCACAGAGCATTTGTGGCATGTTGGGGTCACACATAAAGCAATTTAGCCGCTGACTTGCTTTGGTTCTGGTAATCCACACAGAGGCACAATTCATGCTAATTGATTTCAAAATATAAGTTTATGCCCTGGCTGTATTTAAAAATGTTTGAAAAGAGAATTAGTATTATAGAACCAGCAAAATGGCATTGCTAAAAATAAATCCTTCAAAGGGGATTGTTTAGACACCAGCGTGCAAAGTTAATTCCCAACCATCCTCTGCCAAATTTAATGTGGATAACAAATACTGAGGGGTTAGGGTCGGGAGGATGTATTCGAAATTGCATTGAATTTCATGTATTTGATTTACTCATCTTTTAATTTTCAAAGGAATTAGCAAAGGATGATATAACTTAACTAATATCACAAAATGTTAGTCTCAGTCACTTTAATTCCATTTTGATAGTTCGTGATGAAATAGTTCTTAACGAATCAATCCCTCTCTAAAATGATTTAAGGTCTTATATTCCTATTATAAATGTGAATATTCAAATATAAACTGCCACCACCATTAAGGGGAAGGATCACTGAACCAAGCTAAAACACCCCGACTGTTGTTTGCATCAGGGGACGAAAGTTTTACGGTGATTTATTGTGATTCCTTCTCTCAAATCCCGACAAACATTGGAGCGTACCACTGTTTCTCTATGTATGCATATATAGCCAAGCTGCCAGAGGGACGCCTGCCATGTGGTGGCGCTACCCATGTTGCATTTATAATCATGTGTGATGTCGCACATGTATGCCCTCCCAATTAGGTGGATAGAGAAAAAAGTTCATTTCACATAGTGCTACTCTTCTAAGTAATGGGGGTCTCTAGCTGGTATGTTACTGTAAACATATTTATTTTCACGCAGATACATTTTCGCGCACTGAGTAATCTTACACATTTTCGCAGATTTAAATTCACACAGCAAGGAAGCCTCACTCCTTGTTTATGCAATAATTATACCTTTCATGCAGGATTTATTTTCACGCACAAAGGTCGGTGCACTAAAAGTTTGATACATAGAGTAGTTTGAATAATGCTATAATGGTGGTTTATGGACAATGACTATTGTGGGTAGAATATGAATTGTTAGTTTTAAAATAGATCTACATGGGCTATGGTTTTAATGATAAATGATAATAGTCCAGGCAATC
Organism: Sthenelais limicola; assembly: GCA_942159475.1. NCBI lineage: Eukaryota > Metazoa > Annelida > Polychaeta > Phyllodocida > Sigalionidae > Sthenelais > Sthenelais limicola. The sequence continues at coordinate 18,134,390 of OW804099.1, read as the reverse complement.
TAGCTAAAAAAAGGGCTGAACCTAGGAAAAATTGCAACAAAAGGTTTCTCAACGGTTTTGGGTAGTATGAGTGCCCCTTATTAACATACTAAAAGTCTAGAAAAATCTAGGATGGGGAACATGCCCAAAATTGCAGAAAAACAAAATGGCCGCTTCTAAAACAATGAAATGCCATAACTCAGTGAAAAATCAACATATATTCATGTGTGAGTACATTTTCTGAATGTTTCCAGGCATGGGGAATGCAATGAAATAAGAATAAAGTCCATATAATCAATATTTAGTAAGCTAGTGTACTGATATAGAGAAGAAATGGGAAAAAACAACCAGCAAAAGCAACCTGTGAAGGGAAAAAAATCAAACTCATTTTGAAGGAAAGGATTTATGACCAAGAACACTAAGAAATGGGTAGGCACAAATATCTTTGTTCCATCTTTGGAATAGATATTTTTACTGAAAGAACCAGAAAGGTGTCACCCACATAAGAAGATAATACTTGTGGTATAATAGGAATATTAAGATGAAATCTAAGATGCTCTTAGGAGACAATAAAGGTTTAAAGGTAAGTCGATAAAGTGATTTGATTAACAGGAAGAGGCAGCTCATGTCAGCCAATGGGATTATATATCTACCTATAACATAAATGCAATTCATTTCAAAAGAAGGGAAATTAAAAAGGCAATGCCATTAGTGTAGTTGGAAGCTGTAAGAAACGTGACAGGTGTACCTGACAAAGGGGCCAGACAAATGAAAATAGGTTAAGAGTTTATTGATATTTTAAATCTGTAACTGTAAAAGTTTTTCTTTGTGGAGTCAACACTGGTGCCACTCGGCAATAGACGTGTCCCAAGTTACCATATGAGGGGCTTAAGTGGGTGCTCCCAGTGCAGATTAAGAGCTGCAGGGATGCCACATTTGGTGGGGGGGGAACCCACGGGTACCAACTGCAACCCTTGGCCGTCACTCCGGACAAGCCTTGGGCATCTTCCCCTGTTCCCCACGCCCTGCATGACGGCCGTGATGGCCGACGCACAGTTTACAGAGAGTGGAGGTTGTTTTTGTTTTTGTTCACAATAAAATTTTATGATAATAATAAAGAATGTGAGTGTTCAGCTGCTGGATGCACATCCTTAAAATGGTCTTGAACACAATTTAGTGAGCCTACTAGATGTAAAGTCTTTTTGCCTATAATTAATTCAGTCAAACTCTTTCTCTCCCTTGTATTCTGTGTTTTGTGAACTTGATGAATACTTATCCAATCTGTTGTTTCCTGGAGCATGCATGACAACCAGTGACAGTACAATTAAAGTGCATCATTTCCTCTTCAACATCCTTTAGTTTGGTGGTGATCTAAGCTATATTATTTCTCTTGAATTAAAAATTAAAAGATGTGTACTCCCAGCCCCTACTGAGAGCTATGGGGCGGAAGTAAACAAACCATGGATGTGGCCTACCTTCCTGCTAAAATCTCCCATGGTGCATTGTGCTGGCCTCCCTGGGCACATAGCCATTCCCAAACTCAGGCTACCCCTATTGTCACCCAATACTGGGCATGCCAGCTTGTCTCACACGGGCTGGTGGACTAGAGGGGTCTATGGGATTACAAGATTTCTTCATAGTCCTTTAGCTTTCTCAGGATGTGTTTTACTATGTTACAAATTACAAATTATGATGATTAAAAGGAGAATTTCCAATAAAATATTGGGTTGGGGCTGAGCGTGTAGCATTAATTAGGATTGTAGACAAGACATTCAATGATTTTCTGTAAATTAGGCAAACAAAACATGAAATAAATTAATAAAACCTTGCCTTTGGGGCTTTTACAATACTTAATATATGAAGCAATAAATCGTTTTCAGCAAATGGAAAATCTCAATATTTGTATGTAGCATAACAATTGGATAACCTTTAACATTTCATATTCACTGCACTGGAGGTGGGGGTGGTGAGGGGTATGCACATTAGATTCATGAAAACTCCTCGGAAACAGGGATTTTGCCACCAATGTGCAATAGAATTCTGCCAGTTAAAGTCTAACATAGATCACTAAGAAGCTGGAACAACTAGAGCAGGCAACAGCAACAGTGGGATACATATTTAACATTTCAGGGATCTGATTCTGTTGTAGTGGGATTGGTAGACTTGCTCAAGTCTTTGATTTGATTGTTTTTTAAAATGGAACTTCAGAAAATAAAAAAACTGTCTATGATATGCATATAAACAGCAGTCTTAGGGAGAAGGGCTAGTCTATGGGAATGGCTGGATTTAACTTGCCTAATGACATTTTTTAGTTGCCTTGGGCTTTTGAGCATGGGGTTTTTCAAGCTCTAAAAGCAGTAGAAATATACACAAGTAGATATTAGGCCTACCTTCTGTGTCAATGTACTGACAGATTTCTGAGTACAGCCATGTCAAGATGGGTGATGATTATTGTAATTTTTTTCACTAAATTCCGGTGGATAAAATGTTTATGTATATTTTTCCATCATCCATATGTTAAAAATGGTATTTCTTCTTAACAATTTGATTGATGATCTTTTCTTCCTTCTTGTCCTCAGTCCCTTTTTGAGTAAAACCACATTTGCTGCCTTTGCTGCCTTGTCACAACCCCCACCCCCACAATGACATAGGGGTAACCCACACATTGTCTGATGATGACATCATAAAAACTATGTACATAATGCCTCTGATAATTTAGACAAGTGATGAAAAAAGACATATTCTATAATTCTTATAATTCATTGTTAACCATCTTTTCTCCAGATTTTATTGTGTTTTGTATGTTTAACACAAGATTTATGCAGGGATTTAAATGTGAAAAAGTGTGATGGTGGCATCATTATATATGATATGACTTCTAGCAGGACTTCCAAGGAACTATAACTCCCATGGGGAGCTACCTTTCAGCTTGGCTGGACACATTCCTCTAAAAACTGATGTGCGGTCATTTATAAATACCAGCCTCAATGATCTATACATGAGCAACAAGATCAATTAAACTGAAAGGAATGATCCCTTAGATTCATATGGCTTATACACTCTACAACCATTTGGTTGAAGGGATTGGTTTCAGGTAAACAACATTGTTGGAGATTATTATTTCCAAGGTGTTTTGTACATCTAATTGCATACCTCAAATCAAGTATCAACCATTAGTTATTTTTGATTGGAGAGGGGGGGGGGGGGGGGTCGAAATTAGGCAACCTTACTTTTAACACTATGATGTATTACAGGAGTTGTACAAATTTCCAATATGGTCTGACAAAACAAAAGCAAACATGTTCCCAATCCAATTCCCTGAATTCAAAAGATTCATCAACAAACTGGTTCATCACCACAAGGTGTTTAAAGATGGAGAAGGGTGCTAACACACTTATGTCTAAGATATTCTTCAGAAAAGACTGACAGGCTTTTCACTATTAGTATTAAAGATGAACTGTAAATACTATTCGTTATGATATTGAAACCCATACTTATACTATATGAAAATAAATGAGAATCTAATGTAAATACCACTGTATATATGATAAAATTATGACTGAAGGTATTGATAATTAGGCTACTGACGAAAATATGGTGAAAAACCAGGAGATGTTGTGAGAATGCAATGGCAATTTGCCCAGAGATTCGGTATGGAAATGATGAAGTCAGAGTAGTCGGATGATAGTAGTCTTTGGCCAGGCAGCAAGGTGTGTCCAAGCTTACGCTGTCCCCTTTATTTATACTCACAAGTTAATTATCCATTAGCATCAACTGGGTTTTAGCAAATGCGCTCCTGGCGATCTACCCCTATGATTGGCTGAGAGGGATCTTCCTGCCCCATGAACATGACCTCCCAGCGCTCTCCCACGCCAAGGTCATGCCCTGTTCACATGACAGAGGATCCCTTGCTCTCAGCCCCCCCTCCCCTCCCATTATCCCTGACCCAAGCATGAAGCGTCCCCTCCCTCCCCCAGTCCCCTCCCCCCACCCACTAATGAGTTTCGCGCAGGGGAACACAAGATAATTCTATTTTGGTTGCTAAGACAATCAAACAGGTAGACACATCACAACAGGTGTCCAACGCTCCGCTCTCCCCTGCTCCACCCAGGTCCCGCGTGGCGGTCGAGGCCCAGGTGGAGGGGAGGGGGGGAGAGGGGGAGAGGGGGAAGGGGGGATGGCTATTTTAGCTGGTATATTCAACCCACAAGAATTACAATTCTATATGCGCGGGGGACGTGGATCTGAGTCGATGATATATATATTATTGGATATTATTTTATCTGAAGAATAAGCAGAGGCAGTAGTGCCGTTTGGCAGCACAAGCACTTTATTAGTACCCAATTCATACAAGTACAATAAAGAAAAAATGTTCACAAGCGACGTAGGGGTGTGAGCGCTACTGCTGCTGAGTTCAAACTGACTTGGAAGAATAGGCGTGGCAAGGTGGGCGGGGCACGACGCTTGCGATTGGTCGAGCCCGCGGTGACGTCATAGTCGAGGTAAACAGACCCACGTGGCGCGATATGGGCGTTGTCCATCCAACTGAAGTTACAATGTACCTGTTCAAAAGAAATAAAAGAAACATCTTAAAATCAAAAACAGAGTTGTTAGGAGTTTTGCCTTAAGCAGTCTGCAGTGGTCTGCTATAGTAGTCATCCCAAGAAGCAGGTGTTGACAAAAAAAAAGTGACTTAAAGGTAAATGCCAGCATTGTCAGCACTGCAGCAGGCGGGAATTCAAGGAACTAATGCATAAAACAATAGAAGTCAATATATTTCGTTCAAATTTCGTCTTGAGAAAGAACATGGTTGGGGGGAATACAAAATGCCAAAAAATCTGGATGTTATCATATTATTTTGTGTTTTAGGGATGAGTGAAGTTTACTTCCATTCACTATTGATTTCAATGGGGGAAACTCATTGTGATACAAGTTTAGCTGAATAACTATTTTTTTTAGTTCAATGACTCCTTATTCTTTTTAATTGGGAGGGTAGAATAACATGTCAGCAATGTATATGCAGATTTTAAACAAAATCATATGATTCAATCATATGCTGTTGGGGAAAATGCAGAAAATACCCGTTGTTCCCATAGGCTTCTTTAGTGACAGTATTAAATTTCAGTGGTCCCTGAAATAAAAACTAATGCAATGACATGTGTTGTTTTTTTTTTGTGTGTTTTGGGGGGGGGGGGCTTTTTGGGTTCCCCCAACCATGTTCTTTCTAAATCCAAAGTTTAAAAAAAATCCCATGATTCATTCATTTTTTTTTTTATTAAACACTGACATTTACCTTTAAAAATCATTATCCATTGCCAACAATATTCATAGTTGTACGTATTGGGTATGCATTGTGCCTTATTTATTAAAATAACTTTGAGAAAACCTTAAACTAATACAATAATCATTGGACTGTATGTTTATCAGATAAGAAAATTCTTTATTTGCCATAAATGATGTTGTGTTGACAAAAGGGTTATGAACTAAAAACATTATCGTCTTCATGAAATACAGAAATGAAACATTTTTGTGCTTGTTTCTTATTAGAGGTAATACAATTTCCTCTAAAATGAGCCTAGTTGGAGGACTGTGGGACCATTACTTATTAAATGACACATAAAACATATTTAGCATGACCATCCACCTTACCTGGTTAAAAGTTAGCATTACACATGTGTATCCACCATAGCCTACTTAGTTCAGATGTTTGACACTAGACGACGAGGCGCTAGTGGCAGAGCAAAGCAATGCCTGCATTTAACCATGACGTCATAACGCGCCCCGCCCACCCGGGGGCTATTTTACAGTCTAGAAAACCCGTCTCGCTCACCCAACTACCTATGTTTTCGCCGTCCATGGGAGAAACCAAGTACGGATTTGCCATCCTTCACATGTTTGCGAAGTAAAACGTCAGGGTTCATAGGGTCTTTACTATACTTGTAATGCACATACCCCTATTTCGAAGAACATACCCTCTGTCTGGAGGCTCCAAAACCACCAGGACCCTTTCTTCCTCGCCCAAACATACCCCTTCGGCAATACTCGTGCTACATCGGCATTAGTCGGGCATCGTTGCAAAGGCCCCAATCCCAGTCACACACACACAGTCCCACGTGCTTACTTCTAAGCCAATCAAAACGCGTTTAACTTAATTGTGACACTGTCATGGCGGCCGTACATGTGGCCAGAGTCACGCGTGCTTGAAATACATTTGGACTATTATACTCATACTGTGTGAAATTTAGGCGAGCGTCGTATTGTGATTACCAAAACAAAGAGACACTGGCCAAGGAGAACGCATGTTTAACTGGTAGGACCCAATACTCACCGGTAGAGAACCACGCAAAGGCACCACGCAAAGGTTATTTACACTCCACACTGTCATGGCTGCCACACGTGTGCCCCGATGTACGCAGGTTTGAAATTACGTTGTGACTATTACATTCATACTGTGTGGAATATATGTGAACGTGTAATTGTGTGCAAAAACAACCAGAAAGGACAAAGGACAAAGGACAAGTGGTGTAGAACTTTAACCACGGATACTTAGAACTTTCATACATAAAGCCGGTTTGAGAAACACGCATGCAGCCGGGCACGCATACTTCCCCTCCGGTAACTTCAGGGCGGACAGACACTGGCATGGCGGACAGACACTGGCATACGGAGTTCATTAAATCAACCTCTTCGCACAAATCAGGTACAGTCACTTTATACTTAGATGCATGTAATCATTTCCTTTGAGAAATATACACGTTGTCCTCACTCGCCCAAACAATGCGTTCAGTCGAAGGTGATCAATATTTTTTAAAAAGTATTCTCATTCAAATTGCAAACAATGGCCGCTACGTATTTTAGTAACAGTTTAGTACCCGCAGTCAAAACACCGGGGATTCACACAAGTACACTTAAAAGGACACCTGTACCAAACTAAAACTTTACATAGAACAATATTTTCGCGTTTGAGTCCTAATTAATTGGTCACATGAAATGCCAACAACAGTAACCTCACGCTGCATCAATACCTATCAGTTTCACACTAGGTGTCGCCACTTGTCCTTACCCATGTAAACAGTAATTAATTGGTCACATGAAATGCCAACAACAGTAACCTCACGCTGCATCAATACCTATCAGTTTCACACTAGGTGTCGCCACTTGTCCTTACCAATGTAAACAGTAAGGCATAAAAGGAAACCGGACCGACAATGGACGGTCCACGCACAACACCCAGTGCACACATCTCAATCACAATATATATTACCATATTGGCAAAGACAGTTGAAAAAGAAGCAATCAGTTAATACGTTGAGGCACTCAATTTAACAGTCAGTAGTAACATTCACTACAATACGTTAATAACAAGACACACACTCGCTCAATTTAGACACAGACTACAGTCATAAAACACATGTTTTCAGAATACAAAGTCATAAACACATGTTTTATTATCCAACAGGGATCCGATGACAAACGATAAGGTGACACACACGGAGGAAGGCACTTAGAAAACAAAGTTGCGTCAGTCACTGGGTACAAGAACAACCGCATCCACAGCAGTTGACGCACGCCCTTCGCTTATTACCACTAATACCAGAAAAAGACAAACACAACACACTAAAGCGGAACTACTAGTAAGGCAGCTCATTAGTCATTATTAATTTAACATACTCAATCTTATTTAATAGTGCCTGGTTCAAACAATCGCTCCATTATTTTTGACTAAATGCTATTATACTCGGCACTTATTGAAAAATCAAGTCAACAAATGACAACTATAATACAAAAAAGGACGTCTGCCCACACTTTCAAACAAACACAATGTCCATTAACGATATGCTTTTTCAGAACACGGCCTCACTCTTCTTAATCAGCAATAACATGTATTTTTTTACACTCAGGACAGTCCACGGGCATACACAGGGCAGGTAACACGACAAACGTATGGATAAACAACGACCCCACTATGGCGACTACATCAACCCCAAACTTTTAACAAGACCAGCTGAAATCACGTAAGTAACCAATTAAAAAAAAACAGTCAAGGACAACCTTTTATCTCACTTTCGCATACATCACTACCATTGATACTTAAAAGGTCACGACCTAAACACAAGTTCTTACACACATATAGTTATATAGGGATCAAATACTTTATTTTACAATTTCAAATTTTCTTTATATTGGTTCATTACACAAAATTGCGGTTAGATTACATAGGTACACTTGCACATTGATACACACTAAACAAAATATACTAAAGGGATAGTTATTATTTACAGAACGTTCACCGCCTGGTGCGATTGAGGTAGGGCTTACGCTACACCAAAAAAACAGATGCTACCAAGACCGGACTTCCAAACAACCAAACAACGCTTTGGCACAGGGTACGTTACATAAGTTTCTACGAATGCAACCACAACATTACAATGTATCACAGGCGAATAACACATTACCCAATATTAAGGCTGCGCCCATTAAAGAATTTACAATGTATTACTTGGTAGAAGTTCTAAACCACTCTCACAAAATCATAGGCAAAACATTGACAACAGCCAACCAGTTACTTGCACACGATACCACAACACGAAATAAACATGTGTATATAAGTAATGTATATCCCATTTAGGAATGTAACTGTTCATCATTGAGAAATAACAATAACGCAATTATAATCGAAAACCTAACTATTAATAAATTATACTTATTATTGGCAGCACGTAATGACTAAAAAAAAGACAAACGGTTAAAATATTGTTTCTTTTGACAGATACCAACAAAAGTACCGCAGAACAACAACAGGATGGAACCCATGGAAACGGACAGCGACGAAGCAAGGGACAGGGTCTGTGCTACGTGTCACCGCAATTCTTCGCCAGGACATCCACTGTACTGGGAAACACCGCCAACGGAATGGGTCCAGAGGGCATATGGGGACAATCCAGAAAACGACCCACATCACCCTTGGCTCTGTCAGCAATGCTCCAAATACGTTAGCCGGGACACGAAAGTATACAGACAGGACACTTGGGCATGTGCATGGCCTGCCGTACTCTGGTCTTTCTTAAGTGGACACATACCCTGCCCAACCGAAATACTCATGCCCATCATGACGGACTCATTGAAAGCAATGTGGCTGCTAGCACACGACGATATTAGCCTGGCCTTCCGCAGATGCTGGCAGGCACCACCCATTGTTACTGACGCCACCAAAGACATTCAAGAATTCGACATTCTCAGAGCAGCTGGTTCACTTCCAGAAATACAAAAATTGGTCGACAAACACTGTTTCCCGCAAATACGATGCCCCATGGGTTGCTGCTTGTTCATCGATGATATCATGGTGGGAAAAGCAGAACTCATACCGTTACATCATTACTTGGCCAAGAAATTGAATCGGTTCACATCTTTTGCGGCCAATAACAAATCATTCCTGGGAATGAGACCAGATTGGATGTCGGTCAAAAGAACATTGTTATGGGACATAAGACCGGCGATTACAATCAACGAGGACAAAGGTTTAGGGTTTATTTCATGCTCAGCCAAACACCATGTTTCACCCATGTACCAGTTTCTCCATGTACCTGATAATCCAATATTACATTCTCAACCAGCCACACAGTCAACAGAGTTGGCACCAACGCAACTATGCCCAAACTACATTAGACCAGGAAGAATTGGTCAGTTCAACACCTCCTTCCCCGTTTTCAAACACTCGGGAGGAACAACTGGCCTATCAACATTCCGCCTTGCCATTGGACACTGACGATTTCGATCAACTACGGAAAATGGCAGCAACTTTCCAGGTGCACGACTGCACACTCGCCTCAAATCGCTGTCAGAAGGTAAATAAGAATGGAGAGAAGATCTGCCGTGTGCAACGACATCCACCATCACACGAATATGGATTTACGGAAGTCAAACACATGTATGACCCTGACATACTGTCCCTGTTTAAAGAGATGAACTTCACCACACAAACACCACAAGGTGAAGAGGAGTTGGACAAAAGGTTCGTCGGCGGGCGTTACACCTACCCAACCAATAAATTTGAACATTACATACCCACCATTCCGCACATACTTATAGGACTTCGCTCTTGTTCCAATGTTCAGCTAGTTGACACACGCTTCCAGGTCAGCTATGTCTGCAAGTATGCAGCGGGCGTGGAGGAACATCGCGAGGCCAATCTACAACGGCAAAAAAACCCAGACGAAGTAAAAGTGACTTTCGAAGACTATAAGAATATTAAAATCACTAGCCAAGCCCTACTCGCCGAAAAAAACAGTAAACAAAAGCTTGCCAGAGAAATAGGATTACCAGAGATGATGTGGTTTGCCCTACAACTGCCGTTTATCATCTCAGACACCGAATTCACACATGTCTCCACATTCTCACCCGAGTACAGGGGTGCCATTAAAAAAAAAACATCACAGGGTCACGAGGCACATGAGGCCAAGGGTGGAGGAGAAATCCCAAAAGCAATGGCATTAAGACAACCTCTTGCTGAAAATAGGCACTTCACCAGCAACCAACAAATCGTCATATACCAATACTGTGACAGTGACTATTACATGGATACCACGTGGGCGTTTTCGCTTAGACCTCCCGAACTGCTGTACATACAGAATCTAGAAGTGTATTCCAAATACTTTGTGCGAAGCAATTACAGTGCAAATGTGGAGTTGTCGGAGGACTTGGCCGAGTCTCCTTGGATGGATGGAACAGGCAAGGCAGTGAAAATCAGACAGCGATACATACTTGAAGTAGCAACGTACACAGAAGCAGTTGCCGCAGATGACGGACATCCTCATAGTGAAATGGCCGCATGTGTACTTACCAGCATCCTACACGAACTAGTGGAGTTGACAGAGGATCACGACTATACAGACATGTACAACATGTTTGTAGACACTAAAAGAAAGAACCGGAATGTAGTCGTATTCCCAGCAGTGACTCCCTTTCAATTCCCCAAATTTTTGATACATTTAATGCTGTCCACGGGGAATTACACCACTGAAATTGACTTATACGGCGTTCCTAATCTCCAATCTGCCTTAGTGAACAGTAGCATATTCTCCTCGTTGCATCCACCCAGGGAAGAAATTGTGTCAGTGGTAAGGATGTACTTGTTGCAACAATTAATGTGGCTGCCCATCGGCAACCGACAGTTTCAACGAATACTACGCTTCATACCAAACGCACTCACATCACTAATGCACGAAAACGACCTTCAGTTTGAGAGCATGCCACTCGCCACCGACCTGGCAATATCTATCCGAGCTACCGAAGAACTGACACGCCTGGAAGATACAATGCGCCACCATGCTGTTCTCGCCCTTTCAGAACAAGGTATCCTTAACTTCCCTTCGATGGAGGATTTGGACAACGGCCGTCCAACGCAATTTCAACCAACCATAGAAAGAGCACCGGGACAAAGTGATGCCTCTTTCTTAGAACAGAACCTGGCCCTCCGGAAACTAAAAACAACAATAGACTCCATACACGTACCCCATCAGTCATTCATCAAATTCCCACTAATCATCGGACCGCCGGGATCAGGAAAGACCTACCTGCTCTTAGTTGGAATGACATATGCAATGTCACAGGGCCTGAGAGTAACACTGACCGCATTAACAGCAGAAAGGGCTCAGGTATTGGGAGGAGAGCACATACATCTCTTGTTCGCTCTCCCAGTACAGCAAATCAGTGTCCAGACAGTGCATAACATGGCTGAAATGTCCTTGGCCAAACTGGCAAGAAGCAATGTTCGCATGGAATACTTGCGTCGTTTGCAGGTGTTGTGTATAGAAGAAATAGGGTTGATTTCATCCGAAATTTTTGCAGCCATGGACCTGATTCTCCGACGCCTGCGACAGTCTCCAGTACCATTCGGGGGAGTAGTCATCATTGCAACGGGGGATCATGTCCAGCTGCAACCTGTCACGGGGCAAAATGTGTGGACCAGTAGCCACCTGCTAACTACCTTTGATGTTGTCAAGCTAAACAACTATGTACGAAGTGCAAGTGATGAAGACCTACAAACGATATTAAACATCATGAGGCAGAACCAAACAACAGAAGATGAAGTACAAGAAGTCCTGCAAATACTACGTCGACGGTGTGCACAAAGAAACTTCTACCCAGACTGGTCGATGGTTCCAATGGATGTGCTACGGGTATTACCAACGAGGAAGGCAGTCGAGCAGGCCGTTATTAAACACATCAATGATAAGAAAAGAGACAGAACACTGGTTAGTAAAACATACAGATCAGTGGATGAAGTAGAAGCGAATTCAGGGCATTGGATATTGGGAGATAACAGTGTAGTCACGGCCCTAAACAAGAAATGTGCTGAACATCAGGAACTATTACTGTATAACGGTGCAATTATGAGGCTCACTTATAACAACACCAGCCATTCTAATCAGCCGCGATTTTCTCAAGGCCAGCTTTGCGTCATCCGACAAGTCACCGATGAAGAGGGGGACGAAACTGTAGCAATAAATATGAGAATTCGCATCACCTTGATCCCACCAGGCCAACGATTAATGCACATCACCGACATACCAGATGCATGGCCTACATTCTGCATCCAACCTCGGCTGACAATACCTATTATTGTGGGTAAAACCAACGCCAGAGGCCGACGTCTCCAATGGCCTCTTCAATTCCATGTGGCATCAACAATCCACAAAATTATTGGCGAGACCTGCACGCAAATAGCCACCCAAGTCAGCAGTGAGGGCTTCATGTACCGTATATGGGAGAAGGGTATGCTCCTTGTCCTTGTCAGTAGGGTGCGCAATTTGAACAATATGTACTTCATAGGTACAATTGTCGACACATTCAAGGCGATTGCTACCATGCTGAGACAACCTACACCAGTTCAAGACCACATAGACAGGACTTTGCGCCAGCTCGATATCCTGCACACTACCACCAGAATAATCAGAAACGACTTTATCCAACTAGCAAATGACATACCCAATTATGACATGGGATTTGTCTACCTCATTGCAAGCACGAAGAGACCAAGGCAGTGTTACGTAGGCGAAACAGGCAACATCAGGCGGCGGCTGACACAGCACAATAGTGGTTATGGTGCCATCTACACACACGACCCTAGTTTGAGACCATGGTGTTTATATATTATAATCAACGGATTCCCCGGCGAGGCACGAGATACAAGTAATATAAATGCAAGAAAACACCTGGAACACCTATGGCATACGGCAGTAGCTCAAATACCGGTGGCAGAACGTCATACCCTTTCTGTAGCTGCGGCAGGCGAGCAAGTCTTCCAACAACTCAAGGAAAATCGCCCCCACTGGAACCTGCAGTTACTACAATGTGGCCGAATGGTGAACCGAGAAGTTCCACCGTAGTACAGAACCCACTAAAGGCACGTGATACCCGTAAATAAATAACAACCCACAGACTTATAACTAGGAGTGAAAGAAGGACAAGACTGACATATGTAAATAGCCAGTAAACAATAAACAGAGAGTGACATTTGTACATTGAGTACAATCGCCGGAGAGAGGCAGAGAATAGTAACTTTTCAAAATGCTTTATCTTTAATATTAATATGACAACCAGGAAACAGTGTTAATTCAGAGTAAGTGAATGAATGTTATTTTTGAAGGTATACACCGGTAGCCGTTGACTCACCAAAGGAATGTATTAAACAAATGGAGGATCAATTGAGATGCACCATCTCCATACCCACCGAAAGTAGATTATTCCTTTTTAACGGTCTTAAATTAAATGACTCAGTTGAACGTTAGTAACTATGCCAACTGAACTGGGATACAGTAAACTTGTAAATAAGTGTGAACGCGCTCCACCGATCATATTGGGTGAACTTAAATATGTTAAGGACGGTTATCGACGATAGTGTATTCCATAGAACCATATTTCATAATTGTAATTACCAGGAGGGCTGTCTGTCTATTACGGTTTGATCTGTCTGTCCAAGCGCAAAATATACTATAATGAGCGTAATGTGAAAGCGAACCGACGATATCCAGAAAGAGATGTCTAATAATATACCTCAAGGTACCCACAAAGACCCGCAAGACTAATTCACTAATAAATTATAAATTACTTGGGTTACAATTTATTGCGGCGTGAGAACGAGTGAACACTGTTGTCGATAGTATTGGCCATTATTAGTAAGATATAATAAGTGTTATGCATGTATTAGTCGAAGTAAACATTGTTCCAAGGATTTCTCACTTTAAATAAAGAGATGTGGCTGGTCGGCCTTTATTAAATGATACGTGAGTGGCATACATATGTTGTGTAATTAGTATTTAGAAATTCAAGTGGTGAACACAAACGACTATACAGACGCATATTAATAAAATACCAAATGTTTTTAAATTGAATTCACATTTATTGATTTGTATCGAACGCCCTATTACAGTAAAATGCTTAGTACATCCTTCACGGTCCCTTCAACGAATGCAGTAAAAAGAGCAACCATTACCTAATTGACGCAGTTTACAACACCTCAACTCCCACTTATGTCGTTCCATAACACTAATAATTAATCAACAAAAGACAGTCTTTAAATACTGATTTAATGGCTCCTGAACGATGCACTTCGAATGACTGACATTATATTATTTCAAGTTGAGGTCATATCAATTTTCCGATGATAAGTTCATTTTTTATGAATGAATGAAATTAATTATTATTTAGTAAATAACCAGGAAAGGCTTCAATTTCGTCTTATAATATAGTTCAATACGCCGGCCAACGAGTCCACACAATAAATAAAAAAAATTAAATTATTTTTCAACTCTTTTATTCAGGTTTCAACCACAGACAGAAAGTATATAGTGATAGTATTCAGATCAACATAAAGGGCAGTTATGGCACACTGGCTGTATTAAACAAACCCTAATCAAGCTAAAGTTTTGTACAAATACTAAAATCAACTTTAGGACGAGGGAACTAGGCTAATGCGTAGTGTCTGCCTAACTTGGGGTGTTGGGGTCCCCATGTTTGCAGACGGAATAAAATCTTAGGCCCCAAAAATTAATCTAACTTGATTTTCGCCTGCAGTTTTGGCAAAAACTTAATCTAACTTAATTTTGCCTGCAGTTTTGGCAAGGATTCCATTGGTATGTGAACGAAAATTCGACGGTAAGTGATGAAAGTGATTATGGCTTAAAACGCCGTAAACTTTTTAAATAGAATTAATCGTACAGTCATAGCTAAATTATTACTATAAATTCAGCAACTATAGCTTCACTCTTCATCATATTGACTAAGGGCAAATGATTTGAAATGAGAAAGTCACAGAGGCGGCTGCCAGGAACACAAAGGGATAACTTTATATATAGGTATTAATCATTTATGGCCAATCGGAATTACAATAATACCGGAAGCACAATAATAGCCAACACGAACACGATTTCCCTGAAATAATAACTTCCTCAAAGTAACACATCCTAGCCAGTGTATGAAGGCCATAATAATCACATAGAAAAACAAACTTTAAACAAGTAATATCCATATAAACCATTTAAAGGTTATATATAACATGACATGACTGCTGCCTTAAAGAAACTGGAGTAAAGTGATTTCTTAAAAATATCAGAATTTTGATACATACTTCCTTCCAGACTGTAACAATGGTGTCATTGACTATATGACATACATTATCAAAACGATATACATTATCAAAACGATATAAATACTTTAAAGATTTTCTAAGGAGCACCTGAGTTGAATTTGAGTATCAGTATTTGGACACGGATAATAGCACAAGCATGGACGTTCAGTCGGAGTAGCACATTTCGTTACAGGGCAATTGAAATGAAAAATTACGTAACAATGACCCTGAGTTATCCAACCGAGTAAATTGATCACACAAATAATTTACTGACCCTGAGTAATGCAAACATGTAAAATTTGCACCCAAAAAACTGTTAGAACTAATCCACCACCACAGTAAGTTAAACTAATAATGCGTAGCAACCATACAGGTCTAAAAAAGGTGAGATACAAAATCGTAACACCAGGTAATAACAAATATTATCTAATCAATCAGCAGCAGCCTGAGCCCTTTCTACATCATCTTCCACCTCTGGTGCAACAACCGCTACATCGGTGGCTTTTAGTTTCTCGGGGACATCAAGAACACTTGCTGGGTAGACGTACGTGACGTGAAACTTGCGTCCAACAGCTGCCTCGCTGCCGCCAGACACGGCAGACTTGTACCATCCCCGCAAGACCCATTTCACATTAGCAGTCTTATAAGCTGCTACTACGGTTTTGATGTGAGCTCTCAGATCATCAATATCGAGTGGGGGCGATCCTTTCTTGGGCTGAAATAATACAAATGTGGCATATGCTTAGTAAGGTCCACAATTCAAAAAAGTCAACATTGCTACATAATTTATACTTTAGTAAAGTCACCATTTGATGACAGCCTTATATGACTATAGCCTTTCGTATGTACCTAAGAAATGGCTTTATTATTATATTTCAACATTGACTACGAATGTCCCATTTGGAAAAACCAAAAGCAAAAACTGAACACAGTTCCTACAAAGGAAACAATGACCAAACTCACACAAATAAGTGCGGGGACCAACAGAAGTCGTGCCAATCGACGAGAAGTCACTCGAACATTGCGCACGTTGAGGCTCTTACTGGACAAATTGAATTTCAGTGCACACTCAGCAACTGAATTCCCATCTGTTCCGTAACAGAGTTTCTCCTCCGCGTGGCTCCCATCGCAGGCGAAAGAAGGGCATGAGTAAACGATGTCTGCCTTGGAAATTATCAAGTCGTCCACCTCACCGCCAAATGGATAGAAACTTCCCTCAACAGCGGCCTCAGGAGTATATGGAGCAGTTGGCGGTTTTTTTTCCGTCTTCACAGGCAAGAAGGGGCTATCGGTTTCCAGCACGGGCATGCCAAACATGCGCTCATCGTAAAACGAGGCCTCATAAAGCAGGACCGTGGAGCCCAACCATGTCACCCCGGAGACCCTCAGGGCGGTGAAGGTCTCGTTTTGCGTGGCAGTCTTCACACTGAAGAGGTCACCTGTAATCATGTCTCTAAATGAAAGAAGACATTTTTAATATAATTAACCAAAATAATTAATAATACAAGCAATAACTTTCACACAATCATATTGAAAAAAATATTTAATTCCATACATGTCGGCAAGTTGCAAAAAAATTACACACGAGTTTGTTTCAATGAGAAACACTTATTACAAACCGAAATCAGTACCAATAAATGTACTTTCAACACCACCCAAAAAGTGGGCCTGAACCAGTATGAAAACCACCCACCAAATAACGACTGCCCTCCTAAATTAGGTAGAATGATAATAGTAACAATTTCATATTAAGTCAATTGTTTTTCCCATATCACACACTAGCGAAATATCAAGACAGCAACAACTGACAATAACTAGTAGGCGCTTCATATAGACAAGGCAACCAGTGAACAGTTACATTTGTACCTAGGGAAATATCAAGACAGCAACAACTGACAATAACTAGTAGGCGCTTCATATAGACAAGGCAACCAGTGAACAGTTACATTGGTATTAAGGCTTATGTGTACTTCGTAATTTACACTCTGCGGAAGGTTACCATACGCACCACAAACATACATACCTCATCAAAAACAATCTGTCATAGCCCACGTCTACTTTGGCCATTTTGCTTCTGTCCGAGTTGCGTGCCACCTTCTTCACCGACGCCTTCTTAATTTTCAAGATTTGGGCGACGATGTAAGAGTCGTCTGAGTTTTCGTCGGTGAGTATTTGTGAGAGGGAACGGATTTTCGATTCAGCACGCATAACATATTTACGAGCTTTCGTGAAATCACCCGCACAAACCAGTTTTTCTAGTTTGGAGGCCATGGTACCTACAAAAAACAAACATAAATCATAATTAGTAACCTGAATGTCCAGTAATGCCAAACAGAAATATCTTTTTTTTTATTTGTGTACAGCAACACCACAACCAAATATGCAATAATGGTAATTGCCGTTAAATAATATATAATTAATTACGTAAGGAATACAGTAAAACATGAATTTACGGGAATAGATCACTTTCATTACATATCGCTCAGTTCAGTTGGGTGTCAGTCGATAACACCCCGAGTAAGATTGGTTCATTAATCGCTGCCACTACAGACCCAGACCCAGTGACAGTGGATAAGTTATCCCAAATTGCGTCACACCTCGCTGCCACTACATACCCAGAGCCAGTGGCAGTGAATAAGTTATCCGTGAGACTGCAACATGTGCAGCCGCCAATACCTATGTACGGCCCTATTTATTACAATCAAATGGAACCTAACTTAGGGGAAGTAATGACTGCAGCAACGTCCAAATGCAACGTCAAAACAATAAATTGAATGGTTCTTAAAAAAATTATATGCAGTTGGAAAGGGTGATGCTAGTACGTCAATAAGGTCAACGATAATGAATCTCATGCAACCTAGCGTGGTGCCGTATAATTTATCGCCCAAATTGCCCGTAGCAGCTAGTATTCGCTTCGACTAAAACTAACGAGTGATAACATAGGTTGGTGCGTTTAGATGAATATTGTATGATACTCTGTCAAGCGGAGAAGCCTACCGAATTAACCTAAATATAAAGGTAACGAAGCACACATGAGAGTACATGGGCCCCCGAACACGACAAGCAACACCTCAACTAAAATAACAACAAATCAACGGCTTTATATTGAAATTAGTAAAGACTAATTGCCTGCTGTCCGTGGCATTCTCCAATGTAAACAAAGCCAATTGACTTATCAGAATTGTGATTACCAAAAGGGACTTACTGTTGAATGGGACGGCGTAATCTATTAGCACGTGCGAAGTCAGCTGTGACGGCCTGTGCTCTGACCAGAACGCAGGTGGCAGGATGTGAACTAATCGGTGACCCAAGACGCCATCTGACGGCATAGTTTCGAACTCATTGGAGTCATTCATTCTCTGGTACCACATCACCTTCCCTTTTGGGCGGAACAATGACAATACCGAACATGTAAGAACACACAAACATGCAAAGCACAGTACATAATAACACGAATAGACAGAGATATGACCAAACCACAAGTGTTACTAAACTAAAACTGTTATTACCCCCCCACCCCCAACAACAACCAACAAATAAAAAAAAAAAAATACATCAATCGCTCCTAATGTACATTGTCCACACAACTGCTACACAAAATTATTACCTCAATATTTTTTTTTTACATTTTTTATTTCCAGATAATACAACCCTCTGACAAACGTTACAGCAAACACCTATGAGCATACAATTTTGATAAAAGTTAACAAAACAACGTTTCACTACCATACGTACTAAACAACTAATTAGATTTTTCTGTATCACATAGAGCCATATCAATATATATCAATAATGAAAATTACGTCACACTTCCGCCCGTTTTGGAAGTATCCGTACACACCAAAAAGGACTTTACGCCAAACAAATACACAATCGTGGATTACATACAATAAAATCCTGCGAATGCAGTGAAGCCCCCCGCCAGGGCCCTACTGGTGCCACATACATCTGGACGACGAGGCGCTAGTGGCAGAGCAAAGCAATGCCTGCATTTAACCATGACGTCATAACGCGCCCCGCCCACCCGGGGGCTATTTTACAGTCTAGAAAACCCGTCTCGCTCACCCAACTACCTATGTTTTCGCCGTCCATGGGAGAAACCAAGTACGGATTTGCCATCCTTCACATGTTTGCGAAGTAAAACGTCAGGGTTCATAGGGTCTTTACTATACTTGTAATGCACATACCCCTATTTCGAAGAACATACCCTCTGTCTGGAGGCTCCAAAACCACCAGGACCCTTTCTTCCTCGCCCAAACATACCCCTTCGGCAATACTCGTGCTACATCGGCATTAGTCGGGCATCGTTGCAAAGGCCCCAATCCCAGTCACACACACACAGTCCCACGTGCTTACTTCTAAGCCAATCAAAACGCGTTTAACTTAATTGTGACACTGTCATGGCGGCCGTACATGTGGCCAGAGTCACGCGTGCTTGAAATACATTTGGACTATTATACTCATACTGTGTGAAATTTAGGCGAGCGTCGTATTGTGATTACCAAAACAAAGAGACACTGGCCAAGGAGAACGCATGTTTAACTGGTAGGACCCAATACTCACCGGTAGAGAACCACGCAAAGGCACCACGCAAAGGTTATTTACACTCCACACTGTCATGGCTGCCACACGTGTGCCCCGATGTACGCAGGTTTGAAATTACGTTGTGACTATTACATTCATACTGTGTGGAATATATGTGAACGTGTAATTGTGTGCAAAAACAACCAGAAAGGACAAAGGACAAAGGACAAGTGGTGTAGAACTTTAACCACGGATACTTAGAACTTTCATACATAAAGCCGGTTTGAGAAACACGCATGCAGCCGGGCACGCATACTTCCCCTCCGGTAACTTCAGGGCGGACAGACACTGGCATGGCGGACAGACACTGGCATACGGAGTTCATTAAATCAACCTCTTCGCACAAATCAGGTACAGTCACTTTATACTTAGATGCATGTAATCATTTCCTTTGAGAAATATACACGTTGTCCTCACTCGCCCAAACAATGCGTTCAGTCGAAGGTGATCAATATTTTTTAAAAAGTATTCTCATTCAAATTGCAAACAATGGCCGCTACGTATTTTAGTAACAGTTTAGTACCCGCAGTCAAAACACCGGGGATTCACACAAGTACACTTAAAAGGACACCTGTACCAAACTAAAACTTTACATAGAACAATATTTTCGCGTTTGAGTCCTAATTAATTGGTCACATGAAATGCCAACAACAGTAACCTCACGCTGCATCAATACCTATCAGTTTCACACTAGGTGTCGCCACTTGTCCTTACCCATGTAAACAGTAATTAATTGGTCACATGAAATGCCAACAACAGTAACCTCACGCTGCATCAATACCTATCAGTTTCACACTAGGTGTCGCCACTTGTCCTTACCAATGTAAACAGTAAGGCATAAAAGGAAACCGGACCGACAATGGACGGTCCACGCACAACACCCAGTGCACACATCTCAATCACAATATATATTACCATATTGGCAAAGACAGTTGAAAAAGAAGCAATCAGTTAATACGTTGAGGCACTCAATTTAACAGTCAGTAGTAACATTCACTACAATACGTTAATAACAAGACACACACTCGCTCAATTTAGACACAGACTACAAAGTCATAAAACACATGTTTTCAGAATACAAAGTCATAAACACATGTTTTATTATCCAACAGGGATCCGATGACAAACGATAAGGTGACACACACTTAAAAGGTGATACTTAAAAGGTCACGACCTAAACACAAGTTCTTACACACATATAGTTATATAGGGATCAAATACTTTATTTTACAATTTCAAATTTTCTTTATATTGGTTCATTACACAAAATTGCGGTTAGATTACATAGGTACACTTGCACATTGATACACACTAAACAAAATATACTAAAGGGATAGTTATTATTTACAGAACGTTCACCGCCTGGTGCGATTGAGGTAGGGCTTACGCTACACCAAAAAAACAGATGCTACCAAGACCGGACTTCCAAACAACCAAACAACGCTTTGGCACAGGGTACGTTACATAAGTTTCTACGAATGCAACCACAACATTACAATGTATCACAGGCGAATAACACATTACCCAATATTAAGGCTGCGCCCATTAAAGAATTTACAATGTATTACTTGGTAGAAGTTCTAAACCACTCTCACAAAATCATAGGCAAAACATTGACAACAGCCAACCAGTTACTTGCACACGATACCACAACACGAAATAAACATGTGTATATAAGTAATGTATATCCCATTTAGGAATGTAACTGTTCATCATTGAGAAATAACAATAACGCAATTATAATCGAAAACCTAACTATTAATAAATTATACTTATTATTGGCAGCACGTAATGACTAAAAAAAAGACAAACGGTTAAAATATTGTTTCTTTTGACAGATACCAACAAAAGTACCGCAGAACAACAACAGGATGGAACCCATGGAAACGGACAGCGACGAAGCAAGGGACAGGGTCTGTGCTACGTGTCACCGCAATTCTTCGCCAGGACATCCACTGTACTGGGAAACACCGCCAACGGAATGGGTCCAGAGGGCATATGGGGACAATCCAGAAAACGACCCACATCACCCTTGGCTCTGTCAGCAATGCTCCAAATACGTTAGCCGGGACACGAAAGTATACAGACAGGACACTTGGGCATGTGCATGGCCTGCCGTACTCTGGTCTTTCTTAAGTGGACACATACCCTGCCCAACCGAAATACTCATGCCCATCATGACGGACTCATTGAAAGCAATGTGGCTGCTAGCACACGACGATATTAGCCTGGCCTTCCGCAGATGCTGGCAGGCACCACCCATTGTTACTGACGCCACCAAAGACATTCAAGAATTCGACATTCTCAGAGCAGCTGGTTCACTTCCAGAAATACAAAAATTGGTCGACAAACACTGTTTCCCGCAAATACGATGCCCCATGGGTTGCTGCTTGTTCATCGATGATATCATGGTGGGAAAAGCAGAACTCATACCGTTACATCATTACTTGGCCAAGAAATTGAATCGGTTCACATCTTTTGCGGCCAATAACAAATCATTCCTGGGAATGAGACCAGATTGGATGTCGGTCAAAAGAACATTGTTATGGGACATAAGACCGGCGATTACAATCAACGAGGACAAAGGTTTAGGGTTTATTTCATGCTCAGCCAAACACCATGTTTCACCCATGTACCAGTTTCTCCATGTACCTGATAATCCAATATTACATTCTCAACCAGCCACACAGTCAACAGAGTTGGCACCAACGCAACTATGCCCAAACTACATTAGACCAGGAAGAATTGGTCAGTTCAACACCTCCTTCCCCGTTTTCAAACACTCGGGAGGAACAACTGGCCTATCAACATTCCGCCTTGCCATGAGGCCACACAAAAGGATATTGACCGATGATGAAGCTGCAATGGATGGACTGTTACTCAACAATAGACCAGACATTCAACACTATGCACTGAATAATGACCTGTTGGGCCCAGACTATGTCAAACGAGCACTCGCCTTCTGGGAAGTATGCAAACCCTTTTATCCACAAATTACACTAGACAGACCTTCACAAACAGGCACCCTCATGCAAGCGGGAGAAGCGGTGTATCTAACCAGGGCGTTAAATCAAAGACATGCTAGGGAAGACAATACTGAACCGGCCGAGGACCAAAACAGGAACGCAAAGAAATACCAATACCATCCCATAGTGCACCCAGCTGACGGAAAAGGACATTCACCCTATACAGTACATCATGTGACACACCCAGGAGAAGACTTGGACTATTCATCAGGTTGTACTATTACCATCATGGCCCATGCGTTGACACATTGTCCGGTATTGATGCAAGAGTTCATAGGGACACTGTCACGCCCAAACACAACGCAAACAGCCATACACTTGTATAATTATTGCGCAGATATATACTTCAATACACCATTCAATCGATCAAAACGAGTTACTCTGGCTGCAGAAGACGACAATATTTTAGACGCCCATCCAGGTAGACGTTTGCCAACGAAGTACAAAAACGAGATAGTTGCCGCAACTTACTTGAGTACAGTATCGCCTCACATAGTATTACATCAGACATACACACAAGATATTGAAGAGTTCTTGAACAATACTGAGGCAAAGTATGCAATAATAGTAGTCACTGATCGTCATTTAAGACGTACTGAACCAGTTCAAAGTACTACAGACGGACAATGGAACATGATGGTAGGTATCACTGTAGTATGTCCAACAACTACTACGTACAGTGTGGCTATGTCATTCAGATGGCACAAGGACTGGGAATGGCAAAAAACAGGCACAAACCAGCAACTGCTTACTAACTCGTCACATCGTCTACTACTGTATGTAAAGACACCAATACACCCAGAAGTAGACAGGGATCAAGTACTTAGGTGGTGCGGCGGTCAGACTCACATCAGATGCCGGGATCATGATGAAGCCTACCTCATCAGAGAATCATTGACAACCTCACTCATATGTACACTCCCCAATTGCGACAATAAAATGCGCTGGCGCTGTCCCCAAGGTCTAGCAATATTACAATGTGGTAATGGTGTTTGCCTTAAACATCAAAAGGCTTATTGCTTGGAGGACACGATTACACTCATTCCACCTCCAACAAGGTTTGACACAGACAATGACACGCAGACCACACGGCCAAGACTCGTGGAACACCAACCAGAGCAAGAGTTCCAAGAAGGTAATGAACCACTTGATGAAGAGTCGAATATCATGGACGTCGACCACATTCCCATAGAAGACATTGAACACCCGGACAATGCAAACGAATCAGACGACGACGACGACAACTTTCTGATTGGACCAGTGGCCCTACCGACCGACAATGATGACCCCAACGTCCCAATCATTGCAAACAACACCTACACACCTACCTATATGACAGAGAATAGTGACGCTATTGCAGGACATTTTCTTCTCAATGACCACCTCCGAACAATGGTCAGGACATCCTTCTACCGCCCACCTACGGTACAAACACAGAAAATACTGCAACACATCTGCACACTGTCCGAAACACAAACAGTACCACTCCTCTATCCCGAAGCTTCCCTATTCCCACACATCTTCTGGGACACTAACAACGATTCCATTATCGGTGCAATTCCGGCGGCAATGTATACCAACGGCTATATGAAAAACAAAAAGGGAGGCCTGGCATCAGTAAAGGATCACCTAATAGTTCGGTTGATGGACGAGACTTTATTGACAGCCCACGATGAACTATATTTACAATGGGTTTTTGATCTACTAGTTAATCAGTCACTGAACTATAACAGCCCTGCAGTCGTCGTGAATAAAGGCCTAGAGCACTTAAGAAGACCACATGATGGCTCACTGATGACTCAAAGAGAGGGCATGCTGGCATTTGATGAGATAGATTCTCGTCGTCAAGTTCATCGCCTAGCTGCCCTCATGAGGGACTTAGACGGGTTTGACTACTTTATCACCTTAACCTGTAACGACCAAGAAACCTTTGGCGTGCGCCCCTTAGTCTCAGCGATACGACAGATTTACGGACCAACCAGACAGAACATCTTAAAGGGCATGAAGGAACATTGCCCCTTGCTGTGCCGAGCCTGGGAAAGGAGCGTACGTCACTTCCTTCATTGGATAGAGACCAGCCCAGAACGTCCCTTTGGTGAGGTGGAATCGATATGGGCACGGTATGAATTCCAGTCACATGGAGCCCTGGGAAACAAACCCCATGTGCACGGATTCATTAAGGTCAGGAACGAGACACAGGAAGACAAAATCAAAAGAATCAGATGCACCAGTTCAGGCATGTTCTCCAAAGATATGAAGACGGATGCAGAGTCTCTGATCACAAGTGGGGCCATAGACAACACTGACGATTTCGATCAACTACGGAAAATGGCAGCAACTTTCCAGGTGCACGACTGCACACTCGCCTCAAATCGCTGTCAGAAGGTAAATAAGAATGGAGAGAAGATCTGCCGTGTGCAACGACATCCACCATCACACGAATATGGATTTACGGAAGTCAAACACATGTATGACCCTGACATACTGTCCCTGTTTAAAGAGATGAACTTCACCACACAAACACCACAAGGTGAAGAGGAGTTGGACAAAAGGTTCGTCGGCGGGCGTTACACCTACCCAACCAATAAATTTGAACATTACATACCCACCATTCCGCACATACTTATAGGACTTCGCTCTTGTTCCAATGTTCAGCTAGTTGACACACGCTTCCAGGTCAGCTATGTCTGCAAGTATGCAGCGGGCGTGGAGGAACATCGCGAGGCCAATCTACAACGGCAAAAAAACCCAGACGAAGTAAAAGTGACTTTCGAAGACTATAAGAATATTAAAATCACTAGCCAAGCCCTACTCGCCGAAAAAAACAGTAAACAAAAGCTTGCCAGAGAAATAGGATTACCAGAGATGATGTGGTTTGCCCTACAACTGCCGTTTATCATCTCAGACACCGAATTCACACATGTCTCCACATTCTCACCCGAGTACAGGGGTGCCATTAAAAAAAAAAACATCACAGGGTCACGAGGCACATGAGGCACAGGGTGGAGGAGAAATCCCAAAAGCAATGGCATTAAGACAACCTCTTGCTGAAAATAGGCACTTCACCAGCAACCAACAAATCGTCATATACCAATACTGTGACAGTGACTATTACATGGATACCACGTGGGCGTTTTCGCTTAGACCTCCCGAACTGCTGTACATACAGAATCTAGAAGTGTATTCCAAATACTTTGTGCGAAGCAATTACAGTGCAAATGTGGAGTTGTCGGAGGACTTGGCCGAGTCTCCTTGGATGGATGGAACAGGCAAGGCAGTGAAAATCAGACAGCGATACATACTTGAAGTAGCAACGTACACAGAAGCAGTTGCCGCAGATGACGGACATCCTCATAGTGAAATGGCCGCATGTGTACTTACCAGCATCCTACACGAACTAGTGGAGTTGACAGAGGATCATGACTATACAGACATGTACAACATGTTTGTAGACACTAAAAGAAAGAACCGGAATGTAGTCGTATTCCCAGCAGTGACTCCCTTTCAATTCCCCAAATTTTTGATACATTTAATGCTGTCCACGGGGAATTACACCACTGAAATTGACTTATACGGCGTTCCTAATCTCCAATCTGCCTTAGTGAACAGTAGCATATTCTCCTCGTTGCATCCACCCAGGGAAGAAATTGTGTCAGTGGTAAGGATGTACTTGTTGCAACAATTAATGTGGCTGCCCATCGGCAACCGACAGTTTCAACGAATACTACGCTTCATACCAAACGCACTCACATCACTAATGCACGAAAACGACCTTCAGTTTGAGAGCATGCCACTCGCCACCGACCTGGCAATATCTATCCGAGCTACCGAAGAACTGACACGCCTGGAAGATACAATGCGCCACCATGCTGTTCTCGCCCTTTCAGAACAAGGTATCCTTAACTTCCCTTCGATGGAGGATTTGGACAACGGCCGTCCAACGCAATTTCAACCAACCATAGAAAGAGCACCGGGACAAAGTGATGCCTCTTTCTTAGAACAGAACCTGGCCCTCCGGAAACTAAAAACAACAATAGACTCCATACACGTACCCCATCAGTCATTCATCAAATTCCCACTAATCATCGGACCGCCGGGATCAGGAAAGACCTACCTGCTCTTAGTTGGAATGACATATGCAATGTCACAGGGCCTGAGAGTAACACTGACCGCATTAACAGCAGAAAGGGCTCAGGTATTGGGAGGAGAGCACATACATCTCTTGTTCGCTCTCCCAGTACAGCAAATCAGTGTCCAGACAGTGCATAACATGGCTGAAATGTCCTTGGCCAAACTGGCAAGAAGCAATGTTCGCATGGAATACTTGCGTCGTTTGCAGGTGTTGTGTATAGAAGAAATAGGGTTGATTTCATCCGAAATTTTTGCAGCCATGGACCTGATTCTCCGACGCCTGCGACAGTCTCCAGTACCATTCGGGGGAGTAGTCATCATTGCAACGGGGGATCATGTCCAGCTGCAACCTGTCACGGGGCAAAATGTGTGGACCAGTAGCCACCTGCTAACTACCTTTGATGTTGTCAAGCTAAACAACTATGTACGAAGTGCAAGTGATGAAGACCTACAAACGATATTAAACATCATGAGGCAGAACCAAACAACAGAAGATGAAGTACAAGAAGTCCTGCAAATACTACGTCGACGGTGTGCACAAAGAAACTTCTACCCAGACTGGTCGATGGTTCCAATGGATGTGCTACGGGTATTACCAACGAGGAAGGCAGTCGAGCAGGCCGTTATTAAACACATCAATGATAAGAAAAGAGACAGAACACTGGTTAGTAAAACATACAGATCAGTGGATGAAGTAGAAGCGAATTCAGGGCATTGGATATTGGGAGATAACAGTGTAGTCACGGCCCTAAACAAGAAATGTGCTGAACATCAGGAACTATTACTGTATAACGGTGCAATTATGAGGCTCACTTATAACAACACCAGCCATTCTAATCAGCCGCGATTTTCTCAAGGCCAGCTTTGCGTCATCCGACAAGTCACCGATGAAGAGGGGGACGAAACTGTAGCAATAAATATGAGAATTCGCATCACCTTGATCCCACCAGGCCAACGATTAATGCACATCACCGACATACCAGATGCATGGCCTACATTCTGCATCCAACCTCGGCTGACAATACCTATTATTGTGGGTAAAACCAACGCCAGAGGCCGACGTCTCCAATGGCCTCTTCAATTCCATGTGGCATCAACAATCCACAAAATTATTGGCGAGACCTGCACGCAAATAGCCACCCAAGTCAGCAGTGAGGGCTTCATGTACCGTATATGGGAGAAGGGTATGCTCCTTGTCCTTGTCAGTAGGGTGCGCAATTTGAACAATATGTACTTCATAGGTACAATTGTCGACACATTCAAGGCGATTGCTACCATGCTGAGACAACCTACACCAGTTCAAGACCACATAGACAGGACTTTGCGCCAGCTCGATATCCTGCACACTACCACCAGAATAATCAGAAACGACTTTATCCAACTAGCAAATGACATACCCAATTATGACATGGGATTTGTCTACCTCATTGCAAGCACGAAGAGACCAAGGCAGTGTTACGTAGGCGAAACAGGCAACATCAGGCGGCGGCTGACACAGCACAATAGTGGTTATGGTGCCATCTACACACACGACCCTAGTTTGAGACCATGGTGTTTATATATTATAATCAACGGATTCCCCGGCGAGGCACGAGATACAAGTAATATAAATGCAAGAAAACACCTGGAACACCTATGGCATACGGCAGTAGCTCAAATACCGGTGGCAGAACGTCATACCCTTTCTGTAGCTGCGGCAGGCGAGCAAGTCTTCCAACAACTCAAGGAAAATCGCCCCCACTGGAACCTGCAGTTACTACAATGTGGCCGAATGGTGAACCGAGAAGTTCCACCGTAGTACAGAACCCACTAAAGGCACGTGATACCCGTAAATAAATAACAACCCACAGACTTATAACTAGGAGTGAAAGAAGGACAAGACTGACATATGTAAATAGCCAGTAAACAATAAACAGAGAGTGACATTTGTACATTGAGTACAATCGCCGGAGAGAGGCAGAGAATAGTAACTTTTCAAAATGCTTTATCTTTAATATTAATATGACAACCAGGAAACAGTGTTAATTCAGAGTAAGTGAATGAATGTTATTTTTGAAGGTATACACCGGTAGCCGTTGACTCACCAAAGGAATGTATTAAACAAATGGAGGATCAATTGAGATGCACCATCTCCATACCCACCGAAAGTAGATTATTCCTTTTTAACGGTCTTAAATTAAATGACTCAGTTGAACGTTAGTAACTATGCCAACTGAACTGGGATACAGTAAACTTGTAAATAAGTGTGAACGCGCTCCACCGATCATATTGGGTGAACTTAAATATGTTAAGGACGGTTATCGACGATAGTGTATTCCATAGAACCATATTTCATAATTGTAATTACCAGGAGGGCTGTCTGTCTATTACGGTTTGATCTGTCTGTCCAAGCGCAAAATATACTATAATGAGCGTAATGTGAAAGCGAACCGACGATATCCAGAAAGAGATGTCTAATAATATACCTCAAGGTACCCACAAAGACCCGCAAGACTAATTCACTAATAAATTATAAATTACTTGGGTTACAATTTATTGCGGCGTGAGAACGAGTGAACACTGTTGTCGATAGTATTGGCCATTATTAGTAAGATATAATAAGTGTTATGCATGTATTAGTCGAAGTAAACATTGTTCCAAGGATTTCTCACTTTAAATAAAGAGATGTGGCTGGTCGGCCTTTATTAAATGATACGTGAGTGGCATACATATGTTGTGTAATTAGTATTTAGAAATTCAAGTGGTGAACACAAACGACTATACAGACGCATATTAATAAAATACCAAATGTTTTTAAATTGAATTCACATTTATTGATTTGTATCGAACGCCCTATTACAGTAAAATGCTTAGTACATCCTTCACGGTCCCTTCAACGAATGCAGTAAAAAGAGCAACCATTACCTAATTGACGCAGTTTACAACACCTCAACTCCCACTTATGTCATTCCATAACACTAATAATTAATCAACAAAAGACAGTCTTTAAATACTGATTTAATGGCTCCTGAACGATGCACTTCGAATGACTGACATTATATTATTTCAAGTTGAGGTCATATCAATTTTCCGATGATAAGTTCATTTTTTATGAATGAATGAAATTAATTATTATTTAGTAAATAACCAGGAAAGGCTTCAATTTCGTCTTATAATATAGTTCAATACGCCGGCCAACGAGTCCACACAATAAATAAAAAAAATTAAATTATTTTTCAACTCTTTTATTCAGGTTTCAACCACAGACAGAAAGTATATAGTGATAGTATTCAGATCAACATAAAGGGCAGTTATGGCACACTGGCTGTATTAAACAAACCCTAATCAAGCTAAAGTTTCGTACAAATACTAAAATCAACTTTAGGACGAGGGAACTAGGCTAATGCGTAGTGTCTGCCTAACTTGGGGTGTTGGGGTCCCCATGTTTGCAGACGGAATAAAATCTTAGGCCCCAAAAATTAATCTAACTTGATTTTCGCCTGCAGTTTTGGCAAAAACTTAATCTAACTTAATTTTGCCTGCAGTTTTGGCAAGGATTCCATTGGTATGTGAACGAAAATTCGACGGTAAGTGATGAAAGTGATTATGGCTTAAAACGCCGTAAACTTTTTAAATAGAATTAATCGTACAGTCATAGCTAAATTATTACTATAAATTCAGCAACTATAGCTTCACTCTTCATCATATTGACTAAGGGCAAATGATTTGAAATGAGAAAGTCACAGAGGCGGCTGCCAGGAACACAAAGGGATAACTTTATATATAGGTATTAATCATTTATGGCCAATTGGAATTACAATAATACCGGAAGCACAATAATAGCCAACACGAACACGATTTCCCTGAAATAATAACTTCCTCAAAGTAACACATCCTAGCCAGTGTATGAAGGCCATAATAATCACATAGAAAAACAAACTTTAAACAAGTAATATCCATATAAACCATTTAAAGGTTATATATAACATGACATGACTGCTGCCTTAAAGAAACTGGAGTAAAGTGATTTCTTAAAAATATCAGAATTTTGATACATACTTCCTTCCAGACTGTAACAATGGTGTCATTGACTATATGACATACATTATCAAAACGATATACATTATCAAAACGATATAAATACTTTAAAGATTTTCTAAGGAGCACCTGAGTTGAATTTGAGTATCAGTATTTGGACACGGATAATAGCACAAGCATGGACGTTCAGTCGGAGTAGCACATTTCGTTACAGGGCAATTGAAATGAAAAATTACGTAACAATGACCCTGAGTTATCCAACCGAGTAAATTGATCACACAAATAATTTACTGACCCTGAGTAATGCAAACATGTAAAATTTGCACCCAAAAAACTGTTAGAACTAATCCACCACCACAGTAAGTTAAACTAATAATGCGTAGCAACCATACAGGTCTAAAAAAGGTGAGATACAAAATCGTAACACCAGGTAATAACAAATATTATCTAATCAATCAGCAGCAGCCTGAGCCCTTTCTACATCATCTTCCACCTCTGGTGCAACAACCGCTACATCGGTGGCTTTTAGTTTCTCGGGGACATCAAGAACACTTGCTGGGTAGACGTACGTGACGTGAAACTTGCGTCCAACAGCTGCCTCGCTGCCGCCAGACACGGCAGACTTGTACCATCCCCGCAAGACCCATTTCACATTAGCAGTCTTATAAGCTGCTACTACGGTTTTGATGTGAGCTCTCAGATCATCAATATCGAGTGGGGGCGATCCTTTCTTGGGCTGAAATAATACAAATGTGGCATATGCTTAGTAAGGTCCACAATTAAAAAAAGTCAACATTGCTACATAATTTATACTTTAGTAAAGTCACCATTTGATGACAGCCTTATATGACTATAGCCTTTCGTATGTACCTAAGAAATGGCTTTATTATTATATTTCAACATTGACTACGAATGTCCCATTTGGAAAAACCAAAAGCAAAAACTGAACACAGTTCCTACAAAGGAAACAATGACCAAACTCACACAAATAAGTGCGGGGACCAACAGAAGTTGTGCCAATCGACGAGAAGTCACTCGAACATTGCGCACGTTGAGGCTCTTACTGGACAAATTGAATTTCAGTGCACACTCAGCAACTGAATTCCCATCTGTTCCGTAACAGAGTTTCTCCTCCGCGTGGCTCCCATCGCAGGCGAAAGAAGGGCATGAGTAAACGATGTCTGCCTTGGAAATTATCAAGTCGTCCACCTCACCGCCAAATGGATAGAAACTTCCCTCAACAGCGGCCTCAGGAGTATATGGAGCAGTTGGCGGTTTTTTTTCCGTCTTCACAGGCAAGAAGGGGCTATCGGTTTCCAGCACGGGCATGCCAAACATGCGCTCATCGTAAAACGAGGCCTCATAAAGCAGGACCGTGGAGCCCAACCATGTCACCCCGGAGACCCTCAGGGCGGTGAAGGTCTCGTTTTGCGTGGCAGTCTTCACACTGAAGAGGTCACCTGTAATCATGTCTCTAAATGAAAGAAGACATTTTTAATATAATTAACCAAAATAATTAATAATACAAGCAATAACTTTCACACAATCATATTGAAAAAAATATTTAATTCCATACATGTCGGCAAGTTGCAAAAAAATTACACACGAGTTTGTTTCAATGAGAAACACTTATTACAAACCGAAATCAGTACCAATAAATGTACTTTCAACACCACCCAAAAAGTGGGCCTGAACCAGTATGAAAACCACCCACCAAATAACGACTGCCCTCCTAAATTAGGTAGAATGATAATAGTAACAATTTCATATTAAGTCAATTGTTTTTCCCATATCACACACTAGCGAAATATCAAGACAGCAACAACTGACAATAACTAGTAGGCGCTTCATATAGACAAGGCAACCAGTGAACAGTTACATTTGTACCTAGGGAAATATCAAGACAGCAACAACTGACAATAACTAGTAGGCGCTTCATATAGACAAGGCAACCAGTGAACAGTTACATTGGTATTAAGGCTTATGTGTACTTCGTAATTTACACTCTGCGGAAGGTTACCATACGCACCACAAACATACATACCTCATCAAAAACAATCTGTCATAGCCCACGTCTACTTTGGCCATTTTGCTTCTGTCCGAGTTGCGTGCCACCTTCTTCACCGACGCCTTCTTAATTTTCAAGATTTGGGCGACGATGTAAGAGTCGTCTGAGTTTTCGTCGGTGAGTATTTGTGAGAGGGAACGGATTTTCGATTCAGCACGCATAACATATTTACGAGCTTTCGTGAAATCACCCGCACAAACCAGTTTTTCTAGTTTGGAGGCCATGGTACCTACAAAAAACAAACATAAATCATAATTAGTAACCTGAATGTCCAGTAATGCCAAACAGAAATATCTTTTTTTTTATTTGTGTACAGCAACACCACAACCAAATATGCAATAATGGTAATTGCCGTTAAATAATATATAATTAATTACGTAAGGAATACAGTAAAACATGAATTTACGGGAATAGATCACTTTCATTACATATCGCTCAGTTCAGTTGGGTGTCAGTCGATAACACCCCGAGTAAGATTGGTTCATTAATCGCTGCCACTACAGACCCAGACCCAGTGACAGTGGATAAGTTATCCCAAATTGCGTCACACCTCGCTGCCACTACATACCCAGAGCCAGTGGCAGTGAATAAGTTATCCGTGAGACTGCAACATGTGCAGCCGCCAATACCTATGTACGGCCCTATTTATTACAATCAAATGGAACCTAACTTAGGGGAAGTAATGACTGCAGCAACGTCCAAATGCAACGTCAAAACAATAAATTGAATGGTTCTTAAAAAAATTATATGCAGTTGGAAAGGGTGATGCTAGTACGTCAATAAGGTCAACGATAATGAATCTCATGCAACCTAGCGTGGTGCCGTATAATTTATCGCCCAAATTGCCCGTAGCAGCTAGTATTCGCTTCGACTAAAACTAACGAGTGATAACATAGGTTGGTGCGTTTAGATGAATATTGTATGATACTCTGTCAAGCGGAGAAGCCTACCGAATTAACCTAAATATAAAGGTAACGAAGCACACATGAGAGTACATGGGCCCCCGAACACGACAAGCAACACCTCAACTAAAATAACAACAAATCAACGGCTTTATATTGAAATTAGTAAAGACTAATTGCCTGCTGTCCGTGGCATTCTCCAATGTAAACAAAGCCAATTGACTTATCAGAATTGTGATTACCAAAAGGGACTTACTGTTGAATGGGACGGCGTAATCTATTAGCACGTGCGAAGTCAGCTGTGACGGCCTGTGCTCTGACCAGAACGCAGGTGGCAGGATGTGAACTAATCGGTGACCCAAGACGCCATCTGACGGCATAGTTTCGAACTCATTGGAGTCATTCATTCTCTGGTACCACATCACCTTCCCTTTTGGGCGGAACAATGACAATACCGAACATGTAAGAACACACAAACATGCAAAGCACAGTACATAATAACACGAATAGACAGAGATATGACCAAACCACAAGTGTTACTAAACTAAAACTGTTATTACCCCCCCACCCCCAACAACAACCAACAAATAAAAAAAAAAAAATACATCAATCGCTCCTAATGTACATTGTCCACACAACTGCTACACAAAATTATTACCTCAATATTTTTTTTTTACATTTTTTATTTCCAGATAATACAACCCTCTGACAAACGTTACAGCAAACACCTATGAGCATACAATTTTGATAAAAGTTAACAAAACAACGTTTCACTACCATACGTACTAAACAACTAATTAGATTTTTCTGTATCACATAGAGCCATATCAATATATATCAATAATGAAAATTACGTCACACTTCCGCCCGTTTTGGAAGTATCCGTACACACCAAAAAGGACTTTACGCCAAACAAATACACAATCGTGGATTACATACAATAAAATCCTGCGAATGCAGTGAAGCCCCCCGCCAGGGCCCTACTGGTGCCACATACATCTGGATGGAGCCAAAGAGTCAAATTGATGGCTTAGATGTTTTCAATGTTTACCATCATTCAGGGGCGGCGGAACAGATAAAACATTGGGGGGGCAAACTTTTTTTGGGGTTGGGGGGGGGGGGGCGGGGTGGAAATAGAGGATGAACTTGCATTACCCTCCAATACTATAATAGAATCGAAGTATTGCACACACACCCAATACTTTCAACTTTCATCATGAAATGGGGCATACTTAATATGCCTATACTACCATACTATTGAATACATCTTAGAATTTTAGCCAGAGGGTTTTTTTCCTTAGACTTGACCACGTTTTAGGCATTTCTTTGAGTGTTGAATCTATTCTCATTGGGATCTAAAATGTTGTTTTTTATAGTTTTACAATGTTTTTCTTACATGGCTTAGATTTTCAGAAAATGTACAAGTTGTCTTTATAGTCAGGGAGCACAAGGCCCAAAATGGGGGTGTTGCTAAACATTTTGGTTAGAGCTTGACAACACATACCACCATATAGCATTCATACTGGCCTACAAGAAAACCATTGTTGGCATTCTGGCATTTTGTTTATTCCATGGTTTCCATGGCAACAGAAGCCAAAAATTGAAATTCTGAGGTAAAATTACTTAAATGAACCTCAGTCAGAGATGAGTCGTGTGAATACTTTGATATTTTGGGAAAATATTGACATCCAAATTGCACATTCAGATTATTATGACATTTCACCTTTGATCAAGGTCAAGGTCACATTTATCAAGGTCAAACCCCGAAGAAGCCCACAAAATGCCATTTCCCCTCAAACATATTCACCCCTCAGTAGGTAATTTATTGATCTATCTTGATAATTTCATTCTAGGAAATTGCCAAAGCATCATTACTAAGAGATTCGCTGACTTAAAGTTGCTAAGGTACAATACTGTTACCATAGCAACTAGAA
Organism: Sthenelais limicola; assembly: GCA_942159475.1. NCBI lineage: Eukaryota > Metazoa > Annelida > Polychaeta > Phyllodocida > Sigalionidae > Sthenelais > Sthenelais limicola. The sequence goes on along the minus strand of OW804099.1, from coordinate 18,098,121 downwards.
AACTACGAAAAAAATGCATAGCTCTTGTTGCCATCCAGGATGCCAGTAATATGAGTTGGCCAAATATGGATGTCCTTCCAAGAAAATATTTTTGGGGAGAATGACCATTATCAGTGGGAATATGTTGAATATGAAGTATATTTCCAATTTCATTCCTAACATTCTAATTAAATATCTTTTTTTGTTGTTGCCATGGCAACGGTTCTGGAAATCAGGGAAGAAATAATGGGATAACAAAAAGCTGAATAATTCAAAAGATATTTTACTTAGAATTCTGGAATTTTGCTAACTTATAGAATACTTAATGGGACAACAAATATATTCTAGCAATTGACCTTTGATGAAAGGTCAAGGCCATTTTTCCAAGGTCAAACTAGGAAGAAATGGCATACTTTGTGTTGCCATAAAGAGGGCAAAATTAGGTGTATGCCAGTTATGGATGCTCGTCCTCAGAAATATTTTTTATTGAGAGCCACTATTTACAGAGGATAAATGTTGAATATGAAGTATATTTTCATTTTTATTCCTAATATCCTTATTAGATATCAAATTTTGGCTGTTGCCATGGCAACCGTTCTGGAAAATAGGGAAGAATTAATGGGATAACAAAAAATTGTATAATTCAAAGCATATTTTACTTAGAATTCTGGAATTTTGCACATTTATAGAATACTTAATGGGACAATGAATATATTCTAGCAATTGCCCTTTGATGAAAGGTCAAGGTCATTTTTCCAAGGTCAAACTAGGAAGAAATGGCATACTTTGTGTTGCCATAAAGAGGGCAAAAATAGGGGTATGCCAGTTATGGATGCTCGTCCTCAGAAATATTTGTAATTGAGAGCAACTATTTACAGAGGATAAATGTTGAATATGAAGTATACTTTTACTTTCATTCCTAATATCCTTATTAGATATCAAATTTTGGGTGTTTCCATGGCAACCGTTCTGGAAAATAGGGAAGAATTAATGGGATAACAAAAATTGTATAATTCAAAGGATATTTTACTTAGAATTCTTGAATTTTGCACATTTATAAAATATTTAATGGGACAACAAATGCATTGATACAATTGACCTGGATGAAAGGCCAAGGTCATTATTCCAAGGTCAATGTCATGTTCATATTGGCACTCTATGTAAAGAATCAATTGAGGACATTAACATTGAGATATGGGCTCACAGTTAAGTCTTGGTTTTCAAAAGTCAAGAGCATCTATCATAATGCAAAAGACTAGAAAGGGATGTTTGCTACATCACTATACTGTATAACCTCCAATAATAGCCAGGTTTCCGATAATGGCCCAGGATCTAATTACCGCCGGGGTGTCAGTGATATTTGTTAATAGTAGCCGGGATTCTAATTGTTGCCGGGTGGGGATGGTTGGGGGTGGGAATGGTCATTTGACTCCCTGTGATGACAGGGTTCTCTTGGTGCATTTCCATTGAACAGTGGTCTGGGAACTTTGATATAGATTGATGTGACGGAGACATGTGTCAACTGTGGTGTAAAACATCTGATAATTCTGACCAACAACTGTATTGTTTTCAGTTTATTTAATTCTAACTTTCCTTAGAAGTTCAGTGTACTCTATTTAGGGAAAGAATAAGAAAGTTATTCTGAATATTCATTATGAATAGCAGTTAGGTTAAGTTGTAAGCATATATATTTATATAAATGACAGTGGTAGTAGGAGTGACACCAGTGGTGGAAGTGGTGACACCAATGGTCAAAGCGGTGACTGTAGGGGCATTGATAGGCAGCTGATACACATGTGGTGTGGCCTGACCGACAGTGACAGTGACAGTGACAGTCAATGGAGGAGGCCCAGTTGTATTAGGCCTAGCACCACCACCCCCACCACTAGCTTGACCGAACAATAAATCAAACTTTGAAACCAGAGCATTCATCTGGGCATTGCTAGCAGCATTAGCAAGTAAGAGAGCGTCCACTGACTCCTTGGTAATAGGAGGTTCATCATCGTCAGGAGGTAAGTCGTCATCAATGTTAATCAGTTGGAGTTCAATGTTGGAGAAATCCAAATGTTTCCCGTAATCCTCCTCAGGCCCTCCAAGTTGCACAGACTTAGCCTTCGCAGCCACAACAAACTCACACCTGGCCCCCCAGGGCCCAGCATGTTTTATCTTACAGCCCAACCTGCAAAATCTCCATTTATCTATATCCAACATGCTGGAAGTGAACAAAAATTTTTGCATGTGTCCAGTATGGTGGTGTGAGTGAGAGTGACCGGTGTAGTGGTGGTTGAGGTAGCAGCAACTGGTCGGACCACTCAGAGGAGGGGGGCATCTCGGCCCAACAAATAAACCCATTGAACATCAGGGGAGGTAAATGTGAATCATATAAATGAGTTTAAAAAGTCTAATGTACTGACCGAACTGTTTTTGTATTAGCCTAATGACCAATGTACACAATTGGAGTTGGAGCTGGAGGATTATTAATATGCTCAATGTAAAACGCTTGAAAGTCAATCTTATATGTCTGTAATAAAACAGGATATCCTGGATATGAGTTCAGGCCACTTGTTAGTAGACACCGGGGGCTCTAATAAATGCTGGGGGCTCTAATAAATGCCGTGATGAGAGGGGGTTTGACTAAATAGCCGCCCCTGGCTATTATTGGAAGTTATATAGTACATGTCAAAACAAAATACTCTTCAAACATTCTTTGCGACGGCCTCCACTTATCTGGTCACATGACAGTGCATCCACAAATCTAGGAACAAACTGATTTTGAACATTTAAATCATATATAATATTAAGTCCATATCATAAAATATATTCATCATGAACATGAGCAACATTTCCACAACATTTATTGCCTAAAATCTACAGTAATGCTGAGATTTCACCCTTTCTTAAGTTCACCCAACTGCCGGGCAGTGGGCTGGGCCATGGGGGCCACTGACCCTTGATAACCATAGCAACCAAGCTTAAAATCTCCAACTTTTTTATTTCTTAAATTATACACAATTGTCGGCAAAATGGAACTAGCGACTGCAATGTATGAACAATACTTGATGTAACCATAGCATTTTGACCCATTATGTTGAGGTTGAAAACAGGGAATTTTTGCATTAGTGGCAATGGGACTCACCTCAGCGCTCACCACTGATTGTAGTGCCACCTGTAAATACCCTGATTCCCATCTCAAAGAATGGGAGCAACACAGATTCATCACTGACAAAGAATCTGCTGTGTAGAGTTCATAAGGTTCCATGTGGATGACTCTTCTTGCAAGATGCTTAGAGTTCAAAAACAAATGGATCAACTGGTTAAAAAGTTGTTCCCCTATGGGACCAAAAATCATGGACACCTTCCTCTAAACTTTGCCACTCCTTATCTGTCCTACACAGCATAAATCACCCACTCAAATCATCACAGCCGTGCAAAATAAAATGTCATTTATGTACTTGAGTGATGACTGTTTTGATCATTGTCCACCATTCATGCTTTGCTCAACACAATGAGCAGTTGTGTTTTTGATTTTCTGATTTAAATTCATATGGCTAAGAACTGTTTGGCCTGCCAATCCAAACATGATCCTCTATTTTGTAGTTCAAAGCAATGACTCTGTATCATGGAATGAGCATGGATGATTACATGAAGGAGTTAGAATCTGCTCTAAAATCTTCTGAAGACCAGTTCCATACCTGTGGGGAATTTGGTTCAACTAACATTAAGGAAGGTTGATGACCTATCAGCTTGCCTGGACAAAAAGGTGTCCCGTGTTGGTTGAAAGCCACTAGGCAAAACCAAAGCTCAATGCCATATCCCCTTTCTTTAGGAATGGCCTCCTTACATTTGTAAATTTGCTCTTACTGCCTAAAATATACATATAAACCTGCTTGCTTTGTCCCGCATCACATACCTATCATATTTTTTGCTCCTAAAATGTAAGGCCAGTATGTACTTGCCATGCTCATTGTGTCACATCGGTAATTTTTAATTCATGTGTACTAGCATGTGTACCTGTCCAACAGCTAGCGAGAGAATGATTAATACCGCAGCCTGATTGGTCACAACCCACCTGGCCAATTAACATGAGGGGATTGCACCCAGGTAATCCCTTCAGGTGTTCCTTGCCCTTTCAGGGACTTACCCTTTAAATACTATTCCTGACCCTACAAAAGGCCAAAACTTTGTAACAACAGACTACCTTACTGGAGCTGGGTCTGATGGTCTGACCAAATTAACACTGCCTAAAGATGAGAAAGGTAAAGCCTTCAGACCAGATTTCTATGTGTTTAAATCTGACACCAAGAAGAAGGACTATTCCAAGATTGACTATGTAGATTTAGTTTTTGGATGGGCTAATGTGGCTGAGCACCTTATTTCAACTGGTGAGATAGTGCTTCATATGTGTCACACATTAATTTCACAGTCATAGACGCAGTAGTGAATAACAGAGCAACTTCTTTTGCCCTTAGCCTGCTCAGCTCATCTGGTTATTTTTCACTTAATGTCATTCCTGAGTCTCGGAAAGTAACACATTGGTCTTCTCTGCATAAAACATCAATTGACCAAGGCTAAAAAACATAATGCTGGTAGTCAAAGACACCACAGGAAAAAATATTTCTCCAATATATACACAGATCATATTGCTGAAATGTAAGATATGGGCAAATCAGATGGAATCCTTCATAAATGATTTACATTACCTGTAGCCTACAGTTTTATGCTAACCTCAATGTACACTGACCCCAATGTACAATTGACTCCCAAGGTCAATCCATACAACTGTGCGATGGAGCAGCTTGACCGAGCACAAGGGTATGAATGGTTCCTGCCCCTACTTTTTCATTTAGTGATAATAAAAAAACAATTCACTTAGATCAGTGAATACATCAATGTATACAATGAGTGTTACCTTGGAGAGAACCAATTGCAATAGAAGCCAGTCAAGTTGGTGTGACACAACTTACATGGTAGCTTTCAAGCTGTGAAGAGGTCTTTCGCTCAGCAAGACATTTAAACATCCTGCAGACTAGGACTGTATGTTGTACTCTTATATAGACTACACAACAAACATACAACAGGACCTCAACAACATCCAAAAATGATACAAGATGCAGATGTGCTTTCATCCTGACAAGTGCAAGTTACTACACCTAGGTCACAACAATCCATAGCACAGCCACACCATGGGGTATGAGAAGGGTGAACATCAAGAGCCAGAGACAGCAATACTTGGGGGTCACAGTGGAGCTCAACTTTTGCAACCTGTGCTTAGAAAGCTAAGCAGATTTTAGTCCTAGGGAGGACATGGACCTCATGAACCCAACCATGTGTTGCAACTGTATGACAGGCTTGCTTGAATACGAACCCAGTGTCTGGTCTCCACCTTATAGATATCTAAGCAATATGCTCAAGAATATATAGTGCAGAGTCACCAAACCAATCCCTCAACCACATTCTTACTCACATTCTTATTCACTTCTCAAATATGAGGAAGGATAATGCCAACTGAACCTGCCAACCCTATAATACCAAAGAACCTGATTGAAACATTAAACAAGATTGATTGACTAAACCAAGGCACTGAATCCAGGCAAATGTTAGGGCTGACTCATGCAAGGAATACAATTGTTGAATTGAAGGTACTGATGGATCCTTGCTTGGATCTAATTGCACAAAAGATCTTGTTCATTAATTAGGCATATTACCAATTAGTGTTCATGGTAGAAGCCTCATCACTGGTTGACGGTTTGCAATTCTCCCTACCCTTGATAGCATGAAAATAAGCTATCCGACCACCACGCCACCTGGAGGCGGAGATAAAGCTAAGGCGGGAGCTTCCGGTTATGGCTCCCGCAACCTCAGAAACAGAGTAGGCCTAAACATGGTTATACCCATACAGTCATTGCTTGGCCTCTACTCTTTCAAATAGGTAAATTACATACCTACAGATAGCTGAGAATATACTCTTTTCATATTTTTTAATCCCATGATCATCTATACATTTTTTGCTGGTGTCGTCACGGGTGGCAACCGGCATGAACACCTTAACAGAGTGGCGGTGGAAGCTTCTGTCTCAGCCTACTGGGAGATATTTCAGCCTACAGCGCCACTGGTGTTGAATTTGCATGCTATCTAGCTAATTGGTGATATAATTTGGATATAATGCTATGCCAAAACCAAAATTGTTAGAGTTTGAAGAAATAGTAGATCAATTGGCTAAGCAGAATGCCCAGCACCCAAAGGTAACCACCCACAGGCAGGTACGCCTGTTGGCCCAAGCGACACAACCAACTAGTAGTGTCAGATACAATGCTGGAATACAGCCTGACCTCACTGCAGCTGGAGGAGATCTAGTTGGTGCATATTTTTATAAACATTTTACAAATACAACCAAGAAGGGTAGTAAAAGTGGCAAAGTGCGGCACTAGTTCACAGAACTTGGGAACCCATTGAATCCCATTGTGAGCAGGGATGATTTACATGGTCCTCCCTTGGAAGAGTGCTGGCCATAGGCACATTTTGCTTGTCTGACCTATGGCCAGCACTTTCCCAATAACATGAGAATTATGCATTCCCAGGTGCATACAACAAGTAGGTCTGGCAGGATCACTGGAAGTCAAATTGTGTATTAATGTGACACCAATTTGGAGGATGTAATCGTCAATCGTTCACCCTAATTTCTCTTGAAATAATCAATATAAAGCTTAAAAATGAAAAGGTCTACTGTATAATGACATTAAAAAATGTTATTTTGCTAAACTATATCAATATAGATGAGCCATGAACAAAAGATCCTCTAGACCTACTTTACCTAGTCAGTCAGAAGTTTGTTTTGATTTTCAAAGCCACTCAGACACAGTTCTTCTGTAAAAATCACCAATCGTTCCCACAAGTAAAAATCAACCCCTCATTTCCAGATGTTTATTTTTTTCTCAGATTTCTGTTCTCTGATTCTCTTCCTTTAACTGTATTAATTCTTCTAATCCCATATTATGATTCTTCAATTCAATGTTAATCAGGCCCAGGGACATGGCAGGGACTGGGGAGGATGTGTGATGGTGTAAGGCCTCCTCCTTTTACTTCTTGCACATTATCAATTGATGAATGTGTATTCTTTAAAAAGCCTGTGTTACAGAAGACTCTCGCACAGACACCTCACCCATTTCAGGTCTGAAATGGACCCTTAGATTCTGTGTCCACTGATGACGCACCACACTGGCAGCCTCACAGCTAGATAAGTCACACTAATGAACCCAGCAAGCTGTCAAGCATCTGTTGAGTTTTAGCACTGAGTCATGAATTGGGGGTGTCAGCAACTGAGTTTAGTCTGATGTCTCCTCAGTGGACACAGCATCTTAGATGGCCCATCATTTACATTGAGTACAAATATGACATTGACCTTGGAATAATGACCTTGACCTTTCATCAGGTCAATTGCATCAATATATTTGTTGTCCCATCAAATATTCTATAAATGTGCAAATTTCCAGAATTCTAAGTAAAATATCCTTTGAATTATACAATTTTTGTTACCCCATTAATTCTTCCCTATTTTCCAGAACGGTTGCCATGGCAACAGCCAAAAATTGACATCTAATAAAGATATTAGGAATAAAAATGAAAGAATACCTCATATTCAACATTTATCCTCTGTAAATAGTGGCTCTCAATAACAAATATTTCTGAGGACGAGCATCCATAACTGGCATACCCCTATTTTTGCCCTCTTTATGGCAACACAAAGTATGCCATTTCTTCCTAGTTTGACCTTGGAAAAATGGCCTTGACCTTTCATCAAAGGTCAATTGCTAGAATATATTTGTTGTCCCATTAAGTATTCTATAAGTTAGCAAAATTCCAGAATTCTAAGTAAAATATCTTTTGAATTATTCAGCTTTTTGTTATCCCATTATTTCTTCCCTGATTTCCAGAACCGTTGCCATGGCAACAACAAAAAAAGATATTTAATTAGAATGTTAGGAATGAAATTGGAAATATACTTCATATTCAACATATTCCCACTGATAATGGTCATTCTCCCAAAAATATTTTCTTGGAAGGACATCCATATTTGGCCAACTCATATTACTGGCATCCTGGATGGCAACAAGAGCTATGCATTTTTTTCGTAGTTTTCTAGTTGCTATGGTAACAGTATTGTACCTTAGCAACTTTAAGTCAGCGAATCTCTTAGTAATGATGCTTTGGCAATTTCCTAGAATGAAATTATCAAGATAGATCAATAAATTACCTACTGAGGGGTGAATATGTTTGAGGGGAAATGGCATTTTGTGGGCTTCTTCGGGGTTTGACCTTGATAAATGTGACCTTGACCTTGATCAAAGGTCAAATGTCATAATAATCTGAATGTGCAATTTGGATGTCAATATTTTCCCAAAATATCAAAGTATTCACACGACTCATCTCTGACTGAGGTTCATTTAAGTAATTTTACCTCAGAATTTCAATTTTTGGCTTCTGTTGCCATGGAAACCATGGAATAAACAAAATGCCAAAATGCCAACAATGGTTTTCTTATAGGCCAGTATGAATGCTATATGGTGGTATGTGTTGTCAAGCTCTAACCAAAATGTTTAGCAACACCCCCATTTTGGGCCTTGTGCTCCCTGACTATTAACAATCCTTTCAAATAACAAAAATTTAAGACAATAATGATGTTCAAAATTCAGTTTAACACCACCAAACACATCCTTTAAAAAATCAACTCAATACCAAATATATTCAGATATAACTAGTTTTGACCATTTTTCAGTGTTGAATTAGCAGAATTTACTAAATATGTAGATCTGCCAATTGTACATTTTCTGAAACTCTAACCCACATGTATTTTTGTGAGATGCTTTTAGGTACAATTTAAGAATACTATAAACCAAATCTGGTGACTACCATCTGTCATCTTCATTTGTGCATTTTACAGACTTAGAACTACAATGATGTAGGAGTGTGTGTGTGTGTGTGGGGGGGGGGGTCATGAACTTTTGCACAAACTTTCAAGGGGGAACCAAGGTATCTCGCACTAGACTTTAAGGGGGTGGGGTCATACAATAGACAGTGAGAGGAAGATGTAGGAAAGGGAGGAGGGCGAGAGGGAATGGGAGGGGGAGAGAGGGGCAATGAGAAAGAAGATTGCTATACAGAAATAAAGTTCTGCATCAGCCAGAACAAGGATTTTTTACTGATTCCCTTAATTTATATTTTTATATGAATGATGTCTGAACTTTCTGAACTTATTATAAATTTATGATTTCATTAGTCTCACCACTGTATACATTGCAAAAGCCTCTGTGAGTGACATTTTTTGGCACATACATTTTTCACATTTTAAGCAAATTAGCCAAGCCCCCCCCCCCCCAATATTATTGGGGGGGGGGGTGGCTAGTGCCCCCCTTGCTCCCCCCTCCGGTTCCGCCGCGCCTGAATTGGAGCCCAACAGTTCCTTTATGGAAATAAAAACATTAGTGTATAAGTGGTAACCTGTTCTAGATACAACTTTGCCAATCCATATAATATGTGATGTGTTTTAGGAAAATGAGTCACAATGTGCAAAAAATGGATTTTGAGGTATAACTATATTTGAAAAGATGAGATCAAGCCGATTCCAATGATGGTAAAGATTAAGGCCATCTAAGACATTTTTCTATTCATGATATTTGATATATTCATATTTCAAAAAAAGTCTGCAATATTTCTCCTTGTGCAATTACTAGTAAACTAATTAAATTATACTCCCTGGGATGACCTTCAGTGGTGGTAGCAGGGGGGGGGGGGAGACTGCCCCCCCCCCAGATCCCTTAAAATGCCCCCTATGCCCCCCCCCCCTAACTCAGAAGGACAGAGGGCCCCTAATGTCCTGATAAGGGCCCCTGCAGTATAGGGCCAGATGCACTGGTAAAATATGCATTTTCCTCATGTATAACACTCCCGATAACCCCATTTGATGTGAAAAATCATTCAGTAGATTGAGGGTTTCTGAGAAAATACAAAAACTATTTAGCAGTTTTTGTAACATCAAACTATATAATCATTGGGGGGGGGGGGCAAGTGGCCCCCTTGCTCCTTTCTCCCCCCCCCCCCCCAGGTTCTGCCGCGCCTGGCCTATATTTGAGGGTACCTTGAAGACCAATATTGTTTTGTAAATAATGATGATTTCTCAAACGATGCATATAGGTAATCAATTAAATACAGGTGAAGAATTTTCACTCATCCATGTAATTTTCTGAAAAGCTACTATATTGAACATTCTTTTAGATGAGATTTTAGATGAGATTTGAAATAGAATGTTTATCGAGCAGACGCATAGGCATTGAGAAAGGAGATTGCTATGCAGAAATGAAGTTTTGCAACATCCAAAACTTTATATCTAAATATTATCTGTAAAAGATGAACTGCTATCAATAAAATGGTGTCTGAACTTACTTATGATTCCATTAGTCTTACCACCATATACATTGCACAAGGTTCAACTCAAAGCTCAAGTCACTCAAGACAGCTCATTTTGTGGCCGATAAAATGTTCAAAATTGAAAAGAATTATTGGGGGGGGGGGGCGAGGCCCCCCAATATAATTATTGGGGGGGGGGGGGCAACTGCCCCCTTTGCCCCCCCGGTTCCGCCGCCCCTGTCATTGGAATCAGCTAGATATCTCCTTTTCAAATAGGATGATATCTCAAAATCTATTTTTGGCGACTTGTGACTCATTTTCTTACAACACATCACAGATTGCTCTGTGTTTGTAACATCAATCCCTTTTCCTCTAAACATTTCAATCCGTTTATCTTTTCTGTCCCCAAACTTCATGAGCGCATCTAGAAGAGCTTCAAAGGCCACGTTTGCACTCATAAAGGTTGATTTTCTTGTCAGCAAGATTGTAAATAAGAGAGAAGAGAGAAAGGGAGAGTAGAAAATTGATAGTTAGACAAAGTGGTTCCGTAAATTTGCATAAAGTTTGGCCTTAATCTCATTCTGTAATACTGTCTATTTTACAATATGGTGTAAAATGTAAAATATCGTATTCATCAGCAGTCATAAATATGTATTGAACATTGAACTTCATTGAAAATATCAATGGTAATTATCAAGGCTTATACAAGGACAGGACGTTGTCGTCTTTTGTACATTATGTAAAATATCAATTCACAATAGGCGATTTGCATAGCCGCCATTTTGAATCTTGATTCACACGGAATTATGGGACTAATGGTACAGTGTAAAATCGAAGGAAAACATGTTATGTTCAGCATAGAATATTTAACAATGATCTCCTGTAATTAGCTATATATATTACAGGATTCCATGAAAAAAGACTTCATTTTTCCCTCATGCATTTGGTTTTTATACATCATTAGTACAAGCCCTGATATTGGTGAAAACATTCTTGCAATTTCTTATAAAAATATTGCCAAATTCTTGTATGTCAAATTTGAAGTGAATCCATCCCATGATGCACTGTAAAGACATGCGCAGTACGCGACCTTGGCTTCCCTTTTAACATAGGCAAATACTACACAAACAGGTTGCGGCCGCCTCTTAGCATGGCTGCCTCTGGTTGAGAGGAGGCGGTCGGGGTGGCGGTCTGCTAGATCTTCATCGATCTTGTCATGTCAGTCCCTACCATGTGAGCCATGTTTCTCACACCTACTAATAAGTGAGAACACTAAATCGGCCAGGCCTCCAGAACCTCTACAATCATCAACTAGCCTACTGTCTTTTAGTGAATTCTGGGGATCGTTTTAACGTATAGATCTGTGAACGATTTAAGGGTAATCCCAAAGGTTGCATGTGGTGGAAGGGGGTGGGGCTGTAATAAGTCATCACATTATCAGGTTCACTAATACATCTACTTTTGTGTCGACAAAAGCGTTACAAAGTTGCGATCCACTACATATTTCTTTTTATTAATTTAGAGGCCAATAATTATTTAAACAGTTATAGAAATACGTGCTATCATTTTTTTTCATAAAAGTATTTATTGCACACAATTACAGGAAATCCTGGTATTCTCATTTAGTACAAGGAAAATATTATCAAAGTATCGTACAGTATATATTAGCTGATGCAGCTTTATCTTCTTTATAACATTTAAACTTTAACCTTTTCAAAATGCCCATAATTTAAAAGGGCCAAATAGAGACATCATGGCACAGTTATTATGTACAAGTAAGGGATTTCCTTGATATTCTTTTTGTACATTTTTGCATGTCTTATGCAACCGAGGTGGCAATAGAATAAAATACATCACTCACAACAATAAAAACGACGATTTGTATGTGTAATCCAAATTTTGTTCAAGGATAAACATATATACTCTTTTTATAAATGGTAGGCAAAGAAGCACCTCGTTTACTGCAGAGCTACATAGGGCAAGTTATATGAGCTGGATATCTTAGAGTTTGGTTTACTACTGATTATGATTTTTCAGAAAGTTTTTTATTTCTGACCAGCTTTTCTTTCTAATATTAGGCGGTAAGTTATACCATAGCCGAGGGCCTAGATATTGGGGCGACCTTCAAGGATGTTTTAGACGTCGCCACAATTAAAATCACTCTCTTCTTTATTCATCAAAATACTAATATGTAAGCCAAATATCTAATTATACAATAGAATACCATCTCATCCAAGCGGTGTATGTGAGTGCCTTATATAATCAGATTTATTACTGGCAGTCTCATAAACACGTACAACACTGCTACTTCCTGTGATCTGATCTGATTAGACTTTATACTCATGGTTTCTGCCTGACTTTGAACATAACAAAAATATTCAGACATATTCTACATTAAATTTGTCTATCCTCGATACCCTCCATATAGCAATGCATGATACAGAGGAGCTAAGGACAACAAATACTGCAGAGTAGTATATATAAAATATGTCATGTCATGTATCGGACATTATAGGTATAAATGCCAGAAGAGTGTCCCCACCTGGTGGGTTGATGTTGAACCACGCAGATTGACGAGGCTGCACCCACCACCACTGGTCTACCACTCACTCTGCTCCTCTCATGTGAGAGGTCATGAATTTGTTTGTAACATGTATAGACCACGCAACAACGTATACATAATAGGCCTACCAGAGGATGAGGTTGGTTTGGCACTTCTAAACTCAGTTCTATCAATATTGGCACTGGTATTAACCATCAGGATTACTGCGGAAATGTGGGAGTAATTATATTTAACGTCGCAAACAAAAGGTTTTATGTAACAAAGGGTGATCGAATTGCTTAACTCATCCTCAAACAAATGTACATGGGTCAAATTTTCAGAAAATGTACAATTCCACTTTGCCAATCCTCTCAAATTAGCCAAATTTCAGACGAAAATAAAGTTCAAAATACCGTTCAGCCTAGCCAAACAGATTGCTAGAATCAATGCAATGCCAAATATACTCGATGGATTACCTTCAACCCCATCATTACCAAAATATGTAATTACTTTTTTTCCACCGTGTGCCTTCTTTAATGGACAGTGAACTGTTTCAATCAAAAACAACATCAATGCAACGAAAGTAATGGCCATATCCAAAGGCAACACCTGAAGCTTTATCTGACAAATCTCGAAATGTCTGTCTAGATTTCTGTCTTACACAAAGCAACAAGGCCTTGACCATCAACAATAAGAGCTGAATCATCTGGTTTGTCTTTGGCCAAACAATCCCTGTCATAAGTGTTTTCATCAGGATAGCTTACTGTCCTCTTCTAGGGCTGCCATCTGGTGTTACTAAAAAAGGAGGAATTAAAAGCAATTCATGCTTTAAAACATCAGAGATTGATGCATCTCCCTACCTGACATAAGAGGAATGGTCTACAGGGAGGGTAATTTTGTGAGTGATGCTTTGCCTGATCTCAAATAGCTTTGCAAGATGGAAGAATGTTGCCTCTATATAGGCTCATGAAACTTTTCATTCATTTGCTCCGGGTAAGAATTGTTCATACTTTGGAGATCCTAAGAGACTGTTATCTTTGGTTTTATTTGGTCTTTTGTGAATTGAGCAGCTCATGTGCAGTTCCATTTGAGAAATCTACTAGATCCTCATGGTTCTCAGTCACCATTTTACCGCTTTGTTGTCCTTTGTCAGGCAATCTTTATAATGATTACAATTATGATGCACTGATCAAGGAGTTGGTTGCTATGGCAACACTGTAGCTTTTTTCAAATACTATCTAAAGTGGTTTTATACATCTTCAATGAATTCCTCACCCTTGAAAACCTATGTTTTGGTATGCTGCACTTCAAAATCCGATGATTATTAACAAAGTTACTATTGAGGCAGCCATATTGGCGGCCATCTTGGATTTCTAAACTGTTGTAAGATGTCAGGCTAACATTATTTGGACAACTTCCTTGAAAAGAATCACCCATAGCCTCATTAGTGGTCTCTTTGCCAGGTTGTCTTCTCTGTTTGTTTGATTGTACAGTAGAAATGATGATATCTGATATTTGACCTCATTACAAATGACCTTGACCTTGACAAAGGTCACCAATTTTTAACCAGATAATAAATAAATATTCCTCCACCACTACACAAAATTTAAAGGGTCTAGCTCAAACACTGTTTAAGTTATAAGTAAGAAACAGGTAACATAGCTTAAAAGTAGCCGCCATTTTGTAAATGCCCGCCATCTTGAAAATATTGAAGATATGCTCTGTCATCCGCCAGATTTGGATTTAGCACATATTAATTGTCTTAAAAAAAGTGTTGTAATGCTTCTACTAAAAAACGCCTCAACTAGATTGATTTTCTGAAAATGGGCCTAGTCTAGTTGGCTTTACTACCATAAAGACGCCGTTTCTACAGTACACGATCGTGTTCATATTAATCTTATTGACAAGTTGTCTTTGTGGGAATGTTTTCATTTTTGGGTGCTTAACGCTTTCTGTACCATAAATACATGTACCACAGTTCAAGACAGTGTATTCAATATTTCCATGCATTTCTAGTGTTCATAATGTACGTTATTGTCACGTTGTTGATCATGCATACCAGTCATAACAAATCCTATAGGGTTCAGATCAGGTCAGAAAATGTACAATTGACCTTCACCAAGCCTCTCAAATAATCCAAATTTAAGACGAAAATCAGGTTCAAAATACAGTTCAACATAACAAGAAAGATGTATTGAATGAATACAATACATAATATACTCAGATATACCTAGTATTTATCATTTTTCACTCTAATTTAGCAGAATTTAATGCTTGTGTAGATTTGTAGATTGTGCATTTTCTAAAAAAACTGACCCATAGCATGCTTTGGGTTTAACACCCAACCACGCCCTGGTACTATGCCTATTTGCCTCAGATCATCAGAAAATGTACAATTGGCAGCTCTACACAATTAGCAAATTCTGCTTAATTAGACTGAAAACGCACACATACTAGACCTATCTGAGTATATTTGGTATTGTGTTGGTTATGTATATCTTTTGGGCTATGATGAACTGTGTTTTAAACATCATTTCTGTCTTGAATTTAAGTAATATTTGAGAAAATTGTACATTTTCTGACGATCTGACCCATTTAATCTTATTTCACGTGACCATTAAATTCGCCAAATGTGTCAGAAGCATAATGAAATAGAACTCAAACCTGTCACTCAGAGCAAGTGCAATCTATCACTTAGACACATGATTCATTGCCAGATGACGCACCCAGATAGTAATACGAGTATTTCATAGGTTCTGCTTTTGTGTATTGCCTGAATATGAGTGTGCTTAGAAGGACCCAACCCACCTCACCATACACATGCATCGAATTAACAAGCTATAATTCATATGATCACGATTGTAGCCTATTCAGTCTAGGCCCAAACCCTCAGATCATATAATAATGGTATGTCAATGATTAGACGCCGAATTCGCTAATCGTTTTCCTGGCCTACGACTCGGCATTCTAATGGGAATACAATGACATTGTTCGGTCTTAATGGAATTCATAATTGCACTTTGCGGATTGAGGCTTTCCCTCCGTTTGAAAAGACTCTCAACTTTGGGCCTAGACTGACACTTTGAGTAGCATGGTCGAGGTAACTTTTTAAAAAAAAACATGTGACGTTATCAGAAATCAAGTTGTGTTTATGCTGCTCTAAGCATGTATTATTACCATGATTAGAAAGCGGTAAGTTTCCATGATGGGCCAGATCTTGAGAAAATGTACAATTGGCAGCTATACACATTTAGTAAATTCTGCTAAATTAGGCTGCAATTTGGTCGAGTATATTCGGCATTTCATTGATTCTAGCTATCTGTTTGGGTAGGTTGAACTGTATTTTGAACTTTATTTTCGTCTGAAATGTGGGTTATTTGAGAGGATTGGTGAAGGCGGATTGTACATTTTCTGAAAATCTGACCCACATGTGTCTTAACAGAACGTTGCTGAACCATGTCCTGCTTCATGTAGAGATATCTATTAGATGGAGCTCAAATTGTCAATTGTACATGAATGAGAACAAAATGTAATCCGTTATAGGAAAATGAGTCATAAGTCGCAAAAAATGGATTTTGAGATATCACCATATTTGAACAGATGAGATCAAGCAATGATAGTAAATACTAGTACACCTAATAAGTATTTCTATATTTTATGTTTGATATTTTTATTTTTGAAAAAAAAAGGTTTGCAATGTTTCTGGATGGGTAATTACCAGTAAAGTAACTAAATATACTCCATATATGAAGGCCTTCAAAAAGCAAGAATATATTTAACACAATGTCCTGAAATTTGGTACATACATTTATATGACTATGAGTGCTAAACCCTCTAAACATCAGAACATTTCCTTAAGGAGATTTTGTGAATAAAACACTATGAAAAATATCAATTTTGTGACTTATGATTCATTTTCCTGGAACACATCAAAAATTGTCAATTGTACATAATGATGAATGAAAAAAAATGAAAACGTACGGAAAACTTCACAAATGGATTCTGTGGCTGAAACGAAGCAGGTACCCCAAGTCTATGCATAATATGCACCAAACGTTTAGGACTGTGGCACCGAAGAAAACCTAATGTTTTATCAATTTTTGCATACTCAGTACATACTACTTTAATGTCTAATACATGATAGAAGAATACAAGCATAATACGCACGTTGGTTTAGTTATGAATTGAGTCTAAACTTCGCCACGCAAAAGTGGCAACACTATAAGGGTCAGATGTTCAGAGAATGCACAATCTACAGTTCTACACATCTATCAAATTCGGCTAAATAAGAGTGAAAAATGATAAGTACTAGGTATATCTGAATATATTCTGTATTGTATTCATTCACTAAATCTGTCTGGTTATGTTGAACTGTGTTTTGAACCTAATTTTCTTCTTAAATTTGGGTTATTTGAGAGGATTGGTGAAGGCCAATTGCACATTTTCTGACGATCTGACCCATATATTATTTGAGAGCAATAAGTTTGACAAGAAGAAGGGAGCAATTGTCCATGGGATGGGTCATTTTTCGATTGCCGAAAATCGACCCATGGGTCACTTTTCGGCGGGGGCCAGGTAATCAATCTGAGAAAACATATCAACAATACACAACCATGTTAGTTATCAAGTCCTTTGTGATCTGCTTCTGGAAAACGAGTCACAAGTCGCAAAAAATGAGTTACAAGTCGCAAAAAATAGATTTTGAGATACAATTATATTTGAAAAGATGATATCAAGCCGATTCAAATGACAGTAAGCAGTTTAATAATCTTATGTATTTCTAGATTATAAGTTTGATTTTTTTTTTTTTGAAAAAAAAAGTTTACAATATTTCTAGGGGTCAATAAACTGTAAAGTAACTAAATGTAGTCCATATGAGGACCTTTAAAACGAAAGGATATATTATATAGATTGTCCTGAAATTTGATACATCGATTGATATAGCTATAAGTGATAAACCTTCCAAAAACCAAAACATTCCAATTATCTTGTGAAAAAAACACTTTGAAATATATCAATTTGACTAACTTTCCTGAAACACATCAGATTTAAGATCGATTATATAGTGAACAATATGAGTTATTTAAATCTAATCAAATCTATTCAGTTCGTCATCATATCTTTCCTTCATCCACCTTTTTATTTTGACAATAAATGAGAGTCTGTCTTCCTTGGTGGGTGAGATTTTCAGACAATGTACAATCTTCAGATGTACATATTTAGTTAATTCTTCATAATTAGGCAGTAAAATGGTCAATACTAGGCATATCTGAGTATATTTGATATTGCCTTGATTCAAACTAGCTGTTTGGTTATGTTAAACTGAGTTTTGAACCTAATGTTTGTCTTAAGTTGGAGTTATTTGAGAAGATTGGTGAAGGAAAATTGTATATTTTCTGGCGATTTCACCCTGTTACGTGTTGTTCTCAGGCAAACTGTTCCACATTGCCTTTACAAAACAGACTGTTATATTATTGATATTGACATTGACATGCACAGACAGCTATATGTAGTTTATGATGTTAACGATGACTATGATCTTTCTCCTGCCGATGCTACCATGTCACCGGGGACGTGGGTAACCAATACCTCACCTGTAACCTTAGCGATGCTGATAGCAACATTGCAAGGTGTGCTCAGGTCACCTGGAGATGTTTCCAGGTGTAATTAATGTGGAAATAACTTGGCATTAACGAGTGTAAGTTTGAAGCCCATATGTGATGTGTTTCAGGACAATAGTCATATGAATCCATGTGTCATTGCAGGACATCGTATTAAATATATCCATGCGTTTTGAAGGCCTTCATATGGAGTATATTTAGTTGTTTTCAGAAAATGTACAATTGGCAGCTCTACACATTTAGGAAATTCTGCTAAACTAGACTGACAAATTAAGAATACCGGGTATATCTGAGTATATTTGGTATTGTATTGATTAAAGTATCAGTTCTGTTATGTTAAACTGCATTTTAAAGCTCATTCTTGTCTCAAATGTGGGCTATTTGAGAGGATTGGTGAAGGGGAATTGTACATTTTCTGAAAATCTGTCCCATATGCACCATTCAGTCATTCCCAGAAAACAATGAGTCTAGAAATTTTCCTTGGTGAATAACTTGTAGAAGCATGTATTATAAGATAAGATAAGACAAGACAAGACAAGATAAGGTAGGATAAGATAAGATAAGATAAGATAAGATAAGATAAGACAAGACAAGACAAGACAAGACAAGACACGATAAGGTAGGATAAGATAAGATAAGAGAATTCTTTATTCATCATAAGATGGTTCAGACAAAAAGGTTGCAGTCATCTCAAAAAGAAGTTTACCAGACCCTGACGTCCTTCTGTTTCTTCTCTTTGTTACATAATATCAAGTCCTAACTAAACTATATATATTTTGTCCCAACCACCGATAGTAGTGAGAGGGTGTCCCCTGCTTTGAATTGCAGAGTTTCTACTATTCCCATCCGCATATAATATTAGACGGGACCCCCACACCCCCTCTGGGATGAAAATCCCCCCTAATATCTGGCACCAAAAGGGCCTACTTAATCCGCTGTATAAGGGTCAGATTTTCTGAAAATGCACAATTTGCAGCTGTACACATTTGCAAATTCTGTTAAATTAGGCTGCAATCTGGTCAATACAAGGTAAATTCGAGTATATTCGGCATTGCATTGATTCTAGCAATCTGTTTTGTTAGGTTGAACTATATTTTGAATTTTATTTCCGTCTGAAATCTGGGTTATTTGAGAGGAATGCTGAAGATAATAAGGCTAAGCGATTGCCCCTACAGTCC
Organism: Sthenelais limicola; assembly: GCA_942159475.1. Lineage (NCBI taxonomy): Eukaryota > Metazoa > Annelida > Polychaeta > Phyllodocida > Sigalionidae > Sthenelais > Sthenelais limicola. Next base: position 18,078,400 of record OW804099.1, on the reverse strand, counting down.
TAATATGGGTCTTTTCATCTATTAAATTATCAGACCTTAGGCAACACTAATGGCCTTAGAATACATTAATCTTCTCTGGACCATGAGGTCCATAAAAAACCTACAGTGATCCACACTAAAGGTGTAGCATTTTGCCTGATGAACTACACCAAGCAAAACCACGTAGTGCCAAACATTGTTTATTAAACAGTGGATTTTTTAGATTTAGAAAATATTTTATTCAGGTCTACAACATTTCCACACGTATAAGTATGAATATTTTCAGGACAGCCTGATTTAAACAATTAGAGAAAAGGAAGATGTTATACATTATCGCAGTTTAGGACAGTACAAATTCAAAATACATTCATATATTAAATATGAGATAATTACTAATTTAAGTTACAATTAAATACAAAAATAATAAGGTACGCGATAATTAATGAGAATTAAGAACAAACTTCCAACTCATATCACCTTGTGGATTTCTTGTCACATCATATTTTATACTAACCCACATTTGGGCTCCTATATGAATATGTGATCCGTTTTAGGAAAATAAGTCATAAGTCGCAAAAAATTAAGGACATATAATAAGTATTTTTATCTTTTTAGTTAGATATTTTTATTTTTGAAAAAAACGTTTGCAATATTTCTGGGTGGATAATTACCAGTAAAGTAGCTAAATATACTCAATGGGATGATCTAAGAAACGCAATGATATAATTAATAAACAGACTTGAAATTTGGTAGATGTTTTCCTACAACCACAAAGACTAGACACTCCAAAAATGGAAATATTCCAACAAAGAGATCCTGTAAGTAAACGACTTTGAAAAACACCAATTTTGCGACTTGTGACTCATTTTCCTGAAACACATCACATATGTACATTGCCACTATGTTTTGTTCAGCTTTCAGGTGAGGAGGATGACGCCTCTTCATATCATAATTACAATCCACCGTGTGGCATCATCAGTTCATTCTGCATCTAGGAGCAGTCCAGCAGGCAACCTATCATTCACCTAACGCCTTAGTGGTTGGGGGAGCAATTACAGTTCACACACATATCCTGTAAGTATGCTTTCAGATCCTTGATTGCCAGTAATTTAATGATTTGCCTATTATACTTGCCTTTGTTTTGAACTTGATTAATAGGAATGTGATGTTTCACAGGAAAATGTGTCACAAGTTTAAAATTATTACATGTATTTTTCAATGTGTTTTATTCACAAGATCTCTTCTGGAATGTTCTCGTGTTTGTGGTATGTACTGGTTGATGTCATATAAATGCATGTCAAGACAGCGTATTAAATATATATCCTAGCATTTTAAAGGTCATCTTATAGAGTATATATTCAGCTACTTTACTTACTAGTAATCATCCAAACAAAAATATTGCAAACTTTCTTTCAAAAATAAAAATATCAAACTTAAAATATAGAAATACTTACTTGAAATGATGAAATCGAGCCTATTCCAATGATAGTAAACATAAGGAAAGCTAATAATTACTTCTATATATGAATGACATATGAATATGCATGGAAATAAAGTTAGCGATTTTGTTAGTTGCTGAATGGTCAATCACTAGTAATATTAGTCTTGGAATTTGGTACATGTATTGCTATTACAAACTTGATTGAAGGTGAATTGTACATTTTCTGGCAATTTGACCCATATAGTGTAAAAGGGTCCTTTGTGGCGCAAAATTGCATGCGAATCTGCTTAATGGACCCTTAAGCCATGTTTCTCCTTCAACAGTTGGGAGACTAAACCTGGCACATGGCGATCATATTTAGTTAAAAACCTCTTTGGGTGTAACCCTTAATTACTCATGAGCGTAATAATAACCGTTCCTACAAAACATTATTACATGCAGACTTTGTTTTTGTTTTTACTTGACTTCCCAAATTCTCACATGTATGCATTATTGATTTATATGTTACATTATTTACAATTCTCCATAAGGAAAATGAAGGAAATGGTAAGTGATTGCCAAACGCAAGACATGGTACAAATGAAGGACATAAACTGTGATGTGTTTTAGGAAAATGAGTCGCAAAAAATGGATTTTGATACATCATCATATTCGAAAAGATGACATCAAGACGATTCTAATGATAGTAAACAGGAGTACATCTATCATGTATTTCCATTTTTTAAGTGTGATATTTTTATTATTGAAAACAAAGTTTGCAGTATCTTTGGGTGAGCTATTACTAGTAAAGTAGCGAAATATATTATTTACGATTGCCCTAGAAATACATGGATATATCTATTACACTGTCCTGAAATTTGGTACATGTATTCAAGCTACGACAAGCGTTAAGCATCCCAAAAATGATAACATTCTCACAAAAATATCCTGTGAATAAATCATTTGAAAAATAGCAATTTTGCGACTAATTTTCTTACAACACATCAAAATTATGCATTGCACTTTTTAAAAAATGTAATATGTATATTCTGGTAGATGTTGCACTCTCACTAGTACATGTGTTTTTCGTTGTGTCCTGAAAAAGAAACGATGCAAACCTTATCTCATGAACTGTAATTTAGTTCTAGTCTCTAAGGACCGTCTGGAAGAGCTATGGTTGCCTTAGAAGAAGCCCTTATCTAGCTTAAAATGTTATATTAATATTTATTCTATATTGAAAATGTCATGACATTGTACTATTTCCGGAAAGAAACGATATGCAAACATATGACGGGGGTACATGGAAATCAATAGATTTTTATATTTTAACTAGATTTTGATTTATATGAATCAATAGTAAAGAAAGATTTTTAAGTTATTAGAGTGATGAAAAAGAATGAAATAGCTGAGGGCTCCTCGATTTATTAAATGGTATTTTTCTTATGGTACAGTGTGGGAGATCGGGTTCATCATTTTTATACCATTCAATGAATAAATATTACCGAAGTACTGCGTTGATCTCTAGATAATCAATATTTACAAACATCATGTTGTCTATGAAGTCATAGTCATTGTTCTATTATGTACAATAATCCATGTATTTGTTTGTGGAATTGTTGCTTCCCAAGTTTCTTTATCAGCTCATGAATACGACCAGTGATAACTAGTAAGTATCAATTCCAGTAAACATTTTATAATATATTCATTTTGTTTGATTTTGCGTTTCTAAATTAAACATTGACCCCGTTGCATAACAATCTGCGAGTAGCTTTTTCAGTGTTAATATTGCACTGGCAGATTGTTATGCAACGGAGGCAATGAGTGGTGTCAGTATAATTTAAGGAATTTGCGTTTTCCACTGGAAACAAAGACTGATTTCAGCTACGTGTAAAGGATGGTTAAGTTGAAGATTGTGAGATACCATCAATCAAATCTTTTTAAATTTGTTTTATTGAAAATCTGGAATAATGAACATGGGTAACTTTCTGGTAATTATCACTCATGAGCTGACATGTTTCACAATTACCTCTACATTATTAGCTTGGAGATCAATATCTCGTGTTAACATTTGTGATGTGTTCCAGGGAAATGAGTCATAAGTCACAAAAATGATATTTTTTAAAGTGTTTATTTTATAAGATCAGTTTATTGGAATGTTCTGATTCTTGGAGAGTTCATCAACTATTGTTACATCAATCGATGTATCAAATTTCAGGGCAATGTATATAATTCATCCTTTGGTTTTAAAGGTCCTCATATGGAGTATATTTAGTTACTTTACTGCCCGTCAGAAATATTGCAAACTTTTTTTTTCAAAATAAAAATGTCAAACTTCAATCTGGAAATACCTATTAGAGTATATAATTAGATTATTTACTATCATTGGAATCAGCTTGATCTCATCTTTTTAAATCTCAAAATATATCTCAAAATCTATTTTTTGCGACTTGTGACTCATTTTCTTGAAACAGGTCACATTTATAAAAGATATATTTATATGACTATTGTCAGATAGTGACAATCCAAGAAGATAAGATAATTCTTTATTTGCCATAGGAACGATTTGACAAAAAGGTTGTAGTCATCTCAAAGAGAGGTTCCCAGAACATGCGTGACAAAACACCCTTCTTGGGCTTTATATATTAATTTTATATACATTTTACATCGAAATTTAAGAGAAAATTTTATTGTCCCAAGCCTGCTTGTCACCTTCCTTCCTTGACTTATTATTCAATCATCATCAACTAGGGCAGCGGCGATAATGTTGAAGGCTATTTTTCTAAAGGTTGAGGCTAAGTGTGGTTGGTTATATGGAGAAGTAGTAATAACAATAAACATTTATTAGCTTCACAACTACCTAACATAAATTAAGATGTGATGTGTTTCAGGTAAATGAGTCGTAAGTCGCAAAATTGATGTTTTTCAAAGTGTTTATTTATTTATTTTTTTAAAGGTTTTTATTCTCTGTATCCTGCCATCGAGGCTCTTACAATTCTAAGGCTTGGTCACATGAACCCTTTGTATTTAAATTTTGTTTTGGTATTTTCGTGTTTTCTGACTGTCATACTTTTTACCAGGTGAATCATTCATACATACACAATCGAAGTTAGCAATACAGGTGATCATTCTTTTACCTTTTGTACATTACGTATTCCTTAATCGACATACAAAACTAGCTGAATCTTTTACATATAATCCACACACAACAAACCAAGACTTACACATTTTGATGTTCTCATTATTATTTCACACAAGGCGCCGACCGGCGTCGTGCCTCAATTCAGAGGTACATCCTTTCTACCTCCTGAATAATTATGTCTTTTCCATTGGCTCCCTCTACCTGATGTCGTACACATAATTCTCTCACCATATTGTATGGACCTGAAATATTTACGCACCTCTCTAATAAACGCGATAAAAACGATATCATTCCCGTGGAATAATCTTTGCCTATGTATATATTTTTTGGCTAGGATGAAAATCCAATTAATAAAATCTAACACCCTTTCCCCTCTCATCAATCCCAGCAGTATCTGTGCAGGGGTCACTACCTCTGCAGTAACCGGTCGAAGAGTGCGGCTGTCGTTAAGCCAGCCCTTCACCTCCTCCCAGAACCTATGTACCTTTGCCAGCAGCTTTCTTAACTAGGTATTCCCGTACTGGCTCCGACTCTTTTCCCAAGCTATGTAGTCGTCGCTATCCACTTTGGCTTCTAATCCGTTGTAGACGATGTCTGGCACTCTTTTAAACCACTCCAGGTACAGCTTTGTACCAGCCCTCTTTGCTTCATTTAGAATACCCTTTAATGCCATCAGGTCTCTCATCGATAGCACAGCATTTGCTCTGATATTCTCTCCCAGTGCTTTCAAACACGATACCGCAGGGTAATTCTCCATGGATGAGTACATCTGCCCATTCAGCAGAAAGTCCACCATATGATGATTTGAGAACGGGGAGTCCCCCCCCCCCCCCTCAAAGAAAGCCAGAGAATTCTGATCCTCCACCTTCACTAGAGAGGCCGGGCTCAGATGGTTGGGCAAGGTATCCAAACAAAACAAATATATAACTTTCCCATCCAAGTATATGTTTCCATCAATTTGGTAGGCATCACCGTACATTTTGGAAGCCCTAGCCTTCCTTACTATATACTCTGCTTTGGCCACTCTCTCCCTCAGAATTTTGGGGAGTTCTTTCTTCATGTATATTTCATAAAGTGTTTATTTTACAAGATCACTGTATTGGAATGCTCTGACTTTTGTTTTAAAGGTCCTCAGATGGAGTATATTTAGTTACTTTACTAGTTATTGCCTCCCATAAATATTGCAAACTTTTCTTTTCAAAAATAAAATATCAAATTTAAAATCTGGAAATTCCTATCATTGGAATTGGCTTGATCTCATCTTTTCAAATATAACGGTATCTCAAAATCTATTTTTTGCAACTTATGACTCATTTTGCTGAAACACATGACATATGATTCATCAAATACATTTCTATTACATTTACTGTTTTCAAAAGATAATGACAATGGTTGGTCCAGAACGTACAGTGTGAACATAATGACTGTAATAAAGGGGTAGTGAATTGAAATAAGTAAATATATTCTGGTAGACCGAGACAAGTAAAACATTGTTACAACAGTATAGGTACCCTATAACAAATCAATTATTTCATCCAAATGTACATTGATATCTTTGTTTTGCTGTTTACTTTTATCAGCTAAATCTGTCGATCATGGATTGGATGTCAACAAATTCTACTGCTGCTGTCACCACCGAAGACAACAGAACAACTGCAACAACAGGGAATATCATGGACACTTTTCCCAATATTACTTTGTATCCAGATTTATCAATAACCAACTTAGAATTAGCTTTCGAAATAACCCTCCTGGCCTTGATGGCTATATTAGGCACAGTCATGAACTCAGTCATAACATATCTCATCTTTAAAACAGAGGAAAAACTGAGTATGGCTTCAGCATTGATTATTAATTTGGCACTTACTGATCTGATTCAGTGTTCATTGATGGTTCCTTCCAATCTGTATGGAATACTGGTGAAGAAATGGAATCTTGGTGCAATAGTTTGTAACCTTCAATACACTCTATTTTCTATACCGTACTTGGTCTCCTTCTGGGGTCATCTTGGTCTAGCAATCCATCGCTTGGTTCTGGTCAATGTCTCCTCCCGCAGAAGCAAATGGTTTCTATCAAAAACCTTCATTTACGGATATCTTTGTGTTATTTGGATCATTCAAATTCTAATAATCACCTTAGTGATTACACTTGAAGATTCACCAGTTAAAGTTGAGTTTGACAATTTCTATGGAGTCTGTGTTATTCTCCCCAAGAATGCTAATTCAGAGGCTGGCCACATCAGGGTGATCAGTCTTGTTATGTCTATTGACATCTGGTTTCCCTTCTTCGGATGTCTTCTTTGTTATAGCATGATCCATCGCAAAGTCCGGCGACAAATCAACCTGTTTCCAAACGAAGTGTCACATTTACGTTACCTGCAGCTTACCCGTTACACCACAATTCTTTTCGGTATTTTCACTCTGTGTTGGCTCCCGGAATACATCCGGACACTTGTGGATGTCAAGCTGCAGTCGCCAGTGTGGCTTATTCGCGCATGCTCCTTTGCTGTGTATCTGAACTCAACCATCAACCCTTATATATATGCCTTGAGATGTGAGGCCATCAAACTAGCATTTATAAAGCATTTCCCTGTGTTTAACCCAGTGTTTAACGCTTGGGCCAGATGGAGGGGGTGTTCATCTGTTGGTCCCTTAGTTCCGGCAGTTGTAGTGAATGTGAATCCTATGGGACAAGTCGGAGGAGTGGGGGGAGTGTGCACAGTCTCCAACAAGATCACACCCCTGCAGGTGGTTCCTGCACCAGATGTGGGTACAATAGAACGGCGCCTGATTCCACGTGGACCTCGGATTGTCCCACCTGTGCACAGAAGAAAGTCTCTACCCCAGCTCTAGGTTAGGAGACCGAAATAAACAGAAATGATGGACAATAATCAGGAAAATATTGACTGATTCATGTCTTCAAGACTGACACATAAATCTAACATGAGTTTATAGGGAATGAATGTAACTCTGTTTCCTATAGACATTATTACAACTAATTAGTTGGTTGAACATGGTGGTAGGAAATGTTAGGAATACTTGGTGATGGTAGCACAGCACATATGATATGTTTTAGGAAAATGAGCCACAAGTCGCAAAAACTGGATTTTGAGATATCAACTTATTGAAAATATGAGATGAAGCAGATTCTAATGATAGTAAACATTGGACATATAATAAATATTTCTATATTTTAAATTTGATATTTTTACTTTTAAAAAATTAGTTGCTATTTTTAATTACATTATATAGTCATGCACCTAGATAGTTAAAACCACACTAGACACAGCGCCAGGCAGAATATCATTACAGATGCTATGAGCTTTGGTCTTAACAAATAGTCAGGTCTTGCTGTATAAAAATATTGAATAAAAAAAAATGTTTGCTATGTTTCTAGATGGACCAGAGTAGATAAATATAATCGATTTATTTAACCAGAGAAATGCAAGGATATATTTAATACAGAGTCTTGAAAATTGGTACATGCATTCAGTACATAACCAAACGATGAGAACATTTCTACAATGAGATCTAAAACGCATTGAAAAGATCAAGTTTGCCATTTGTGACTCATTTTCCTTAAACACATCACATATGCGATTCAATTTGGTGTGTATGCGTTCAGATACAAAAAAATGTTATGACCAGACCAACTTTCTCTAATTCAAACTAGAATTGAAAAAAGGAACAGTAGTTTAGCTTAGCGTTTATACCTTACATAATAAAAAATAGTGGAGTAATGGCAATTGTTTTAAAACAGTGAGTCATTTAGATAGATGTCAGATGAAAATGTTGAGTGAATTTTGAAACTGGATAAAGTATAAACTTGCAAACAACGATATGATATGACATATGACCTATCAATGTATCATTGAGAATAACTGGAAGACGTATACACTTACTGACTTGTCCATGAAACAATGTGGAAATAAATTATTGTAATTTTTACTTGGTGGAAACATTAAACATTGTATGGTAACTGTTGCAAGCTAAATGTTGATTTTCTGTTCTTTCTTTTAAATGCCCATCTGGCCTGAGGCCTCGTCACATCACGTCACATTGTTTCACGTTGTGTCGCATCAGGTCAACACTGCATCTGTCTAAAAAATCTAAATTTTCTGTTCACACAAGATGCCTCTCTGTCAGATCATATTCCCTGTCACAAAGGATACATCAGTGTCATGCTGTCAATTTGCATGAGTCTTAAATTCCTAGAGGATTAAAAGCCGACATTGAGGGTTTGTTGGTGCAGTGTTTGATGTATAATCCCAAAATGACACCTAGAGATTATGCACCAAACACTGAATATATCAACGATACCACAACACATTATCTGCGGACGAGCACGGATCAAAACTGCCATTTTTTGGCTTTCCGCTGGTTTATTTTGCATCGAATTTTTTTAATTCACTTGTTTTAATTTGTTTTTTGGGCCTTGTGGGGACTCGACCGAAACATGTGTTGCGATTCTTGCCTTTGTTCTTTCCAATGTCTATGTGGCCATCGATGTACATCTGTCTTTCAGCTCCGGCTTAATGTTAATCGATATTAAATAATAATATTTCGTGATCGTATAGGTTTACTTCTGCGAGAATAAATATATTACCAATATCGTTAGCAGGAGATGGGAGGAAAGGAACTATAGTGGCCGGATTATATTAAAGTTCCAAAGGACCAAGGGTTGAAATATTCTATGTTTCAAAAGCGGATCCGAGCTATAACATCAAGAGTGAAATACTTCTTTCATATGTTCTCTTTATTCCTCCTTGTGTGTTGGGTTGAAGACCTTGCTCCTCAACCCGATTAGTGAACAAATACATTGGATATATCAATAATATTCAACACAAGAACAGACTATGTTTGCAATACAAATCAGGAATAACTAAATAAATATAATGATGAAATAAGTACAAACTTGTACATAAATAGAGAAATATGTAACAAGTAGCATGGTTAAAGTCCGGATGGAATAATATGAATAGTTAATTAATGATAAATTAATCAAGTAATACAAAGTATAAATATCATAATGAGTTGAAATGTAGACTCCTAGTGGCGTCCGGAGGTACTACCCGGAGGTGGCCGGATCCGGAGGTGTCCGGATCTGGAGCTACCCGGAGCTCGATGGAAATGTTCATATAGTATAGTAGAATCGTTACACTCCTCCCCAACCAACGGAAATAAAATTTTAAAAGGAGATGAACATATTCAATGACTGGAGAAATTTTATGAACATGTTAAACAAGAAATAAGAACAATTCATATGTACATTTATACAATAGCTCATAATAAAAAAACGTAGAGTATCATATACCAACATTTAACAGTTCTTTAACATAAAAAAGTTGCGAATATATATGAATAAAGATTCATAGGCTATTTACATCAGCAAAGCACCAACACGAAGCTATCACACGCAAGAGTCCAGCATATTAAGTAGACATTATCGCACGAATGGCAAGAGATTGCTCCAGCGTGAAGCCAGGTATGATCTGGTTTGTTTCCTTGTCCGGATCTGCACTTTCAGTCACCACAGATACCTCCAGATCATCTGATTTCTTCTCAACACTGGCCTTTTCACGCTCACGATCAAGGGATCGTTGCAGTTCTTTCACATTGTCCTGGGAAAGTCTCAGTTCATCCTCAAGAACAGATTGGGAGTGGGTAGCAATCTCCAGCCTCACCTTGAGGTCAAGAATCTCGTCTAACAAGCGTTTTCGCTCTTCACACCAGGCCTCTTTGTCTCTGTTAACATTGCCAAAATGTTCGTAATCTGTGTGGAGATGCTTTAACGCCTCCGCAAAGGATGAATGGGCTTTTACCAACTGGCATTGAGCGACAGCTAAGTTTTTGACTGCCTCACTGTCATTTAGCTGTTCCAGATCCATGTTGACTTCATTAAAGTCTACTGACACCACAGGAGAAATATTATTCTCAACCTTAGACTTAGTCGCAGGGAGCACTTGCTTCTTCTCCTTCTTAACACATGAGCTGGCTGGAGCAGCTCTTTTCCGGGCTATTGTGGCGACTGGATCTTTCTCACCATAGTCAGGATTGCTGGCCAAATTGCAAAACCTGTCGCTGTTATTTAAGCACCTCAGTCCAGCCTGATTTTGTGACAAATTATGAACCCACATCATGTGGCGGACAGAAGAGCACATCCGTAATTGTTTATTCTTGCATGGTCCAGAGGTCTGGTGACGGATCCCACACATATACTCCCAACGGTTGGGGAGATGATTTTCCTCCATGTGCCTGAGCCAGGCTAGACGGCTATGCAATACCTTGCCTGTACAGCGGAGATACGGGCAGCTACCTCCACCCGTTGATGCACTGTCATGTCCTTTATACACAATAGAGCGCAGCTCTCTCCGGGTGTCTTCAAAGACAATTCTACCAAGAATTCCATCTATCCACTCTTCGTATTTACGTATAAGATCGGCCTCAGTAATGTTGACGAATATGATTTCTTCTGTTTCCGAGTCCTGATCAGATTCAGTAACTGGTACACACCTGCCATGTCTAGTGTCCTTTGGCTTCTTCAATTTGAGCAGAGGAGGCCTAATCTTGTCTGTAAACTCGGAGGACAAACCCCTCTCTCTGCCAGGTGAATTGGAACGGGAGCGACGCTCGGAGGAATCTCTGCTAACACTGTCAGATTTCCTTCGATTCTTGCTCTCCGTGGGCTTCTTCTTGTCCCTTTTCTCGCCAGAGAATTTGTTACTTCGGTCGTACACTCTGTCATCTTCACTTGATGAAGGCATGGTTCCAATTTTCAATCGATAACTTCAACAAAAGCAGGTCCGGACAGCTCCGGAGGACATAAACGTCTCGATCCTATGTATACTTCAGTGTTGAAATGGAACGCAACCTGCTGTGCACGTGCTTCACCTGTCTTATATAGGTGCCAACGCGAGCCACACCCAAAAACTATGCCCATATATGGACATACAGGTGGCGAGGATCCACTCTGCACGGTTCCTTACCCATATTAGGTAACAGATCTCAAGAAAACTGCATATTACCTCGCGAATAAAATAAAGAAATAATATCATTCAGGCTATATAGTCAAACCCCAGGGAAAAATAAACATTTCCTATACTACTTTTATCCGTATGGGCAGAGTGCACATTGCAGCAAACCAAGGGCATCAGCGCCTTGCCGGCAAGGTAGACGCTCCGCGTGTCGAGGTGTCCGCCATAGCGCTCACCGACGCAACGTTCCGCTTTGTTTACTTCTTAGCGCGGTGTTTATTTCCATCGACGACAGGTTGAAAAGTGTATAGAAACTCAATGAGGGTTGACTTTGACCGAGAATTTGATCATAAAATGCTAAATAATAGCTGTAGAATACATGTTTCTTTGTTAAATATGTAAATTAAACATATTGGCTGGCTTCCCCGGGCTCCGTCGAATGAGACCGTCTCCTGATTACTCCTCCTACCGGCTGTCGACGAGGAAGAGCCGTCAATGTTTTTTTATGGAAAATTGCTTCAAAGAAGCCTATCTAACACCTTAGGTTAGCTTGAAATCGTCATTAAAAACAAAAGGAATATTTCCATGTGGAAATAGACCCAATCATGGTTTCAAAATGGCCGTAAATCCACCATGTAATCGTATCTACTCTCTCCCGTGTTCACCAGAGGCTTCTTTACGTGTATATGGCTCTCCCGAAGGCAGGGAAACAAATCTAATGTTAAGTCAACATTCCTCCTCCAGATATTGAATAAAATTATCATTTAAAATCAGGGAAAGCCATATCTTGTGGGAGCCTTAATCACCCTCGTTCTGGTTCTCCTTGCACTTTCTGGCGATAAATCATTATCTCTGCTTTCATTATCAGGTTTTAGGCAGGGCTTCAGATAATCCACATGTATTTTCGCCATTTTCTTCGTGCCTTTATCAATGACATAAGTCCATTCATTTAGGTTTTCAACTATTTGAAAGGGACCCTCCCATCTTCCACACAGTGGCCGTCCAGTTTTCACTGTGATAAATTTGTAGACCCAATCTCCAGGAGCATATTCTCTGACCAATGTATTCTTGTCATAGACCTTTTTCTGTGCTTTCACCGATCGTTTTAAATTCTTCATTACAAATTCGTGTGACTTCAGGAGTTGTTCTCTGATGTATAACACCTGGTTATTTGGACACCTTGCTTCAAAATTTTCGTCATAATTCCGATAAATGACTGCAGGCACCATTGAAATTTCCTCACCAAAGGTAAGTAGATTTGGAGAACAGCCGGTTGATTCATGCAAACTACACCTATAAGCATAGGTGATATATGGAATCAGCTGGTCCCAGTCATTTCTATGGAGATTTGCCAAGCCCGACAAAGCTGTCTTCAGAGTCCTAATCGATCTTTCAGCTAATCCATCGGATTGAGGCCTATAAGAATTGGTAAATGTTTTCTTTATAGACATCAATATGCACAACTCTCTCCATAAAGAAGAAGTAAAGTTGGCACCCCTATCCGAATGAATATTCAATGGAGCTCCAAATTTCAAGATCCAGCCTTCCATAAGGTGGGTAGCACAAGTGTCAGCTTGGTAATTTGGCATCGGAAATGCCTCCATGTATTTTGAATAATAGTCCTGGACCACCATAAAGCATATGTTACCCCTGAGAGTCAAAGGTAAATTTACAGCAATATCCAGAGCTATCCTATCAAATCTTGTGCCAGAAATTTCATTATGAAGCGGTCTCTTCCCTTTCCTAGGGAAATCTTTCACACGTTGGCAAATATCACAAGAAGCACACCATCGCTCTATATCTTCAGACATAAATGGCCAGAAAAATGTTTGCTTCACCTTTCCTAGGGTCTTCTTTCTTCCAAAATGGCCACCTTGAGGAGAACCATGTAACATGCGGAAAATAGCCATCCTTATCTTCAACGGGCCAACGATAGTCATGTCAGAAACTGAGGCTTCTTCATGATATATCACATATAGAATCCCATTGCGTATTATCATCTTGCTGAGGAAACCATACAATACTCTAAACTCTCGTGTTTCTGCACGAATCTCCTGAGTGGAAAGTTCCTCTTTACTTCGAACCAGTGACTTGATTTTGGCAATATCTCTGTCTTCATCCTGATATTTCGCCATCTCACCCTCTGAGCAAGGGAAAACTTCCTGCAAAAATCCTTTCTTCTCCTCCCATTTGCTCGTCATATCGTCGACAGAAGATACCATACCAATAGGTTTGCAAGGGTCCTTCCTGCACGTGACACAGCCAGGATTTTTACATCTCCTGATCTTCCTCATTCTTGAAAGAGCATCGGCATTGCTATGAAATTTTCCTGGCCGGTGGAAAATCTTAGATTGATCCACATCAAAATAAGCTAGAATAGACAGCCACCGAACTAAAATTCCATCAGCATCCTTGAAATTCAGGACCCATCTCAATGAAGAATGATCCGTACAAATGATAAATCTCGTGCCCCAGATGAAATGCTTGAACTTTTTCAAGGATTTAATCACCGCAAGCAGCTCCCTGTGCGTTGTACAATAATTCCTCTGAGTAGAATCCAATGATTTGGAGAAATAACAAAGAACTTTTTCTTCTCCGTCCTGTACTTGAGACAAAATCGAGCCAATTGAAAAATTACTGGCATCAGAATCGAGAATAAATAAATCATTCTCGGTTGGATATCCTAGGATAGGCTCAGAAATCAATGCACTTTTCTGTAGGCAAAACGATTTCTCCCGATCTTCATTCCATACAAATTTCGTATGATCCCTGAGCAGTTGGAACATAGGCTCAGCCTTCTCCGCAAATTCTGGAATAAAATCCCTGTAATATCCTACAAGTCCCAAGAAGGAACGAATATCTTTGATATTTTGTGGTTGTGGCCAGTGTGTAATAGCCTCAATCTTCTCCGGATCTGGTCTGCTCCCTTCGCTGTTAACTACTCTGCCTAGGAATCTTACAGAGCGCTTGAAAAGTACACATTTCTTTGGTTTCAAAATCAAACCAAATTTCTGTATCCTCTCAAAGACACACTTCAGATTTTTCCTGGCTTCTTCCAATGATTTTCCATAGGAAATTATATCATCTAAGTAAACCATACATTTTGTCCAGCGCAATCCTTGTAACATACTCTCTACCATGCGTTCAAATGTGGCTGGGGCATTGCATAGCCCAAATGCCATCACATTGAAACGAAACAAGCCTATATGGGTGACGAATGCAGATTTTTCCTTCGATTCTTCATCCAATTCCACTTGCCAATAGCCTGATTCGAGATCCAGGGTAGAATAATACATGTTTTTGCCAAGAGCATCTAGACTTTCGTCGATTCTAGGTAGGGGGAACGCATCTTTCTTTGTGATGTCATTTACTTTGCGATAATCCACACAGAACCGAATGGAATTATCCTTCTTTTTGACCAGAACAATCGGTGATGACCATGGCGAGTCACTAGGCGAAATAACTCCTTTATTTAACATCTTTACTAGTTCTTCTTCCACTGTTTTTCTCCTGCCTATGGGTAAGCGGCGATAGCTCTGCTTGATAGGTTCCGAATCTCCAGTGTTTATGTGATGTTTCACGTTATCCGTTCTGCCTAGGTCTCCTCCAGGTTTTTGGAATATATTGAAAAATTCCAATAGGTCAGATCTAACCAAATCTTTCTCCCTCTCAGTGGTAATGTCACTCTGAGAAAGCAGCTGTTCCAGGTATTGAGGCAAATTATATTCAGTCATTGCCGGATCACGAGCAATTGTTTCCAATAATACAGTAATTCGCTCATCCTCCAAGGTAGAATTTTCAGGTTCAGCGATGTCCATCGACTCATCATTCCCAGTGTTCTCTATTTGAGAAACCACCTCGGCAACGCCTAATATCTCACCCTCTTCAATGAACTGTGCCTGGTTGGTGATATTCATCACAGGCAACCCATACAACTCCTCCTCTTCTCTATATTCTATCATGGTAGGAAAATTCACTAATCCTCTGTCATCGTCTATGTACAAAGGAGGCTCCACAAGGAAATCACATTTGCTCATGCCATTCCTAGGGCCAGTCCAGATTGCTTCTACCATCGTCACTGAATTCTTCTTAATTTTAGTCCTTTCCTTAACTCTCAGGGCTCCATTATTCGATACAAATTCACAAAAAGTTTTCTTTCCATTTATATCAATCTCCCCAGTTTTGCTTCTAAACGCCATGTCCACTGCCATCTGGAAATCTAAGCCTAATATTCCGGATTCTCTATGGATACGTCCAACGAAAAATCTCCAGACATGCAACTTTCCTCCAAGATCAAAGTGGAAATTAGCAACACCTAACAAGGCTATATCACTGCCATTAGCAGCAATGACCTTATCCGAAGTGGGTAACAATGAAGGTGGGTTGATCATAGAGGAATATATACCCTCATCGATCAAGCTGATGGAGGCTCCAGTGTCCACTAATAAGTGATACAAATCTCTTCCAAAAGTAGCAGGTACATACCATCTTGCTCCTTTTAAGTTAGGCAGACAATAAATATTTTCTTCAGGCCTGGTCACCAGTAATAAATCAGGAGCTTCAGGGGCCGTACCTTCCCCTAAGAAAGAAGGTCCTGAAGAATTATTCATTGCTGTAATTGTCTGGTCGGAAAAGCCACTTTGAGATAGGGTGGTTGAGTTGATGGCCTTGTCCAACACAACCACTAGTCGTTTCCCTCAAGACCAGCCATGCTTTTACCAGATTTCTGATCTAAGATTCCGGATTTGTTCTTAGCATCAAGGAAACCCTTACATGAAAAGGTAGAGTGTCCGGCTGTATCACACCACTTGCAAAAAGGAGTCTGAGAAGATTTATTCCTCCAGGGTCCACTTTTCCTGTAGCCCGACCACTTTGTTCTCTCTCCCAAAGCATTTATTCCATATTCTTCCTCATCTGATTCGTCAAACTCGGTAGCAGTTGTATGAGAAACAGCAGCAACTGTAGTCAACACATCAGAGCTGGCATTAACTCCAAAAAGTGTTTTTATTCCACTTTTATACCGATTTGCTAAGTCCAAGGCATCGAATAATGACTTAGGCTGACGAGCATGAACCTCCAATGCGATCTTCTTGTCCAACATGCCTTTAATGAACTGCTGAATCAGCAGCCGAGTATGAAAATTATGTCTTTCACCCGGAAAGGCCCAGATCATCAAAGATCTAAGATGAACTGCAAAGGCATTTAGATCCTCACCAGGAATTTGCTTTCTTGAATAGAAGGTATTTTCTCGGTCTTCAGGAGTACCTCCTCCATATATCCTACATAATACGGTGACTAAGTCCTGATATGATCCTTCAGAGATGTCAAAATCATTAACAACGCTTGCAGCCTCTCCTTTACATTTGGAGAAAAGCACTTTCATCCTTGTTTCTTGCGACCAATTATTAGCAAAGCTAATATTTTCGAATTGAACAAGGTATTGGTACCAATCCTTTCCTTCGAAGGCTGGAGGCATTGAGCACTTGGGCTTCTCTGACCAATGACTCACAGATAGATCTGTGGAAGAATCCTTGATCTTGATAGGACAAATATTTTCATCCTCCTCAACTTCCACAGCATCAAACAACGACAGAGATCCTCGTGATTTCTTCAGAAAAGAAACCTTTTTCCCCCCGCGTGTGCCAATATGGCCATACAAAGGATTGGAATCCAATGATTTCCAAAATTCAGTGTCTCTCACATCAGACCCATCTTTCAATTTAAACAAACTTTTGGTTTCGTTTAACTCAGCTTTATTAACTCGAGCTTCACTCTTCCAATAGTCCACGTTTTTCACTGCATCATCGACATTAGCTTTAGCTAATAGCAGTTCCGTATTCATACTCTTCAAGGCATTTTCCTTCGAAGTAACCTCCTTATGCAGCAAATCCGTATCATTAGTAGCTCGATCTAAAGCATTCCTATTACGAATAAGATCCTCCTGGAGCAGATCCGCTGTAGTTATGGCAGCATCACTTTCACCAGCTACATCCTTAAATTCGCTTTTTGTCAAAGCCAATCTCTTATCAACATCTTCCTTGTCTTTAGCTGCTTGTAAGATGTAATCCCTGATCTTAGGATCCACGTCCTTGAGTTCTATGCCAGATACTATCTCCTTCGCTAAATCAGTAGCCATGTTTAATCCTTCCTATGACTCCAAGTCCGTTTATTTGGGAAGAAATACAAAAATATACTAAGTAAAAAAAAAAAAAAAAGCAGTCCAATCGTGTTTGAACCCTTCAGGAGAAGAAAATCAAAAATCTCTCCAGAGCAACAGCAAGGCGAAGTAGTGTCCACACCATCCAGGAGTCTAACCAGTGAACATAAGTTGTCTTATATCACTCTGCCCAAAAATAAAAATAAACCCAAGTTTAAATATTCCGTGTTAATTTGAGATGCATCCAGACGATATCCAATGACTATCTCCAGCTCCGGACACTTCCAAAGAAAAATGGAGACAAAGATCCAATGAGATCCGGAGGATCCTGGAGGTCCGGATGGGTCCGGATAGTGAGAAAAATAAGCAGACTGTGTATATCCCCTTGAAACTTCAATGTCCAGCAGACAATCCAGCGTTCTAGGAAGAAATACAAATGTATTTTTCCCTCACACTCACGGCACCAGTGTTGCGATTCTTGCCTATGTTCTTTCCAATGTCTATGTGGCCATCGATGTACATCTGTCTTTCAGCTCCGGCTTAATGTTAATCGATATTAAATAATAATATTTCGTGATCGTATAGGTTTACTTCTGCGAGAATAAATATATTACCAATATCGTTAGCAGGAGATGGGAGGAAAGGAACTATAGTGGCCGGATTATATTAAAGTTCCAAAGGACCAAGGGTTGAAATATTCTATGTTTCAAAAGCGGATCCGAGCTATAACATCAAGAGTGAAATACTTCTTTCATATGTTCTCTTTATTCCTCCTTGTGTGTTGGGTTGAAGACCTTGCTCCTCAACCCGATTAGTGAACAAATACATTGGATATATCAATAATATTCAACACAAGAACAGACTATGTTTGCAATACAAATCAGGAATAACTAAATAAATATAATGATGAAATAAGTACAAACTTGTACATAAATAGAGAAATATGTAACAAGTAGCATGGTTAAAGTCCGGATGGAATAATATGAATAGTT
Organism: Sthenelais limicola; assembly: GCA_942159475.1. Taxonomy (NCBI): domain Eukaryota; kingdom Metazoa; phylum Annelida; class Polychaeta; order Phyllodocida; family Sigalionidae; genus Sthenelais; species Sthenelais limicola. The sequence goes on along the minus strand of OW804099.1, from coordinate 18,059,740 downwards.
AATTAATGATAAATTAATCAAGTAATACAAAGTATAAATATCATAATGAGTTGAAATGTAGACTCCTAGTGGCGTCCGGAGGTACTACCCGGAGGTGGCCGGATCCGGAGGTGTCCGGATCTGGAGCTACCCGGAGCTCGATGGAAATGTTCATATAGTATAGTAGAATCGTTACACATGGACCAATCTAATACCATTCTCAATGAGTTACCTTATATCACCTATGCAGCAGTCCATGAGTTACCTTTTTTCACCTATAATTGATGCTGACACCGCTATCAAAAGAAGCCCCTTAGTAGGAACTTGTGCAGCATCACAGGACACAAGGAAGTACATATAGAAGATTCATTGAAGTAAACAATTCTAATTGGCAAGTAATCTGAACTAAGAGCTCATCAGTATAAGGCGAGCATGATAAATCTGAGGTCAGGTTCTGAATGGCAGCCACAAGGAAGCGTGACATCCTAGCCCTTGTAACTAATGAATGTAACTTGTAATTATTATTACGACAGTTTATATTTCCAAGCACTGAAATTTGATACTTTCTTGCTAATTTGATTAATATCCTTACAGTTTGGTGCACACACCTATGACTTGAGGCCTACAGAGAGACACTCTATACCTGACCTGTTGGCAGTAAATATAAAAGCTCGCTATGGTTAACCCTATGTGGCGCTGCTGCCAACAGGACAAGTATAGAGTGTAGAAGTGTGTGTGTGTGAGTGGGGGATCCAAAGCTGGACCCACACATCAAAGAACTCAGAGGGAATTCGGGCCTTAAGGCAATTCATACAAATTAAGAATCAATTGAAAGAAACGTATTTGAGTTCTGTAATGAGTGGGCTGTCTTATGGAGAGGTATCCATACAACAAATCATGGGCTCTTACAACAAATCGTGAACAAAATTTTGGCCCACACTGTACCAAGTTTAGAGCCGAATATGTGCTAACAACATGCGAGTAATTTCCAATTTGTACGAATTACCGTAATTTCGTAAGTTACACTACGACAAATCTTTCAAGTGCGGGCCTCTTACTGAATTCTCATAGAGCACTCTGCATTCTTTTGCGACAATTCTTAACGTCCTTAAAACATTCAAATATATCTGAATTTCTTAAGAGAGTAAAATTAATTGGACGCCTACTTTCTCAATAACTTTCCTGGCCCTTGGTTAGGTTTCCTAATGGGATTATAATGACATTTTCTGGGTAGGAGCAAGAGTCTTTCCCTCAGTTTGGAAGGACCCTCTCAACTCTTTTCAAGATTTTGTCCACAAATTGTTGTGATCCCCCACTTCGTATGAACTGTGTGTTCTGGCTTAAGGATAGCCGTCTTTTGGCACAAAGGCACTCTACAATCCTAGTTTCTCTTACTTCTAATTTTTGAAGAGAGGAGATCAAGTTGATTCCAATGATAGTAAACACTAGGACACCTGATACGTATTTCTATATTTTATGTCTGATATTTTTATTTTTGGAAAGAAAGGTTTGCAATATTTCTGGATAGGTAATTACCAGTAAAGTATCTAAATATACTCCATATGAAGGCCTTCAAAACTCAAGGATGTATTTAATACAATGTCCCGAAATTTGTTACATGGATTTATATGACTATGGGTGCCAAACCCCCTGAAAACTTTACTTTATAATAAAAAGAACTTTATAATAAAGAGATCTTGTGGAAAAACACTTTGAAAAATAACAATTTTGCGACTTGTGACTCATTTTCCCGGAACACATCATATTCAGTAATGAAATAATGATACAAAATGGGATGTTCCCTCTACTACGTAGATTTTCCCCAGTTAAATGCGTTTCTCTTACTTCTGTTTGACACTTGCTCCCTGTCCATGATGGCTGAAGTCAAGCGATCCTGAAGACAAGAAACCAATGCTGAGGAAATGGTAAAGGAACTTCAGAAATGAAAAAAAAAGAATATTTATTGTCCCACTATAAATAACTAACTAAATTTGGTCATACCTACTGACATTTACACATGTTTTAACTAGCATGATACAGTCAATGCCTGAAGAGTCAAGCTGATATGGGTCGGATTTTCAGAAAATGTACAATTGGCAGCTCTACACTCCTAAATTAGACGGAAAAATGAAGAATACAGGGTATATCTGAGTATAATTTTGGTATCTCATTGATTTAAAGCATGAGTTCTGTCATGTTAAACTGCATTTTGAAGCTAATTTTTGTCTTAAATGTGGGCTATTTGAGAGGATTGGCAAAGGTGAATTGTACATTTTCTGTAAATCTGACCCATATCAGAATGTTGTAATGTGAGGAGGACTGACTACCATATTGCAAGCCCATGCATCTTGGCAATCAATCATTACTGTCACTTCAATGTGTCAAAACAATCACTCATAATGTGATCCGTTTTAGGAAAATAAGTCATAAGTCGTAAAATATGGATTTTGAGATATCACCATGTTTGAAAAGAGGAGATCAATGTGATTCCAATGAATATACACATTAATGACATCTAATAAATACTTTTATCTTTTTAGTTTGATAATTTTATTTCTGAAAACAAAATTTGCAATGTTTCTGGATGGGTAATTATGTCCCTAAAGTTGTTACACGGATTTATATGACTATGAGTGTTACACCCTCTAAAAATCAGAACATTTCTATAAAGAGATCTTGTGATAAAAACACTTTGAAAAATATCAGTTTTGCGAATTATGACTCATTTTCCTTACACACATCATAATTAGTGCCACTTTGAATAGATTGAAATTTGAATAGGTTCGTAAAATTGTGCTTAATTTCATGCCTTGGCATGAACTATTGAACTATTGCAGCAATGAACAATTGCAGCACTATTGCAGCACATGAAACTAAGCAGATTGGCATTACCGGTGATTGTAAACAAAAGCTGCAATTGTAATCAAAAGCTTTTTAATTTCAAAGCTGCAATTTCATCCATTCTGTGATCATCTATCTGCATTCAAGAACATCATGTAACTGCATCTAAAAACATGAATACAAATCCGATAAAAATAATAAAAGTGTGCAGCACATGAGATTATCGATAATAGCGATTGTGTATACGTTTGTGAAATAGGGAGGCCACCTATGGTATTGATCTATAACTAACTAGCCACTACTTGAACAAGTAAAGGAGAGAAGGACACTTGTAGGATAGAACCATATCTGGGTTAAGTCGCCTGAAAATGCACAATTGGCCTCCACCAATGCTCTCAAAAAACTCAAATTTTAGAAGAAAATCAGGTTCAAAATACAGTTTAAAGTGGCACTTGCCGATCGCAAAACACATTTATGAGAGTTTGGTCAAAATTACCGAAACCCAGTACAATGGAACCTCCTTTACCCATGGCTTTCCGGATTTGATCATATAAATGCATATTTCTTTGGTATTTTCCAAATCTTCCTGTTGAAAATTATATTGGTCTGCCAGACCAAAATGACCCGTGTACAGCGCGGCCGTTACTCAAGTGCTGATGACGCACACGCATTCTGTGACGGCCGTCATTGACGCATTATCAAAGCGAACGTCATGATGTAAACAAAGCTGTACCGTAACAATTCTTTCTCAGTGGATGCGTATATAATGTCTATTTGAATTGCACAAAGGCTGTGGGAGGCATTCCTTAACGAAAATCTGCATATTGGAAGTACTTTATAGTCGTTTATATAGGTTTAAACAGATATAACCAACACATAAAAGCCAGCTTCCTGCCGCAGAAGTTTGCGTAAATTTGTGTGACGTCCTGTGTCCGTGCGTCGTTCTGACCCAGTTCCTGTCGTTTCAAAATGAAACCATGTCAGGCTTTTTGCCATGGTCACCTCCCACTGTCTAATTGTCATTAAAAGCAATCCATGAAAGATATAAACATTTAGAAGTAAGTTTGAGAAGGCCTGACACATTTTGAATCAAATTCTTGTTACAAATCTTACAAATCCCGATCTTCATTCTCAGCGATCTTAGCCACTTTAACATAACCAGACAGATTTATTGAATAAATACAATACAGAATACATTCAGATATACCTAGTATTTATGATTTTTCACTCTAATTTAGCAAAAATCGATAGATGTGTAGAACTGTAGATTGTGCATTTTCTAAAAATCTGACCATATATGTGTTCGCATGACTGCACCTGCCTGAAAGAGCAGCCATTCCAGCCATACAGGAAAGTTTTCCGCCCACCATCCACTCAAAAATTCTTTTACAAGTACAAGTAGACTCCAAGGGCCTCTTTATTCAACATGTATTTTACCTCAGCACAACAAGAAATAAAGCATTATTTAACCAGCCTCCTCACTTTATATTGTTTTACCTATGTGTTATTCCATTCAATGATGTACAGCGCGCATTCCCTGTTCAACCAGAGTTGTAATTTAAAGAATTGTTCAGTGATGTTAATCCATCATGACCTTGGCGCTGTCTTGACCTTCCTTCCCTGCCGTTGCATTCTTGGATAGCCCCCAGGGTTGGCTTGTTTGCGACCCATGTCCAGCTATGGCTGATCATCTTCTTCCTCAACTCCCAAGTTCACTCTTTCCCTATGCGCCCTGTCTTGTCTGGCGCCTCTCCAGCCTCCAAGGGGCCTTGCTTCCACATCCGCACCTCATACCATGTTGACCCGTCCGTCTGCTGGGACCCTATCCATCCTCCAGCTTTCTCTCAGTCTCCATGGAGGGTGACAATGCCAGAGGGTTTGTGCCTGTATCTGAGCGACTAGTTCTTCCTTCAATACGATCCCCACAGCTGCCACCAATGTTGGAGTGGGAATTAATGTTATTAATTATTTGACCGCTAGGAGGAAGAGAGGGAAATGATAGAGTTAGGCTCAATTACATAGTCCATTCCAATGGTCAGCTATCAGGTGTAGCGCGGCAGCTAGCACAGAAGAGGGACTTAGCGATATAAGTAACTTAAGTAGGAAAGGTACTCGTGACCTTGGGGTTCAGACGGCTCGGCCCGCGCTCGATCTAGTCAGACATCAGAGGAGAGGAATATGGTTTGCAGCAAGGCTATATTCTCCACACACAGGCTCACATCATCATCCAAGGAATAGTCAACAGGGAGTGACAATTTTACCCAGCCCACACTGGGCGTTATATACAGCATAAGCAATAAAATAGACATGAAGTGGGAAAGGGTGTTGACAGGTTAAGTTATCCCACCCGTCCCAAGCATCATCAGACGAGAGGTGTGGATAGATTTATGTACAGGGACGTGTGGACTGAGTGACTTCTAAGAACCCAGGTCACAGAGGTCATTCTAACAAGGGAGACTCGTCTGCTCCTGTGACAGGAAAATACTTACAGAGAATTATACATAAATACTATTTCATACGAGAAATGGGATTTCATCTTGTCTCATGTAAACAAGAAATAAAAGTGACCCTGACCTTTTACTTTTTGTAGTTGAATTACTAAGTGTGTTTGACCAGGTTTATCATTTTTTTCAATAGAATAAGGCAACTGTAATGATCTAATGGAAGAAGTCTAACGAACGTCTGAACTTCATGAGAAGAACGAAGCAACTGTTTAATGGTAATCTCAACTACAGGCTCCTCCAGGAGGTTACATGCATAATAATGAGTGGGTGGAGCCCTTACGTAATATCCATGGCCTAGCATGTATAAGTAGACTTGCACAGTCCTAGCTAGTTAAGTATAATTAGCGATTTAAAGTAATGTGATAATAGGTGATAATTAATAATAATATAAATATAATGAGGTTACACAATGTTACGTAATGTTACATAACACTGCCCCCCCCCCCCGCCCTCAATCAGATACGAAGTATCGAGTGAGGGTGTACCCTAAAAACTTACAAGAAAATTTTTAGGAATTTTTGAAAAATTAAAAAATTTTAAGAATTAATAATTTTTAAATAGCTGTGCTGTTACCTAGTTATCCATACCAAGCCATATGCGCGGTTACATTGTGCGCAAAAAGATATTAAATACATAGAAGTAGATCATACGATTTAATTACCATTTTGTAAAACATTTTCAATAAATTCATAAAGATTTAAAAACGTCGTTATGAACATGTAAAAGTGTAAACTCAAAAAAGTGAAATAACTGCTAATACTAAGGTCGTAATAGCTTGAAAAATCTGGCTAATATCCTACACAAAGGGTTCCATGTCATGAAAATGACAAGATCTGCAAACACCGCAAGTGTTAACCCTATGAGAAACCAAATTCCAGTGTTAAATTCCCAATAGTACGGTCCAATCTGAGAATTTTACTCTAATCACACATAATAAAAGAACATCCCGTGTACCAACACGCATGGAATCCTGATACATATTGGGATCCTACGTTAAAATCTAAATAGTTCGGTGCAAACAGGAACAATCTACGTCGTTTTAATTTTTCCCATGTTAAATTCCGAATAGGTCGGTCCAAACAGTGACACCAGCCGGCGCCACCGTCGAATCGGTTTTGGACCGGACACCTACCAAGTATAAATAGCTGGCCATTTGTGCGGTGAACCATTGAGAACGCCACCGCTGAGCCGAACACACCCCCGTACTAAGGGCTACAAAGCTTTTCGCGAAGAGATTGTTATATTCTACTGTTTTCTACCTACACGCACATAGGCAAAGACCCATTGTCGAATGAGCAAGGGTATTGGTATATTCCAACTACCCGCTTCCCATTCCTGGTCCAAAGCCTATTCCTTATTCCAAATTAGATCTTGTCTAATCTAGTAATATACACAACAAAATTTACCGATACATTTAGTTATCTCCTTTTTAAATAAATACCCGGAGATAAATAAATTCAATAATCCCGCAAGGCCTGATATGTAATCAACTGGCCTCGCTTGTTGGTTATGTAACAGGTTAACCCCATCCCCTTCTACTTCTACAAGGATGACGGTTCACCCCGTCGCTACACTCGATTTTTCAATCGCATAGCAAAAAGATCTTCTCACTGCATCTACTTGCAGTAAAATACATGCAAAATAATTACCCATGGGTACATATGGCTAGCTAATAACACTACAATTTCAAGTAATAAAGCGACTGATCCGCTAGACTTAGTATTGCTGACGTATCATCACAATCCTAGTCATATGATCATATAAATCTCTTGGTCTATGGTATGTCAATCCTAATCACGCCATTTACACGAGTAAAAAAACCATCTGTCTTTGCTGGAAACAGATCTAGTGACTCCTTTAAGAACAATTCTCTGTTAATATCAATTCCACTAATATTTTCACATAATGACGATAACTGCATTGCATATCGACCCCTGAAATTCGGCATACCTATTCACAGTAGCTCGAACGATTCAACAGGGTATACCATGTTAGAGACCGAAATACCCCATATTCTGGCAAAATGTCCCCTTCAGGGAATTTATTTCGAAATGAAAATACAACTAAATGTATATTCTAGGACCTCAGTCCATGATTGTCCCAGCTAAAATACCGAGATGAGATAAACTCCCCGCTAATTGCAAAAATACAATAACATGTCAATGTTCATTATTGTCCCATGGGGTGGTATTACATTTGACCTTTGCCCTTCATATAATATAAGTTATTCTGGAATTTCCTGTCATGATTTGCTCAGTTAAAATGAAGTGTGGTGCGCGGCTGTGGATTAGCTTTGCTGAACCAGAGCCGTGCCCACGCGGGTCTCAGCGGCTGTCGCTGCAAGGCTAAAGGTTTATGTAAGTTCTGGTATAGGTGCTGGCTGCGCGGGTCGTGGCTGTGGCTTTAGTCACCAACAGAGGTCTTGCTGTGTTGTGTATCTGCATTTTTTAACTTTTTATTGCTGTATGTTGTACTTATCCTATGTATGTCTTGCACTTATATGTTATACACCCTCTGTATTCACATGTCATTATCATGTACTACTCTCTTCATATATGTTCAGTTGTTGTTGTCACAGCCGTGATACTTAGCAACCCAGGTGTGTGAATAAGACGATTAAACGTTGAGTGCTGGCGAGGTCCATTAGATCCTGTTGTTGTCGTTGTCTTTTGATTTGATAGATTAAGTTCCCATAGTCGCTTAAGGCTGTCGATCGGACACTACATCATATGATGAATAATATTTTCCTGATATGCTAGGAAAGGTCAAATATATGCATTTTATTTCAAAAATGCCCCAAACAGGAGCTGTAACCAAACACTAGTGCACTAAAAAGGCAAAATTCTCATCATTTGACCTTGAAATAAATGTTCTTGACCTTGATCAAAGTCACTAAACTATCAATAATATATGTATTCATATAGGTGTACCTACCTGCCAGATCTAAACTGCATGAGTAAAATCCCCAGCAATTATGACACAAAAATATGTGATTTTTCATTATTTTTCCACAGGTGGTATGATATTTGACCTTGGACCTCCTTCACAAAATCTAGGGTATTGTGGGATATCCTGCCATAATTTAGTTGACTAAAATGAAGTAATATGTTCGCCATCGCTTGGAATTTAATTTAGGAAATGTAATTTATTTAGGAAATATCCCATACATGATGTATAACCAGTGGAGTCTGGTGTGAACTGCAGGTACTAAGACTGCTAGCTGTAGTTCCAGCCCTTGTCATTGGGTGTCAGGTCAGAGCCATTGCCTTGTATGCTCTGGAAATTATATCCCACAGAACCGGTCTTAAGACTATTTTCTTGCTCAAATCAATCTCAGCCTCTCTAATTCATTCAAAAATTAAAAGGAAATAAACATGATGAGCTGAATATGTTAGTTTTAAAGGAAAACTGAGCCACAGATGTGGAAATATTAGGCGAATAGAAATAAGAAATGACCCCACAACTAAGTAATGTAAAAAAGCCTCCTGCTGTGGGAATGGAACCATCAACCTACTGTGTGGGAGTCAGAGGCTTTACCCCTAGACCAGAGGATCCTGGTTAAAGGGACATACATGTCAATGCTAGTGAGTCTGTGATTCACCATAGCAGCCTGAAAGCTCATGAGGGGAGCTAGGCACTGGAGTTGTGGTGGAGTCTGGTGTGAACTGCAGGCACTAAGATTGTAGTTCCAGCCCTTGTCATTGGGTGTCAGGTCAGAGCCATTGCCTTGTATGCTCTGGAAATTATATCCCACAGAACCGGTCTTAAGACTATTTTCTTGCTCAAATCAATCTCAGCCTCTCTAATTCATTCAAAAATTAAAAGGAAATAAACATGATGAGCTGAATCTGTTAGTTTTAAAGGAAAACTGAGCCACAGATGTGGAAATATTAGGCGAATAGAAATAAGAAATGACCGCACAACTATGTAATGTAAAACAGCCTCCTGCTGTGGGAATGGAACCCTCAACCTACTGTGTGGGAGTCAGAGGCTTTACCTCTAGACCAGAGGATCCTGGTTAAAGGGACATACATGTCAATGCTAGTGAGTCTGTGATTCACCATAGCAGCCTGAAAGCTCATGAGGGGAGCTAGGCACTGGAGTTGTGGTGGAGTCTGTTGTGAACTGCAGGCACTAAGACTGTAGTTCCAGCCCTTGTCATTGGGTGTCAGGTCAGAGCCATTGCCTTGTATGCTCTGGAAATTATATCCCACAGAACCGGTCTTAAGACTATTTTCTTGCTCAAATCAATCTCAGCCTCTCTAATTCATTCAAAAATTAAAAGGAAATAAACATGATGAGCTGAATCTGTTAGTTTTAAAGGAAAACTGAGCCACAGATGTGGAAATATTAGGCGAATATAAATAAGAAATGACCGCACAACTAAGTAATGTAAAACAGCCTCCTGCTGTGGGAATGGAACCATCAACCTACTGTGTGGGAGTCAGAGGCTTTACCTCTAGACCAGAGGATCCTGGTTAAAGGGACATACATGTCAATGCTAGTGAGTCTGTGATTCACCATAGCAGCCTGAAAGCTCATGAGGGGAGCTAGGCACTGGAGTTGTGGTGGAGTCTGTTGTGAACTGCAGGCACTAAGACTGTAGTTCCAGCCCTTGTCATTGGGTGTCAGGTCAGAGCCATTGCCTTGTATGCTCTGGAAATTATATCCCACAGAACCGGTCTTAAGACTATTTTCTTGCTCAAATCAATCTCAGCCTCTCTAATTCATTCAAAAATTAAAAGGAAATAAACATGATGAGCTGAATCTGTTAGTTTTAAAGGAAAACTGAGCCACAGATGTGGAAATATTAGGCGAATATAAATAAGAAATGACCGCACAACTAAGTAATGTAAAACAGCCTCCTGCTGTGGGAATGGAACCATCAACCTACTGTGTGGGAGTCAGAGGCTTTACCTCTAGACCAGAGGATCCTGGTTAAAGGGACATACATGTCAATGCTAGTGAGTCTGTGATTCACCATAGCAGCCTGAAAGCTCATGAGGGGAGCTAGGCACTGGAGTTGTGGTGGAGTCTGTTGTGAACTGCAGGCACTAAGACTGTAGTTCCAGCCCTTGTCATTGGGTGTCAGGTCAGAGCCATTGCCTTGTATGCTCTGGAAATTATATCCCACAGAACCGGTCTTAAGACTATTTTCTTGCTCAAATCAATCTCAGCCTCTCTAATTCATTCAAAAATTAAAAGGAAATAAACATGATGAGCTGAATCTGTTAGTTTTAAAGGAAAACTGAGCCACAGATGTGGAAATATTAGGCGAATAGAAATAAGAAATGACCGCACAACTAAGTAATGTAAAACAGCCTCCTGCTGTGGGAATGGAACCCTCAACCTACTGTGTGGGAGTCAGAGGCTTTACCTCTAGACCAGAGGATCCTGGTTAAAGGGACATACATGTCAATGCTAGTGAGTCTGTGATTCACCATAGCAGCCTGAAAGCTCATGAGGGGAGCTAGGCACTGGAGTTGTGGTGGAGTCTGTTGTGAACTGCAGGCACTAAGACTGTAGTTCCAGCCCTTGTCATTGGGTGTCAGGTCAGAGCCATTGCCTTGTATGCTCTGGAAATTATATCCCACAGAACCGGTCTTAAGACTATTTTCTTGCTCAAATCAATCTCAGCCTCTCTAATTCATTCAAAAATTAAAAGGAAATAAACATGATGAGCTGAATCTGTTAGTTTTAAAGGAAAACTGAGCCACAGATGTGGAAATATTAGGCGAATAGAAATAAGAAATGACCGCACAACTAAGTAATGTAAAACAGCCTCCTGCTGTGGGAATGGAACCCTCAACCTACTGTGTGGGAGTCAGAGGCTTTACCTCTAGACCAGAGGATCCTGGTTAAAGGGACATACATGTCAATGCTAGTGAGTCTGTGATTCACCATAGCAGCCTGAAAGCTCATGAGGGGAGCTAGGCACTGGAGTTGTGGTGGAGTCTGTTGTGAACTGCAGGCACTAAGACTGTAGTTCCAGCCCTTGTCATTGGGTGTCAGGTCAGAGCCATTGCCTTGTATGCTCTGGAAATTATATCCCACAGAACCGGTCTTAAGACTATTTTCTTGCTCAAATCAATCTCAGCCTCTCTAATTCATTCAAAAATTAAAAGGAAATAAACATGATGAGCTGAATCTGTTAGTTTTAAAGGAAAACTGAGCCACAGATGTGGAAATATTAGGCGAATAGAAATAAGAAATGACCGCACAACTAAGTAATGTAAAACAGCCTCCTGCTGTGGGAATGGAACCATCAACCTACTGTGTGGGAGTCAGAGGCTTTACCTCTAGACCAGAGGATCCTGGTTAAAGGGACATACATGTCAATGCTAGTGAGTCTGTGATTCACCATAGCAGCCTGAAAGCTCATGAGGGGAGCTAGGCACTGGAGTTGTGGTGGAGTCTGTTGTGAACTGCAGGCACTAAGACTGTAGTTCCAGCCCTTGTCATTGGGTGTCAGGTCAGAGCCATTGCCTTGTATGCTCTGGAAATTATATCCCACAGAACCGGTCTTAAGACTATTTTCTTGCTCAAATCAATCTCAGCCTCTCTAATTCATTCAAAAATTAAAAGGAAATAAACATGATGAGCTGAATCTGTTAGTTTTAAAGGAAAACTGAGCCACAGATGTGGAAATATTAGGCGAATAGAAATAAGAAATGACCGCACAACTAAGTAATGTAAAACAGCCTCCTGCTGTGGGAATGGAACCATCAACCTACTGTGTGGGAGTCAGAGGCTTTACCTCTAGACCAGAGGATCCTGGTTAAAGGGACATACATGTCAATGCTAGTGAGTCTGTGATTCACCATAGCAGCCTGAAAGCTCATGAGGGGAGCTAGGCACTGGAGTTGTGGTGGAGTCTGTTGTGAACTGCAGGCACTAAGACTGTAGTTCCAGCCCTTGTCATTGGGTGTCAGGTCAGAGCCATTGCCTTGTATGCTCTGGAAATTATATCCCACAGAACCGGTCTTAAGACTATTTTCTTGCTCAAATCAATCTCAGCCTCTCTAATTCATTCAAAAATTAAAAGGAAATAAACATGATGAGCTGAATCTGTTAGTTTTAAAGGAAAACTGAGCCACAGATGTGGAAATATTAGGCGAATATAAATAAGAAATGACCGCACAACTAAGTAATGTAAAACAGCCTCCTGCTGTGGGAATGGAACCATCAACCTACTGTGTGGGAGTCAGAGGCTTTACCTCTAGACCAGAGGATCCTGGTTAAAGGGACATACATGTCAATGCTAGTGAGTCTGTGATTCACCATAGCAGCCTGAAAGCTCATGAGGGGAGCTAGGCACTGGAGTTGTGGTGGAGTCTGTTGTGAACTGCAGGCACTAAGACTGTAGTTCCAGCCCTTGTCATTGGGTGTCAGGTCAGAGCCATTGCCTTGTATGCTCTGGAAATTATATCCCACAGAACCGGTCTTAAGACTATTTTCTTGCTCAAATCAATCTCAGCCTCTCTAATTCATTCAAAAATTAAAAGGAAATAAACATGATGAGCTGAATCTGTTAGTTTTAAAGGAAAACTGAGCCACAGATGTGGAAATATTAGGCGAATAGAAATAAGAAATGACCGCACAACTAAGTAATGTAAAACAGCCTCCTGCTGTGGGAATGGAACCCTCAACCTACTGTGTGGGAGTCAGAGGCTTTACCTCTAGACCAGAGGATCCTGGTTAAAGGGACATACATGTCAATGCTAGTGAGTCTGTGATTCACCATAGCAGCCTGAAAGCTCATGAGGGGAGCTAGGCACTGGAGTTGTGGTGGAGTCTGTTGTGAACTGCAGGCACTAAGACTGTAGTTCCAGCCCTTGTCATTGGGTGTCAGGTCAGAGCCATTGCCTTGTATGCTCTGGAAATTATATCCCACAGAACCGGTCTTAAGACTATTTTCTTGCTCAAATCAATCTCAGCCTCTCTAATTCATTCAAAAATTAAAAGGAAATAAACATGATGAGCTGAATCTGTTAGTTTTAAAGGAAAACTGAGCCACAGATGTGGAAATATTAGGCGAATAGAAATAAGAAATGACCGCACAACTAAGTAATGTAAAACAGCCTCCTGCTGTGGGAATGGAACCCTCAACCTACTGTGTGGGAGTCAGAGGCTTTACCTCTAGACCAGAGGATCCTGGTTAAAGGGACATACATGTCAATGCTAGTGAGTCTGTGATTCACCATAGCAGCCTGAAAGCTCATGAGGGGAGCTAGGCACTGGAGTTGTGGTGGAGTCTGTTGTGAACTGCAGGCACTAAGACTGTAGTTCCAGCCCTTGTCATTGGGTGTCAGGTCAGAGCCATTGCCTTGTATGCTCTGGAAATTATATCCCACAGAACCGGTCTTAAGACTATTTTCTTGCTCAAATCAATCTCAGCCTCTCTAATTCATTCAAAAATTAAAAGGAAATAAACATGATGAGCTGAATCTGTTAGTTTTAAAGGAAAACTGAGCCACAGATGTGGAAATATTAGGCGAATAGAAATAAGAAATGACCGCACAACTAAGTAATGTAAAACAGCCTCCTGCTGTGGGAATGGAACCATCAACCTACTGTGTGGGAGTCAGAGGCTTTACCTCTAGACCAGAGGATCCTGGTTAAAGGGACATACATGTCAATGCTAGTGAGTCTGTGATTCACCATAGCAGCCTGAAAGCTCATGAGGGGAGCTAGGCACTGGAGTTGTGGTGGAGTCTGTTGTGAACTGCAGGTACTAAGACTGTAGTTCCAGCCCTTGTCATCGGGTGTCAGGTCAGAGCCATTGCCCTATATGCTCATTAACATTAGGGAAATAGAAACAAATGACCTTGACCTTGGCCAAGGTCTCCAACATTTTATTCCCTGATGGGGCAATGAAAGACTGACCATCCTGCCAAATTAGAACATTCTAGCTATTATTTTGAAAAACTACCAGCCAACAATGTCTATTTTCTCAATATTTCAGTATTTTTGGTGACCTTGACCTTTGACCCCTGGTAAAAAAAATCCTCAATTTTGCGAGGTCAAATATGGCCAGATTCAGATTCGGCATACCTTAATTTCCAAGAATCGACAATAAAATCTTGTTAGAACTCAATTTTAACGTTCCGCCCCTCGTCTGCCAGACTAATATCACTAACAATGATTCTGAACAAAGCTGCATAATTTCATGCATTAAAGCATGATATCATGCAGCAGGGTCTCGAGAACTCGGACCGTTCTGGGCTCGGAACCATCATATACTCGGACCGTTGTAAGCTCGGACTGGGTAAGGTCGGACCAGTGGGTTAGGGGACTCGGACTAGGGGGTCAGTGGACTCGGACCAGGCATAGCTTTAAGCAGAACATTATTATGATAGGATTATAGTCAAAGTAATTCTTTTATTAGTAAGTTTTGCTTCAGACACTCAACTACTAGCTTTACTGACTTAGGACAACCATTCAAAAGTAATATAAGCGCGGGATTATAAACAGGGAAATACGGTAGTTACAAAACATTCTTCTGATCCATGTCTATCAGGTTCAGATTTTCAGAAATTATACAATTGGCCTTCACCAATCCTCTCAAATAACCTACATTTAAGAAGCAGATCAGGTTCAAAATGCAGTTCAACATAACCAGACAGATTAATTGAATGAATAAAATACAGAATATACTCAGATGTACCTAATATTTATCATTTTTCACTCTAATATAGCATAATTTGATAGATGTGTAGAACTGTAGATTGTGCATTTTCTGAAAATCGGACCCATAAGCCTGACCTGATTTTAATGGGAATAATGACAAACACTAATGAAGTTGTCTCGGTTGAGTGAGTGGAGGTCAGCACTTCAGCACTCAGTACAGACATCTAAGGTCCCCTTCCTTATATTCACATACTTGGATGTAAGCGACTGTTTACCAGGCTTTAATTGTACAATACTATTGTGGAGGGTTGTGGAATCTAAATACACAGATCATGGAGCTGATCAGATTCAAGTGAGACATGAGCAAATAGAGGGACACCTAACCTCTTGTTCTTTATTGCATTGATCCTGTTATTTAAACAACATCTAAGATTAATCATTTTGATTGTAAGAAGCGTCTCAAATGCCTAATTTTACCTGTTGCAGTGCTATTAAAATATAAAGGCCTAGATATAGACAATTAAATATAGCATTGTATGAATCTGCATTGCAATAATTTGTTACAGATGCCTGGGTCTAATGATAGTCATAGTGCTATTGACATTCCATTTGACATTGACACAAGAATGCAATTCCAATGATGAGGTGACCTTCAAGCGAATATTGCATTCTGCATATCGAGGACCGTTAATTCAGCCTGATGTGACAAGATTAGATGTCCTTGAAGGCCTGGGGAACTGTTCAAGTCCTGAACAATTTGCAAGGGAAATGTTGGTGTTCTTCTCTGGGTATGGAGTTGATCTATCCATCATTCAGGACCCATATGTTAAGTATGAAGGAGTTGGTTACACACTGGACATGAATGCTGGGAGAAACTACAATGTCTTGTATTCCTCATTCAACAATGGTTTCGGAAAGTTTGTTAACAGGAGGAATTATTGGGGAGGATGGATATTAACTACAAAACAAGGATTCACAGGCCCATCAGGAACACTTGAGAGAAACCATAGGATCATATATGGAGTTGAAAGGTAGATGTATCTGGGTGAAGTCACCAGAAAATGTATATTTTACCTTCGTCAATCCTCTCAAATAACCCAAACTTAAGACAAAGATCAGGTTAAAATACAGTTCAACATAGCCAGACAGATTTATTGAATGAATACAATACAGAATGCACTCAGAGCTATCAATTTCCACTCTAATTTAGCAGAATCTGATAGTTTTGTAGCACTGTAGAATGTGGATCTTCTGAAAATCTGACCCAAATAGAGATTTTTTGATAGATAAAACAGATGGGATTATTTATACAAAAGCACCATTTTACAAAGATGTGTAGAACTGTAGACTTTGCATTTTCTGAAAATCTGACCTATAATAATATGAATACATTTGGTAAGATTGTCGTTGTCATTATAGCTGAGAGTGCAGTTTTAATTACAGGAGAGGTATCAATTACAAAACATGTGACTTATTTCCATAATTATATGTATAATATATTCTGCCATTTCGCTTTACATTTTAGATTCTATATCAATGGTAAAGATGAATGTGTTTACTACTCTACTCGCAAACCAATGGATGTAGGTTCCAAAACATCCAGTGTGTTCATATTTGCATTCAACACTTCACATGCGGAGTGGGGAAATGGAGCATTCACTTGTCTATTCAGGATAACTGGTGACACTTTACAAGGAGAGGGGATCTATACATTCCCAGCAAACAGTGATTAGATGGTCATCACTGCCGAAATGAAAGTATTTACAATTGCAGAAAAAGGATCAATCATAGATAGTTATGGCGTGGCTGTAGACCCTTAATATGTGGGATCTATTTCTTATGAACATCAATCTTACAGGTGCCGTCTCGTCCTGTTCTCAGACGGATCCTCCTTCATGATATAGAAGTCATTGAAAAGCCACATAATATTAATAAACAAATTATACAATAAAAGCAATTAATCTATAGATTATTCTTTAGAGAAACTCCCTCATGTATTGGTTACTTTGTTATGGAAGCTTGATTCTAGGACGTATCTATGAATTGAAAGTCTGTTAAAGTTGTCAAATAGACCCTGATAAAATATGCATGTTTGTATTCATACATGCATGCATAAAGTGATGACAACATTTATTCACATGGATGCATGTGGTGGATCATTTAGTTCTATCCTGGACATGACCTATTGTTTCTTAGCTATGGTAAAACATGAAGTGCAATATATAGTGCTATCAATAAGATTGTTGTAAGAATATAATTATTTCCTTCATCTTATGTTTGGTCAATATTAAAACAGTATATATCATCAGTACATCTTTTCTTACATATATGCATCATATAATTGGAGCCATGTAAGTAGGTTAAATTCTTGGTATTTTCTTAAATATCTAGCAAGAATTTAAAAATTCCTTATGGTGTCTCCGTACTTATTTGAATATATCATTAATTGGAGCTATTCATGTTAGAAAAAAATCCTAGAAAAACGTAAAACGCCTAATATACGTCATCTAGGAAACACATAAGGCATCTACAAAATTAATACACTACACATACATGCAGTAAATAATTCAATAAAAACATGGTTGGATAAAATAGTATCACCTGGTGTACTGTGTTTAAAATGGTTTGAAAATTATTTAACTGACAGAAATCAACAAGTATTTGTGAATACTAAACTCTCCAACATTAGAAAGGTTACTTGTGGTGTTCCCCAAGGAACAACCCTAGGCCCTGTCCTGTTTATTATATACATAAATGATCTCCCCCTTAGTATAAAACATTCCAGAATACAAATTCTTGCAGACGACACCATAATATACAAATCAGGCCCTAATAATAACAAAGTTACCAAAGGTCAACAAGCTGACCTTGACGCAGTCAGCCGTTGGTGCCACATAAATAGAATCTTATTGAACCTAACCAAATCAGAGACATAAACCTTCATTAACAAGCCAGTGCAGTAGGGTCGAGGTGGGAACGCCAAATGTTATACAAACTGCCTTACAATGTAATTGCCTTGGATGGTGAAGCTCTCGGAGAAGTCCCTATATTTAAATACCTTGGAATAAATATAAATAGCAAACTGAAATTGAAGCAGTGCAAACCATCCTGCTGAATATATTGTATAGAATAGTGTACAGCTTTGTTTATCCATTGTTTAAAATTTGGACAAAATGAACAATTTTGGAGTTTCTAACCTCCAACAGATAATTGTTCAATAACCTGACTCAAGTCACAATGTCACAGTACATTTATTCTAAATGATATCATTCACTTGTTTGCCAACATTGAATTAGAGTTGATATACAGCCACCCTCATTACTAATGCAATAGTCGTCTTATCCAGCGCTCATGTCATAATTTACACACAGTTTTAATTAATGTATTTCAGGAGCAACTTTAGAATAAAAAATAGAGTAAGTACAAGTAAACAATAAAACTATTATCCGTCATTCAAGGACGTATCAACAAATACAAGAAGGTCATATAACAACCAGATTAGACAAAACCTCACGCCGGGCACTGTGTCCTCACAAGGCATGACAGACAAATTAGCGCAAAACAGAAATATATCCCTTATAGTTGCCTAAGACTAGAGACAGTAAAGAGGTCAGACCAATGTTTCATGGATCAGTTGACAACAGATACACCATTAGGATTATATGTGAGGCAGATATGTAAAAGAATTGTGCATTTTGTCTGGGATAGGTTAACCCCTTGCAACACAGTTCCTCTATTTTGGTGGCGGCCATTTTTAGATACAGCATAATAATAACTTACTGAATATTGATTAAATTGACTTTATTCATATTGGACTGGATTCCACATGTCTAAAAACATAGAAAAGGCATATTCACACATAATATGTGTTGATTATACCCTAAGTTATGGGGTTACTTGGGTTCACTCGATGAATTTAAGGTAGGTTTTTTCTTCATTTTTCTCATTATCAGTATACTAACTTGCTAAATTTTGATTATATTGACTTCATTTATATTGCAATGGATTCCTGGTGTCTACAAACATAGAAAAGGTGTATTTGCACTTGAATATATCTTGAATATATCTTAATTATACCCGAGTTATGGTGTTCCAAAGTTTCAGTGGCAGCCATTTTGGTTTTTATGGGGTTGTTGTCATGTTCTCTGACCTAGATTTTCTGGGCCATTTAGTGTATTAATAAGGGGTATTAATAGTACCCAAATATGTTCAGAAACTGTCTTTTACAATTTGTCCCAGGTCTAATTTTTCCCCTTGACGAAGCGTCACAATTCCGCGGCCAAGGCCGTGGCCTACTTTTGAACCTTTCAGGAGTGACATCAGGCCCATCAGGTTCAGCAAGGACCATGTATGGGAGTCAGGCAATATCGACCTGTTTGCATAGAAAACAAGTTGCAGGCCCCAAACCAGTGACTGATTCTCATAGATATGGATCCCCTAGACACGATTATGAAGAAAAATCTTAGCTAACTTACAAATTCTATTAGCTGTAGTGAATTTTCTATTTAAGACTCACTCGACATGAGTCACCCTAGGCGTATGACTCCTGGAATGAAGGAGTGCACTCCCGACTACCGCCGATAGCAACGAGGCAAAGCGCTGGACTCCAGACCTGAGGGTTGGGAGTTCAAGGCTCGTCGTGGGCACAGATTTTTATTTTTTCAACCTCTACTTGTTGGGCCGTGTAGAGCTGTATAGTCAGCCTACACGGCCGGGACGGGACGGGTGGGGGGACGGGACGGTGGGGGGCTTTTGCAATGGGTCAGATCGGGGAATACTGGTCATTTGAAAAACAAAATATCCATAATAATGTTGAAGAACAATCATAATCGTCACCCCAAGACGCAACTCGCAGCCGCTACACACTGGACTATACTTGAAAGGTCATCAGTCTGAAAAGGGGTTCGTTCTTTTACCCCTAGAGGGCTCTGGGGGTGAGTTTCCCATGTGCAGTGCATATGGTTGTCCCAAGTGTAGTTTCACTTGCAATGGGAATAATTGGGAGAAATGTAGTTTTTTTGGACTCAGAGTATCACAAAGCACAATGTGAATTTTGGAAAAGCAAGTGTCTATTAGGTTATGACTTAGGTTATGGAGAGTAGGAAGTAACGAAAATGATGCCCTTTCATCAGAGTTATTCATAGCAACTGAAGTAATGGAATGTGTTATTGTTATTGTATTTGATCTGCTATAATGTATGTATGTATATAGCAGAAGAACCCCAAATTAGCCAATATGATTCATACACAAAAACGTGTTGACTGCATCATGTGGGTTGGATTAATGCTGCATGCCCATATTTGGGAGAGGTACCAGGATGTAACTTTGAAATTTACTTTGTTTAACGTGTTTCCTGTATATTGTTTTAAGATGCATGTTAGGATAATGCATGCTGGGATATGAATATTGTACGACGGGATAGGGCTGTTCCATGTATAAAATAACCAAGCACCCTATCCTCATCAGTCAGTCATTGCTTACCATACTTCACGGAATACACTTCATATACTACAAGCTATTGACTTGACAAGCTATTGACTTCTTCATTGGACCAGATAGCCTTAACAGGGCTGAGAGAGAGTTGTTCATTAAGTAATAACAGGAGACATTATTTAATAATAGTCTATGAATGTATGACTATAGGGCAGTATTCACTGCAAGCTTGAGGATTTACATTAAAACACATACTGGGGGAAAACCCTATGAATGGACTGTGTGTGACTATAGGGCAGTACAGGCTGGACCACTGAGGGTACACATGAGAACAAATGTGCTGTGTTTCAGGAAAATGAGTCATAAGTCGCAAAATATAGATTTTGAGATACCATTATATTTGGAAAGATGAGATCAAGCCGATTCCAATGAATATAAACAGTCTATTAATCCAATAAGTATCTCTAGATTTTAAGTTTGATATTTTTATTTTGGAAAAAAAGTTTGCCATATTTCTGCAGGGTAGTAAACAGTAAAGTAACTAAATATAGTCCATATAAAGACCTTTAAAACGAAAGGATATATTACATACATTGTCCTGAAATTTGATACATCGATCGATATATATATAAGTGATAAGCTCTCCAAAAATCAGAACATTCCAATAAAGTGATCTTGTAAAATAAACACTTTGAAAAATATTATTTTTGCGACTTATGACTCATTTTCCTGGAACACATCACAAATGTTACTCCGAAAAACCCTATAAATGTGATGAGACATTGATATAAGGAATATATATATATTGTGACAGACTCATGGTATTTTGAACCTCATTTTTCCTGTTGGTGAGGCAAATTTTCAGGCGACATCACTCAGGCTCAAGGCTGATAACATAGTTTTGTTGGATTTGTAGTTTTGTAGATTTTGGTAGAGAAATACTATTTACTGATTCATTCAAGATCATCTAGTAACTTTGTGTAATCATGTTGTATTGTATTGTAATAGTTTTATTCCAATTTCTTATTCTAATACATAATGGTGAAAGGATCAAAGAGGATAATTTATATGTGCGTTTTTTTAGGAAAACAGCTCTTCCAGGTCATCGTGATTTAAATGTATGATTTATAGTAGATAGGTTTTGTGGATATCAAACTTAGTAGAGGCGTTTGTATGCATTATGTACAGTTCTAAAAGATTGCATATTACAATAAACTATTTCATTTAGTCAAAGCAACATTCTTAAAACATGTGTTTGAAACGAATATTATGCTTCCTAATTACAGTCATTCCATGACAATACTACTTGATATAGCAATATAGCAGTACAGTTATTTCAATATGTTTTCTCTATCTGGAAACTCTGCAACTAATTTATTTGTATATTTATGTCACATTCTTACTAGTAATAATACTTTTACCTGATATGAATAAAACCGTTTTACCAATAAAATGCTGAATTTTAGCAAATTGATATCTGGTGGCCTGTTGTTTTAATAAACAGTTAACTAAAAAAAATCTAAGAGACCCAATTGTGTCCTGGGGTATTCGATAGATGATGTCAGGATCCTTTGATATTTTGTTATAAAGAAATCTAGGTCTCTCTCACTCTCCGCCACCCTTTCTCCCTCCCCCCTCTTTCTCCCTCCCTTAGCCCCCTCTAACTCTCCATCCTCTCTCTCAGTTTTAATTACACGTTAAGATGTATGAATCTCGAAAAATAAAATGTATGTCTAAGACCTTATGGAGAAGATTAAAAGTAGACCTAGACGAGCAGATTAACATGTTAAAATAAAATACAAATTTAAGTTATGTATAGGGACCCAACCCTAAGGGATATGCATTTGAGTTAAATATGAATATAAATATGAAGATGTGTCGAATCTATCTGATTTCATTATAGAGTCGCCACCTAGTGGCAAAACTGTATATCTATCAGTAGAACGATAGACGAGATGTACCCATACCGAGTCACCACCTGGCGGAACATGCGAATAACGCTAAGGCAGTATGGCATAGAATGTTGTATGAATGATGTTTTTAAAAGTTTAAAATTTTTACTTTATTAAAGAAATCAAATGGAAAATGAAGAGTAATAATAAAACATTTTTTTCAGAGTTCATCAAGCCAGAACTTCAACGAAACAGCATTAGAATTGTAAAAGCCAAGACGGCAGGATAAGGGAAAATAAAGATTTTTAAAAAACCAAAAAAAAACCAACACGATATATAAAGATTATGAGGAAAAAAAAAAAAAAAAAAAAAAAAAAAATGTATGTCTGAGTCTGAAGTTAGGATAAAGGTGAAATAATAAAATGAGACACAGGTTGAATCAATAGTTCTGGGAGACCCAATATGTCTCCCAAAACTATTGATTCAACCTGTCATGCTATTTATTTAGTTGATTTAAATAAACCCATCAATTAAAACAGCACTAAATTTGGACAAATTACCAAAACAAAACAGAAAATATTAAATATCGCTGAACTACACAAAAGAAGGGAATAGCCATATTCTACAAACTAAGCTAAGATCAGGACAAACTTGATAAAAGGAAAATTAACTTGAGAAGTGCATGCTGGGATAGATTCAGTTGAAATATGACATACAAAGGTTGTGTAAATGATCTATAGAAACCAAATGTATGATGGGAAAGATGACGTTGTGTGTAATAGAAACATCTAAAACACATGGATATTGATATTGGACCACTGATAAATATCCCAAGATAAAGATAACATATTGAAGAATTCAGGGTCATTCTCCGATGAATGTTTAGGGTCGATAGTTGAGCGAGAAATTAATCAAGGCATTAAATA
This sequence comes from Sthenelais limicola, assembly GCA_942159475.1. Classification (NCBI taxonomy): domain Eukaryota; kingdom Metazoa; phylum Annelida; class Polychaeta; order Phyllodocida; family Sigalionidae; genus Sthenelais; species Sthenelais limicola. Next base: position 18,036,535 of record OW804099.1, on the reverse strand, counting down.
GCATGCTAAATAAATAGCATGACAGATATATGTCTCAAGCCAGACCGAACCAGTTAAAAGAGGCTTGGCCGTAATCAATTTTATTTCTTATATGCTAGACAGATTACAACCATTGACACAAGGCCTGGGCTGATTGGCTTATCCTGGCTGGACCAATTAATTACCAGGTTAGATAAGGGGTCCAATTAACCACAGGATAACAATGAACATAAAAGGTGAATACGAGGCCAAAGTGACCACGGTCATCTCTGACCAATCCCTTGGGTTGTGACCAGGTCATGTGGTTATCTCCCCTCCCCTCTCCCTCCTGCTCTTAATCAATGCCCCCTCCCTCCACTGACCTGGCGGTCAGTCCCTCCCCTCCCTTCCCACGTGATCAACTTTGAGATAACGATTAGACATGGACAGTGACCCACAAGTGTGTGGCGGGAAGAAAGTTAGTTTGCCTCCGAGTCGGTAGGGGGTGTGGCCGATGCATGTCTGAATGAGACCGATCAAATAAATCCTCAAACTAAATGTCAGGATTTTACAATAATCTTAAATATATTTTATAATGTACCATTACTCCCAGTATTCCATGCGAATCAAGATTCATATGGACTACAATTTTAGTTACTTTACTGTTTATTGACCCCCGGAAATATTGTAAGCTTTTTTTTTCAAAAACGAAAATATCAAACTTTAAATTTAGAAATACTTATTAGATTATTACAATTCGAATCGGCTTGAACTCAGCTTTTCAAATATAATGGTATCTCAAAATCTATTTTTTGCGACTTATGACTCATTTTACTGATACACATCACAATTTTATTTTTATAAACATGTAGTAACATAGAACCAACGTGTAGCTGGAGGAAATGCAATAGCAGAGACTACCCACTTGCAGCAAAAATGTATGTAAAAACGTGGAAATAATCCTTGTTCAAAAACAACAATCATTAAAATATATAATTCCCTAACGTAAGAAACATTAGGGAAAAGTCATCTAATATTTAAAACATGATTTATCGCATACTATTAATTATACTCTTTACAAGCCTGTGAAGCTGATAGGCCTATTTAACTTTTAACATACATTTATTTAGCCAAGTTGGTTGTGTGTGAAAACAGGAGATCTCCCTCTCTTTGGGGTAGTTGAAAACAAATGGGAGACACGAGAGCACCGTGGGCGGGAGTAATATTCGCAAGGTGGGGAGGGGAACATGCCCCCCCCCCCCCCCCGTTTTTAAAAAAAAACTGCGTGTGAGTCAAATGGTGCATTCAAGGGGCATTTTCACATAATATTCCTGAATATATCTGAAAGTAAACTGAATATGTATAGGCTACTTCTATTCAATTGGGACGGAAGGTTGTCATGTAAAAAAAAAATTTACTTTTTAAATTTACTTTTTAAATTTACTTTCATGGTAATCCGTCCACCCTTGGAAAGCGTAGAAGACAAGCTGTTGACCGTATATTCTCCGATCCTGTATGGTTGGTTGCAGAGACAAGAATGGCAGGCAGACATCTGCATTTTCCCATATTGGACTTCCATTGCCGGTACCACGTGGGGGGGGGGGCTGGGAGCCCCTCCCTAGACCCCTTAAAATGTCCCCTCTGCCCCCTAACTCAGAGGTGCAGAGGGCCCCTAAAATCATTTAATGTGATAAAATCGTTCAGTAGATTGAGGGTGTCTGAGAAAAAACAATAATTAAACTGAAAACTAGGTAAGATTTTTTTTAAACTTAATAATTATTCTAACATTAACCTATTGTTTCTTTTCATTCATATGACCCCAAAACACATAATCTTAGAACAGAAGCGTTTATTAAAATAGCATTTATTTTGGAGTTTACCCAACAGTGTTGTTGGTGTTAACAGTATGATATTATAATGGGAACAAATATGTCCATGTTTGGTATAAAGGAGCACTGTATATTTCTCTATTGTGTGAATGTTATCTTATCAGAGGGTTGCCGCTCTTCTTAGATAACTTAAAGTGGTGGGGCTTTATTTCATTGTCAATGTCATTAGGTAAATTAATTGTTATCCACTGCAAATTGTTGAAGATTTTGACCTCAAGTTTGCGCTTGTATATTAATTACCTTTCTCATGTTTGTTTTAAAAAAATCAGGCCTATGTATCAAATGGCCTACCCGGATCAGAGGTCCTGCTGGGTCGTTTGCTAGCTTGAGTTAAATACAGCAAACTACGCGGGAAAACGATTCAGCACAGCGACGGTGCTGCCTCACTTGTGATAATTTGGGAACTAGGGGTGCAACGCTTGTACTTGTAGTGACAGGTGGTGTGTTTTACCATTCTAGCAAGTTCGGGTGCTCGTCTACAATCAACAGCAAGACAAGAAATAAACCAGGTATTTGTCATGGATATTGTTTTAATGTGATGTCAGGAGGTTGTGTACAGTAAGATGAATGTTTTAAGGTACCAAGAGAGGTATTAGTTGGTGTGGACATGTGTTGGTTTGGGTGTATGCAGCGGATGGCAAGTACCAACGTTGCTTCTCAAATCTACGAGGAAGCGAAACCGGGAAGCGAAACTGTGGAGTGTGGTCATTGAACGATTAGTGCCTAAGGTTGTGTTGGCTCTCGCTGTCTGCGTGGCCAGGGATCCCGGCCGCAGGGATCCCTGGCCACGCCCACAGCGAGAGCCAACACAACTGAAGGCCAAAGAGGTTAGATACTAGTATCTAACCTCTTTGTGAAGGCTCTAATTGTTTTAGTCCCGAATTGTTGGGATCCTAGTGACAATGTCCAAAGCAGAAGTCTTGTCACAGAGGTGCCAAGTTGGTTGTGGTTGAAAACGGGAGATCTCCGTTTTGGGGTAGGTGAAAATGGGAGACACGAGCGCCGTAGGTGCAAGTAGGCCTAATATCCGCTAGTGGGTAGGGGGCATGCCCCCCCCCCCCCGGAAAAATGTTCAAAACTAGGAGTGAAATGGAGCATTCTAGGGTCATTTTCACATAATATTCCAGCTATTTAAAGGCAAAATGAATATCTATTTAATTGGAACAGGAAGCTGTCATGTAAAAAACAGGAATTTAGGCCTACTTTTTAAATTTACTTTCTTGGTAATTCGTCCACCATTGCAAAGGGTAGAAGACAAACTGTTGACTGTCTTTTCTAGCCAATCCTGTGTGGTTGGTTGCAGAGAAAAGAATGGCTGGCATACCTCTGAATTTTCCCATATATGGGACTTCCACATGTTTGTGCTTGTATTAATTGCCTTTCTCATGTTTGTTTTAAATCTATATATATCAAATGGGCTACCGAGATTAGAGGGGATTATAACTCTTCTCATCAGTGTGTTTGCTGTACATCGTGTGATGGCAGTCATAAGGAAAATACAGGATGCTGCTTTATCCTATTGTTGGACATGTGATTTCTGCATTAAGTCGGACATTTTGATAATTTTGGTACCCAAGGGAAGATTTATATGATTTCGGAAAAAAGCGGGAGATTTTGATTTGGAAACGGGAGGACGGGAGGAATTGCCAAATTGTCCAAAAAAACGAGAAAACTATTGTAACCATCGGACAATAAAGTCACTCCATAACTCATACTGGTGCCTTACAGCTATCATTACAGTCAGAACACATAAATACACTTTTAAATATGATTATTCATCAACTCATGCACACGGCGCAAAAAACGGCACTTACATTAGGATTATATTTATCTGTACCTGAACACTACCACCCCTATCATATGACCCGTCCCCCGTCCACACACTGGGCTCGCCACCCACGCTAGAAGGGCACTGATTGCAATACATGTTGCGCATGCTTCTCATTGCCTTTAACCGCTTCTTCAGCAGTCTTCCTCTTGCCAGGTTTCGGGGCTTAGACTGTACCTGGTGTTGTTCAAGAGGTGCCCCAGCAGAGCTGATCAGGCTCCACTTAGCAACTGCAGGTTTCCAGGGGCAGCGCCATATGTGGACCCCCTTCCACCTACAGTCAAGGCCATTCCAGATGTTATCCAAGGCAATGTCATTCTTTCGAAGTTGTGGTATAGGCTGTAAGCACTTTGGTGTGTGTCCGGGCTTGTCTCCTATTCTGTCTCACATCCGTTTCTGGACTGCATTCCACAACTTAACCTCCTGTGCAGCCCCATGGGTGTTCCGGACCGTGTTTCATGCCCGCAGAGCCCACCGGCAAAAGCTGCACAATTTGAATCCAGTCTCTCCCGGTGTCGCTAGTCTTTCCCAGTTGTCAACTAGCCTGTTCCTAGTCGTCAGTCAGCCTTTCCCAACAGTCAGCCGTAGCAGGTTCAGTGATTGCAATACATGCTGCGCATGCTTCTCATTGCCTTTAACCGCTTCTTCAGCAGTCTTCCTCTTGCCAGGTTTCGGGGCTTAGACTGTACCTGGTGTTGTTCAAGAGGTGCCCCAGCAGAGCTGATCAGGCTCCACTTAGCAACTGCAGGTTTCCAGGGGCAGTGCCATATGTGGACCCCCTTCCACCTACAGTCAAGGCCATTCCAGATGTTATCCAAGGCAATGTCATTCTTTCGAAGTTGTGGTATAGGCTGTAAGCACTTTGGTGTGTGTCCGGGCTTGTCTCCTATTCTGTCTCACATCCGTTTCTGGACTGCATTCCACAACTTAACCTCCTGTGCAGCCCCATGGGTGTTCCGGACCATGTTTCATGCCCGCAGAGCCCACCGGCAAAAGCTGCACAATTTGAATCTTAACCGCATCGGCTAGGAAGTCTACACGCACACAACAGAATCCGAGATCCCAACAATTCAAGGCTAAGGTTCCAGAGAGTAACCGCGCAAGGGTAGGCGTTTTCCATGGTTAGTTTATTAATTGGGAGATATTTCTCCCAATTTTTTACTTTTGGTAATATGAAGGTGGCATAATATATGTATACTGAAGAAAGAGGGCCGACCTTCGCATACCGCTACATGCATGCCTAACATTCCTTCTCCTCGCTTCCTATATAGCAGCTGTCAGGGGGTGGGTGGAGTAGGAGAGGGGCGGGTGGAGTGGTAAGTTAACTCTGCCCCCTCTGATAAGGTCGACCAGCTCCATCGCATTTGTGGTTAGTGTGGAATTTGGAATGGTCGCTGGAAGACTTCAATGTTTTAACCCTTCTCTTCCCCATGGTGTTGTTATTTGTACAAGCTCAGAGTATAAGAAACTCCCACGTCGAAGTGATGGTGATATAATGTTTCCTTCTGTTGCTAAAATGACTTTTGTTGCATCCATGGAATGTAAACAAAACTGACCTGACCCCAGTTCCGGTACATTTCTCCCAAGAGCCTCTGCTCTGCCCTACGCTACCAGTCATGATTCTGGGGTTGGGACATCCTGTATTTCAGTTTAAAGTAAAGGATAGGAATTGTCCTGTATTTCAGTTTTTCAAAGTTCAATCAGAAACACCCATACTTCCCCCCCCCCCTCTCTCTCTCTCTCTTTCCCTCTCCCGCTCCTCTCTCAGTCTCTTCTCTCTCTTCTCTCACTCTCTTCTCTCTTTTCTCTCACTCCCTCCTCTGTCTATCCATCTATCTATCTATATATCTATCTATCTATGGCCTACCGCCCACCCACAATAAATCTATCTATCTATCCATCTATCTATCTATCTATCCATCTATCCATCTATCCATTCCTCCATCCCACTCCAAGCCCCTACCCCTACCCTCTCTCTCACATCATTCCCATGATAAGATACACACTAATATAGAATATATGACAGCCAAATTCCGTCATTATTTGTCTGTATCTATCTATCTATCTATCCATCTATCTATCCATCTATCCACTCCTCCATCCAACTTAAGCCCCTACCCTCTCTCTCACATCATTCCCATGATAAGATACACACTAATACATAAGTTCTTTGTCAAATGCATAATATGACTCAATATTAAGCTGAATACACATTTTATTCAAATGGTTGCAGTATAAGATTGAATGCGATTGATTATTGATTCAGGACAAAACCAGTCAAGAATATCTCCCAATACTTTTGGATATCAAAAGTTCTTCTCCTTAGAAGCATATCCTTGTTAATAAGATGCCATATATGTAAGTTGCCAGATGTCTGTATATCCCGGCTATATTTAAGAATAAAGGATCGTCGCAAAAACTGCCCTCGCAAACCAGCCTGCAGTTTCCCGGCTACTAAATTATGCCGGGGACACAAAGGCAAGGGTTGTCAGGTGTTTTGCTTGACAAGATCTGCAGTCAATCTAGAAGATCGGCTGCAGACATTTTGATTTAGGATCAGATCCTATATTTCATTTGCTATTTACTGGGATAATAGTGGAATTTCTACCTTGAATATGACACCCAAATTCCGTCATTATTTTTCTCCTGGACCATGGCCATTCTTTGAGACAGCCTCCACTCATCTGGTCACGTGACAGTGCATCCACAAGTCTAGGAACAAACTGATTTTGTCCAATTTTGAATTTAATCATATGTAATGTAATTCCATATCATAAAATATATTTATCATGGACATTAGAAACATTTCCGCAACATTTATTGCTTAAAAAGAACAGTAATACTTAGATTTAACCTATTGTTTACTTTCGCCCCACTGGCTGGTAGTGGGCTGGTTCCATGGGGGACTTCCGCCCTTGACGACCATAGCAACCCAGCTTAAAACTTTCCCCCTCGATTTCCTCAAGTATACATAATTGTGGGCAAAACGGAACAAGGGACTAATATATGAACAATACTTGATATATCCATGTAAGATCATATCATTTTGACCCGTTTATGTATGGTTTCAAAGGGGTTGAAAACAGGTATTTTAGCGTTAGCCTCTATGGTAGTCAGCTGTTGTATTCACCCGAGTGCTTGCCGCGGATCGTAGCGCCACCTTTAAATACCCTGATTCTTGTCAAAGAATGCATGGGTATTTCCCCATGCTGGTCCGCCGCTATGATGCAATTGCCATGACGCTGATTGGCTCAGAGCAGCAGCAGTGGCTGTTCCATGCTGCTTCCCTGCTCACTGTTCCATGAACTTTTTGCATTAGGTTTTCATATGCATGCCCTTGGGCTACGAATGGCGGCACCACAACCAGAATTTCTGGCCATAGGATTGTATTGGAAATTACCGATAAGCCTTTGTAAGCCATAGCTGCATTATTTCTTCTAACAAAACATTGAGCGAACTTAATATAGTTGCCATTTCTGGATGAGAAAGTAGAATATTGGTATGTTTACTATGAAAACAGGTGGATCTGTTTGGGATCTGTTAAGTCAGGGTTTTAACCAAAAAGGCCTGGGGTGACGGAGATGGTTCGAAATATGCTGGCTGAGCCTTCTTCTTGGAAGGCGGTTTTGTCACTCCTTGTCTAGACTATAGTATAGTATAACTTGGGAGACTTATTATCTGATTATTATTGAAAAAAAATAAACATTTCTACCTTCTTAACACAAAGTAATACACAAAATTGACCACATCACCATTGTCATACTTTATTTGAAATATATTTTCAATTCAAAACGATTGGTTATTTGAAGCTTGAGACATTGGGAGGGAGACAGGGAGAGAGAGGTTAGGGAAAGAGGGGGACAGAGAAAGAGAGGGGCAAAGGGTGGGGGGGGGGGGGGGGGAGAGAGAAAGAGAGACCCATGATCTGCAGAGGTCACCACTCACTGAAATCATGCATGCAGGAAAATGATTCACAAATCGCAAAATTAATATTTGTTAAAGTATTTTATTGATAAGATCTATTTGTACGAATCTTCTCATTTTTGAGTTATCTAATGTTTGTAGTCCTATAAATATACGTACCAAGTTTCAAGACTGCATTAAATATATCCATACATTTCTAAGCTCAACATGCATGTATATATTCAGCTACTTTACTCGTAATTTTGCAAATATTGCAAACTTTTTTCTTTCTCAAAAATAATATTTATGCTCATAATTCAAAAAATATTTAAGACTTTTCCAAAACCTATAATATTATATACCCTCAACATCGATATTTGACTTCCTAAATCATATGATTATTGAATCATTATCTGTACCTCATTTTGCAATTATCGCTAGTAAGGTAATATAGATGGTTAATATTTTACAATATGAAATAGATGTAACATTAGAATTTAATCGGCACATTACGTCTGTACAGGAAAATTCATGACCCCCTTTTACATCATTGTAGTTCTGAGTGTGCAAAAAAGGATGGCCATCCCACTGTGCCACTGAGTCTGTGCAAACCAAGGTGTCCTCCCCTTCAGTCTAAAAAAAAATGCCCCCCCCCCCCCCACCCTCCACCTTCAGAGTCTGCAAATTGCACCCCCCCCCCCCCCGCACAAAAAAAAATCGCTCCCCCCCCTTCCCCCAGTGGTTAAAAAGGAACAGTTCCTTATTGTAGCTGTAATTTTATCCTGAAGAACCAAATTGCATTCATACTAGGGTTATAGAAAGAGAAAAGTGTATATCTGAACAGTGTCTAGCCCTAATCTGTATAATTATGTATTTTATTGGGCACAACAAATAAGAAATATACTATTGTTGAGCAATGTGGCAATTCCTAAACCTAACGCATGTTATGTATTTAGAAGATTCAGCTGATACAGGGAGGCACATGCCACTGTAAATGTTAATTGTATAAAATCTCGTCAGGTGGCACTATGCAAAAGAAGCTTGTACAGTGTTTTATTCCATGATTTGGCCGTGAGCGTACAATATAATTGATATACTTGCCACTCACAAGGTCTATTCCATGATTTGGCCGTGAGCGTACAATATATTCGATATACTTGCCACTCACAAGGTGTACAATATAAACTCCCTGTATTGTAGTCATGTCACAACCATTCAAGACTATCGGTGAGTTCCATGGACAACACATATTAATAAACTAAAATTAAGCTAAGAATCATGGAATAAAAGCAAGAAAAGCACACTATTCTATCTCCTCCTCCTCCTCCTCTAAACAGAATTGCGTTATGGCACATGTAAATCCCTATTTATGTTGACACCCCCTTTATTATGTTGTTTTGCATTGCAGGGTACAGCATAAAACATCTCACCTGCAGGAGCTATATATAGTAATAACAACACTCCATCCTGTAGCTATAACCGGGACACTGATTGATTTGCCCAGACCTAGATGTTTGTGACTATTATACATAAACAATTACTACAATGTCCATCCATCGTTCAAGCCGAGAACTGATAAAGCAGCACTGCCTGAATTCTGAACGAGATGATATCATTAAAGGAGCGGTTGAAGGAGAAGTAAGACTCTTTACTCAGGATAAGCTTCAACTTGTTGATGTTAATGAGTATAAATGTCCAGATGGATACAGACTGATACACCTGGCTGTCCACTACGGCCAGCTTGAGGTGGTGAGGTTACTTATAGCAGCAGGAGCTGATGTGGACTTGGAAGGACCAGGATCAATCACTGTAAAGCATCTTGCCTCAGGAAAGGATGTCTTTGTGCAGATAACAGTTATGACAGCACTGCATCAGGCCATATCAAAGGGAGATGTTGATATGGCTGAAGTGTTATTAGAAGCTGGTGCACATGTCAACAAACCACATGGCAAGTCTAAAAGTCCTCTCTATTATGCTATATCAAAAGGAAATTGTGATCTAGTACAAATGCTGTTGCTAAGAGGTGCTACATATTCAACAACAGAACCAGAGAAGATTCCTCCCGGTGGAGATACACAAACCACATTATATCCTTTACATCTTGCAGCTGGACGGGGGCTGACAAGTATTATTCAACTATTCCTTGATAGAGGTTATGCCATTGATACTATGGATGACTCAAATGAGACAGCACTTACCTGTGCCGCTTACCAGGGTAACAGAAGTTCTGTGGATTTCCTGCTACAGCATGGTGCTGATGCTAAGCTAACACCGTTGATAGAGCAATATCTTCAGTATCCAGCAATAGTTAGGGCATTAGCAAAGGCGGGTGCTAATGTGCATGGGCCAGAAGGTGATGAAGGCCCACTTTATGAGGCTATTCTCAGGGGGGATTTATGCACAGTAAAGGTCCTTGTAGATGCTGGGGCTAGAATGGATGTGCCATATAGTCAGAGCGGCTTCTTTCCTTTAATGATGGCTATAGAATCTCAGTGCACAGAAATGGTGGAGTATTTCTTGATGCAAAATCATGATCCAAATGAATGCTCTATAGTAGACAATGGAGAAGGTGATAGACAGAGTGCTCTTAGTGTAGCAGTGAATGACTTGAATGTTGAGATCATGAACCTTTTGTTGGAGTATGGGGCAGATGTGAATCTCTGTAGCCATGGTAACACCCCTTTATTTGCAGCAGCCTATGGTGGAAAAGTTGATATTGCAGTAGAGCTTCTCCTTAAGGCAGGAGCAAATGTGAATCATGTAAATGCTTATTCTTCAACTCCTTTGCATCAGGCAGTATGGAATGGCTCCATTGGAAAAGTCAAACTCTTGATTGAGTATGGTGCTGATGTGAATGCTAAGGATAAAGATGGGCTTACTCCTTTGCATGTGTCAGCTGTGGAAGGTGAAGAAGACATTGTAGAATATTTATTGTGCACTGGAGCGTCAATCAACAATGTTTCGGTTTATGGTGAAACTGCACTTCATCTTGCTACTGACTTTGGTAATCTACAAATAGTGAAGATACTTATGACAATGGGTGCTAAAAGCGATGTCAGAGACCACAGCGGTACTGTGCCTTTACATTTGGCAGCAGTGAGAGGACTTCCACACATAGCTGAATATCTTATCCTCAAGAACAAGTGTATGATCGATTACTCAGATGTATTTGGTGCAACTCCACTCCACTTGGCAACCTTTAATGGTCATGAAACAACTGTCCAGATTCTCTTAGACAATGGGGCTGATAAAAATCTTACCTACAAAGGAGAACTCCCTTTACATATAGCTCATCGTTGTGGACATTATTCATTGGTCAAACTCTTTGATGGTGCCATTCCAGTCTTGAACAGTCTGGTGAGCTTAGACACCTTTTTTGAATCAATGGTAAATACAACTGGAATTGGGAAAGTAGCTGATGAAGACTCTGATATAAAGGTAATCAATGAGACTGTGGAATCATACATGAGGGATGTCCTGGCACGGGTGGTAAACCTTGATCCCCGGTTTACAGGGGAATTTATACTGTCTGGGAGTGTATCTGAACAATGTAAAGTTGGAATGCCTGATGAATGTGATATCATGATAAACTTGGCATGTTTCAATAAAAGCAAAGGATTTGAGGTAATTGAGGACGTTTCTGTATTACCTCAGTATGCAAAATTGAAAATCATAGGTGATGAAATGAAAAGCCTATGGCCTGAAATGATGGTTGAACCGGCAAATGGTTATCTACTACCAGGAACATTCAAGCGAATTCTCATGGATATCATTGGAGATGTTCTATTACAAGATGACTTTCATCCTCCATCTAGCATCTACTGTTTCCAAAATGGTTTCCCTTTCGATACTGTGAGGGACTGTGCTGTGAATGCTACAAGATCAGGTTTCAATTCAATTTAATTCAAAATATCTTTTATTTGTATCTAGACCCATGAGAAGCTAATGTTTATCATTTTGTTACTATATATAATACAGGCTAACCAATAATGTTGGTTGAAGGAGCGTAAAAGATTTTAGGAGTTGTGTGTGTAGCAACGCGTGCAATATTCTAAGCAACTGAAACCAATGAGTTGGTTAACACATTTAAAATACATGTTTCCAATCATGAAAATATAAAAAAATTGAGTTATCAATTTGAATTTTCCCGGTAATCTTAGTAAAAAAACAGATTGCTTGCCATGACAACCCCACATAAATCACTAGTGAAATATGCACTATGCGTAACTCAATCTAAATATGTTGTTTTCAGAGCAATGCGTGTATAATAAACTATTATAAACTACTTCTCCCTGCCGTAACCAAACACAAGTAGTTGAGACTAATTTAGACATCTAGTATAATAGCCCTCATATTTATTCTTGGCATAATTCAATTCAAATCATTATTTATTTGTATCTAAGGTTGTTATACAATAGGAGACATACATCTGAATATAAATACAGGTCTTCCTGTATGTTCCTTGACTATGGGGAGTGGGTCAGAAAGTAACCGGAGTTGAGTTCTGTGTTAGCCATCCCCAGTTAGAGCCCTGTACATACTGTAAGTAAAAAGCCGTTTAACGCTTTGCTATGTAGTACACAGCAAATAATAAGGGTAGATTATAGGTTAGTTATAGAGTGAGAAAAATAATTTGTGGCTATTGTTCTGCTAGGGTCTAAGGTCTATTGCTATAAAGGTTTGCTACAAATGAGTATCAGTTGTCAACTAGTAGAATTGAATAATATAATTTTACTTTCTCGACTAGCTAATAATCTATATATAGTATAACTATAATATATGACTATTTTTATAGTACATTTCAAAACATATCTATTTTCACAGGTTTCATGATGACTTTCTATTGGTGGAGTGGCTGCTACAAAGGAATGAAAATCACTGTTGACATCATCCTTGCATTCCCAATGCAGTATTCACCAACCAGCGTCACTAAGAGAATTCCAAGTAAAGACAGCGGAAGACCATTTTGTTATCTGGTACCAAAGACTGATGATGGGTTGAATAAGTACCTCTGGCGTGTGTCTACTTCCAACATAGAAAAAGAAGAAATGCTTGCTCTAACAGAGGAGGCCAAATTGTCATACATCAAAGCCAAAGTGCTGTTGGCACAGGCATGCTCTCTTGCTGATGTTGACAGAGCAGTGCCATCTTACTACCTGAAAACATCATTTTTCTTTGAACTGGAAAGATTCCCAGGGAATACTGAATGGCAGGGAGCAAAGCACTTGGATAGGATGGAGAGTATATTTGAAAGGCTGGCCAAATGGCTCAGAGACAATGAAACAGTCCCCTCATTCTTTATTGAAGGAGGTTTGATCAACATTGGTGGAGCACATGGTCACTATACGTTGGTTTCAAACATAGTACAATTCCTTAAGAACCATAGATCCAAAGCCATTGATGTTGGACCTCGAGATCTGTGCCATATTTTTTCATATAAATGAGGGTTAAATTCCCTTCACTATTTTTACACTACCCGCCATTTTGAAATCCCGCCACATACTCCATTGCCTTGGTGTTTTTTCATGACATGAAGAGAGGCAACAAAGGCTCTACAGGCCAGTCACCTGATGCCAAAAAATCTCTGAATATGGCAACTAGTCTGGTAAATCCTACAATGTCTTCCAACAACACTGATTTGTTGATAAATCCTGATGCCTGAACATCGATCTCTTGTGCTGCCCTTCAAGCTGGCCAGATTTCTAATGCTGGAGCAGTTGAACAAAGCAAGCGTTTGTGTTCCGAGGTGGCAGGAAACCTCACCGATGAAATCATCTGCAATAATGAACAGGAGGAACAATCTAAAAAATTGAAAAAAAGAATGGCAGTTTTAGAAAATCGGGTAGATTACCTCACATACGAATTGCAATGACAATGCATGATCAACATATTACGATATCTCAAAAACTTTTAATTGTATAAATCATAAGATATTATTATATAAACTAAAGCATTACAAGCTGAATCCGCACCTTATGAAAATAATCATGAATTACCTACTTGATAAAAAACAATGTACTGATTTAAATGGATATGTATTACTATAGATAGCAGTGTACCGCAGGGAAGACATCTTGGCCTAATCGTATTTTTTATACTATTGTATCAACGACCTACCCCACTGTTTAAACAACCTAGATTCTGCAGGAAATTTTATTAATTTAACTCTTTATGCTGATGACACAGCCTGTACAATAACTGGTGGTGATCTGAATAAATGTATAAATATTACTCAGACTGTGACCAACTCTATCAACCTGTGGATGTCAGATAATAGGTTAAAATTGGATGAAAAGAAATGTATAATGTAGGTTCTAGGTTCTAGGCACGAATAACAGACTTAAAAGGATAGAACTCTCAACAATGGGGCAAGTCTACTTGAACGGTCATAATGTAAAAAAATCTAAGATTGTTGATCACTTAGGTTTCAGAATAGACAACAACCTTACAATGAATAATCACTTGATCAAGCTAAAATCCGCTGCTATTGATAAACTGCTGCAACTGTATAAAATCATACAGTTCCTTACTATAGACATGACATATGATATTGTAAAAACCCATATATTGTCTACTTTTGAATATGGTGGCCTATTGCTATCTCTATCTGCAGTACATCTAAGAGACAAACAGCAAAGACTAATATTTAGAGCTATCAAACTTGTGTATAAAGATGACCTGAGGGACAAACATGTACTGTGTCAACTGTGTGGAATAGAACCATTGTCTAAACGATATAGCACTTATGGGCATAATGTTTAGAAAACCTGAGTTGGACAACATACAGATAATACCTAGGGTTACTATACAAAATGTTGGTTCTATTATAAAATCTATGAAACCGGCATTAGAAAAAGTAAAAAAATCGCCCGATATCAAAGGCCCTAGGCTCTGGAATGGTCTACCTGGTTATATTAGAAAGGAACAATGGCCAGCTATTAAGTTGTTTCTGGAAAACATACATAACATTGATAATATCCTCAATCTGACCGGCCAAGTAATATTTGTTATGTAAAGTTGCTAGAAATGGATACAAATGACTACTCAAAGGTAAAATCGAAATGAATCCTGTTGATTATATTGTTTGTGTAGCAATGTCTCTTGTTCAGAGGTAAAAATAATATATTAAGTTTGATAAACCTGATAAAGGTCTATTGTACATGTGCAATATTGATTCACAATATAAATATAAATCGGTGGTGTGACACCTGATTGTTGGTGGCGAGTATCACCTAGGTGACGACTAGCTTACCTGCAGCTTGAGTACACCTGGCATCAGTCACTCCTCTCTGATCCCTCGGACGGTGCGCTTGGTATGACATAGCCAAGGCACAAAGGTTTAAAAAAAATCTTTAATAAAGGGTGGTTTTCATGGCCACAGATACACATCCGCATCCATGAATTATTGTTATTATTCTATTTCTCTCTGTGATCATCGCAACTAATTTATATGCAATATACGTTACAGATAAAGTCAAAGTTTTGGTACTTTGATGTAATAATTAAATCTGTAAAACTCAATAATAGAATAATTGACTATCGTTTTGGACTGGGTTCCATGAGATTATCATTGTAAAATGAACTGGACTCAATAAGATTTTTCTCAAAAAAGATATATATAGCATTATTTCCAGAGGTTTTGCGGGTGAGTTGTTGTCCATAGGCCGAAGCCCGCGATTTTTCATGAGCCTACGGACCACAATAAACCCACCACACCGAGGGAAAATAGTGCTTTTAGACGCGATTACAGGTGTCGCTGCACTCTATGGAGCTTCAACACTGGCACGCTTTGCATATTCCCCACTAGACTAGACCCGCATTTTAATCTTATGGCCCACGTGGAAGAGCAACAGTGTTGAAGGCTGTGTCCTTTCCATGTATATGTATTTATTGTCTAATAGCTGAATCCAGCCTTGGCCAGCTGGATACAGCACCTACAGTTGTTGTGGGGAAACCATAGGCCTAAGCAGCGCTACAGGGGTGAAGACTGGAACTATATAGCAACAACAACCCTGTGCGAGCATGCATGAACAAACAGGGCTATATTTAGCAGGAATATGGCTATGTTCAAAAGTTCCATATATTTCTGACCCTACCGTTGTTTGTGTGCATTAATGATGCATCGATTCCTGATGAAATTCAGAGGAAAATGTCTGTAGATGCTATTAAGGTGGATATCATTGCCGATTCCTACACAGTGATGTTGAAAATGGGCAATAAATGGCGTTTCTCTCTCTATTGAGTTCATCAATGTATCGGGTGTGATATGATTGGTGCTGAGGAAGTAGCCTGTTGGCTTTTTCATGGAAAAAGCGGTAGTCATATCTCGTCCAGTCTAAGTTGTATTGGAAGTTGAAACAACAGATATCATTACCTTAACAGGAGCTGCAGTAAATGTTCATAATAATCAGATAAGCCTCAAATCACGTTATCTATTGGGATTGAAAGTATGGTTTAAATTTTGACAAATTTTGGATTGGCGAAGTCCAGACCAGTTGCTATGGTAATGTCATGATCTATAATGCCAGTATCATAATTAATATACTTTTACGTCATACTACATAATGATATTGCATAAATTATTAAATATTATTATACAAGGTTACATTGAATTATGAGTAAACTTGTATGCAATTGACTAGTGCAAGACTATGCCACGTCACTAGTAGTTTATGTACCACTCACTAGGGTTCACCTTGACCCACCTATTATTGAATGGGTTGAACCCAACTCCATGACATCTGGTTGGTTGCTTGTTAATGTTATTCGGTGTTTCATAAGGCAGGTGTTAACCATGCGTAAACCAAGGGCTTGATGTTTCCATTGGGTCAGATCTCCTGAAAATTTACATTTGACCTTAACCAATCCTCTCAAATAACCCAAATTTAAGAAGTAAATTAAGTTCGTCATGCAGTTCAACATAACCAGACAGATTCATTGAATGAATACAATACAGGATATACTCAGATATACCGAGTATTTATCATCTTTCACTCTGATTTAGCCAAATTTACTAAATGTGTAGATCTGAAGATTGTGCATTTTCTAAAAGATCTGACCCAGTAACAACAGATTTCTGTGAGTGTAAGCAATAACCAGCGAGCGTTATCCACTGCATGGCACCCTGCGTTAGAAGAATTGATCGACCTTTACCTGTATAAGGGTCAGATCGTCAGAAAATGTACATTTTACCTTCACCAATCCTCTCAAATAACGCACACTTTAGAGAGAAATGAGCTAAAAAAAAAGAAGCATTATAACCAAAAGAAACTGATACTTTTAAACAACACAGTCCCAAATGTAATCCGATATACCCGGTATTCATAATTCTGTTTAGCCTACTTTAGCAGACTAAATGTGTAGAGCTGCCAATTGTGCATTTTCTGATGATTTCACCCATACAGTAACGGAAACTAATCTCGGTTGACTACTTGCCCATACACCTAGTACCACCTACGCCCACTACAAGACACTTCATGCCCGCAGATATGGCTCTCAGAAACATGAATAAAATGTGAGAAGTTAGTAAATATTAGTAACTTAGTAAATATTGATGTGAGAAATCAGAAATAAAAATCATGTTGTTATTTTATTTAATAATACTTTTGCTAATAGAATGGTATTAGATAGAGGTAAATATTATTTATAATTTTATATGGCTTAACTCAAAATCTTTATGCTATTTAATATATTTTTTTAAATGGCCCATAGTGATTTATTAATTAGGAATTACGTTTACCTTTATATTTCTCTCATAGATGAGATAAATGCCATAAGGCATGTGGAGCGCACACTATCTATAGGTGCTAAGGCTAAAACTAAATAATACTATTACTACTAATATCCGTCTTGTCACACTGTTTATGGGTCAGACTTTCAGAAAATATACAATTCAACTTGCAACCAAAATGCGGCCTAATTTAGCAGAATGTACTAAATGTGTAAAGCTGCCAATTGTACATTTTCGGAAGATCAGGCCCACCAGGCCCCGACCCCATAGAATAGCCTGGATGGTTGTGTTAGAAATATTCCAGAGAATATTCCCTGTTCCATATATTTGTTTGATTTGCACCCTGTAACATGTAAATGTGATATGGGAATACATTACATACATATCTCATTATTTCTTACCCCAATCAGAGGGAAATTTATAATAGCAATGTTTTAACAGACACTACAAATATAGATTCTGAAAGGTGATAGCGAAAATTCAGGCTCAGGAGGAATACCGGGCTCGCCCGATCCTTATACATCAATAGCTATGGCATATGCCAGCTTATATTCTCTGAATAAAGATATGTTTTTTTTAAAAAAAATAGATGACCAAAAGGTCGTAAGAAAATACTGAAGTATCTAAATTCTTAAATGGGTAAGGGAGCGAGGCCAAACTAAGTATTATTATGTACGATTTTGAATGCGTCTCATGAGAATATCGTATACAGCTCTGCATTTGAAAACTTTAAAAATGCACTGAAAAAGAGACATATGGGTCAGATTTTCAGAAAATGTACAATTAACCTTCACCAATCCTCTCAAATAACCAAGAGCGCAGTGAGAGCGCACAAAAGCATTTGCTATTGATTTCATATAGGAAACAAGCGCAGCAGTAGAATCCCAGTAGAATTGCTCTGCGCTTGTATTGCGCTAAAAATATTAGCGGATGAAGAGCGAATGACAAGGGCACAATAAACAAGCGCAGCAAGAGCGAGCAATAAGCGCAGATACAAGCGAGCCAGTGGGATCCCACCTTTAGATCACTATTTTGACTGTATGTCATTTAAAGATATGTCCCTACTTTTCAATGACCTGCACAAGTTAAGTAAGAACATTTGTGTGGAATACCACCGCTATATAGATGCCTTAGATTAATTGATATTTGTTAATGAAGAATGTGGCAGAGTTTCCATTGGGGAATTCAAATCTGACAGAGAGTGAATGTTGAAGGGATGTGAACTACAAGCGAGGTAGGAGGTACATACTGACATATATACCCTGTCCCAACCAGATGTTATCACTTAACCAATTATAAAGTTGTGTCTGGGAGGCCCATCAGCCGGCGGCATGGTTTGAAATTGTAGTTTAAACTCTTAAATACTAAAAATATATGTATTTCATACATTAATGCTCCTGGGTATTCATTACGAATATACTATAAATCTAGAACATGGTTGGAATTCAAGCAAACCTTCCCAAAATCGGGAGCTCAGTGATATGTGTCACGTAAACATGCACTACTAAACAGTGCACTCTAAAACAACAAACCCAGGCCCAAATGCAGACACAGGCCATGCAGTAACTTCTCGCTGACTTGTGAAAGAGAAATAGACATTTCACCCAACCTGAGCCCATCAACCCTTCATCTCACCCCTCTTCCACATCCCTACCTCACACAATTGTATACACGGTCGAGCTAGTTTTCGGTACACTGTGCACATGCATGCTTTCTGATCCTCCCTTGTGGCTTATGACGTATTGTCTCACAGGGGCTTTCCCAGGCTATAAAGAGAGTGTGGAAATCCCGATTTAAAAAAGGCTTCAAAATCGCATTTTCACCTCAGATACCTTCACAAACCACATACCACGTCCTCCAGAGAGGGTGGACAGAACTCTACAGATGAATTAAAAGGTTTGTTAAACCACACATTCCGAGAACATGACAGACAAAGAAACACCCCTTTTCTACATCTCTTAGAAATAGCTCTACCCGTATATTATATGGATGGATTTTAAGACTCCACCATATGTAGGTCTCTCTCTGGGTTATTATTATTATAATACCAAAATTGATATTTTGCTTATTCGGATAAGTTATTCAAACAAGTGTCAGACTTTAGGAGAGTGATCTATAGTCCCCCCCCCCACCACTGTAGATGTTGCATAACGTTGCTGGGACTCCTCGCTTGGCATTGTTGTTGTGATTAGCTGCTTGTCAAAAAAACGTTAAAATTCGATCTTATATCCCATCCCAATTTTGGTGCTGATGAGAATGACCAATAACATTGCAGGCTATGTGTGTCAACCATAATCAACTTCAAGTTGCTATCATGGAATCATAACAATTTAATTGGGGATTTGCATGTCTCACTGCGCATGCCTATTACAGTGCATTCTGGGATGGATTCCGTTCAAATCTGACATACAAATATTTGGCAACATTTTGAACATTGACAAATATTCCAGGCTGAACATGGCATGTTTTCTACAGATTTTACACTGTACCACTAGTCCCATAATGCCATGCGATTCAGGTTTCAAAATGGCGGCTATGCAACATCCCTATTAGGGTCAGACTTTCAGAAAATGTATAATTGGCAGCTTTACACATTTAGTAAATGCTGCTAGATTAAGCTGCAATTTGTTCAACACTAGGTAAATTCGAGTATATTCGGCATCGCATTGATTCTAGCAATCTGTTTGGTTTAGTTGAAGTGTGTTTTGAACTTTATTTTCGTCTAAAATTAGGGTTATTGAGAAGATTGGTGAAGGTGAATTGTACATTTTCTGAAAATCTGACCCATTAATAGGCTGATATAGCAGCTTTATAAACCCAGTTAACCCTGCCAGGGTCACGTGGTTTGCTGAGGACGTATGATGGTGAAACCCACCTGCAGATGCCCAGGTTCCAGGTAGAGACTGAGGCATACCAACCTACCTCGCAACATGGCAACTTCTAGTGGGACTTTCTCCCTACATCTGGCATCGACTTTATTTATCTTTTCTCTGCTTCCATATACTATCAAGGCGGAACATCTGAATGGTGGTTCAGCAAGCCCAGTCAGTAAGTACTTAAATTAACAACTATCACGGATATTAATGGTTGGTTAAAGGTGCACTTCCAGTTATATATATGAGCAGTTCTCACGAAATGGGCCCCAATCCCTTTTTCCAGCTTTGCCACGCTGTAACTTAGTGTATTTACCAATCCGTTAGGATTAAACCCTCCAGCTGCAAGTGTCCCCCCACCCCATGACGGTTTGTGCCATATATACTTTTATATATCTAACATTAATATTTCAGGAGTTAAACCATCAAAACAGTGGTTTTTGGGCCAAAATAATATTTTCAATATATAATTTGATCAGATAAATGAAGAAAAGACTTGCTACATGAAATTTAGTACTGAATGTCTCTATCAAATAACATTAAAGTATATATTGATTCATATATACTGGTATATATGTGTATAGACGTCTGGACGGGAGCAGTGACGTATCACACATGTGAGTCACATGATATCACATGTTGCTGCCGCCAAAATTGAAGTGCGGCGCCATTGAAGCCTTGCCTGCGCCATGATCACCAGCTCCAATTTTTCTTTTTGCTTGTTTAATAAAGGGTGGCGAGTGTCACCATCTAATTGGCAACCCCTCGTGTTCATCTCTTTCTTCCTAGTGTCTATCA
This sequence comes from Sthenelais limicola, assembly GCA_942159475.1. Classification (NCBI taxonomy): domain Eukaryota; kingdom Metazoa; phylum Annelida; class Polychaeta; order Phyllodocida; family Sigalionidae; genus Sthenelais; species Sthenelais limicola. The sequence goes on along the minus strand of OW804099.1, from coordinate 18,015,556 downwards.
GCATAATATATGTATTGTCGGCGGTATTCTATGCCCAAATATAAACCTTCCACAAGTTCTGAAATGACTGGCAAAAACAGATGCACAACTACATGGCACACCTTTTAAACTGCTCTGATTAGTGACAGAGTATAAATATACAAGTACTTTATGCGCAGTATTAATGCCTTGAACAAATGCCTTTCAAATGAGGTATGAAGGAAAATAATGTATGCATATGCACCCCCCGCCCTATCCCGACATAAAAACAATATATACATTTTATCGTTATATCATATTGGTAAAGACTAAACATTTTCTACTTTTGTTCCTGTTCCATTTCATCCCATCTACAAAACATTTGAGCACAATTTTAGACGATTTCGTCCTGTTTTTATTTGTAGGTATGTTAGGCGCTCTTTTTATTTGTTTTATTTCTTCAGATTAATCTGTATTACTGAATGTATAACATGGTTACTGACAGATTCACATCAAACTTAAGAGTACGCATGGAAGATAATAATGTAGGAGAGGGAGTGTCTTAACAGAGGCTTTCCGAACATACAATGACTGACTAGTATCATTACCAAAGTGGACGATGTATGTGTTGTTTTTGCTGCAGGGATTTATAAACACAACTTATAGACCCCCAAAATGGTTCACCCGCGGCTGTTTTCTTGGCCAATTCAACTTTATTCATGTTTTGTTTCTGTTCTTCCATTCTAACCGCAAATGTGATGTTTTTCAGGAAAATGAGTCATAAGTCGCAAAATTCATATTTTTAAAAGTCATTTATTCACAAGATCCCCTTTTTGGAATGTTTTCATTTTTGGAGCATCTAGTCAGATAGGTCTTTTGAATACATGGACCAAATTTCAGGATAGTGTATTAAATATACTCGTGCATCCCTAAGATCATCCTATGGAGTACATGTACCTACTTTACCAGTAATTGTTCACCCCAAAATATTGAAAACTTTTTTTTTCAGAAATAAAAGTATCACACTTGAAATACAGAAATACTTATTTAATGCCCTTAATGTTTACTATCATTAGAATCGGCTTGATCCCCTCTTTTCAAATATAATGGTATCTCAAAATCCATTTTGTGCGACTTATGACTCATTTTACTGAAACACATCACATTTGTTTTTAATTTAATTGCTTGAATCACTAATCCAATTTCCCTATGTCTTAAAAATTGTAAAAGCCCAGATGGCAGGAATGTCAATAAAGTCAGTTGCAAAAAAAAGTAAAAAAAATATAACATTTTGTCAGCAGTGTGTATACAATCGATCATGTGAAAGATTAGTAATTCCAACGAATTTAACATTTGACCCCCAAATAGCCCCAAGTGGCCCTATCTCGTGAGAACTGACCATATGTGATATGTTGCAGGAATATGAGTCATAAGTCGTTAAAATTAGATTTTGAGATATCATCATATTTGAAAAGATGAGATGAAGCCGATTCCAATGAATGTAAACATTAAGCAGATCTAATAAGTACTTTCATCTTTTTAGCCAGATATTTTTATTTTTGAAAAACAAAGTTTGCAATATTTCTAGGTGAATAATTACCAGTAAAGTAGCTAAATATACTCAATAGGATGATCTAAGTAACTTACTGATGTAATTAATGAACAGTCTTGAAATTTGGTACATGTATTCATACAACATACAACCACAAGGAATAGACACCCCAGAAATGAAAATATTCCAACAAAGAGATCGTGTAGGTAAACGACTTTGAAAAACACCAATTTCGCGACTTGTGACTCATTTTCCTGAAACACATCTCATATAAGTAAAGGCCATATGTATCTTAATTTACTCCAAGCTGCAGGTGAGTAGGGGGAGGAGGTTAGGTCCTATTGTCGATTGACTGAGATAGTGAAAAGGCCATCAATTGGGTCTCAGTAAACTCTTCTCTGTCATGTGTGTGATACCTTAGTACCACATGTTATGGAAATATTAGGGTCAGATTTTCAGAAAATGTACAATTGGCAGCTGTACACATTTAGTAAATTCTGCTAAATTAGGCTGCAATGTGGCCAATACTAGGTAAATTCGAGTATATTCGGCATTGCATTGATTCTAGCAATCCATTTGGTTATGTTGAACTGTATTTTGAACTTTATTTTTGCCTGAAATGTGGGTTATTTGAGAGGAGTGGTGAAGGTGTATTGTACATTTTCTGAAAATCTGACCCATTAACATGTGGTTACAATTGAGTGAGCATCACAATTTGCATTCCAGGGTTGCATTCAAATGTTTCTTCCGTTCATCATATGGCATATCTCTTTCAGTTGCCCAATTTCTTTGTTGAAACATAAATTTCCAAGTTGGCCTTTGGCCACATGATCTATATGGGTCAGATGTTCAGAAAATGTACAATTCAACTTCGCCAATCCTCTCAAATAACTCACATTTCAGACGGAAATAAAGTTCAAAATATAATTCAATCTAACCAAACAGATTGCTAGAATCAATGCAATGCTGAATATACTCGAATCTACATGGTATTGAACAAATTGCAGGCTAATTTAGCAAAATTTAACAAATATGTGGAGTTGTACATTTGTACAATTGTACATTTTCTGAAAATCTGACCCATATAGAACGGCCTCGATGTGCATTTGTGTACACTTGAGGTGATATAGTATAAGGGCGGCACTTACCAAGGCGTATGGCTGAGGAACAGACCTGGATCTCTGCCATGTATATAGTAGGGGGAGGAGCATTCATCTGAACATGTAATATAGAAGATGGGGAAATGGGTGGAATGTAACAAGGGTGAAGGTCACTAACAAGTGTCCACACTTCACCCAAGCTTTGTTCCACATTTATTACACCCTGTTAATGAATGAAATATATAATTAAATCAAAATAGAAGAACTAATTTCAGTTTTTCGCCATTTAGTATGCATTTTGCGAAAGAAAGTCCGTCCAGTGTAGCGCTTGCTTCGATCTACTTGTCAGTCAAAGCCTGAAACGTTGTCCAATGAAATTTATTAAAAAAATATATATTATTTCCAGTTCCGGGTCCAGGAACAAACTATCACCCCTATGACATGAGAGAGTACCTCTACTATGATGGTGCTGCTCATTACTGTGAGGGACATTTCTTCAGACTGGCCCGCCTCAGAGAGTTCAATATACTGCCTCATATAGAAGACGAATTCGGTCACGAGTAAGTAATTCTGATTATTTTTTTATTAAAGGCCAATAGCATCAGTGGCGGTACCAGGGGGAGGGGGGCTGGGGGGACCGCCCCCCTACACCCCTAAAAATGACTCCTGTCTCCCCCCTAACTCAGAGGGGCAGAGGGCCCCTAGTCCTGAAAGGGCCCCTGATGCACTGCAAGAATTTGCACTTTCCTTCAAATCCCTGACACTACATGTACAACCCTTCCAATAACCCCATTTTAGTGTGAAAAATCGTTCATTAAAGTGAGGGTGTCTGAGAAAAAAAATCAATAATTAAACTGGAAACTATGTGAGATGTTTTTCTAACTCTTGTTAGTCTCATAAAGGTATGTCGGCCAATTTGTCTACTTATATATTACTCAGTTGTACTCATTTGTACTCTCCAAAAAATGACAAATAAAAAAACATCTTATGTTATCTTATGTGTATGGGTGTTAGCACCCTTTTCCATTAGTGACCATGAGCTTGTTTCAGGGCCTGTATTCAAAAACCATTTTGAGACCCTGTCAGAAGGTCTCAAATTTTAGACGGTTTTAAAATTGGTATTCAAACAAGAGTCAGTGACAGTTAATAATTTACGGTTATGATTTGTTCACATCTAAAACTCAGGGTTTTCCAGTTATGTGTACACGTTTCAGAAAGGAAACGATGACAGGGTCCAGAAAGATCTAATTTGGACAAGATAAACCTATTCATATGCCTCAAATTTGAGGACTCAAGAGGGCCTGAATAGATTTTAGACTACCAATTGAATGAATTCAGGGAAAATTACATCATCTCATGATGAAATTAAATTGGAAACATTCTATTATGCTTTTGTTGGACCATATTTTTTAAATTTGCACCACTCATATAATGTGTCATAGTTAAGTGTCAAAAGTGAAATTCTAACCTGGAAGTCCCAAATAACCACTCTCTCATAAACGATGAAGTTTGTAAAGTCTTTCCCATGCAAAGATCTTTGTTGAAAAATGCAAGTAGCCATATCATAGCTTGTGTAAATGTGATGCATTCCAGTAAAATGAGTCACAAGTCGCAAAATTGATATTTTCAAAGTTTTTTTCACAAGATCTCCTAATGTTTTGATTTTTAGGGGGTTAGGCACTTGTGGTCATATGAATCCGTGTAACAAATTTTGGGACATTGTATCAAATATATCCTTGCGTTTTGAAGGCCTTTGTATGGAGTATATTTTAGTTACTTTACTTTACAGTAGCTGTATAGTAAAAAGCTAGATGAGAAGTAATTGACCCGCCATCTGCGTAGGAGGGAAGAGAGGCAGGGCGCGTGGGGGTTGTATTTCCGTCAAAATAACTTAATCTTACTAAACTAATCCTGCAAAACGCTTCTATAAGCTCTCCTATCCTTGTACGGTCAATTTTCTGGATGGAGCATGACTCAGTTGTGGCCACCAAAGGAGCCACAGGTACCAATCAATTCCCGTAGATGTTGCCCCAGTCTCACTTTTTCAGAGAAAGGATACAATTCAATTCAATTCAAGACATTTTTTATTTGCATAGATGATGACTACAAAAAGGAAGGCCCAGTTTTGAAACCTAGGTTCCGAGTCTTCCACCCGATGAGCAGAATTGCATTTCTAACCTAGTTTTAACCTGGAAATTTTGACCCGATTTTGACCAGGTGCTTTACTAGTGGAAATCGTAAACAGTTGATTTTACAATGCTCTATTGACCCGATTTAAAAATGCAGTTTTTGATGCTTTCAGAATTCCGCTCAGTATCAGGTGTAAATATGTAGTTTTTGATGCACTCAGGGCATCACTTTCATTGCACCACAGCAAGTATGTTTAAGCTGGCATGAGTAAAATTGTTTAAATCAATTTTGTTGAAAGTTTTGATCGTTCACATTGCCCAGTATTGGGTGGCCTAAGATTGCTCCCATCTGCCTAGGTTTTCCATCTGTTTATTCATCTCTTTTGCTGTCATCAGCCACAAACACAGTGAGATTTATCACTATATGTGCATTAGTATACAACAGGCCTAGGACGCTCCATGCACCCATAGGATTTCTGTATATGATTACATAGGGTGTTTCTATCATGACCCCTTTTTAAAAAGATAAATTACAATAAGGAACTATTGTGATGTTTCTAAGTATATGATGAGGAATATGTAATGTAGAAATGCAACGTAAGTGTTTTAGTGGTGCTTCCATTGTTAAAGAAATTGGGAATGCACTACAGTGACCAGTAGCGCCACCTGGTGAAAACAGTACCGCCACCTGGTGAGAACAAGTGGCATAATAGTAAGCATATCAGGATATTGTCCATACTAGTCCCCAGGCCTTAAACATAATATCACCTATTACACTATAATCCTATTCTATTTAATATTACAATCTTAACAAATGAGGCAAGTTATGCTATCCTTGTGTGTTATGTGAAGAATCATTCCCATGGTTATCTTTAAAATTCCATGCAGGGACAGGGGGGAGACTGGTATATTATTCCCCGACCTTAGAAAACACTTGGGCATTATATATGAGATGATGATTATTATAGGTTCCGAAAAAATGTGACGTCCTTGCGAGATCTTCACGGATCGGGACCATTAAAAATTTGACATGATGCTGACGATTTTTGCGATTTCTTTGATGCACACGATTACTGAAAAGCCTTCAAGTAAAAATATTCTGAGCCAGGGTTCAGTAGAAAAATCATTTTAAATAATATAAACTCATTTTCATACTACACATCATAATATATTCTATATCTCTGGGACATCATAATAATAATGTCTACTTAACCAAAGTGTAAACTTTCAAAATGGGTAATACCAAAATTAATAGAAAAAATACCCTTATATAGAAGTTGTGACCATCTTAACTCAAAGCGGCAAAGACGTTTTAGCATTTACTTCCATTTTTATTGAATATACAGCCTGCAATTGTTTCACATTTCCCATTTCTATAATTGGATGCGCATGGTATAGGCATACGCATGGCATGTTTCTATTAATCTTGATAATCATTTCAAATATGTTTGGTCAATATAAACGGGAGAAACTCAAAACACATCAAATTACATGTAAAAGTATTTTGAGTACGGAAATATTACAAATCTTATCTATGTACATGTACATCTATTATGTTCTTTTTAAACAGGGAATGCACATCTTTTTGTGCCTCATTGTTAAAATGACCCATTTTAGGATTTTTCTCAAAGCTGGAATTGTTAATATTCATTTTAGACCCCCAAACGTGGGTTCGGATTGTAGTATTTTCAATGGCTGATTTAATGGAAAGTTTAAATTATGTCAAAAGTCAATATTCTTGAAGATATCGTATAAAGACCTTGTAGACGCCAAAAAATAGAATTGACCATATACATAATCAAATTTGGACCACAGATTGCCTAAAAATCGTTGTGTAGTATTGTGACATAAAATCAACGGACATTAATGTCTGTTGATTTTATTTCACAATACTACACAACGATAAAAATTATTTAGGCTGATTCCATTGGGTATTTAGATATCAATATAAACATTGCTCCTCTTTTTTAAAAGTTAACAATCTATCCTTTTGGTTTATGATGGTTTTTCATTTAATTCTTATTTCATTTATATTGTTAGCATTACATCGTTTAGTTCAGGGGAGAGGGGTTTCTATGAATGGTTGTCAGAGACTGAGTGTGAGTGTCAGAGAGTTGAGTGTCAGACAGTAGGTGTGAATACCGTGCAGGTGAGTGAGCAGTGCCAGCTATTGTGGCCTGTAGTAGCTTCATTGTGGTGTAGAAGGTTATTGTAGTTGTGGGTGCGGATTTGGTTTGAAATATTATTTGTGATAGGAGTGTTAAGAATGTTTAGGTTATAGATTATACAGATTCATGAATATATGTGATTCTCAAATAAATACAATGTGGTCTATGGACCCGATTCATAAATGTGGTCCTGATGCTCCCAATAATGCACTACTGACCAGGTGTAAAAGACGCAGTTATGATGCACTCAGTGAGGCATTTTCATTGCTATGTAGACCTGGTGTGAGTTTGTGCAGCTATTATTGTTTATATCTGATATATATGTCGAATATGAGAGGATGTATGGGAGGGAGAGAGAGAGAGGGATTTACTATGGGTTTTCTGACGGGTAACTGATTTTCCTTTACATATGGGATATGCAGTAAAGGCTCATATATTAATCAACAGTACAATTATTTACAAGTCCATCACTTGATATAATATTTCAACTGCATGCAGCTAGAGCATATACACCCGATTTAGATATATAACTTTGATAGGCATTTTGAAGTGCATCACATGATGCATGTTTCATCTGGCAATAATAATTCGTCAAAATGAAGCATTTAATCGGAAATTTGAACATTTTATTTAAAAGGGTTACCGTCTGCCTCCACTGCACAGGCTGTTGAATCAACTTTTGTCACAGTGAAAGCAGCAATGCCGGCACGGCCGTGCGTTCACTAGCTTAAGAATCCCAACTCCCAACACAGCAACAAACAGCAAGCAATGTATGGCATGTTTCCAATATTAGCGGCGGAAGTTTTATTTTTCATGTTGAGAAGTAATTTGAGAAATATGATATGTATTGCTTATTTATTGTGTAAATAAAGACGAAAGTTACGGTTTGTTGACAATTTTTGTGAACGGTATCATGACTTGATAACCAGTCACTGTCATGGCGGTTCTGTCATCGCTATGTCGACACGAATCGGTGGAAACCAAGGTAAAATGTCATTAAAATAGTCTTCTCTTGTTTATTACATATGAAATAAATATTAAATAGCCCTCTGTTGATGTCAAATCGATCTCGACGTCGGGTCAAATCACACTCCACCCCTTTGGGGTGTTGTGCGATTTGACCCTCCGTCTATGGCAAGCCGTTTGGGTAACAATTCAAGAAACACTGTTTCTCGAGATAAAACACTGTTATATCTCAACAAACACTGTTTTATCTCAACAAACACTGTTTTATCTCAACAAACATTGATTTTCAAGCAAGAAATCGGTGTTTCTTGAGTTAAATCGATGTTTCTCGAGATAAATCGGTGTTTCTCGAGTTAAATTGGTGTTTCTCGAGATAAATCGGTGTTTCTCGAGATAAAACAGTGTTTCTCAAAAGATAAATCAGTGTTTCTCGAGATAAATCAGTGTTTCTCGAGATAAAACAGTGTTTCTCCAGATAAAACAGTGTTTCTCGAGATAAAACAGTGTTTCTCCAGATAAAACAGTGTTTCTCCAGATAAAACAGTGTTTCTCAAATTTTGCAATGGTTGATCAACATTTCAAATGTTTTCTCTAGAACAACAAAACTTATTCTTGCTAAATAGCTATTATGAAGTCTAGAAGTCTCTGATTGATCAAGGTTTATCATTGAAACGCATCTTTCTTCTTTTAAAAGCAACTATATTCCTCAATATACAATTCACAAGTGTCTAATTTTGAGAAACACAGTTATAAAAGGGGAATATATTGGGAATATTTTCCCTTTCCCAATGGTTTGGTAGCTGGCCATTATCTACAAACAAATATGTTTGCATATAAATCATATTGCAGGCGTACTGTTCATATGTACACTACAAATATTTGTTAGTGTTCACCAAATAGTCATGCCAGTCATGCCCTTGCAGGCCCTACCCAGAGCTAAATAATTAAGAAACTGTAAGAGTAACTGTTGTACTGCTTAGTCAGTATATATTATTCATCAGTTATTAATGATGTGATCTTCAATAATAATTGTGGTGCAGTGAAGAAATAAATGAAATATAATTGATTGTCAGAAAAAAGAAATAACATTTATAGGAATAATAATAATTAACATCATTAAATTTGAAAATCGATTGTTTCTGCTCACAGTGTTTTAACACTGTTTTATCTTGACAAACACTAACTTAAGTCGAGAAACACTAATTTAAGTCGAGAAACACTGATTTATCTTGAGAAACACCGATTTGTCTCGAGAAACACAGATTTATCTCAAGAAACACTGTTTTATCTCGAGAAACACTGATTTATCTTTTGAGAAACACTGATTTATCTTTTGAGAAACACTGTTTTATCTCAAGAAACACTGATTTATCTCGAGAAACACCGATTTATCTCGAGAAACACTGATTTATCTTTTGAGAAACAATGATTTATCTCGAGAAACACCGATTTAAGTCGAGAAACACTGATTTATCTCGAGAAACACTGTTTTATCTCGAGAAACACAGATTTATCTCAAGAAACACTGATTCTCACCTGAAAATCAATGATTGTTGAGATATAACAGTGTTTCTCAAGATAAAACAGTGTTTCTCGAGTTAAAACAGTGTTTTATCTCAAGAAACAATGTTTCTTGAATTGTTACCCAAACAGCTTGCCATATCCGTCTCGATCGATTTGACATCGACATCGGGCTATTTAATATAAGAATTGTACCTGTGAGCCGGTGCATGATTATGTTCACTGCATATGTAGGTATCTAAAACTCTGTTCTCCTGTTATTACCTACTTACCTACCCAAAGAATTGGAATTGAAGCCAGCTCCTATGTGTCCTGCTTGTATATGATATTTATTGGCTATCCGAGAGTGACAGGGCTGTCATACCTACAAATATACATTTCATACTTGATTATTCATGTTTGTTCTGCTGATGTTATATGTTTATACAAAGAAGTGGGATCGGACAGGAGAAAACATCCACATCGATTTACATCCAGTGAGCGATAATAAGTGAAGCTTGTGTAGGACATAATTTGGGCGAGTCCTCCAAATATAAATGGCATCATTTATGAAACCCTATGACAAAAACAACTAGACAAAATCCTGCAATACTTTGGCTTTGGCCCGCAGGTTTCTGTGCGAACACCATGGGAATAATACCCCTTGTTTGGACTAAGAAAATCCTGAATGTTATGAATGAATGGGTATCAGTCCCTCATTTATACATACTTAGCCCAAAATGTATCTCACTTTTACTATGACCATTCTCTTCTGTTTCTAGGACATGGATTGATGGAGTGAAGGCCCACAAGAGCATCTACTTTAAATTCTCTAATGGAGAACTGGCTCCAGACCCACACAGGATATTGAGTTACGATGGTGTCAGTCTTACTTACAGTCAGACATACAATCTTATCATATACGAAGGTACCAAGTGCACAATGTACTTAGCAATCCAAGCTTCTACCTCTCTCTTAACATCATGTGGGTCAGATTTTCAGAAAATGTACATTGGCAGCTGTACACTTAGGCTGCAATTTGGTCAATACTAGGTAAATTCGAGTATATTTGGCATTACATTGATTTAGAATCGATCTGATGAGATTCTTGGAGGTTTTTTTTCTTTATAGATTCCCTCTAAACCACTTCCGTCCCCATAAAACCGTCCCTATAGATCAGTATCAAGCCTATAGTTCAGTCTCAAGACTCCCTATAGAGCAGTAACAGTCCCTATAGATCAGTATCAAGACTTCCGTCTCCATAGATCAAGACTTCCGTCTCCATAGATCAAGACTTCCGTCTCCATAGATCAAGACTTCCCCATAGATCAATACTTCCGTCTCCATAGATCAATACTTCCGTCTCCATAGATCAATTCTTTCGTCTCCATAGATCAACTCCATAGATCAACTTCTCCCTAAGTTGGTGCTGACATCTAGCGTATGTGTTTGAAACTAATTTAGAAGCCTAGTTGCTAGTTGCGGGTCACTTTCGAATGAAATCCTCCGTGCGCTATATAGACTACCGTACACAATGCAACGCCAAGTGAACGTGCACATGAGTGGGTATGCCGAAGGATCTCCACATCTCTTCCGGTCTACGAAACGTAAGCACGTATAGCTTCTGAACTGGCCATTCATTTATTACTCGATTCCCGTCGACTAAATCTTCGCTATCGGGCTCAAACACTATTTAAATCATTTCTACCGATTCAAATCTTTTATTTATTTCTTTTTTAAGTCCCTAGACACACGCAACACGGCATTCGAGAACCGGAAGTCTCCTCTGCTTTGGATAGCAAGCAGCGGATCCTTCGAAAAATAGGCCGGCTCGCTGAACATAAACATAAGTAAATACGCATCTCTGATTATCTGTTGTAGCTGAAGCTTCATTCGGCCAGCCGTCGCGTTGTCATTTAGATTCCGACTAAGGCGGTGCAAACTTGCGGAGAGTAAACACAGGGTTTCTGAAATCGCCATTCATTTATTACTTGATTTCCATAGAGGAAAACTTCGCTATCGGGCTAAAACAACATTTAAAACATTTCTACCGATTCAAATCTTTTATTTATTTCTTTTTTAAGTCCCTAGACACACGCAACACGGCATTCGAGAACCGGAAGTGTCCGATGCTTGCCGCGTTAGTCGGAAACTGCATGATACCACGACGGCTGGCCAAGTGAAGTGGGCGGGGCTTAGCGGAGAAACAGCCAATCAGAGGTGCGTATTCGCTCATGTTTACCTTCAGCCAGCCGGCGTGTTTTCACAAGGTTCCGCTGCTTGCTATCCGAAGCATAGGGAAATCACTTCCGGTCTCATAGAAAGGCTGACGACTCGCATGGCTTTGCATGATATTTCGGATGTTTTTTGATGTTTTTGGACGGAATAAAGAAGGTTTGTCTATCTTTTTTGCTCTAACATTAAGGAAATCTCATCAATTCTCTTCTAAAAGCAATAATTTCCTCGGATTTTTCTGCTCGCGGTGTCTATAGCGTCAGGGAATTCTCGGGCTTCGCCCTCGAACTCCCTGACGCTATAGACACCGCGAGCAGAAAAAACCTCGGAAATTATTCCTTAAACACTGTTTGGTTAGGTTAAAGTGTATTTTAAACTTTATTTCCGTCTGAAATTTGGGTTATTTGAGAGGATTGGTGAAGTTGAATTATACATTTTCTGAAAATCCGACCCATGTGATGTGTTAGCATGATGTGAATCCAAAGATCGGGGACTAATGGATTGCCACTCAAACCAAGTAATGCCATGAACGATATGGGGAGAGAGGAGTTAATAAAATGTTCGGACATGGTCGAAGTGACCTGAAAGAAATTGATTTTGGTATACAGTTAAAAACTATCGGAAACACAACCTGAAGATAGGGTTACTATATATTTGATATTATTCCAAGTAACATTACATCTAGAGAGAGGATTTGTTGCCAAGATTAATATTTCAATAACCTCATCACACACAATCTCTTATACTAATTGTATGGGAATCACCCATAGAGGCTGATCATATTATGGGGAGAGTATTGGTACTGTTGGGTGCTTCCACTGCCTGATAGAACATAAATCTTTGATTTGCTTGTTTCTACAGAAATCTACCGGGAGATATCCGCACAGTATCACTACAACATTTCTGTTTAGCTTGAGCACAGATCTATACAATACCCATGATGTAGTATGTTAATGTTTTCTTTTATATCATTCATGTCACTTCTTAGAGAATGTAGTCAAGCTGGGAAACCTATGTATCTTGTATATATAATATATATTTCAGCGTTTGTCTGGGCATATCGCATTGGTGAAACCACAGAGGAATATGTTGTTTGTGAAGAACCTTACTGTAAGTTATTATGACATGTCAATTGTCTGGCAGCTTGTCCAAAATATCTACTGATTTTCCCCCAAAAGCTTATACACATATGTTTTAGGTCATAATGCTACAGATTTAAGGAAAACATATGTGATCCGTTTTAGAAAAATGAGTCATAAGTCGCAAAATATGGATTTTGAGATATCACCATATTTGAAACAAGTTATAAGTTTACTAATAATTATTAAGTTAATCAATGATTTAATCAACTATTTTTCTATTTAACTTTATAATCAGTTTAACTTAATGTATATATTCTGCGTTTCCCAAGGAAACAACTTCTCAGGATCAATTATTTGTGTGCGATTTAATCAACTATTTTTCTATTTAACTTTATAATCAGTTTAATTTAATGTTTATACCCTGCGTTTCCAAAGGAAACAACTTCTCAGGATCATTTATTTGTGCGCGATGTCAAGTTATAGTTACTGAAATTTAGTCTTTCTTAAACTGAAAATGCAGAATATTTACCAAAAATGCTTTCATTTTCACTTATATGTGAACATTTTGTGATACAACTATTGCACAAATAACATAATACTGTTTTGTCATTTTATCTAAGTTTATTCAACATTTAGTTAATTGTAATGTGTGATTCACTTTCTTAATGCCTTAAACCTGTACAATGTTCAACCTGGCCAAGGCCACATATGAATTTTAAAATCAATTCACCATCTAGATTTTGAAATATGGGGTGGCAAACATTTTGACCCTTTTACTATTCGTTCCTATGTATGACTTTTCGAAACATATTCAAATTTCTCACCAAGAACCCAGATATAGATTTTTATGAAACTGTAATATATACTGCCTTGGAGTGTCTTCTTTGTTATAAAAGAAAAAAATATAGTTTTTTTGTGAGGGCGTTCTGAAATATATAAATTAGCAAAAATACAGATTTTTTTTCAGTTAAATATAGTCAAAATTGTAATTAAATCGCAAAATTCGTTCCAAATTCAATGTGTGATTGTACAATGCATGTGGAGCTCAGTGATTTAAAAACTGGAATCAGTTTTGTATCAATCATAGTGATAGATGTTGGTTGGAGAAAACAAGTTAGTCTTAAAAAAAAGTTGGTCTTAAAAAAAGTTTGAAAGAAAAGTTGGTCAAAAGAAAAGTTGGTCGAAAAAATATTGGTTGTAAAAAACGTTTGGTCGTAAAAAAAAACAGTTGAAAAAAAAGTAGTTGGTATAAAAAAAACTGTTATCAAAACAAAAAAGTAGTAGCTAGGCTAGGCTAAATAGTTTGTAACTTGGCAGCTGTACACATTTAATAAATTCTGCTAAATTAGGCTGCAATATGGCCAATACTAGGTAAATGCTGGTATATTCGAAATTGCATTGATTCTAGCAATCAGTTTGGTTAGGTTGAACTGTATTTTGAACTTTATTTTCGTCTGAAATTTGGGTTATCTGAGAATATTGGCGAAGTTGAATTGTACATTTTCTGAAAATCTGACCCTCAGATGATATTGTTTAAAGACTTGATGAGGGCCGCTAGGTGTCCTGTAATCACCAGTTGATTAAAATAATTATACATTTTTTCAGTGAATCCATGTCCTGAAGTTGATTGTGGCTATACAAGTAGGTAGTCCTGAAACATTAATTCATAATTGTGATGTGTTTCAGGAAAATGAGTCATAAGTCGCAAAAAATAGATTTTGAGATACCATTATATTTGAAAAGTTGAGATCAAGCTGTTTCCAATGATAGTAAACAGTCTAATAATCTCATAAGTATTTCTAGATTTTAAGTTTGATATTTTCGTTTTTGAAAAAAAAAGTTTCCATTATTTCTGGGGGTGAATAAATAGTAAAGTAACTAAATTTAGTCCATATGAGGACCTCTAAAACGAAAGGATATACTACATAGATTGTCCTGGAATTTGATACAACGATTGATATAGGTATAAGTGATGAACTCTCCAAAAATCAGAACATTCCAAAAATGTGATCATGTGAAAAACACACTTTGAAAAATATCAATTTTGCGACTTATGACTCATTTTCCTGAAACACATCACAATTTAGCACAACATCTAATTGGATATTCTATGTTTATTCTGTCTAACATGCATTGATTCAGTGGATCTTAGATCTTGGATCTCTGGATAGCACCACCACTGATATATATCCCTCTTTAGCGTGCAATAGCTTACAATTTATCTTGTTAAGTCTACATCAGTAAACCTCAAACTGATTTTTGTAATGAATAGCACGCAGTCACGTCACATTGTTACCATTAGAGTTCACTAAAGGGCCTAGTCCACCAAGCCGTAGGGGACACTTTTACACTTAATTCTGTGAGAATCGCATGAGAATCGGCTTAGTGGACTAGGCCCTTTACCTGTACTTCTCAGCCCATGAAACCTCATACAACATGAACTTTCTCCCTCTCCCCTTCATCTAAATATTACATTTCATACAACATGATTTCTCCCGCTCCCCTTCATCTAAATATTACATTTCATACAACATGAACTTTCTCCCGCTCCCCTTCATCTAAATATTACATACAACATGAACTTTCTCCCCCTCCCCTTCATCTAAATATTACATTTCATACAACATGAACTTTCTCCCGCTCCCCTTCATCTAAATATTACATACAACATGAACTTTCTCCCGCTCCCCTTCATCTAAATATTACATTTCATACAACATGAACTTTCTCCCGCTCCCCTTCATCTAAATATTACATTTCATACAACATGAACTTTCTCCCGCTCCCCTTCATCTAAATATTACATTTCATACAACATGAACTTTCTCCCCCTCCCCTTCATCTAAATATTACATTTCATACAACATGAACTTTCTCCCTCTCCCCTTCATCTAAATATTACATACAACATGAACTTTCTCACTCTCCCCTTCATCTAAATATTACATACAACATGAAGTCTCTCCCGCTCCCCTTCATCTAAATATTACATTTCATACAACATGAACTTTCTCCCTCTCCCCTTCATCTAAATATTACATACAACATGAACTTGCTCCCGCTCCCCTTCATCTAAATATTACATACAACATGAACTTTCTCACTCTCCCCTTCATCTAAATATTACATTTCTATTTCAGCCAATGAACCTTTCACCGACTGGCAAGTAGTAACAAGTGACCAGGCCATGTCCTACGAAGAAGCTAAGGATTATTGTGAGAACGTCCCTAATGGAGAAATGCTGCCCATTTACACCAAGTTAGACAGGGAGTGGGTTCTCACCCAGGGGTATGTACCTTAATGGGTCAGATTTTCAGAAAATGTACAATTTAACTTTGACTATCTTATTAAATAACCCAAATTTCAGACGAAAATAAAGTTCAAAATGCAGTTCAACCTAACCAAACCGATTGCTAGAATCAATGTAAGACCGAATATACTCAACTTTACCTAGTATTGACCAATTGCAGCCTAATTTAGCAGAATTCACTAAATGTGTACAGTTGCCAATTGATTACTGTTATATAGATAGAATCTGATGAGAGTGCAGTGCAAGGGACACTATTGCACTGTCCGAGATGTTTGTTTTATCGTGGCCCACGAGCTGATAGGCGAGTGGGTTACAAAATTAGCATGCAGTACTGTTATAGTACTGCTGTAATGCAGCATAGGGCAGTACAATATGTTATAGAACAAAATTGTAGAGACAAATCTGAAGGACCAATTACATTTCATGACATCCACACCACTCATAAGTGCATGTACTGACTTTCTATTGTATGTTTCATAGGATATATTATGTACACCCTGTACACTGTACTCGTTACGCAAGAAAAACTATGGTGCAGCACTGGGAGCACATGTTTCAAATGCGTAATTCACCCCGCTGTAAATCTACATTTGTCCCGTAAAGCATGCTGCCGTAATTTGTGCGGTGTAATTCATGGTAGCATAGCTCAGATCCCGCTACAAGAGTATGAAAAAAAGCTGTAAGGCAAGAGCTAGATTCAAGCCCCCAATGCCTGTTCTGTGGGCCAGTGTGCTAACCACTACACTACGGCCTGGCTGTGTGTGAGAGAGAGAAACAGAGACAGGAAAAGAAAGGGTAATCATTTTAAATGGGTAATCATTTTAAATGTGTTTTGGCAACATACAATTGAGATACCTTGTTTATTACCTTGAATAAGGACCCAACTTATGTATACATGTTTAAAGTTAAATATGTTTATTTGCTGACATATTGATATAATAGGGTGTGCCCCTATAAATATATACTTATATTATATTGCATATAGTTATGGTGTACATATAGTTTACCTGACACTGCTATTTCGTTCATCAATGCTACAATGAAATGTGTATTCATTTCCACACCTTCATGCTTTGTTATAGCTAGTGTTATAGCTAGGGTTATCTATTTGAGGATGCATTGAAAATCCAGTTCTCTACTATATGAGTCATCTTGCTTAAGTTGGGAATTTGTCCGACGTTGAGTTTGTTTTTTAACAGCCATGTTCTTAAAATAGTAAAATGCGGTGACAATATCTATTGGTGGAACAAATGACTTGATGGGAGATTTCCTATTATGTAATGTGTATTATTATATTATGTAATATCTGAACAACATGAACTTGAGAAAGTAATTAGAATAGTTATTTGGATTTCTTGGCGACGCACGAAAGAAAACTACATTTGTTAGTCATGCGTATTTTCTAACTCTTAAAGATCAGAGATGTTAAATTTAAGGCCAATAAAAATATTTAAAAAAAAAAAAATAGCCATAGGTTAAGACAAAAGCTACTCAAGCTTTCCCACATGGGCGCTAATCTACGGCGCTGCACTGTATATCTACCCAAAGTGAGGGGGGAACAAAGCCAAGGCCAATTACACTTATTTTGAAGGTGCCCCGCCATAGTTCTACGCTGTTTCACGACAGTGTATAGAGCAGGCCGTGGTGTAGTGGTTAGCACGTTTGCTTAGAGAGTGGAAGGTTGTAAGCTCGCATGTTGGTCAGGCGTCACAGCTTTTTTTTTTCATAAAATGTAGCGCAATCTGAGTTACACATCCTGCAATTACACCTCCCCCCGGCTATGGCGGCATGGTTTACAGGGCAAGTGTATATTGATGGTGGGGTGAATTACGCATTTGAAACACATGCTGCCTGTCCAGCGCTGTAGTTCTACTTGCCCAACGAGTACAGTGTATAATTGATTCAATCCTCAGGATAGATGACGACATATACTTCCAACCATTGGTAGAAGATCCTATTGATAATAACTACCGCTGGCCTGGACGGTGGCACCTCCTAGATGGGGATGATACACAGACTCCATTTATCATTTCTGATGATGAAGTGATTATTACAGCAAATGAGGACTCTAACTATGAATACCATCAGTTTGACCGTAAACAAGTGTTAGTGTGGCACTCTAGTACAAACCAGGCATCCTTTGAGAGTATTCGAGAGTATGATGCTAGAGCACTTTGCAAAGTATATGCTATTGGTAAGTTCACACAATTGTGATGTGTTTCAGGAAAATGAGTCATAAGTCGCAAAATTCATATTTTTAAAAGTAATTTATTCACAAGATTTCCTTTTTGGAATGTTTTCATTTTTGGAGTATCTAGTCAGATATGTCTTATGAATCCATGGACCAAATTTCAGAATAGTGTATTAAATATATTCATGCATTTCTAAGATCATCCTATGGAGTACATTTACCTACTTTACAAGTAATTGTTCACCCAAAAATATTGAAAACTTTTTTTTTCAGAAATAAAAATAAAAATATCAAACTTGAAATATAAAAATACATATTCAATGCACTTAATGTTTACTATCATTAGAATCGGCTTGATCTCTTTTAAAATATAATGGTATCTCAAAATCTATTTTTTGCGACTTAGCATGAGGAGGCTTTGGATGGTATAGTGGTGTAGAATTCGCTAGAACAGAATTGAGCCTTGCCCCTAGACTAGCCCTCGTCCCTAAGACTGGTATTGTTTGTAGGGCCCTATACTGCAGGTCTGGGACTCCCCATTCATGGACTGTTTGAATTCCTCAGTCAAGGGGGGAGTGACCATAACATGGTAGTGACCATAACATGATAGTTTTCGTTTTTTAAACAAAAAAATTCAAAGACTTGCGCAAGTCTACCTTGCCCCCTTTAACAACATGTGAGTAGTATTGGTAAAGATACATTAATGTGATTTTTAAATATTGATTTGAAATATTATGTGATTCATAAATTGATATTTTTCAAGGTGTTTTTTTCACAAGATCACATTATTGGAATGTTCTATTTTTTGGAGGTTTATTACTTATAGCTATATCAATTGATGTATCAAATTTCAGGACAATCTATGTAATATATCCTTTCGTTTTAAAGGTCCTCATATGGACTACATTTAGTTACTTTACTGTTTATTTCAAAAACGAAAATATCAAACTTAGAATTTTGAAATACTTATTAGATTATTTGACTGTTTACTACAATTGGAATCAGCTTGATTTCATCTTTTCAATTATAATGGTATCTCAAAATCTATTATTTGCGACTTATGACTCATTTTCCTCAAACATATCACATTTGTGTAAAGAACTATACTGATATCGATGTGTGACTTTCTCTCCTAGATGGCAAGAACTGTGGGGTGAACAGCTGTTACAATGGCGGCTCCTGCATTGAAGCAGTCAATGATTACACCTGCCTTTGCCCTGCTGGATACACAGGTGCCCGATGTGACTCAGGTAAGTGTACAAATGTTCATGTATCATGTATCGTTAACCTTAATGCAATTTGACATCCAACTCTTCATTTATTCACCCCCATCTCATTTCATTTTTCTTCATTATTATCAAACCTACCTACATTGAAACCATTCAAACTGAATTGATTCAACACCCTATATAATAGCTGATATGTAATAGCGATAGTTCAGGGTTGGGCGGAATACTGGGTCTAACCCGAGCCCCTCAAAAAATAGCCTTGGCCTATGCCACTATTATATAAATCTTGAATAAAGATTTGTCAAAGAAAAAAAAATAGACACAATTCCCTTACTGATCCTATAGGGGGTTTGCATGTGCCACTGCGCATGTCTGTTGCAGTGTATCCTGGGATGGATTCTGAAGGAATCTGGCAACATTTATATCGAAAATTGCAAGAATGTTTTCACCAACATCAGAGTTTGTATAAATGACATATGAAAAACATATGCATGATGGGGACTTATGGGAACATGTATATAATACATGGATATCTACGGAAGACGAGAGTGTTCATGTGATGAAAAGTAAAATTCAGTTTTATTTTTAAAAAAGAAAATCATTTTCGTTTCCAAAATCATTTTGAATTTCAAAATCATTTTCAATCTCATTTAAAAACTAAAATTCCTTTTGTTTTAAAGTATGTTTCAAAAGACACAGGCGTTTTCATTTCCGTTTTGAATTTGATTCCCGTTTTCATTCCCATCTTGAAATGGAAATGAAAATCTATGAACGAGACTTAAAACGAGATGAGATCTCACGAGATTTCGAGCACAAAATGGCGGCCCCCATAGGTGCCGCCATCTTGGATTGGTTATGCTTCTATCCCTGTTCCTGTAGGCAACTGTACTGCCCCTTTACAGTACTACGTAAACTGTATTAGTACAGCAGAACAGCCTCTAGTACAGCAGAACTGTATAGAGATAGACACGGCTATCTATGTTCCTGTTCTCTCTTCCTACTCCTGCCCCACCTCAACCTTCTCCAGGGTGACTGAGGGAGTGTGTGGGGGGGGTGGGGGTGGGGGGGGGGGGAGAGAGGATGAGGACAGGAAGGTAGGAATGGGAGGAGGAAGAAGGAAGGGATCGAAGCAATGGAGGAAGAAGAGGAGAGGTGAAGGCGGGGGGGGGTTATAAAAGGGGAGGGAAACTTTTTTCCGACCAACTTTTTTCCGACCCAACTTTTTTTAGGACCAACTAAATTACGACCAACTTTTTTTTCTACCGACTTTTTTTTCGACCGACTTTTTCGACAGCCTTTTTTCGACCCGACTTTTTTTTCTGACCAACTTTTTTACGACCAACTTTTTTTTACGACCAACTAAATTACGACCAACTAAATTACGACCAACTTGTTTTACGACCAACTTGTTTTACGACCAACTTTTTTTACGACCAACTTTTTTTACAACCAACTTTTTTACAACCAACTTGTTTTACAACCAACTTGTTTTACGACCAACTAAATTACGACCAACTAAATTACGACCAACTAAATTATGACCAACTTGTTTTACGACCAACTTGTTTTACGACCAACTTTTTTTACGACCAACTTTTTTACGACCAACTTTTTTTACGACAAACTTTTTACGACCAACTAAATTACGACCGACTTTTTACGACCGACTTTTTTTCCACCCAACTTTTTTACGACCCAACTTTTTATGACCAACTTTTTTACGACCAACTTTTTTTGCGACCAACTTTTTTACGACCAACTAAATTACGACCAACTAAATTACGACCAACTAAATTACGACCAACTAAATTACGACCGACTTTTTTTACGACCAACTCTTTTTACAACTAACTTTTTTTTAAGATTTTTTTACGAAAGACGTACCTGTCCACACATTACTCATTATTATTAAGGAGGGGGAATAAAAGGGGTGGGAGAGCAAGGGAGGTAGTCAGGGAGGTGGAGGAGAAGGAAAATTGATAGATGTATAGGTGAAACTAGGTCTGGTATGATTGGCCATTATACCTGATGGTATAATCATAACTGTGACACATACGATACACATAGCACATATATATATAGGGCTAACTAGAAGACTAAAAGAAAACTACGCTTATATCAGTCATTCTCATCTCTCCTCTCCCTCTCTTCTCCTCCCCCTCTCTCTCTGTCTCTCTCTCTCTCTCTCTGTCCCTCCCTCTCTCTCTCTCCCTTCACTTCCCCTGAGGAAGGAATCCAAGATGGCGGCACCTATGGGGGCCGCCATTTTGTGCTCGAAATCTCGTGAGATCTCATCTCGTTTTAAGTCTCGTTCATAGATTTTCATTTCCATTTCAAGATGGAAATGAAAACGGGAATCAAATTCAAAACGGAAATGAAAACGCCTGTGTCTTTTGAAACATACTTTAAAACAAAAGGAATTTTAGTTTTTAAATGAGATTGAAAATGATTTTGAAATTCAAAATGATTTTGGAAACGAAAATGATTTTCTATTTAAAAAATGAAACTTTCCATGTGTGAGCACTCTCGTCTTCCGTAGATATCAACATTAGAGCATTTAAAAATATTCCATGCTGAACATGACATGTTTTCTATAGATTTTATACTGTACCATTAGTCCCATAATTCCATGCGAATCAAGATTCAAAATGGCGGTTATGCACATCCCCTATTGTCAGTCAATTATTTAACCACAATCAACTGTAGTCTGCGGATGTTGCAGTTGGGTTGGTTAGAATAGAATAGAAAAGATAAGTTAAGTAGATGTCTTCAAATAAACGATCAACTCCTGCGATTTGCTTTAAGTTCCAGTTTATTAGCTATGGTGTTACAAGCAAGTCCCAACGCGTTTCGACCTAGGGTGGTCTTCGTCAGGGGATGAACTGTTAGTTGTGGAAGGTTTTTGTTTATATACCGGTTCGAGGTGTAGCACATGTTGCACATTTTGACACATTTTGCACATAATGGTTAGTTTACACATTTTTGACACATTTTAACACATTTTGAGTAGGTTAAGATATAATAAGGTAGGGGTGGGTTGTAAAGAGGGGGTCTGGGGGGATTTTGTAGGTCATTATATATAAATGACATATTTTAGAGGTAGGTCCAGTGGGAAGTATTTTATTCAGTAGAATTAGTAGGTGGTCAATGTGACGAATTTACATATAAAGTTGATGTCTATAATTTTTTTATAGTAACATATACAATATGAGTTATAATTGGAAAGGTAACGATAAAGAGAAAGAGAAAAGTTGATATCAGGGTCTATAATTTGAAGCCCTGTTGTTACTAATAGTTAATTACTTAGATTTATTGTTTCTTATTGAGGTAAAAACCAGATAGAATAGAAAATCCTGTATTTGTCCTAGTTATTTTTTAAGTAAGGTAAGAGGTAAGACTAATTGGTCTACATGCCTGTCGGCCGAACTATAATGATTCAGCCCATTTCTTCATGATGTTACTCTAGAAAACACACTTAAAATATGTCCTTCACAAGTGCCAAAGGCACAAGTGAAAGACATTCACCAAAAGCCACAACCTCTCACTGCCACCTGGTGTGGTGAGAGTGACAATAAACTTTCAAATGTGCATCGCTAGAATCTGGAAAAGATTGTTATATCATATCTGGGTCTATTTTCGGCACTGTCGTTCATATTTTACACCTTGTGAGCAGACAATGTGATGGATATGTTGTCCGCTCACAGCCAAATCATGGAATAAAGGTTAAATATATGAATGTGAAATTCAAGAATGAGTATTTTATATTTGAGGTCTAGTGGTACCAATGCACTATTCATAGACTAACAACTAATTTCAAGTTTCTGGCTCATCATTCATCATTTATGACCTAAATTCGGTACACCTATATACTTATCATTGTATGTATGATTCTTTTAGAAATAGAGGATGACTCAGTGGAAGTGAGCTACTGCAGTTACTACCCCTGTAGAAATGGAGGCGCATGTATTGATGGAGCCTTTGGATACACTTGCAACTGTAGACCTGGCTATACCGGTATCAACTGTGACCGAGGTAGGCTCATCTATTTGTCATATTTGTGAAAATGAGTCACAAGTCACAAAAAATGGATTTTGAGATATCACCATAAATGAAAAGTTGACATCAACCGGATTCCAATGATGGTAAACATTGGGATAGGGATAATACATACTTCTATATTTGTGTATGCAAGAAAGAAATTTCTAAACGATCAATCAAAACACCAAAACCATCCCAAGTAACACTTATATGGGTCAGATTTTCAGAAAATGTACAGTTCACCTTCGCCAATCTTCTCAAATAACCCAAATTTCAGACGAAAATAAAGTTCAAAATACAGTTCAACCTAACCAAACAGATTGCTAGAATCAATGCAATGCCAAATATACTTGAATTTACCCAGTATTGACCAAATTGCAGCCTAATTTAGCAGAATTTACTAAATGTGTACAGCTGCCAATTGTACATTTTCTGAAAATCTGACCCATATACTTATCATTGTATGTATAATTCTTTTAGAAATAGAGGATGACTCAGTGGAAGTGAGCTACTGCAGTTACTACCCCTGCAGAAATGGAGGCGCATGTATTGATGGTGCCTTTGGATACACTTGCAACTGTAGATCTGGCTATACCGGTATCAACTGTGACCGAGGTAGGCTCATCTATTTGGCAAAACCGGTACATACAGTCCATCTCCAGGTGCTATATTTAGCTTTTGGTCCATGGAATATGCTCGCTTGCTGCCATATACATCTAAAAGATCTGGGTAATACGTAATATGTAATATATACAAAACCATCATTGTACCAATAAATCATTGATATATACTGAATGGATAATTGAAGCATGTTCCCTGTTGTAGCTCCTGCCTGTTTATCCCGTCCATGTGAGAACGCAGGATCATGTGTAGACCAGCTGGGAGGCAACTACATCTGTATCTGTCCACCCACACACACTGGAGCCCAATGCCAATTGTGTAAGTCTTGTCTTTTCTTTATTTCAAATGTGATGTGTTTCAGGAAAAAAAGTCATAAGTCGCAAAAAATAGATTTTGAGATTATATTTGAAAAGATGAGATCAAGCCAATTCCAATGATAGTAAACAGTCTAATAATCTAATAAGTATTTCTAGATTTCAAGTTTGATATTTTCGTTTTTGAAAAAAAAAGTTTCCAATATTTCTAGGGGTCAATAAACAGTAACTATAATGTAGTCCATATGAGGACCTTTAAAACGAAGGGATATATTACATAAATTGTCTTGAAATTTGATATATTGATTGATATAGCTATAAGTGATCAACCCACCAAATATTAGAACATTCCAATAATGTGATCTTATGAAAAATATCAATATCAATTTTGCGACTTATGACTAATTTTCCTGAAACACATCACAAATGTGTATGTATTGAAAATGATGTGGGTTTGTTCCCATAGTTATCTGACGATGATTAGTTTGGTTTCATTGCTCTCTCTATCTTTTTGCCATGTCCGTGTCCCTCTATATATATCTGGTGATAGAAAACAAAACACATATTTAAATAAATTTGTCTCGTCTCCATTATATAAGATATAAAAAATGGCATACTGAAAGGGAGCCTAGTCAAACCTCTCCTATTCTTAACATTATGTTAATGATCTTCCAAATTGCCTAAATAATATAAATATTGCAGAAATAATTAATATGACGATATACGCCCTGCGGTCACTGTTACTGGGAGAAAATTATGGGGATGACTAAATGGATCACAACTTGTTGCTATATCAAATTGCATGAATTGCAAGAAACTCACAGTTATTTCTAAAAATATGTCTTCTCCAAGTACTTGGTTCAAAACATTGCCTAAACAAATCAACACTGTAAATATTGGAAACTTATATATAAATGGCAGAGTAAGGTTTTACATTGATGCAAATATCTCAAAACTTATTGTAAAATCTCATGAACTGCCTCTTTTGCGGATAATAGTCTTTTCATGTTTAATATGGCAAATGTTAATATCATAAGGAAGGTCCAATCTACACTCAACAGGGCCATTGGGTTCATTTTTCTAGATCAAGGAATTCCAACTGCTGAAATTGTTAAATATTATTAAGGGTAAACTATCTACACATTAAAGGCAAGATTGTGATGCTAGGCCTTATGACTAACAGAGCCGGTAATTCAGAATTCTTACACTGTGGTAAGTGTTCACGCATTTCCCTAGTGAAAGTACGCGAAAGGCGGGTCAACTTGTTGCACGCTCATAGCGCTTATCTATATTGGCTTTTCGCGTACCTTTCTACTGGCGGCCGTGAGTGGGTAGTGACGTCACCACGCGCTAAGCGCGTAAAATCAGTCACCTTACCGAGGCGGCGGCGGCTTGGATTGCTCAGTGGTGCGTGTAAAAGCTGGGTGGGGGAGGCCTGTACTGGCCCAAGAAAATACCTCTTAATTATTTATTTGTTTTTTTCATTCATTGAATTGGGGGGGGGGGGCAGACTTCATCATTTCATCATTTTAGTGTATCATTTTCTTTTGATGCATTTCTTCCTCGTGCCAGCTTCTGTAATGAGAAAAGTACAGGTATATATCAAAAACCCCTTTTATATAGCTGTGTAGCATATAAAATGTACATGTAATCACTGATTGTTGTGGTGAATGCCTGTCAAAACATCCCCACGCAAAAATGGACCCGTCAAAACGGCCCCGATGCGCTACCATATAAAGTGATATGTAGCACCGGTAGCTAGTCGTGCCAATCCCTTACCGTGACGTCCTCTCCGCGCCCACCTTATCGGTATGCGCTCTATGGGCCTGGGGGGGGGGGAGGGAGGGGGCAGCAGGACGGGACATTATGGGGGATAGAGGGGAGGAAGAGGGGGTGGCGAAATGATATTGAAGGGGACGGATAAGATGCCAATGCAGATCTATAGGTACAATCCTAGGTACTAATTAGTTAGAGAGTTACCACAACAGTTAAATGTATGCCCCCTGTTAGGAGACGCTGTCCTTACAATATAAAGTATTAAATACATATCAGATATCATTGGAATTTAAGAGTTGATTTACAAAAGTCATTTCTCCAAATTAAAACCCTTAGTTTTACCGATATTATTAAGAATTATAGCATAGAGATTCTTCACTACTTGCAAAAGCATTCTCAAAACTTACTTTCATGTGTTTCTATATACTGTATCTTGGATTACTTTTAATAATGGTTCTCATGTGAGAGAAACACTTGAGGGAGCCGCATGTTTTCATTTCAAAATGGTGCTTGAGTTAGACAGTGGAAGGCGCTGCTTAATATAATGCTTTAGAACCTTAGCTCCTCCCATGGAGACTGAATGTCCAAATATGGGCTATGGTAATGACTCCAGAGATACATTAATTTCTGGCTGATCAACATTTGCAATGGTTTTGACTCTGACTGCCAGAGGCAATGGTTCTAATTCCCCTCACAGCTCCACTCAGAATGCACCGATTTGAATAAATATTTTTGTTTAATTTAGATCCACATTTTCTCCAAATGTGCCTGTATGTTTGAAGTCCCCCACACGCTTTAAAAAGCGCTGTTGCTAGGGGCGACTGAATTCAATACCCTGTACTGGTCTTTACAGTTGAACATTTGAGAAATACAGATTACCTAGTCGTGCCAATCCCTTACCGTGACGTCCTCTCTGCACCCACCTTACCACTGCGCGCTCTATGGGCCTGGGTGGCCTGACCCGGCCGCGACCCGGCCTCACTTCACAGTCGGCGCCTATGTTACTGTGTCCATCAGAGTGCTGTCTGCCCATGTAAACCTCTACCAGTAAATCCACACTTAAAAGTGTCCGATCTGAATAAATCTTGATTTTTATCAAAGAGCAGAAACGCCTTGCCATGTCCACCTATGCAGACAGATCGCCCCCTCGGAATAAGGGTGGTTATTAGGGGAAACGCATGGGTGATATTAAAGTTTGACCAGAGTTATACATATACATGTATGATTAAAGAGCTGTTATTTCTACCTGTTTTTGCAATCGTTGCTAGAGAGGTATTATAGATACTTGATATCTATAATACCCTTCCCTTCTACCACTTACCTTAGAATCTGTATATTTCTCAGGTGCCTAATGATTTCATGAATGACACAAAACTGAAACAAAGTTGAACATGGATTATTCATGAGAAGTGATACTAAAGATCATAGTTCATGAATAAGAGTGAAATAAAAGAGATGCATGCATCATACCTACCTGGGATTTGTATGTAGGCCTACTAGTATACCTAAAACTACATCCAATGTATGTCCCCCAGTCAAGCTTGTCACACCTCACTGCCCCGGGCCCTCGCTCCGCACTGAGCCATAGGGTGGACTGTACAACAGCAAGCTACATCATAGGCTTATGTAATCCCAGGCGGGTAGTCTTCCCTCCCTCCCTACGCTCTGTCACATCCATGCCTAGCTTTCTGGGGCGCGTTGGTGTACGCGAACTAGTGTATCACTCGTCTAGACGCGTGGCAGAGCAGGGTCTTTCGCGTGGATATACGCTTATTTATAACAGTGTACAGATAATGCCTTGTCACACGAGACAGGCCCTTGGTCCAAATCTGATCTCTAATGCTGCAAATTCTGAAAAATTAAGATTTTCCCCACATATTCAAGGCCCCGCTATGTGGAATAAACTCCCGCCCCATATGAAGCTGAAAACCTGGAATATTTAAAGGAATATTTTATGGAAACACTGTGATTTATTTCACCCTTGATATGCTTAGTCCATAGAAATAACAGGCTCTGTTTATTGTTTAGCTGGTCAGTAACTGAATCGATATTGCTTATGGGCAATACACAGTCAACCTAGTTTCTAGTGTTTTGATTGCATAATATCAGATTTGTTGGTCAGGCCAATAGAAGTTTCAGCATGATAGCAGAACTCTGCTAGAATTCGACATGGATGAATGAAATATTGTCACCAAGCATATATTGCCATTGATTAAAACAATTTGAAGTAAAGACTAAGACCTTGACGCAATATTCCATTTGCTGCCCAGGTAAATATTAAAACAAGCAGACAAACAGAAGATCAAGGCGGGCCCTGTCCTATCATGTAAATGTTCGTAGAAAGTTGACATACCTCTTTAAGTTCCACAGGTAACTGAAACCTCCAAACACAAAATTCTGTGCATAATGTACTTTGGGTTAAATCCAGTGAACAGTAAATCACTAAAATAACTTCCTATAACGAATCCAGTCAGAGTTAAAACATCCATATTTCCTTCGAGAGATTTTTTCATTGGCTTGGGCAGGCGACCGCCATCTTGCTTCAGAACCGTCACATGTTTTGCCATTCAAATCGACAATCCAAGGTATTTTTTAGTCTTTACAGTCAAATGTTCTCGTAGTAGAATTTCCATGTTCTATTCTTGGTCGATGACAAACCATATAAAGGATTAAAAAGCCATTTTCCCCCTTTGGTAAGCATGAGAGAAGCCGGCTCTTGGTACACTGTGCGCATGCATGAGTTCTGCTTTTCCAGATCTTCTTTGAGGCTATTTTTCGGATGAACCAAGCTAAAGAAATAATCATTTAATCCTTTATTGCTCAGAATCGCTGAAGCTCATGTTAATGTCACATTATTTAAGTATCAGGGGTGAAATAGAAATAGAAAAAACATCAAATTCATGGTTTTGTGAGGATTTATCTTATGCGCGGAGTTGTCAGGCCGTTTCATGCTATTATAGTTAGAACATTGGCGTACGATTATATCAGCTTGAGGTAAAACCTTCTCTGATGCTATGTCTTAGAATGAAGTGAATTAAGCGAACAAATTTGAAGGTACTGTGTTTATAATAAATATTTATTCGTCAAAATGGCCGTAAATCATCATTATTTAACATTTTTGAAGTGTGTCAGTTGAAATAAACACAGTACAACCCATGAATTCTCAGCTTCGCAAATATTCACCAAAGACGGTTACAGGGCTACTGCCCCTTGATCATCGTCATTGAATATTCACTCCCGCCTCAAATTCCTTCTGTCTCTTTTCTCTGTCTCTCTCTCCCTTCTTCTCTATCTCTATTTCCTGGGTATGATCATAAACTGCCTCCCTCTCAGCTCTCCCGCCCTTGATATAACACTTCAAAGTGTTGATAAGGGCGTAAAGCAACCAATCTCACTCACTCACTCAAATTCTGGGTGGTTCTGTCTGTGTATTGTTAGAAAGGGATGTATATTTACAAGTGATTGATATAACCCACTGTCTGTATTATCTATATATGTATGTTATATTTTGACATGATTCATCATGACCAACTGGTCAAAATTCTTCTATGTTTAAAAAACCATGAATAAATGTTTTTTAATATTAACAAATGTAAATATATCATACTTTCTATTTAGAATCATTTTTTCAATCTAATAAGCCAGACCTATTTTGATTGCTTATGTAGTAGATGCCTGTAGCTCAAGGCCTTGTAACAATGGAGGGCGTTGTGTAGAACAAGCCAGCTCTCCTGGGTATGAGTGTATATGTGACTCACGTTATGAGGGACAACATTGTGATGAGGGTGAGTATAATAATTATTCAATAGAGCTCAATAATTCATTTATTTCACCAAAACATGTTCATAACTAACAATTACATTTGTGATTTGTTCCAGGGAAATGAGTCACAAGTTTCAAAATTGTATATGTGTTTTCATCACAAGATCTCTTTATTGAAATGTTCTGATTCTTAGAGGGTTTAACTCTTATAGTCATATAAATCTGTGTACCAAATTTCAGGACATTATATTAAATATATCCTTGCGTTTTGAAGGCGTTCTATGATATGAAGGCCAACTATTTCACTTCTGACCTTTTCTATAAACCTCACCAATATCCATAGAGGATTTAATGATAAAATATTAGCTCAATATATATGTTTTATAGGGTTATTGAAGAATTTGAGCAGAGACTAAACAGATTAACCACCTCCATTTTGGTCATCAAGGGTTTCACATATTGCTTATAAAGATATTTATTTCCTTTTGTGTCATCAGTATAATATGTGATTGGTTGCAGGAAAATGAGTCACAAGTCGTGAAATTGATATTTTTCAAAGTGTTTTTATTCACAAGATCTCTTATATTGGAATGTCCTCATTTGTGGGGTGCCTAGTGCTGCTAGTAGCATGAATACATGTGAGTCAGATTCTCAGAAAATGCACAATCTACAGTTCTACAGATCTATCAAATTCTGCTAAATTAGAGTGAAAAATGATAAATACAAGGTATATCTGAGTATATTATGTATTGTATTCATTCAATAAATCTGTCTGATTATGAATTTAGAACCTTAGAATTTTCATTTTAGATTTGAATAATAAAAATATCGAGCCTAAAATATAGAAATACTTATTATTTGTCTTGATGTTTACCTTCATTAGAATCGGCTTGATCTCATCTTTTAAAATATAATGGTATCTCGAAATCTATTTTAATGACGTGTGCCTCATTCCTCTGTAACACATCACATATGTACCTTTAATGATCTTTGTTTCCTACATGTTCTCTAATTTCATGTCTTTTATGATTTCATTATTTTTCTTTCAGAGAAATGCAGTTGCTCGAACAGGGGGACATGTTATACAAACTTCATCGGAATACAAACTTGCAGGTATGCACAATTCTGACATGTTCTTCTTTAACTTTGCATTAGTAAATTTTGTCAGTAAAAATACAGCAAAATCAACGATGGTTTGGATTCAATTATTCATAGCAATCATAAATGTAACACTAAAATATGACGTAACATTACATGTAAATGTAATGTAACATTAAAAACTATATTTGTAATGACCCATCGTTCTTTGAGGAGGAGAAAATTAACAACAGAACATTCACATCCTATTGTTACTCTGTTTTAATGATGCAGTTTTACAGAGGCATATCCAGTAGTGTGTAGATACAAATGTTGTTTGGGTATTACAAGTAAGGGAGAAGGAATGGTAAAACACTGCTATATAAATCGTGGTTCCATCTTGTGGGTAATACAGGGAATTGCACATACATAGTAAGGCAAGGTAATGTAAGTAGTATATGAGATATGTATGGCATTACATATTTCATTCACACAAATCAGACTTTGGAGGACTTAAGGGCACAGGGGTTGCGGGATTACTGCATTCATAGATAGAACATACCAAGGGTATTTTCTCTCATAGAGTAATGCCGAGGTTGTGGCAGCCAGGAGGCATTTATAACCCTATAAGAGAATTCACCCGAGTCATGTTCTATGTTTATTAAACCCGAAAATAAATAAAAGAAATCAATAAATCAAAATACAAAAACTAATTTCAGTATATCCTGATTTTGTATTATGTATTTTGTTCAATACTAGGTAAATTCGAGTATATTTGGCATTGCATTGATTCTAGCAATCTGTTTGGCTAGATTGAACTTTATTTTCGTCTGAGATTTGGGTTATTTGAGAAGATTGGCGAAGTTGAATTGTACATATTCTGAAATTCTGACCCATAATTCTGGGAAACATAAAGAAAATTGTGTCTAAGCTGTAATGATCTAGCAGTCTGACAACCTACGTGTCAGTCAGACCAACAGATGGTTATTTCTCAGTTTACTTACTTTACCAAACGGTCTGAATCGTTCCAGATCCCCAAAATAGCCCATCCTAACAAAAATAAATTCAGGAAATGAGTCATAAGTCGAAAAACTGTTATTATTCAAAGTGGTTTTTTCACAAGATTCCATCAGTGGAATATTCTAATTTCTGGTGAGTTGATCACTTATAGCTATATCAATTGATGTATCAAATTTCAGGACAATCTATGCTATATATTCTTTCGTTTTAAAGGTCCTCATATGAACTACATTTAGTTACTTTCCTGTTTATTGACCCCCAGAAATATTGGAAACATTTTTTTTCAAAAACGAAAATATCAAACTTAAAATCAGTTCAGTAAATGCTTATAATTCCTCCACCCATGAAGTGAACTGTATGTGAGATAAGTTTTTTTTTTTTTGTGGGAGGTGCTCTTGGACTGATTGTTCTGAGCTGCCTTAAAATTCAATAATACTCATCCATGCAGATATCATTAACTGATACCTGCATCGATCCCCAGGTATCATCACCTGGACACATGAGCACCTCTTGTGATGTCATAATGTCAACATCACTAAGGGAACAGTGAGGTATTGGTTACCCACGTCTGAGGACCTTCCAAGTCCTCAGTAGCATGGTATCACTGGTCGGAGTAGGAGGCACGTAGCATCGTTCAAACATGTATGTGAGATAAGGCTCTAAGCTCATTGAACATAGTTTCATAAAATATGTGAATGAGAAATACTGCATACTTGTAGAACTTCTGTCAATAAAATTGGTTAAAACCCCCCCAAAAAAACATGACCAAATTATATTGTAAGAAAATGGAACCATCAAAAAGACAAAACTGAAATCTAACCAAAGTAAAATATATGGTAAAAGCAAAACTAGAGATGTGTATGTAGGGCCTGGTATGAGTACTAGACTAGCACAGGTCTCTAACCTGTGTTGGTGTTGAGACTGGGGTAGTGGGAGAGGTTAGGGGCAATAGAAGGGATGGGAGTGGGAGTAGGCGGGGCGGGGGATTGTGGTCTAGTAGGAGAAAAGATGTGATCCTGATCCTAAGTCATAGCAAGGGAGGAAAATTAAAAACAAAATATAAGATACCCTCATGTCTTGATTTAATTTTTATTTCATAGGCGCTAGGATGCAGATGAAGCTAGTCAAATTTGTGTGACTTGTTTGAGAAATGAAATATTGAATAACAATTAATTAACAATCTCTCTCTCCTACCTCTAGCTGCTTCCCAGGCTTCTCGGGCACTTACTGTGAGCTGTCAGGCGGTGATGAGAGTGACTCTGAGCTGTCACCAGCCATTATAATAGGAGCAAGTGTGGGAGGTGCTCTTGGACTGATTGTTCTGCTCGGCATGGCCTACCTCTGTCTCAGACCGCAGCCGCTCCAAGCTATGCCTCCTGCAGGTCCACCGATGGCACCGCCTCCTATGCATCCTCCTTACAGACACTCACCTTATCAGCGACCATATGCCAATATGAAACTCCCTATGCGTCCCATGTACTGGCCTTAAAGGGTCACTGAAATTAATGGTCGCTAAATCTGATCCGTTTTAGGAAAATGCGTCATAAGTTGCAAAATATGGATTTTGCGATATCATCATAATTATTTGAAAAGAGGAGATCAAGCCGATTCCAATGGTAGTAAACGCTAGGAGATATAAAAAGTATTCACATATCTTAAGTTTAATATTTTTATTCAATACAATTTCCTGAAATTACCTGTTACATGGATCTATTATTCTATATGACTATAAATGCTAAACGCTCCAAAAATCAGAACATTTCAATAAAAAGATACCATTTTCATATAGCATTTCTACGAGAAATGGTATTCTAGCCAATTTTGTGGCAAAAATAGCATTTTCAGGTGTCAAATGGCGGCAATCTTGAAAAAAATGGCGGACGTTTTGAAATTTCAGGTGGTCAACAAGTATTTTCATGAAAGGTTACCTGTGAGAAACATTTGTGTCAAATTTGGTGCTTGCCTCATCATTTGAATGATTCCCCCATATATAAACTGGCTACGGCGCTGACCAATGCACAGAGTGGGGCAACTGCGCGACTATCACTCAGTGTACGCATTGGTACAGGTGCACGCTTATCACTCAGTGTACTATGGATTTTAAAGTTCTTCTTATGTAAGTTATTAATACTGTAATGATTATCCGCAGGGATGTAGGGATATATATTAATTAATATCTCCTTTGTTTCTCCATTCTCTCCCCTACAAACTATTTCGAATTCCTTTACCACCCATGCAGTAAGTGTATGTTTTGGTCAAGCTGAGACCGTCACGCCTCACTACCCCTATGTCACACATGCCAATCTTCCCCACAGGCCTGTGCCGACCCCTCAATGATCTCCACCAGAGGTTGGGCCTCTGTACACAGAGGGCTTTAGGCTCTCTCTCTCTCTTCCATCCACCCAAGAGAGGGGGAGGACGGAAGTTGTAGCTTACTTATTTAACTTAATATTTCTTTAATTAATACATATAATGAATAATTATAGGCTTTAGTTTATTCCCATACATGTTCTTTGTGTATAACAAAGGGTTACACCCCTTCATAATTAATGCACTCCCTGACAGGGTTCTCGCCAGCCTTTTGGACTCACTCACTCCCCTCCCCCTCCCTCTCCCCCTCCCTCTCCCCCTCCTCCTCCTCCTCCTCCTCCATCTCCATCTCTCTTCCTACTCCTGCCCCACCTCAACCTCCTCGGGAAGTAACGTGGGTTTGTAGCGGGGCCCAATAGCACCCATCCCCGTTACTCTCCCGCTTCTGCTCCCGCTTCTGCTCCCGCTTCTGCTCCCGCTTCTTTCATCAAGAACCGGGAGCAGTAGCGGGAGAGTAACTGGAGAAGTTGCCGGCCAGTGGAACCCACCCCTAAGGGGCAGCAGAGGCTGACGATCAATAAAAGTGTTTTAAAACACAATTCCTTCTTAATATACAACAAAATAATGCTCACATTCACTATTTTCGCAAACAGAGGGAACTAAGATATAGTTTCTTGTTTATTTTGGACATGTATAGGCTTATGGTTAGGTTTGCTCCACCCAGGCAGGTTCCTAGATTTGGACCCGCGCTGCTTAGTGACGGAAGACGTCGCGTCATAACCTCAAATTTGATTGACTGATGCGTCAGTCAAGTTCAATAGCAGACATGACTTGCAATCAACTTGTATGCGTAGCAGAATATAAACAACATTGTTCATCGACAGGACTTGTTGCAAAAGTTAGGATTACAAAATAAATACTGACCCCAGCAATTAGATAATATGCCCGTGCATAAAATCAATCATATAAGATATTGTATGCAAAGGTTGATTGCTCAACTCTGTGCATAACTCTAGATCTCAGTGTTGTTTAGTTATTTTGTATGGGCTGCTCTTCGACCCTATTCACGCGTACACAGTAGCCAGGTATAAGGTTGATGGTTTGGCTAATGAATAGTGGGATATCAAAGTAAGTCTGTAGATACTGGGTGAATGATTGGCCATCAGTCAAAATATCTGGAGAGAAAGAATATACTTATTGATGGAGTCTAAATATGCCGTTTGTTTGTATGCTTGGTGATTTTTTAATCCTGTTATTTGTATAAATTCTTAAAACATTTGTTTCTATTACTCACTATAACAGAAGTATATTGTTATATAGTCATATAACAGGAATAATTATTGTTTTTACCAAACATGATTTAATGTTAGTTCACACTCAATCACTGTCTTCAATAAAGTCAGAAAATGCCAAATCAATCTTCAGATATTATCTTTCCGATTGAATAAACAAAAGCGAAGGTAAACTATTTATATCAGTTGGTGAGGGTGCGAAAGTATACTCATTGTAATATTGATAATATAAATATCACAAAGGATATATGTGATGTGCTTTAAGAATATGAGTCACAAGTCGCAAAAAATGGGTTTTGAGATATTATCATATTTGAAAAGAGGAGATCAAGCGGATTCCAGTGATAGTAAACAATAGGGTACCTAACATGTATTTCCATATGTTTAAGTTTGAAATTCTAATTTTTGAAAAAAATAGAAGTTAGCAATGTTTCTGGCTGGGTAAACCAGTATATTAACTTAATGTACTCGATACGAAAGTAGGCCTTCAAAACGCATCTGCTTCAATACTGTAATGCCCCGTCTACACAGGGGCGAATTCAAAAACTGCTGCGAATCTGGCACTTGCGATCATTTGCATGTGAAATCATAGAAATCCTGTGCGAATCAGCGGGGATCTTATGCGATTTCAGAGATAATACTCTGCGATTTGATGTTTTAATCCCTACACAAGTGCGATTTCAGTTGCAAACTCATGTGAAATCGCAGGTCTGGATTCGCAGCAGATGTGCGATTTGGATCACTTCAAATTATAAGAAAATGGTGGGAGAGAAGACTGAAAATGTTTTTTTAGTTGTACTTGCGATTATTTGAAAAAAATGTAGAAAAAATCAATTCATAATCACAAAATCTTAACATGCTTGAGACAACATGTCTGTGCATGTTCTGTGAAAAACTCGGTATGATTCATCCATAACTCGTTAGAATACACCTGTTCAAACATACCTGCAATCACATGCGAATTTCGGATATTTCCGAAATTCGCATGACCTCCTGCGATTAGTCTTGGACAGTAACATAGGTCTACGAATTGTCGTGGCTAGCCCTACACATATGCGATTGCTTGTAGAGATAGGTGCGATTCCATTTGAAATCGCATCAACTGAGATTTTTCACATGCGATTTGGGTTATTTCACCTGCAATCTGGCATGTCTGAAATCGCACATGAATTTGCATGTGTGTGGGACAATTTTTGCCCCTGCGATTTGTCGTAGGATTCTGCAACTGGTCGCAGCTGTCCCTACATAGGGGCGATTTTGTTTTAAAAATCAATGCGATTTCGTCTGAAGTCGTACGAATTGCCGCAAGGCCCAATTCGCATCCCAATTCGCCCCTATGTAGACGGGGCTTTAGGAAATAAGACTTGAGAACCTCCCATAATGGCAGTGCATGCAGTCCAGGGGCTACTCTAGGGAGGATCGAGGGGAGAGAATGATCTGTCCGCGAGTCCCAGCTCCTGCAGGGGTTAGATTGGTGAAGGCGAATTGTACATGTTCTGAAAATCTTACCCTTAAGCATTGGTGCGTGTACATAAGATGAATGATAACAAGTATAAAAAAGTGTAAATGACCCATTCTCACAATTTCGACCCCAGCCCCTACTCCATAGGTGCAAAATGGTCATTTTCCCAAGTTTGTTTAGGACTAGTTTTCTGCCTTTCATGATAAACTATGCATCATGAGAGATAATAGGCAAAAAAATGTGCCATGCCCTGCACTAAATACTTTTTTTGTGACAGCCTCTGACATAGAATACTGTAAAGAATTGTATTCTTTTGGGTTCAATTTACCAGCTAAAATGGCCGTCCCCCTCCCCCTCTCCCCCCCTCCTCCCCTCCGCCTGGGCCTTGACCGCCACGCGGGACCTGGGTGGAGCGGGGGAGAGCGGTAATGCTGCACACCTGTTGTTGTGTGTGTACCTGTTTGATTGTCTTAGCAACCATAAATAGAATTATCTAGTGTTCCCTGTGCTAAACTCATTAGTGGGTGGGGGGAAGGGACTGGGGGAGGGAGGGGACGCTTCATGCTTGGGTCAAGGATATTGGGAGGGGAGGGGGGTTGAGGGCAAGGGACCAGCTATCATGTGAACAGCGCATGACCTTGACGTGGGAGAGCGCTGGGAGGTCATGTTCATGGGGTAGAAGGATCCCTCTCAGCCAATCATAAGGGTACGATGCCAGGAGCGCATTGCTAAGATCCAATTGATGCTAATGAATAATTAACTTTGTGACTATAAAATAAAGCCCCAGCGCTAGCTAAGGACACACCTTGCTGCCTGGCCTGTGACAACCATCCAACCGACTTCTCTGACTTCGTCATTTATACTAGAACACCGAATCTCTGGGCAAATTGCCATTGATAATTCACACTGGCGACCATTTGAAGGAACGACTTGCTAAAATAGCAAAACCCTCATCAAAAAAACCAGGCAAGCAAATGAAGAACAGGACTAGGTGAGTGGAAATCTGAACTCTGATTTTGCTTGTATATTATTGTGGGATGTGTGGGAAGCGGATCTGGGGACACTGTATAAGATTGGGTGCAATGATCACACTTAGCCACTCATAAATACTTGGAGAGTGCGTGAGAAATGCCTGGAGTTTTTAATTCGCTAGGTCTTTGAGTTCTGTATGTTTAATTCTGTACCCTGTACTGTCTAGTTATTCTCTCTAAAAATCGAAATGGAGGTTGATTGGGATCTAGATGCAGATGCAGTTGCTGCTCTAGATGTTAATCAAAGAAGGGCAAGGTTTGCGGCGATTAAAGAGATCCGAAGGCGTTTGGAACGCCATGGATCTATGTTGGGAGCCAATGATGGTTCCAACAAGGATACCTTGAGAGAGTGGCTAGATGGAATTAGCAGGGCAAAAGCCTATTGTGCGTCCAATGACGACCTCACTTTAGAGCTTTTGGGGATGCTTGCCAGTGGGCCTCTAGCGAGGTGTGTGGCAGCATTCCTGCAGGTGCCGGCAAACAGAACTTGGGATCTGGCGAGGGCGGAGATTTTCCGAATGAAGAGGAGGAACAACAGCTCAGGGCACGCCTCACAGATCTCTATCAACTCCCGTACGAAGATGCTAAGCAATATGGACGCAAGTTCCAGCTGGCGTCCCAAAGGGCATATAGCATTGAAAATTTAAATCATGATATTGTCCAAGAGACGCTAGTAAGGAATTTTGTGGGAGGACTGAGGGATGAGCAGATACGTCTTGACGTATTTGCCGCTCGTCCTCAGACTCTGGCCGAGGCTATCACTCAGGCCTCAGCTGCCGCTCACACCTTCGCATTGGCAGTTCTGCCTGCCAGAGGTGAGAGAAAGGATGAGCCAATGGAGATAGGGGCCGTCCTAAATCAACTAAAACTTGAAATTCCAAAACCCCCAGCAAATTGGGTACCTTTATCTGAATTAGAATCTAGGATAAACCTTTTGACCAAAGTAATAGAAAAGTGGGAGAACATTAAAACTCCTAACCCAACTGTGATCATGCCCCAACCAAGTACAGCCACCCAGTACCCTTTTCAACCACCCATGCCACCTTATTACAATCCATCCTACCCACCCCCTCCGGTTGCCAGTTCTCAAGCTGTTAATAACTCAGGGAAAGGGAAGGGAAAAGGTAAAGGGGACGCAGGTCCTGAAAAGAATAAACAGGGAGGAGGGAAGAGGTTTAGGGGTAAGGGTGGTTGCTATGAATGTGGGGAAGAGGGACATTTTGCGAGAGAATGCTCTCAAAGATATGCTCATGTACAAGCGGCGGTGGTATTTTGGAGATTGAGGAAGCCAGCCTACCCCCGGCTGGTATTACCACCCTCAGCCAGGTATAGAGTAGTGAGGCGCACCCACACCGAGGTAGGCCACCAGGGTATGCGAAAAACATTGGATAGAATTCACGAAGCCTATAAATGGCCCACAATGCGAAAGGATACTTTCCGTGTTTTGACCAAATGTGCTAGAATGAGAATCATCATTCATGAGACTTGATAAAATGAAATGATTTGTTGGTCCCTCTAGTACAGAATGAGAATTATCATTCATGAGACTTGATAAAATGAAATGATTTGTTGGTCCCACAAGTACAGAATGAAAATTATCATTCATGAGACTTGATAAAATGAAATGATTTGTTGGTCCCACAAGTACAGAATGAAAATCATCATGCATAAAGCTTGATAAAATGAAATGATTTGTTGGTCCCTCTAGTACAGAATGAAAATAATCATTCGTAAAGCTTGATAAAATGAAATGTATTATGAATCTAGTTCTCACTGTTTATGTTGTATGCTCATGATTATTCCCACAGGGATAGTTGGAAGAGCTGCTTATAGCAGAAACTGTAAACCTATTTCTAAGGAAATGAAAGTTATACATGTATATCATGAGTTGGTCCCACTAGTACAGAATAATGATTATCATTCATAAGACTTGATGAGAAAGTTCCAGATCTGACACCACCAATAAAGTGTTCAAGCTGTTGTACAAGTAAAACAGGGAAATGGTGGTCAACACAAACAGGATTGCGAT
The DNA here is from genome assembly GCA_942159475.1 of Sthenelais limicola. Classification (NCBI taxonomy): domain Eukaryota; kingdom Metazoa; phylum Annelida; class Polychaeta; order Phyllodocida; family Sigalionidae; genus Sthenelais; species Sthenelais limicola. Next base: position 17,975,404 of record OW804099.1, on the reverse strand, counting down.
TACTGTATGACCAACAAAAAAATTAAATACATGGTAGACATTATATGCTAAAGTCTGTTACTGTAGGGAAAACAACATTTGTGATGTGTTTCAGGGAAATGAATCATAAGTAAAAATAAGATTTTGAGATGCCATTATATTTGAAAAGAGATCAAGCCGATTCCAATGATGGTAAACATGAAGGGCATTAAATAAATATTTCTATATTCAAAATTTGATTTTTCTATTTCTGAAAAAAAAAATGTTAATATTTTTGGGTGAACAATGACTAGTAAAGTAGGTAAATATACTCCATAGGATGATCTTAGAAATGCATCGATATATTTAATACACTGTCCCAAAATTTGGTTCATGTATTCATAAGACCTGTCTTACTAGATACTCCACAAATGAAAACATTCCAAAAGAAGATCTTGTGAATAAATGACTTTTAAAAATATGAATTTTGCGACTTGTGACTCATTTTCCTGAAACATATAACATTTGATAAATGGTACACACAAACTAGAGTCACTTACTGTACCAATAAAAACATGCTAAAAGGTACATAACAATTATACTAGAGTCAATTGTTGTACAGACAAAAGCTATGATAGTAAACTCCACGCCACGCACTTTCTTGTGTCATACATGACTTTGGGAGGCAAATCCACCTCAAATAGTACATCAAGAGTGTCAGCAGAAGTTGCATGCTATACATAAGAAAAACCTTGAAAAACCGGATCAGCCATATTTATAGCAAATGGCATGATGTGGGGTTCAAACTGATCGAGATCCATCAGAAAACGGGACAAACCCAAAGGGGTGAGTTCCCATTTTCTGATGGTGTTGAGATCAGTTTGAACCCAAGCAGAGTGCCATTTGGTATTTATTACACACTCCATGGTAAGGCTTCAGACTTCTAGTCAGGACATTCTGAGTTCAAATCCCAGTGCTGGTAACCTTTTTACATTTGCCTCATTATGAGGTTATTTTTTTTTAAATTTCGCTTATATTTCCACATCTGGGACTCGGTTTTCATTTAACCTCACAGATTTAGCTTTTGATGTCATTCCCTTTTGATTTGTGAAAGGATCAGAGAGTCTAAGATTGAATTAAGTGCGAAAAATGAGTTGGATGGGGTTTGGAGATACATATATATAGGTTCTCTGTTATAGAGGCATGAGTAAGCTTGTAAGATTGTGTTCATTTTCGGTGAAAATGGTTTTCGCACGGGCCACGATTTGTCAAGGAAGTCTTTTTGAAGCTATTTCAATACTATTTCATTCGGAGGATTGTACATGTCTAAAGGTCATCATATGTTTCATTTGCCTTGTCAGTCACTGCTCTGTTCTTGCGTTGTATTTTCCCCACTAACCACTAGATCTTATATGGGTCAGATCTTCACAAAGTGTACAATTCACCTTCACCAATCTTGTCAAATAACCCGAATTTTAGACGAAAATAAAGTTCAAAATATAGTTCAACCTAACCAAACAGATTGCTAGAATCAATGTAATGCCAAATATTCTCGAATTTACCTAGCATTGAAGAAATTGCAGCCTAATTTAGCAGAATTTACTAAAAGTGTAGAGCTGCCAATTGTACATTTTTAGAAAATCTGACCCATGTATATACAACCTGATCAGTTGTAAAGTATGAACTCGGATACAGGTATAAAACATAGGTGCAGGAATGAGACACCACCCTCCCCTGGTTACCTACCTGCCTTGTTGTTAGCAACCACACCGAGTCCTGTGCAGACACACAACTGCCCCGTCACTCTGCCTCTCACCATCCACCAGGAATTTGTATAATTGCCTTATTCCAGACATTTCTACCGTTATATGTTTAAACTTGTATTTAAAAAAAATAAAATAAATCATAATCCTTTTAAATCTTCAGAGACCATGCATTCTTATTCTCTATATTACTTCATGTAGTTAGCCCCTCTAGGCTAGCAAACTATACTTTTAAGGTAACGGCTGGAAGAGCAGGATCTCATCCAGAAGCCTGCTTACCCATTTGTCATCCTCTTTACCTGTAAAACTTGGCAAATAAAGTATAATCCTATCCAATACCTCCTGGACCATCTAACCAATGAGCTGAGAGGTTACAGGTCTAAATCCTGCATGGATTACTTCCCTAACTCAACTGTCCTCTGACTGTACATTCCCTTCCCTCCATCCATGATAATTTCCCCTTGTGCCTTGGTTCCCTCTTCCCCTTCCCTCTTCCCCTTCCCCTTCCCTCTTCTCCTTCCCCTTCCCTCTTTCCCTTCCCCTTCTCTCTTCTCCTTCCCCTTCCCTCTTTCCCTTCCCCTTCCCTCTTTCCCTTCCCCTTCCCTCTTCCCCTTCCCTCTTTCCCTTCCCCTTCCCTCGTTCCCTTCCCCTTCCCCCTTCCCCTTCTCCTTGCCCTTCCCTGTTCCCCTTGCCCTTCCCTGTTCCCCTTGCCCTTCCCTGTTTCCATTCCCCTTGCCCTTCCCTCTTTCCCTTGCCCTTCCCTCTTTCCCTTCCCCTTCCCTCTTCCCCTTCCCCTTCCCTGTTTCCATTCCCCTTCCCCTTCCCTCTTTCCCTTCCCCTTCCCCTTCCCTCTTCCCCTTCCACTTCCCTCTTTTCCTTCCCCTTCCCCTTCCCTCGTTCCCTTCCCCTTCCCCTTCCCTCTTCCCCTTCCCTCTTCCCCTTCCACTTCCCTCTTTCCCTTCCCCTTCCCTCTTTCCCTTCCCCTTCCCTCTTTCCCTTCCCCTTCCCTCTTTCCCTTCCCCTTCCCTCTTTCCCTTCCCCTTCCCTCTTTCCCTTCCCCTTTCCCCTTCCCTCTTTCCCTTCCCTCTTTCCCTTCCCTCTTTCCCTTCCCCTTCCCTCTTTCCCTTCCCCTTCCACTTCCCTCTTTCCCTCTTTCCCTTCCCCTTCCCCTTCCCTCTTCCCCTTCCACTTCCCTCTTCCCCTTCCCCTTTCCCCTTCCCTCTTTCCCTTCCCTCTTTCCCTTCCCTCTTTCCCTTCCCCTTCCCTCTTCCCCTTCCCCTTCCACTTCCCTCTTCCCCTTTCCCCTTCCACTTCCCTCTTCCCCTTTCCCCTTCCACTTCCCTCTTCCCCTTCCCCTCTGTAGGAAAGAGAGAAATAGTAAAAAAAGTATACCTCATGAACTTAGTTATTTAGGTCGCTTGAGAATAACAGTGCTTTAGTATGGGAGTCTATGGGGAAATTTGTTCAACTTTTACTAAATAGATAGTAATTTTCCACTAACCTAGTCACCCAAATTCAGTAGTTACACAGCATAATCAAAGATACTGAAGCTACACAAAATTTACCTCAAACCAGCTGTAACAGGCAAATCAATTCTAGATCATGGAAATTGTGCACAAATACATCCAATCTTATGACAGCAAGGGAATAGGTAAAGAAAAAAGGGGCTGCTTGCATTGGTGGCCGCGTATGAGTCAGATTTTCACAAAATGTACAATTGGCAGCTGTACACATTCAGTAAGATCTGCTAAAGTAGGCTGCAGTTTGGTCAATACTAGGTACATTCGAGTATATTATGCATTGCATTGATTCTAGCAATCTGTTTGGTTAGATTGAACTGTGTTTTGAACTTTATCGGGTTATTTGAAAATATTTGTGAAGGTGTCCATTTTCTGAAAATCTGACCCGTATACTTTTAAATAAAACAGCACCCCCTTGCCACATACACATGAATAAGCAATGGGTTTATAAAGGTTGACTCTTTGACATTGTAATTGGGGGAGATGGGTAGTGGAATGGAGCTGATTATGAAGGATCACCCCTGCCCTCCTACCACTCTCAGAATTTGGTCAGATTTTCAGAAAATGTACAATTGGCAGCTGTATACATTTAATAATTTCCGCAAAATTAGGCTGCAATGTGGTCAATACTTGGTAAATTCAAGTATATTCTGCATTGCATTGATTCTAGCAATCTGTTTGGTTAGACTGAACTGTATTTTGAACTTTATTTTCGTCTAAAACTTGAGTTGTTTGAGAGGATTGGGGAAGACTTTCTAAAAATCTCACCCAATTAGTCTTGCTCCTACTCTCTAAAAGCTCTTGATTTTAGAATACATCAACTATTTGTAAACTGGAGAACACAATATAGGGAATCCATAAAGTTTGGCAGGGAGCCAAATTAGGAGAAACATTTAGTGAGTTAAAAGCTTCTACCAGCATCTTGGATGGCCTATGCCTACACATTAGTGTTTATTATAGTCGACATGAGTCTGACATTGATTAGTGACTAAATTATACATTGATTCAAGCTATATAATAAGGTGATGTATTGCAAAAGTATCTTTGATATCATCAATCATACTGCCATCTCACCTAAATGTGTTTATCCTAAATCATACTGTCATTCTAGATTTTGAAAAAAAAATCTTCATCGAGTCAATTGCTTCTACAAACTTCTAATATAAGTCAATGTGAACGTTCAGAAGGATTTCATAGTAGTTATTTATGAGGCGCCAAGTGTTACCTACATTATTCAGTCTTTTCCTGGTGCATAGACAGAACAAATTAATAAATGCACAGACACAATTTTGTTTAAACTGAAAAAGCTATTCACAAATTGTTATGCAATGGGGGCAATATTACTTATTTAATCCTGCCTCACTGAAGCGGGATAATAGGCATGTAAATGTCTATTTGGAGGAGATAACAAAATTGAAAAAAATAATAATAAAATCAACACCAACTTTATTATCTTCTTCATAAGTTACATCTATTAAAATTACTTCGGCCAACCCGATATACAGCGAGCCCCTTCCCCTTCGACTGAAAAAAATGTTGTAGAAACGTCTGTCCATTTTTTAATATTCTCTGCTGTAACTGACATTACAATAATCTCTTTATGAATATTATATAAGCATATCATTTTAAATTAACATGTTTATTTCAAACTAGGATATGGAGTAATATTAATATAATTTTAGATACATGTGGCCAATTCTAGTGAAATGGGGACCAAAACGTATTTTTTTTACATGTTTGGCTATTTTGAAAATAATAATAGCACTTTCCATGAGTATTGTCCAGCTTCATTAGGGCAGGGGCTAAAATTAAACAATGTGCCAGAGGAAACAATAGTCATCCATGTCATCCATTCCCTACCTCATTCCTCTACTCATCGCTTAATAAAAAAGAGGAATATCCATATAATCCATGTACCAAAATTCCCTTAAAACTTCAGATAAGGCTGGTGAATGTCCTAGGATGGTAAACGTCCTGGATGGTAGATGTCCTAGCAGGCTAATGTCCAGGATAAGATAAGATAAGATAAGAAGTTTTTTATTTGTCTTCATCAAGGGTACAAGACAGGTACAAGTGAGTAAAAGTAAGTAAAAGGACAAATAGGTCGACATACCAATATGATGCTACGAGGCACTATTTCTTCCGGTTGTTTCCCAAATTTTGAATGGCTTATGAAGCTAAATTAACTAATTGACTTAGTGACAAAAGCGTCAAATTAAATTGACTTAATTAATAGAGCAATAAATCGAGCAGAACAGCGCGATATTTTACATCATAGGATGATAATTGTCCAGCTGGTAAAAGTCGGCGGGGAGATTTCCGGCGGGTAGATGTCCGGCGGGTAGCTGGCCTGACACCAGCTTTGTGTTGCGGGGTAAATATAAAATTAATAGTCACTGTACAGCATGGGGATTTTGCTATTGTGCATTCACAAAAGAAACCAAGGAACTATACTATACTCTTTTGCATGCTAGAATCAATGCAATGCAAATGTACTCGGATTTACCTAGTTTTGACCAGATTGCAGTTTAATTAGGCAGAGAAAACTTTCTATCCTTTCTTCACAGTTCAATGATGAAATTGATTTCCCTGACAACAAGGCCCTGGGTGGAATATCATATATAATGTTTGAACGTGTGAAATTGAAAACATTATCAAAGGAACTATTCACACATGATTGCAAAGATGCAATGTTCTTACTCTGCAATATATCAAATGTAGAATCCGACACTTTTACTGATGTTCCCTACCTTACCACTCTCTATTTACAGGGAAACAATATACAAGTTTTGCAGAACATCAACTTTGACCAAACAAATTTAGCAATAATAAAATTGTCTTACAACATAATAGAGCACCTTAAGAATTTGACATGGTCATCGACTCTTGTTGAACTTGATCTCAATTACAACAAGCTACAACACATCACCACAGCACATTTGAAAGGAGCGTCCAACTTGGAAATTCTTCGACTGCAGTCCAACAACATAAAGACATTGGACTCCTTCAGTTTTTTCGAACGTATTTCCCTGCATTTAATTGATTTAAGTCGAAACAAACTACAGAGACTTGACTTGAGCAGGCCGGGTATCAACCCAAAAGGTTTGAGCATGGATATTTCCCATAATGAACTTCAATGGATTGACTCCAGTAACACCAATAAACCCTCAGATCATATAGGCACTGTAATACATATTGATGCTAGTTACAATAAGCTACATTCAATCCCAAGAGGTTTGATGTTGGCTGGGAAATGGATCTATGCAGGTCTGAACCATAATAATATTTCATTTGTATCTTGGATGGAGATACTTGATAAACAATGGCTTGCTGACATGCGTGCCAACCATATATCCCTCATAGTCAATCTTACGGCAAACAACATCAGCTCCTTTAAGTATGATTTTACGCTTTATGAATTGCGCCGTTTGACAGAACTTCTAACAAATGTCACTTGGGTACTGACTGACAATGTATTACAGTGCGACTGTCATGCTTATGTTATCCACAACATCATACAGCAGGTTTCAAAAAGACGCTCTAATGTGGACAAGTTCTCAACATGGGTGTGCGCAGAGCCACCTAATGTTTCAGGGAAGAAACTAATATCCCTGTCCCCAACAGACCTAGTGTGTGAAACTCCTGAGATATCATATTGTCCTCAACGATGCACTTGTTATAAAACAAGTTTTAACAAGCTTATCTATGTCAATTGCTCCTCACTTGGCCTCACCCAAATACCAACAACAAACTTCCCAAAGTTCACAAATGTCATAAACTTTAGTAACAACAGTCTAGCTTCAGTGGGTGACTTTGACTCCATTTTGAACCCAAACCCTGACCTAAAAGACATTGATTTGAGTCATAACATAATTGGGTACATTGGCCACCAATACCTGAACAAATCCCACAATCTCACTTCCTTGTACTTGGGGTATAATACCTTTACATCACCACCAAGTTTTGTGAAGGACATGCAAATAGAAAAGTTGTTCCTTGCTAACAACCCTTACACATGTGATTGCAGGAATCGGTGGTTCCATGTTTGGGTGAGTGAACATTTTGATAAGATTGGTGATGTAGATGATATTGTATGTGCAACTGGCCCTGGAAAAGGATTGAGAATTCATTGGATCCCACAGGAGTATATGATTTGTGAGCTGTCACTGGAGGCTAAAATATCAATTGCAGTTGGGACAGTTTTACTGTTCTTATTCATTGTCTCAGCTGTTTGCTATTATTTCCGTGGGGAAATTAAACTTTTCCTCTATACTAGATTTAATTGGCATCCATTTGACAAAAGAGACAAGCATGATGTACAAGATATGCTCTACGATGTGTTTCTGTCATACAGTGGTCAGGATGATGGGTGGGTTGCTGAGGAGTTCATACCTCGCATTGAAACACAGGAGCATCCATACAGACTATGCCTTGGTGTCCGTGATTTCCTTCCCACAGTTTCTGTATCAGAGAATGTATGCAACGGAGTGAAATACAGTCGGAGAATGGTTATGTTACTTACAAGGAACTTCCTTGAAAGTGAATGGTGCACTCTCGAATTCAAGACAGCACATCAAAGAGTTCTAAAAGAGAGAACCAACTTTCTGATTATTATACTGGCAGACGACGTCAATGTTGATGAGCTTGATGAGGACCTGAAATTATATCTGAGGACCAACACTTACATAGAGAGGTGGAGTAAGTGGTTCTGGGAGCGATTGCTTTATGCTCTTCCTGAAGTGCCACTGGCAGTGCTGAGGGGGCATGCAAGGCCAGATGGGGGATTTCCTCCACTCTTCCCCAATGACCAGTCATTATACCAGATCCGTAATCTCCTCCCAAGACATCCAATTGAGCGCGAGGAAGAAAGATGAATATTTGAGTGTTGTTAATAGAAAGGACAACAGCAGTCAGGGACAGTGATTGAGAGTAACGGTAGGTAAATGTTATAAAATTAGAGAATTGGGTTGGAAAACACCTGACCTAGTGATGTCATAAAAAGGAATTCCTCTAGCATTTACTGGTTACCTGTTCATCATTACCGTATTCAATGTATACGTACGAGCAAGAGTGTGCAACTTAAGAACGTGTAGAGTTAGGACGGGTCCTTGTGCAACAGAGCCTGATCGTTTCTAATCCTGCTTGTTCTTATTCAAAGAGCAACCACGATTTAATTCCTAGGCTGCACGTTCGTCAACATTCATTGTGCAACAAAGCCCAGGAGAGGTAATTTAATTCTAATTTAATGCCTATTGGGTGTATTTAATTTGAGGAGGGTGACATAAGTATAGCCTAAAATTACCGTTAGCCCCAGCGAGAGTATATATAGTATAATATAAGTTTATTATTGTTCTGTGGATCCTGTCCCTTTTTGCTATATTAATTATGACGGTATTTCGTGAGAATCTTACTTACAGGTCTGAAAATATTTGTTTGAGCTTATCTATACCTCGATCACCACTCCCCATTTTTTTTTTTTTTTTTTTTAAATTTTATTGACAAAAGTTTCACAATGTGATAGTTCTCATTCGTCATCAAAAAGTTATGATACATAGGTGGTGATTTTTTTTACGTAGTAGTTACACTTCAGTACAGTTACTCCTATAATTTTTTTAAAATTTCTTTAACTACTTTAACCTTACATATATATATCTAGATTTCCTTACACACACATCTCACATTTGTTTTCTACATTTTTTGTGCCAGAATAAAAACAGATACATACACATTCCGCTTTGTCTAAGTAAAATTATACATCAATCGCTAACCCATTTACAATTTTATATTCAGATAGACATTACTCTCTCTACGTACAGTCACATGACTGCCTCAAATCACGTTACATTCTATACGTTTTACTAGACTTATTCATTTCAGTCTAGTGCCGGCATATCTCGGCCTTTTAGAACTGTTTTTAGGTTGGGCCAGGTCATACCCTTCTCCTCTACAGATAGCCGGTTCCATGATTTAGGACCTAGGTATACAGGACTGTTTCTCAGTTTCTCAGTTCTCGGTTGAGTCATCACCATATTAATACCCTCGGCGAGTCTAGTAGGCCCCTCATGGCCCATGGCCCCTCACATTTATCCAACCAATTTTGTGATGTGAGCATATCCCTTTTTAAAGAGCCATTTATCAATAAATGGTTTTTGAGCACATACATGAAAATGGTCTTGATTAAGAGGGTGATATCAATGCATTATTATTTAGAAAGATTTAACGCATGACTTTTTATTCACAGGAAGAGTTTATCTTTCTAACCCTCCGAACCCCCCCCCGGGTTTAAGAAGTTCATGTCTAATTTTATTCCATATCAGTATTTCCCCATTTTGCTAAGTTCTTTTTTTGATTCCAGTTCTGTCCTTCATATTAGAAGTAAAAAGAAATGAGGAGGACATTTTTTATATTTGTGAGCTCACAATCTGTATAAAATATGGAACAATTAAGGGGGAAAAATGAAGAAAAATGCATATTTTTTGCAAAAATGTCATAGAAACATTCCCCGTAGATATTGGACACCATATATGGCAGGAAAGAACACCGCCTCCTCCATGCAATAAGCCCATTTGTACAATACATTTACACCAATTCCTTAAGGTTACTGCCTTTTTAAAAAGCAAAACCCAATTGCACCCGTTTCGTGAGAAATGCTCATATATATGATTTTACTCACTTATTTGATATCTGATCTCGCTTTATGGCACCGAGGTTGTCCAATTTATTGTTTTATTGTTTTTATCTTGTTTGTGTTGTTATTACTGCCATATTAGTTTGTCATATTAATGTAGTCTCTGCATCTATCTATCAACTGCTACTGTATGTGTTTAATAATGTAACTCCTTTTTTCCATAGGGGGCCCTCAGGAAGATGGTTTCATGGAGAAACCCACTCCCTTTTTCCGGTGTAAAAATTTGATATGTTATTGAAAGTGTATGCTTTCAGAAATAAAACTTTGTACATAACCAAGTTTCTAAATAAGATATGGGTACAGTATTCTTTTACAAATATTTCATCATCCACGATCTGTGCACTGCATACCATTACAAAGTTAGATCATGTAAAGTATCATCAAATTCTGTACTAATGTCTCATTCGTGGCAACAAATAGGCCAAAATAACCAAAACAGAAATAATATGTGAAAAAGTGAAAGCAAAGTAAGTGCTTGAATGTTGATTCCCTCAGAAGAAGGCCTTAGTTGTGTTGCATGAAGAGATGAAATAAGATACACTGTATATATCGAATGTCAACAACATAATCTGCTGAATCTGTAAGAATAGGCTTGTTGATGGCCGATAAATTTGGGAAACCAAAATATCCAGTTTTAACTTACCTTGCAATTAGTATTAGTTTTAAGATAATAAAATTTGGATACTAAATCAGTATTGCTTGTTGTAAAACAAGGTAACATGCTATTCAATAGAGAAAGTAACTTTAAAAGGAGACAATACTAATAGACTTGAAATTAAAATAAAAATCTGGAAGCAGATCAACATCATGATGGCGTACCGGGTCAGTCTTCTCGTCAAAACACCGCTTCGGAGATTGACATTTCTGGTAACTGTGATGTTTTGGTTGCTAATAATCTTGCTTGCTATGAAACACTTAATGCCTCATGTTCTAATGATTCTTTTGTGTGTGCCTCATCTGATTCTACAGCCAACATTGCTTGTGATCATGTTTTTTCTGCCCGTCGAGTGGTGCCTCGAGCTTGTAATACTAGCGCCCCTGTTGATTCTTATGTTAATGACGATCGTGTATGTACTGACTTTGATACTGGTAACTGTATTGACTCTCCTACTGTACCTGATACTAGCTTTTGTACTGATTTTCACACTGATATTTGTATGACTTGTGCTGATATTGACTCTCGCAATTATTCTTGCGTTGTAGATGGCTTTGAAACTGGTTTGATACTAGCCCATGTATTGATTATCGCATTGAATCATGTGTTGTAGATGTATATGGTACTGGAATTGATGCTCGCAATGAATCATGTAATGTAGGCTGTGATCCTGATAATGATCCCGTTACTCTCATGTATGATGTTCAAACTGCCTTTGATCGATATTCCAACTATGCTCCTGTTCGTGTTGTTGACCACTAACCTATTTTTTATGTCAAATCATATGATCATTATGTGGGTGGTATTTTAACGAATTGGAATCTCCAGGCTTGGGTATACCAGCTGAGTTATGAAAATGATTTACCTTTGCGTGACTACATTTACGATGGTGTCCTAAATGGGTTTACTATTGTGGATGTTGATAACGATATGTCTACTTATGAATGTCCTAATTACAAATCTGTACTTGTTGGTCCTGCCAAAGATTTCATTAGTAGCCTCATTAGCTCTGAACTTGATGAGGGGAAATATGATTTATCTAATGTCAAGCCCTATTGCGTCCACAGCCTGGGTGCAGTGCCGAAGTCGAACGGCAGATGGCGTCCTATCACCGATTGCAAGCAACCTTTGGGCTATTCAATCAATAACTACATGACAACGACTGTTCAAAAGTTTTGCTACGAAACCGTAGATAACATGATAGAGTTGATTTCTCTTGGTTCTTTTATGGCAACTCTGGATGTCAGTGCTGCCTACCGCACTGTCCCAGTTAGGAAAGACCAGTGGACATATGAGGGGATTAAGTGGCTTGTTAATGGTCGTGACCGCTACTTAATGGACACAAGACTTTGCTTCAGTCTTCGTTGTGCCCCTTATATTTATACGCAACTTTCAAATTTCACAGTTAGGTGTTTACAACGCCGGGGTTTGTTCAAATGCGTTAACTACATTGACGATTACCTGATAGTTTCACCATCTAATGACACATGTCTCTATGCTCAACAGCTGATGATATCCATTCTGGATTCACTAGGCTTTGGCATCGCATGGAAAAAGTCAACATCCCCCTCTCAAGTCACCACCTACCTGGGGATTGTGTTCAACTTGGTTGAGATGTCGGTGTCCTTACCCTCAGCTAAGTTGGATCGTTTGTTTTCTGAGCTTCACTACTTCAAAGAGAAAGACAGAGCAACGAAAAAGCAGCTCCAGCGGCTATGTGGGCTCATGGCCCATGCCTCGAAAGTAGTCAGAGGAGCCAGGACGTTCTCAAGAAGGGTCATTGATCTACTATCCAACATTGTCAAAGCCCGGGTTTGTCTTAGTAAAGATTTCAAGTTGGACGTTTAGTGGTGGCTACGCTGGGCTGTATTCTTCAAAGGCTCAAATCAGATGATACGATATAACTTTGGCTCTGGTCCGGTCTTTTACACGGATGCGAGCAATTCAGGTTATGGTTTTGCCTACCTAGAGAATTGACAGGCAGGGCGGTTTTCTCCCGAGCCACCCTCTTCACAACTTGACCCGACTCACCGTCATTGGGTTAACCTGGACATTGACTCTGAGGATTTCCATATCAATTATCTCGAGTTACTCCCTGTTAAACTCGCCCTCCAACGATTCAGTCACCTTTGGTCGAGTACTCATGTGGTGCTCTATACCGACAACACAGACCCATTATGCCCTTGATTTGTTTTTGGTTCTGTGTCAACATGAATATATATCTAACAGCACGCCACATCCCAGGTCATTTGAATGTTACCGCTGACTATTTATCACAACTTATGTGTGCCTCAGACTTAGAGAGCCTGAAGTTTTTCTCTCTTTGTTGTAGTTCCCTTGTGGAAGACTGACTTGGTGGTCCTGGACGAGGAAGTTTCAGCCACGATCTCTGCCAGCTGGTCCAAGAACAAGCTGAAGACTCGTAATTCTCAATGGGGCAAATATCTACAATTTTGTCTGGACATAGACCTGCAATCATGCAGTCCCGGCTAGCCCTCAGACCATCTGCAGATTCCTGTCCTTTCTGGCCAGATCATCTGTGTACAGTACCTGCAACAACTACCTCTCGGCCATCATTGCATTGCATAAATCACTAGGGCACAACTGCTCTTTTCATGATGACTACTCTATTAGACTGACACTGATGGGGTAGTGTTCGTGACTTGTCTTCTATTTTCAAGTCGGTCAATTACTCAGATGTTAATGAGCTGACTTGCAGGACTGCAGTTCTCTTTTGCTTCAGGACTCTGCTGCGCAAGTCCAATGTTGTCCCCTCCACTGCTTCAGATCTGGGACATATAGTTTGTCGTGCGGACATGGAGTTCAATGATGAAGGCTTGTGTATTACAGTCCGGTCTTCTAAGACCTTGCGTCACCGTCGTGACAAGCTAGTCATTCCAATCAAGAAGTGTGACAACTACTATTTTGACTTAGTATCTCAGCTTGGCGGGCATCTCAGGAGGTTTCCTGCACTTCCCGATGAACCACTTTTCTTCAAGATGTCTAGCGATGGGATACAGTCGTGCCTACTATATCGCGACCTCCTGTCTTTTCTCAAACAGAAAGCTTCTCTGCTGGATTATGATCCTAGTGATGTCAGACTCCATTCATTACGCCGCTCGGGTGCTTCCTATTTACACAGCATAGGTGTCCCCCTCATAGACATTAAAGGTGAAGTGTAATGAAAATTATAAAATTCGAGATAAGGGCTGATTTACATGTGTGATGGTGGTATCGATGGCATCCAGGGTTGAAAATTGGAAAAAAAATCTTTTACTGCCAATTTTTCACAGCTTTCTTATTAGTACACAAATGGGGCTCAGTTTGCCTTAGTAGAGGGTGTGTATTCGCACCCCGCCGCTGTGACGTCATCCATGTCCAGGCTAAGGCCTGCTTTAGCCTGGCTAAGCATTGTCGCCTAGCATTTAGGTGTTAGTTGGAGTTGTATGCCTCAATTTACGGATGGCACTAATGAGGAAATTGATTAAACAATGTTTATATTTTGATCATAACTTATCTAATATTTCAGAATTATTTGAACAAGGTATAGGAAGCATTTGTGTGTAGGCCTACATGTTTTACCCAGAGGCTTATTAGCGCTGGGTTAGGCTAATTCTTGTGTTAAAGCTTGTAGGGTTGCTTCCCCAATTAGGGGTAACAACCAGAGCTATATATAAATTATAAACATAGTTATTTATGTGCCGGGTATATTTTTCCGGAATTTGGTGTATGTACCTTAAAATGTGTGCGAGTATTAAGGAAATTCAAAATATAGTTTTACATAACAGAACTGATACTTTAAATCAATGCAACACCAAATTTGGTATTGCATTGATTACTCAGATAGACCCGGACTTCTTCATTTTTCAGTCTAAATTAGCAGAAGTTACTATTTGTGTAGAGCTGCCAATTGTACATTTTATGAAAATCTGACCCAGATAGACTAGTAAGGGGTGCAATATTGCATGTCTCAATAAGATTGAGGAATAAGAGATTTTCGCGCCCACATAGAAATTTACCAGCCTGCAAATTACTGAAGTTTAAATGAAATTATGAAATATAACAAAGAACATAGCTTCAGTAAAATAGCTACGATTTGGCAAGGATGACCCTCCCTGCATTGGACGATTGAACTAGTGTGTCTATATAGCTCTATGCTCACACCTACTAGTTGCGTGGGACATGGATGACGTCACAGGTCGCTTGACCCGTGCTAAGATGGCTACTCACCCTTGCCGCACTGGGTTGCATTTGCCTCAACAATGGCAGCGCTTAAACACCTCCCACGGGTTTAATTTATTAGGTTGGAAGCTATAACTTTGTAGATCGTTTAAAAATATTCCCCCGAATGCATCAAACACCAAATAAAAATCTTTACACTTGACCTTTAAAGCATTCGGCGACTGGAAGAGTCTTTCAGTGCTAGATTACTTACATACACCACTTCACAGGAAAATGGGCATTGAGGCTACTATTGTGTCTAATTTGTCTGTTTTTGATTGATTTGCTTACTTCATTTATGTTTAATTGGGAGTTTTGGCGGCCTCTATGGACGCAACTTCCAGCTGCACCCACGAGTTTTGTTTTATTATAATTTCCTGTAGGAGCGTAGTGTATTATAATCATTTTGGGAGTTAAGTGAATAATCTAAAGTCTATAGTTGTAAAAGGTGGTATTATATTATATTCAATGATGGTAAAATGAAAGATAGTCTATAATTTCTTAGATTAAAAATTTAGTCTTCTTATTTCCTTGTTATCAGAGGCAATTTTGCTTCTTCCCCTTATTACAATACACCCAGGTTTAGCCCAGTATTGTTCTGTAAGAACATAGAAAAGAATAGAGAAAAATAGTGTTCAGTTATATGTGCTGTGTTTCAGGAAAATGAGTCATAAGTCGCAAAAAATAGATTTTGAGATACCATTTTATTTGAAAAGGTGAGACCAAGTGGATTCCAATGAATGGAAACATTAAGGGCATCTAAAATATACTTCCATATTTTAAGTTTGATATTTCTATTTCTGAAAAAAAAACTTTTCGATATTTTTGGATGGAAAATTACTAGTAAAGTAGGTAAATGTACTCCATATGACGATCTTAGAAATGCATCGATTGATACAATACACAGTCCTGAAATTTAAGATTTATATTCACATGACCTAAAGCTCTAAACAGCTAAAAAATGAAAATATTCGTGAAAAAAGATCTTGTGAATAAAACACTTTGAAAAATATCAATTTTGCGACTCATGACTCATTTTCCTGAAACACATCACATATACTCACCAGCCTATTTGGAAAGTAAGGGAATTTTATAATTTGACAAAACACAGTTTTCATGAAATTAGTCATCATTCTTTAACAATGAGATAAATAACAAAATGAGTTTTCCTCCCATCTTTTACTATTTTCTTGGAGCCTGATATGTTTTCTATCCAATTATGTCAGAATAGTAAAGACGAAACCCTAGTATTCATCGCATACAGCCGACGACCGGAAGAGCCGGAAGCGCCCGGAGTTCGAGTATCCAGGGCGACGTTGTCACCTTCGTATAAAAGTGGGAGCCTCGTCGATGGAACATCACTCATCCGCGAGCCGCCGAGCAGTGCACATCGTCAGCAGATTTTGAATTTTGAGAAAATGTATATTTATTATGGAGGATTAAACTATAATATTCCTGCCAGCCCGTCGTTATCGTTATTGCTTGGAGGGGTCGGGATGTTGGTTAAATAAGATCCATAACTAATTAGAATATGACAAAACAGCAGAATTAGACATGGTGGCGATGTAAAGACAAAAAAAATGGAGTATTAAATGTGAGAGGCTCTCACATGAAGGATATTTTATATATCATGTGGCAAATTATTCACCCATTATGTCTCATGATGCATAGATTACAATGTACTAAAGGCAATTTTTCTAGAACTAATATGAAAAATTCATCCTCTTGGAGGGGGGTGATCCCATTTTGTGAGAATGGGTGATATATATTGTCATTGAATGAGTGCAGTACAGCAAAAGAGGAGAATTTTGTAATTAGCTCCCTCAGTGTGATTGAAGGTTAGGTTGAAGGTATGATTAAAGGTATGATTGAACGTAGAATTTAGGTGGTATCACATCCCAATTTGCCACAAAATTTGTTCATTAGTTTTTGTACAGGAGCTTCTCTGGTTAGAATTCAGTAGGAAAACAATACAGATGCAGATATCTTCAAATAACCACGATTCCTCCTTTTTGATATGGATATTTTCTATTATCAGGATACATAGTCAAATAGCGGTTTTTACATCTTGAGCATGATTCTTTATTCAAACTTTAATCCATTCCCTGTATATGAGGCTTCAAACATGCCCTCTGTCAATGTGTAATGCCATAGAGTCATACATATCTCATAAACTACTTACAACTCACTGCGCACAATCGCATTTGCTATTGATTTCATATAGGAAACAAACGCACCAGTAGAATCGCTCTGCGCTTGTCTAGCGCTAAAAATATTAGCGGATGAAGAGCGAATGAGAAGCGCCCTATAAACAAGCGAAGCAAGAACAAGCCATGAGCACAGATATAAGCAATCCAGTGGAATCGCACCTTAGGTAAACATGTCATGTTAACTGCTATGTAATCAATCAATGTATTATTCTCTTTATATTTGAATTACTATTACTATTACCCATAGTATTAAGTATTTGATGCTAAATCAAGTTGTCCTTTAGAGGCTACACTTAGGATTTCCTAATTTAGTAGACTTTTACATATAATCAACTATACCACCTGATAAATGCAATGATGAATTTAATAAAATCTTGGATTGTTCATGTTGGACTGACAGACGATAGTTGACTTATTTTATTCAGAATAACTTTTATGTATCAATTGTTCCCGAATCCGATCCAGATCCGAAGTTTACAATGTGTACTTGTTTGCTATGGTACCCCAACCAGTACAGTATATTTTATATTCCCTACAAACAACAATGCTAAATATTCTTAATGTTGGCCAAAATGGCCTGAGCCAGGTGATTTCTCCCATAGAGACCGATGCTATTTTGTGGAAAACGACGCAAAAACGTCAAAATCTCAAAGAGCACAGTCCCCAGGTGCGGATTTTTCAGGGAATGTTCCCCCATGTTTCCTGCACCATATAGAATTCTTCTTAGAAAATTATTCTTGGGCCTCCAAAACTAACCAGCACCAGGCAAACCCACAGAGATCTGAACATGCCCTCCCTACAATCAAGAAGGGAAAATCATATACTTGAACTGGCATACTCAAGATCTAGGATTGAGAAAAACATGGATATGAGGGGCCTTAATCTTAGAAACCTGGCTAGGGGGAAAAACATGTTGGTTCCTTTGCTGAAGAACGAGCTCTTTAAGAAATCCTATATTTATACCATGACAACACTGTGGAATGGTCTGCCACCTGAATCACAAAGATTGAATTCAAGGAAGGAATTCAGAAAGTATTTGCGCCAACAGTATTACTCAAACAACGACCCATTCTTAAAAGAATGAGATCGTAGTCAAAATTGTCATTAATTACCTATATTGTGAATTTGTTATGTATTCCAAGGCGTATAATGCCGCTATTAAAGGTCGAGACATCGATAACTTCTTAGAAATAAGAAGAAAAACTGTATAGATCCGCATTACTACTGATCTTGGGGTGACTTTTCTTCAAAAGTCTTATATATCTACTGTATAAATTATAGTTATTGTTCAAACTCTTTATTATGTCATTACTGTATTGTATTGGCAATTGTTCAATCTAAGTCAACTTGGAACTGTTCTGTTCTAAGATATTGAACCTGGATCTCATTTGAAGGCAGGAATTACTAAACTAAACTTAACTAGCTGAAGCATGTATAACAAAATCTAAGCTAGTTGTAACGTATAGAACGGTAAAAATTATGATATTACGATATAATTATCCAATCGAATTACTATAAATTGTATAAATTCAAAGATGCTTGTAATGTGATTTTGTATATGACTGAAGAGGCAAATACAGCAGTATAGTTGTATTTGTGGTGACAGTAATTCCCAAGTCACCAATTTCTTGTCCGACAGATCCGCAAGATTGTGTAATATTTAGATTATTAATATTCCATATCAAGCTAAACAGGACTTAATCATTGTCATCATCTTTATTATTGTTGATACAAAACAATAACAATACATAGTACATATCTGATAATAGTCATGTGATAAGACCACAAGTGTGAATGGCACAAAAACGAGCACTAACCGT
Organism: Sthenelais limicola; assembly: GCA_942159475.1. NCBI lineage: Eukaryota > Metazoa > Annelida > Polychaeta > Phyllodocida > Sigalionidae > Sthenelais > Sthenelais limicola. Next base: position 17,956,569 of record OW804099.1, on the reverse strand, counting down.
TTAACTGTAACCAATAGTAATGTATTCATGTCTCTGATTGTTCTTACATTTTATGTTATAAATATTATTTAGGACTGTCTGGAAGACCTACTTGTAGATACATGAGCCCTTTTCTGTATCATTATTGATGAAGAATAAAAATTCAATATATATATATATATCCAAAAATCAGCTTTACAATATCTTATTCCGGGTTTGGCTTAACATCTATCTAAAATGCCTGTACTATAGTCTATATGAGTTAATATGATTGTCTTATAAATAAGCAGGAGTGTGTTGTGGGGGCAAAGTCCATATAACTTAGACATTGCTTTGATTTTTACGCTTATTATATTTATTTTCATTTGTGCTGTTTATGCTGTTTGTCTATTTCTATACCAAGATACTTATAAGATTCTACAGATTACAATTGTTGACCTATTAAATCATTTATGTATATTAAACATTACGGTCTTTAGGATGTTCTTTGAGGTAGCCCACATGTGACCGTCTTTGCTGGGGATAGAGCCCTGTTAACAAAGTTTGTGGGGGTCTCTGGTTTAAAGATTCAGTGAACAAAGAGAGATCTGATGTTAAGGGCTAAATATTATTAAAGTACTCCTGGTTATACTTTACATGATGCCATTTCCAGTAAGTAAACATTGCTTCTAGTCTGGAGTGAATATCTAGTAGGTGTACATGGCTCCTACAATGGAGTGAATGTCTAGTGAGTGTACATGGCTCCTACTCTAGAGTGAATATCTCGTAAGTATAAATTGCACCTAGTCTGGAGTGAATGTCCAGTAAGTGTACATGGCTCCTAGAATGGAGTGAATTTCCAGTAAGTCTACATTGGTACATGTAAGTTGACATTGGATCTCATTGGCTATCCCCAACTCTAGTTTATTTTCTTCCTGTTTCTTTACTTCTTTCTGTGGATATTTTTTTATTTAGAAAAACGTTTATTGAGTACAGTTTCATTTGACAATGATAATCTCATGGAACCCAGATGTATCAGTGATAGGTGGTGAACTATCTTGATAGGCTTGGCGTTCATAGTAGACCATAAATCCTGAATATCCCGACCGGTATAACATTATACCCAGTTGTATTCAGTAAGAGAACAAAGCATCACGAGCAAAAGTTGTGCACAAAATAGTTCTTTCTTGAGATATTAAATAAAGTAATTTATACTCTCATCACTCTCTGATGAAGCCCCACCCCTCGGCAAAACGCGTAAGAGTCGCCAAAACAATAAATATGCTACAATGAATTTTCTGTGAAGTGTTTTTTAATTGAGTTGATTCAATTTTTCATCTCTAAAGTATTTTATAATGAGATAATAATGCAGAAATGAAGTTGGTCCAAATTACCCCACACGCACACCCTAATATGTACCTTGAATTGACTTGCAACTAGAGACATCAGTGAAGGCTGTATATTAGTAGCTTTGGAGGATCGGGATTGGGATGTTGATTGGGATGTGAACCAACTGCCATGAGGCTGGTGTTGCCTGGCCGGTCTATCACTGATATAGACACAGGTCTTTCCTCCTGTCTGTCTAGTGTTAGCTGTGACATAAACTGGCCCTGCAGACTGAATACACTGATTCTTTTATTGTCCCTGTCACATATAAGTATAGACCCACCAAAAGGACCCATACGTACTCCTGCTGGTTGATTAAACTGACCATCTGCTGACCCGTGTTCTCCCAGTCTGTTTGATGCTTTAGTGTCCAGATTGTACATCAGCAACTGGTGATCTCTCCAGAGTGTGGCCAGCCATAAGCCTCCAGTGGTGAGGTAGGTGTCTGCTATAAACACATCCTCACTAGAGACTTGGGCAGTGTATAGAAGTTGTCTGTCCTTGTTGTAGACTGACACATTGTTTGTAGGATTCCCATTAACCACAAAGTTCTCCTCATTACCACATAAAAAGTTTGGATACTGTGGACGCCATTGCTCACCAGGACCAGGTTTAGTAAGGTTGTAAACGTAGACAGTTGCACTGCTGACCCCCGTCACATAAACCATCCTGGTTTGTCTATCACACCACACACTCCGGGGTTTATAGCCAGAAGCCATGAGGGTGTATGTACAGCCATCCTTGCCTATTGTATACTTCCAAACCTTCCAAGCCCAATTCTGTGCTGCCACCAGGGTAGTGTCATCCACCCAGCAGAGATAGTATAAAGCATTAGGTCCTGGAACTGCACACTCTGTGATGTAGTCACCTGCAATAAACACAAACTTGTATGAGAACCCATGCACAGGCAGGAGTAGTTTTTGATGGTATTACTTAAGAACAAATTAATATTTTGACTTCTAGTATTATGATGTTGAAAATGCTAAAATCTGAATAAAGAACAGATTTCTTTGTTTTATCATTTTGCTGAGGATATAACCTGTCCTGCTTATTAAACATTAAAGTGTAATATTGAACTTGTAGTTTGTCCAAGTGTAATGTGGAACATGTAGATTGTCCTACTGTAATATGGAACATGTAGTTTGTCCAAGTGTAATATGGACCTTGTAGATTGTCCAAGTGTAATATGGAACATGTAGATTGTCCAAGTGTAATATGGACCTTGTAGATTGTCCAAGTGTAATATGGACCTTGTAGATTGCCCAAGTGTAATGTGGAACATGTAGATTGTCCAAGTGTAATATGGACCTTGTAGATTGTCCAAGTGTAATATGGACCTTGTAGATTGTCCAAGTGTGATATGGAACATGTAGATTGTCCAAGTGTAATATTGAACATGTAGATTGTCCAAGTGTAATATGGACCTTGTAGATTGCCCAAGTGTAATATGGACCTTGTAGATTGCCCAAGTGTAATATGGACCTTGTAGATTGCCCAAGTGTAATGTGGAACATGTAGATTGTCCAAGTGTAATATGGACCTTGTAGATTGTCCAAGTGTAATATGGAACATGTAGATTGTCCAAGTGTAATATGGAACTTGTAGATTGTCCAAGTGTAATATGGAACATGTAGATTGTCCAAGTGTAATGTGGAACATGTAGATTGTCCAAGTGTAATGTGGAACATGTAGATTGTCCAAGTGTAATATGGAACATGTAGTTTGTCCAAGTGTAATATTGAACTTGTAGTTTGTCCAAGTGTAATGTGGAACATGTAGATTGTCCAAGTGTAATATGGACCTTGTAGATTGTCCTACTGTAATATGGACCTTGTAGATTGTCCAAGTGTAATATGGAACATGTAGATTGTCCAAGTGTAATATGGAACATGTAGATTGTCCAAGTGTAATATGGAACATGTAGATTGTCCAAGTGTAATATGGACCTTGTAGATTGTCCAAGTGTAATATGGACCTTGTAGATTGCCCAAGTGTAATATGGAACATGTAGATTGTCCAAGTGTAATATTGAACTTGTAGTTTGTCCAAGTGTAATATTGAACTTGTAGTTTGTCCAAGTGTAATATGGACCTTGTAGTTTGTCCAAGTGTAATATGGACCTTGTAGTTTGCCCAAGTGTAATATGGAACATGTAGATTGTCCAAGTGTAATGTGGAACATGTAGATTGTCCAAGTGTAATATGGAATGACCTAACACAGGGCATGACGTGACAAAATGCAATGTGCGGATCTACATGTTTTATTACAAGCTATAAGTTGTGATATAACATTTTAAATGAGACTCACCTCTGGTGGGAATGAAGGGGGTAGGTGATGGGGCAAGTGCTGCTGGTGTGGTAAGCGTGGGGGCAGGTGCTGCAGATAAACAAACATTCCTTCATTTTCAAGACTGTTAGTTGTTTGAAAGGGAATACAGACATGTAGACATCGAGCGCTGCCAGTCAATGTGGTGTGTTAGGTGGTTCTTAAACAGTTAATAATATATATATATATATATATATATATATATATATATATATATATGTGTGTGTGTAGTAGTTCTGGTAGTTTGTACGCATGGATACATCAAGCCCGACAACTGAAAGGTTTTATTCAACACAACCTGCCATTTTTTATCCCAAATTTCATTGTGTCCCTTGTATTTTTTTTCTAATTTCAATGGTAGAGAAAACTCTACCATTGTAAGCTCAAACAGCAGACACATATTTTCGTACTGAACAGAGGGTATCAATGTTAGATTTACTTTTTTACACATGTGTAATGACCCATAGTTCCTTGAGGAGCAGATGAGATAACATCGACAAGCGTCTAATATTATTTTTCTGATTTTAATGAAGCACAAGGCGAGATGTTGGTATATGTGGTAGATTTTTCATTTGTACTAATTGGAGAAATGGGTGGTCATAGGGTGGCCTAAATTTGAATGTCCTAAAGTTTATTTTCTTTATTTCTATCATAATACCACTTAATTCTTATATGCAGGCCAATGTGAGTTGAGAGGCATTCCCAATGTTACTTTGACTTTTCGAAGTAAAATGGAAAATTGAAATTATAGAGATGCCAACTTTTTCATGCGGGACATACTGTCCAAGCCCATTAGGCATCGGGTATGGGGCCCACCTGGGGCCCAGAAGCTAGAGATCTGTTGACCTCTTTTCTACATCAAATTCACAATGCGTAACTATTTTCAAATCACTTTCAGTCTTTTTCTCAGCTTTAAATCTTTTTAAAACCAATTCCTTCTTTTACATTATTGTGGGATTACGATGAACATGAAAGGATTTTAGTTTGTTATTCCATTTGGTCGATATTTTACCGCTCTTCCTGCGTCGACACACAACTTGATCTCCTGATCAGCGATAATTTTATAGGCGCTTTCGGAGTGTGGCTAAACTACAGAACAAATTACTTCAGCACTTGTGAAGACATTCACCAAAAGCCACTCAAGTCAATATATGGCTCAGTAATGTTGCTTGGGTCTGCGATGGGTACCACCCTTACCGCACCAAATCTTTCTGCGCTGTACAAGTACTGCGACAAGCTTACCATACCACGACTCGTGCAAGTGGTGTGCCTCACCGCGCTCACTGCAGCCCTCCCCGCTCCCTGTATACATTGCCGCGCCCAACCTTGCCATGAACCTTTCCCCCGAGAAATTGAACTTTCCCACGCGTCTCCCCCCAATATTTGCGTCACAAACTGGCGACGTAATTAGATGAAATGGCTACATGTATGGGTCCAAATTAGAAATGTGTACATTTGAACTTTTGAATTTTCGAACAGAGTATCTTGAATATTTCTTGTATTTGTAATAATAACTGAGTATATATATACTTTGGTATCTCTCTTTTTTCCTTAATATCTCATCCTCTAAGACATTGATTTCAACCCTTTTCCATCGGGGCCTCCTTGTCTTAGTGATATCAAAATACATGACAACCCATAATTCTATATTCTCATCATTCTTCAGCGATTATACTTATTGGATATTGTTATATAGTGGGGTTAAGTGAACGCACAGCACATGAGAAACAATCTACAGGTAGGGTGGGGAATACAGCTACTGAGCTTTGTAATGATAAGGTCTTTAAATTGTCTATATTAAAATAAGTTCAACATGTGAGAGTACGGGGATAGCTCTAGCACAGTCAGACTATTATGCGATCTGTTCAGGTTTTAAAATACAAAGGGGCAAATACTAAAGATGGTGAGTTCCAGCATGGCTATAGTCAGTAAAATGCAGAGAAACAAAGCACAGGTGAAGGCAAAGAAAAACTCACAAGTAATGAAATCCAGTTTGTAATAAAGTGGCACTATGGATGGTTTTGTACAGGTCAGCCCAGTCACAAAGATGAGAGTAAAACACACAAGTAGCAGAGTAAGTCCTTATATGAGAGTAAGTCTCTCTCTCCAAGTACAAAATGTCAAGTAAAAGTCCAGAGTCCAGTGGTAGGTAAGGTAAGTCCAGAGTTTCTAACTCTCACTGAAGCTGCCACAATAATAACTGAGGAGCCTCCCAACCTCCAGGGCTCTTATAGGTTCCCCTAGAATTCTGGGAAGAACCCCTCATTTCCAAAAGGCCAACCTGCACAAAAACCAGTAACCCTTTGTTTTATTATCCTAGAAGACCAATTTTAGCGGGAAAATACACAGATTGCCAAGTAATGGTTGAGCCTACATGGCTGTCAACGGCCGACGGGAGGTGCCTGACAGGATGGCTTACATAAACACTGTTGTTATTACAGGCCAGCGACCTCCGTCCTGCCTTCAACGGTTATTTTACACAAGCTTAAGTAGAGATGAGAACATTGCAAAGGAAGAATTCATGAACTTTAGAAATATCAGAAATTGATTAAATATACAGAGAATCGTTAAGTATTATCTTAACATGCTTCCAGGCATACTAGTTTTGTGTTACCACTACACAATTGTATATTGAAGAGTAAAAAGAGAAATCTATTATAATTGGCACACAATAATTCCAAACCAGATTTTTTCCATATATATCTAGAGTTTGTGTCCGTACACTAAACTTCATCACGGGTATTTGCCCTGGAACATATTTACATTGTCATTTACTTGATGAGAATAATCACCACACACTTATACATGCATTACCTAATTGTAGAAGGCTTAAACAATCTTTCGATATTAACTTCAACATGAAGTCTACCTCATAGCACATTCATAATAACACAAAGTACAAAAACAAGACTAAAAGTGGAATCATAGACATGCAAAATTCATTACAATACATTCCTTCGAGACCTTTAGGTGGGTAAGTTAAGATAGAGATCGTGGCCAGAGAATGTAGGTCACAAGAAGTAAGATGGCTCCCGTGGTTAGTGCAACCTAGGTTCTAGATGGATCAATCCAACCACCGTCACGTCCTTCACTGAGGAACTCATAAAAATTAGATTTGCAACATCTTAAATAGATCGAGGCCACTCCGGAACATACAGTATTACACAATATTCCTTCAAGTCAAATCAAATATAAAACACACCTTGGGAAAAGTCTTCCACACAAAAGGTAATAATCCAAGTTTGGACTATTCAATATAATCATTCCTGAGTACAATGCCATAATAAAGGTATTCATTTGAAGTACAATCTTATGAATCACAACTCATCGACAATCTGATATGTACCATACAAAGAACATAATTTGTAAATAAAACAACCATGATTCACCCCGGGGCAGGTGGTCAGGTTAAAAGTGATACTACAGATATGCACAAAATTAAATGTAATCATGAACGTATTCATACCATAGGTTATGTCTAAAACTCTGGTTACTTTATGTTGGGGGATTCCATTCCGTAACCTGATCCCAAACATTTCCTCATTGCAGTAAGAATCACGTAGCTTTGTTCAAATATCCATCCGATTCCCACCCTTTTTCCTTTCCCAATTTCCCTCTAAATTCCTACCTAGCACCTCTGAGAAGCAGTGACTTCTTGTCGCTTGGACGTTTAAGGGGGAGGAAAATCCTGATTCTGATTATACTCAGAAAAAAATATTAGAAGTTTGGTTGGCTCGACAGTGGCTAAGATTATAAAGAAAAGAACCTGTGAAAATATGCAGTGGATCTTTTCTAATCCTTCCTTTCTTTCAGCTAAAATACACTCCTTCAGTATGTCTGTTACTCGCCACGTCTGGCCTAAATTATACCCATCGCACTATCCAAGGGTCAATCGTAACTCTAGCTTTCTTCCAATTTCTTCTCGTTTCACACAGAAACATCTATCTCATAACTGTAAAACTTCTAGTTTTCCATAGATTCTTACGTAAGAGCCACTGGCTTCTGTCTTTGAGCACCAAAACTTCTTTAGTTGAGTTCCATTCTGAGTTAGATAGATATAATAATACATAGAATAAACACCTAGCAGCTTCTCATGTGTCATACCCTGATAGCGCGCTTTACTTGGCATTCAATTGGCAATCATAAAGTGAAATGCGCACCTGGATACTGACCAATAAAAGAAGTTAAGAGACGAGTCTGTTCAGTAGTCAATATCGAGTTGAGAGAGCATGGCGTCTCTATGAGCTTGTCTCGTTTCGTGAATAACGCTCACTCTTGGCCACTTGGCAGGTGTCAAAAGTAGGGTCAACGAAGTGAATTTACATATAACCAGAATACTTCAATACACTGAGCATAAATACAAGTAGGTATCAATGTGCTTTCGACCGAACCATAGGAAGGGTAAAACAATTGATCTAAAGTCTATAATGGGTCAAATAATCTGTCGTTCTCCTCAATCTTCCATAGTAGTAGTCTCATGGGCCCTGAGCTAGTACATATGGGTACTCATATATGAGTAGAGAAATCATGCAAGAATGAGTCCATCCTTGAAAGTGACTAAAATCATTAAAGATTCAATCGTAGCTACCATTCTCTACCCCAGAGAAAGTCTTCCAAATTCATTCCGATCAAAGAGTAGCCAAAATAAGATAAAAGTACCTAAACATGTGCGCTCATATCAGATACTGTACTTATTAATAAAAAAATGGGTTCGATGAAAGATGTATAATTGGAATATTTCAATCCTATAACAGACAACATTGATAAACAAAGGGGTAGAGAGTTGATTGCATAAAAGGAATCCCTCAATATTCATTTTACTAGTGTCGGTTAGATCTAGTACGAGGCACTTCTCGTACATCTTCTTCTGAGGCTACATACTTTTTCCGAGCCACCTCATTAAATTGTTTGAGAGGGATCCATCGATGATCACCATCCTTGAATAAAACTTTATATTTTATTGGCTCTCCGCGAGGCCGACAGACATCAAGGATTTTGACGATTGGGTGATATACCATCTCTTCGTTCTCGGGACAATTTTTAGCGACCGCTGGGATGTCTGCTTCTGTCCCAAGCACCAAGTCAGCCTCATCTTCTGTGTCTAAGAAATGGTCTTCTCCTATATCAGGAGGAGTGTTTGCCTCATGCTCAGTTGTTATGGTGGCATCCGTCTCAGGAGCAACTGGAAGTTCCTCAAAGCTGTCTAGAGGGAGATCTCCAGCGTCAAGAGGAACTGGATCCTCTGGCTCCTCCGTGTATCCTTTCCAATCACTCTCCACCTCTTTTCTGCTGAGACCTTTCTTTAGTCGCATCACAGTGACTGGTTTATCTAGAAACTGACCAGACCTAGCATTCTTGAGAAAAACGGTACTGTCAGTATGATAACGTACAAGGTAGAATGGGCCATGGAATTGGCGAGCTAGTTTTAATTTAGCTGTTGGTTCCTCCAGACGGGGCCAGTGAAGCCAGACTACATCTCCTTCCCTTAGCAAGGGATCATAGGCTCTCCTGTCATACCTCGTTTTCATCTGAGATTGGACCCGTTTCTGGTGCTCTCTTGCATACTTAGCAGCAATTTCTTGATGCTTCAATAAAGAGGCGAACCTTTCCTGTACCGAATCCCCTTCTTCCATGTCCAACTTAATGTTGGTTTCAAATGGACAGATAGGTTCACATCCATGTACCAGCGCATAGGGTGATTGTCCGGTGCCATAGGCCACGGTAGTGTTCAATGCAAAAGAAACTGCATCCAGGTATTCATCCCAGTCCGTCTGGTGGCTGTTGATGTAATTCCTGAGAATTCCCAGTACCGAACGATTATTTCTTTCGACCAGGCCACTGGCCATCGGATGGGCAACGCTAGTGAAGGCTTGGGAGATCTTATACTCAGCGCAAACCTTAGCAAAGTGTTTGCTACTGAAAGCCTTACCGTTATCTGAGACAATCTTCCTAACACCACCCACTCGGCATAGCACTTTGGAAAAGAACAATTTCCCAAATGTCTCGGCGGTCAAGTCAGGAGCGGCGAAGCAGATCAGATATTTAGAATAGAAGTCCACCACTACATAGATATGTTTTTGACCTGAAGCAGTGGTAGGCAACCGCTCCAGGGCGTCTAGATTAACCGTATCAAAGGGTCTGGGGGCTGGATCTCTAATTGTCAAAGGGGGCCTTATGGGGTGCGTCATTCATTTATTGGCTGCACAGGTCTCACAAGACAAACAGTAATTGTAAACATCACGAGACATTGATGTCCAATAATACCTTGGTCTCATCGCCGACAACATTTTAACTGGACCGAAATGACCTCCAGTTACTGCATCATGGTGGAATTGCATGACCAGTTCCCTCAGCTCCCCTGGTATGCACACTTGTGCTTTAATACCACCTTTTGGTCCCACAGTAGTCTCTAAATGATACAAAATGTCTGATTTTACAACAAAGTTAGATTCCCTGAGAACTATTAGCCTAGCCCGTTGTTCTTCCTCTGGTATAGTGCCATTTCTTAAGTAATCAAGTATCTCCCTGCACATGGGATCTTTGGCCTGGGCTCCTATGAGCGTTTCCCTCGACACTCCAATCCCCTCCATAGTAATGGGTGTTTTATCACCCACCTGCCTATACCTGTCTCGTTTGGTGTTATTTGGGCGTACTCTAGGCTCTATGGCAAATATCTCGGTTGTGGGTAAGAATTCTGGTTCGTAGTACAAGATCTGGGGAACTAAATCAAAGGATACCTTCTTCGTGGGAGATAACTGGTTAGTGATCTTATGTTTCGGAGTTCTGACAGTCTCAGCTGGAGTTACTGTTAGTAGATCATCAGATAGATTCTGGCAAAGACCGGCAAAGACCGAGTTGATATCAGTCGATATCGCTCTCTCAGGTGCTTCTTCCTCTCCTAATCGAGATAAAGAATCTGGCGCCCAATTGTCTTTCCCTCTTACATGCTCCACCACAAAATCAAATCCCCTTAAATCAGCTGCCCATCTGACCTGTCGTGAGGTGAGTGAACTCCTAGGATTGAGAATGAACTTTAAAGGTGCATGGTCAGTGCGAATGGTGAACCGTCGACCCTCTAGATACACCTTCCATTCATTGCAAACATAAACAATCGCCGCTAATTCCCGGTCTAATGTGGAATAATTCCTCTGGGCAGAATTGAATAGCTTAGCAGCATAGGCGACTGGTTTTAGGTTCCCCTCACTATCAGGCTGTTCGAGGATTCCACCCATACCGTAGGCAGAAGCATCAGTTGTTACAAAAAAATGCTTAGCAAAGTCAGGATATAACAAAAAGGTATCATTGGTCAAAGCTCCCTTCAAATCCTGGAAGGCTTCTTCTTCTTTTTGACCCCATGACCACTCTATGTCTTTCTTCGTGAGGGCATATAAAACCCTGGCTCTAGGAGCATAATCTGGAATGAACTTCCTATAGAATCCAGTTATTCCTAAAAACCGCCTGACTTGTTTGGGTGTTTGTGGTGACGTTATTTCGGTAATCGCTCTTATTTTCTCATTGTTCGGTTTTATCCCATTTTCATCTAATATGTGTCCCAAAAAGGGCACCTCTTGTGCGGCGATGATGCACTTAGGTCCCTTCATTTTCAACCCCGATGCTATTATGTTTTTGAACAACTCCTCCATGTGTACGAGATGATCCTCAAACGTTCTGGAGAAAGTTATTATGTCATCAACATAGGCTAGGGATGATTGGAAACGTAAACCTCTTAGCACCATATCGACAATCATTTGGCAAGAACGAGCCGCGTTCTTTAGGCCCATACTCATGCGTGTATACCGATATTTGCCAAAAGGGGTGAGAAAAGCTGTTTTATCCCTATCAGTTTCTTTAATGGGGATTTGATGGAAAGCCATCATAAGATCACAGGCCGATATATACCTTGGCTTAATCTGACCTACAGCATCGATTGTGTCATCGATCCTGGGGATAGCTAGATATTGAGCCTCGGTGAGGGCGTTGAGGGATCTATAGTCGCAAACGAGTCTCTGGGATCCATTACTCTTTGGGACTAAAAAAGCTGGGGATCCCCATGACCCACCAAATGCTGGTTCAACTATCCCCAATCCTACCTGATTGTCTACAGCCGTTTTTAGATCTGACCGCATAGTGGGCGACATTCTAAAAGGCATCTGTTGGCGTGGTTGTGCCCCAGGTAATAAATCAATACTGTGTTCGATCCAGGTAGTACAACCCAGATCGCCTGATGGACCCACAAACGCTTCACTGTATTTATACAATACTTCATTCATTTGATCTTTCTGTTCCTGAGAAATATTGGACCTACTGTAATCTACACTTGGGAGAAACTTCTCTGGTTCGACCCTAGTTCCCTCCCCATTTCCCATACCTTCATTTGCTACCCCTATAGTTTGTACTGCTACGTGATTCAAATCTACACAGTTTTCCCTTGTCATGCCAGTGATTTTACCTATACAAGTTCCTTTTCTCAATGTTATTGCTTTAATACCAGTATTTACCATTCTCACTGGTACAGTACCTTTGTCAACCTTTACACAAGTCCTGGCGAACAAAACTCTAGGGCAGTCTATAATGTCATTACCGTAAAAATACACAAAAGTACCCTCAGCCACATTTCTTGTATCCACGCTTCCTGGAAATAAAACCTCTGTCTCGGCTGGTACATGCAAATCATTCAACAATTCGATATTCACATTATTAACTTTCACCTTGTCTGGTTGGTACTGTAGCCTAACACCATACGTTTTGAGAAAATCTCGTCCTAAAATACAAGGTAGTTTCAATCCTGGCACAACATGGAACCGACATTCATATTTGAAACCATCAATATTCACAAGAGTCTTTATATCATATACCGCATCAATTTCTTTCCCACCTCCAAAAGTTACAAAGATATTTGACGATTGAATTTCCAATATTCTAGTTTTCTCAATATTGCTGAAAAACTCATAGCTCATTACACACTTGTCGGCCCCGGTGTCGACAAGTGTTTGCGTACAAACCGATCCTACACACATTTTAACAAAGTTCTTCTCAGATAGACAATGAAACCCTTCTGTAGTGGTCATACCTACATTGGATGAGTCCTGAGCAGAGCAAATCTGGAAAATCTGAGTCCTAGTGGAGTCCGGTCCCTCGGCTGAGCAAGAGGAACAACAAGTAGAGATGCGTCGTTGATGTTCCGCCGATTGTTTTCCCTCAACACCCCCATCGTTGAAGGAAAATCCTAGTTTCCCATCTGTTGACCTTGGTTTGGCGCTTGAGCAGGCGCTTGGTGCCAATCCAAGGTGTTACCTCCTCCTGAAGCTTGGTTCTGGCCGTAGTTGTTGTTGCTCCTGGGTTGGTAGTTGCGAGAACGGTTGTTCCCGCAATTCCTGGCAATATGGCCTCTGCCGCCACATGAATAACACACCCTTCCTTGTGGGGGTGGGCCATTCTGTCTGTTTCCCTGATACTGGAGAGAAGATGGCTGCTGAGGGAAAGCTTGCGGATATGCTGGTACAGGTTGAGGATAAGTATACTGTGAATAATGGGGGACTGGTGCTGGGGCAGGATACTGGCTTGCGTTGGGTGTATGATTTACTGCGCTCATTGGTTTATTATCCCCGGTCGAAAAGTTGCTCTTTACCGCATGGATCGCCGTCCCCAGTTGTTCCATCATACTAGCCATTTGAGTTTGCATAGGGCTAGGTGCGACCTTTTCTGCCCTAATTTGCGCTAATTCGCGCCTCAACGCCGACACCTCACTGGTCTCGGCAGCATTCACAGATAGCGTTTGGGCGGGGCCATTGTTCTTCAACACTAGTGCCTTCATGCACTCTGTGAGGGTGCTCATCTTCGCCTCTAGATCTGAGACTTTGTTCTCCGTCTGCAAGTTGCCTGTTTGGCCAGCCAACTTGGCGGCCATGACAACATCAGTGAATGTCTCGTGATCACCCTGCAAGACTATTTCCTGAATACTAGGAAGCAACCCGTACTTAAAGTTTCTGATCTTTAACTCCTCATTGTAGCCCAGGATTCTATACGCACGAGAAGCGCGCCTAATATAGCTATCGATCGTTTCCCCCTCGTTCATTCTAGTGTAGATTAGTTTTGTCTTCTCACGCGGGTCCAGAGCGGTAAAGTACCTGAGGAAAGTGGTCTTTACATCCTCCCAGTTATAGAAATCCCTAATATGGTGGTCGTAATACCAATGCAACGCATCCCCCCTCAAATACATGGCCAAAGCTTCCTTCGGCGCGTTTCTCCTATTTGGCTCAGTATAAGCCATGTACGTTTCGTAAGCCTCCATCCATATGGATGGATCTTGGTCCTTTCTACCTTCAAAGGGAGGTGGGGTTGTTTTGTGTACTGTTCTGTTGTGGTTTACATGGATTTCTCTATCGTCCCCGAAATAATCATGTACAGTTTGTACAGCTTCCTGTGTATCTCTCATTGCCCTCTCTATATTCGTAAATCTCAGAGTATTACCCTCTAGTACTGTCATTAAGTCCTCATGATAACGCTGGAGCTCTTCTCCTGCCATTTTTGCCTTAGTCTGATTTCTTTCTAAAATTACTCCTAAACTATTCGCATAAAACTTCTGATCGGGTTCCAGTCCACCAGTGTAATGATAAGGTCTTTAAATTGTCTATATTAAAATAAGTTCAACATGTGAGAGTACGGGGATAGCTCTAGCACAGTCAGACTATTATGCGATCTGTTCAGGTTTTAAAATACAAAGGGGCAAATACTAAAGATGGTGAGTTCCAGCATGGCTATAGTCAGTAAAATGCAGAGAAACAAAGCACAGGTGAAGGCAAAGAAAAACTCACAAGTAATGAAATCCAGTTTGTAATAAAGTGGCACTATGGATGGTTTTGTACAGGTCAGCCCAGTCACAAAGATGAGAGTAAAACACACAAGTAGCAGAGTAAGTCCTTATATGAGAGTAAGTCTCTCTCTCCAAGTACAAAATGTCAAGTAAAAGTCCAGAGTCCAGTGGTAGGTAAGGTAAGTCCAGAGTTTCTAACTCTCACTGAAGCTGCCACAATAATAACTGAGGAGCCTCCCAACCTCCAGGGCTCTTATAGGTTCCCCTAGAATTCTGGGAAGAACCCCTCATTTCCAAAAGGCCAACCTGCACAAAAACCAGTAACCCTTTGTTTTATTATCCTAGAAGACCAATTTTAGCGGGAAAATACACAGATTGCCAAGTAATGGTTGAGCCTACATGGCTGTCAACGGCCGACGGGAGGTGCCTGACAGGATGGCTTACATAAACACTGTTGTTATTACAGGCCAGCGACCTCCGTCCTGCCTTCAACGGTTATTTTACACAAGCTTAAGTAGAGATGAGAACATTGCAAAGGAAGAATTCATGAACTTTAGAAATATCAGAAATTGATTAAATATACAGAGAATCGTTAAGTATTATCTTAACAGCTTCTTAGGTTGTGTTATTCCTTGGTGTTGTCTACTCCAGTACTAGAATTATGTTTTATGTTCCGTAACTACTCTACCATCTAAGGGTAGCATATTTAAATATTGTTTCGTTTTAGTCCCATATTACTATATCGCGATAGATCCAAGGCATCATAGAGGCCCATTCACATTACAACGGCTGGTGAACGGCCGCCGCACGGCAAAAAAACACAATGTTAAAGTATTACAGCCGGCAAGTATCGGCCGGCTGGTCGTGGTAATGTGAATGGACCTTTAGTATACCATTCTGTCAATGAAGACGCCGCATGCATAGTAGTAGTAATATAGTACTTCAATGTAAGGCCTTAAAGTTTGTAATTTAGGTGGTTTTCAGCCTATAGGGCGGCCATTTTTTTAAAAAAAAATTTAAAGCTTTTATTCACATTCCTGCCTTCTGGGCATCTACAACACTAAAACATGTTAACAGAATACAGTTGGGAGCCAATAATCATTACTGTTAATATTCGCATGCAAGATATAGGGAAGAATCTTATTTCGATCATTTCACACCAGTCGGCGACGACACTGCATACTCGCATAAGTAATAAGTTCAGAAGATTCAGAAATCATTCATTTAAAACTAAGAGTCAGCCTAAAATGATCATTTTTTACATACAAAATATATTTGGTATAATATGGCGCTATTATTATTTTATGTGAGCTCACCTCCATTTTTGCCCTCCCCCCTTGATTGCTGTGGCACTATACCACTCCTTCCCATTGCCCCCCCCCCCCCACCACCTTCCACCCCTCAACCCAATCCCCTTCAGGAGGGAGGAAGAGTAGTGAGGAGGGAAGAGGAGGAGGGAGGAAGAGGGAGGAAGAAGAGGAGGGAGGACGGAGGAAGAGTAGGGAGGCAGAGGAGGGAGGAGGAGGAGGAAGAGTAGGTAGGTAGAGGGAGGCGGGAGGAGAGAGGAGGAGGAAGGCGGGGGAGGGAGGAAGAGAGGGGACAAATAGGAGGGAGGAAGAGGGAGGAAGAGGAGTAGAGAGGGAGATGAGGAGGGTGTAGGTTTGGATATGAAAACATTCGTTTTTTAAAGGTGCTGGCATGAAAATAAGCGTTTCGTTGGCCTCATGAAACTTTGTAGGATAGTTTCTAAACTTTCTCCCCTGTAGATCCAAAAATACCGGAGAAAATAATGTCAGACAAGTATCTTAGCCTCTGGATGAGCTGTTGTTATATTAAGATAAACCATGTGTGATATGTTACAATAAACATAAGAATCACAATCGCAAAAAAGGATTTTGAGATATCACCATATTTCAATAGATGAGATCAAGCCGATTCCACTGATAGTAAATATTAGACGGTTCAATATGTATTTCTATAAACTGCGGACATAGAGTACCGTTTTATCCAATTTTGGACGTCATTCAGGAAGGGAGACCGTCACAAGAGGCCTTGGCATGGGCCTCTTTCCAGTGGGAATACATTGGGAGCATGTCGGCCGTCGGCCGGGAGTGCAAAGCTTGAGTGCGGTAGGCAAGTGCATATTACTGATGTTTAAATCGTTTTCTTTGAATCTAGACAATACAATAGATTTCTAGCCCATATTCTTAACCTATCCCCCAGGGCACTAGGCCTCTTTCACCCGATAAAAAAGTGATCAATTGTGTCAATTTCCTCCCAAAATCGCAATATGCTGATATTTTGAAACAGCTTGAAAGAGATCATTAAATACTTGTTGCAACCAATCATTCTGTGGAACACTCTATATTGTAGAGACTGCCGTTTCGGAATACGAAAACTAATGTTTTGATATTTTGACAAGTTTTTCAAACTCTCCATAGATATAGAAATATATATTAGGTTTACTGTCATCAGAATCGGCTTTATCTCCTCTTTTCAAATAATATTATGGTGATATCTCAAAATCCATATTTTGCGAATTATGACTCATTTTCCTAAAACAGATCACAATTATCATGTTCAGCATAAAATATTCATTGGTGCTCCAATGTGTAAGTGTATGTGTATGTAAACTGAATCAATTGAAACCAATAACATACTTGCCATGGAGAGCATCATATAACATGAGTTTTATATATAATATATACAGATTTTTATTCAAGTTCATTAAGTACAGTTAGATGAAATGGACAGGAAATGAGACGACAATGTGCCTTCTTACCTGATATGGTTGGTGTAGGCTGAGGCCCTTCCCCGTCAATGCTCACTCCCTCATGTCCTGTACTTGAGCCTACAGAAGAATACACAGAGTGTATCACAACAGTATCCTATGACTTGAGGTTACTACAATAAAAACAATAATACTCGTCATGTTGTCTTACCTGCTACCTGTGCCTACAACAGAATACACAGAGTGAATATAGGACATTTATCATGGTTATGCTAGGAACTAGGACATCAAGTCCGCAATTCTCTCCTGTCTCTCAGTCTCTCAGGCATAACAGGACCGGTCGTCTCCCAAACAAACCCACACAAATAATGGTATATATAAACAAATTGTTATGCCAGGGACAAGGAAGGAGATGAAATTACACATTTCTCACCTTTGCCATTCAGAAATAATATGACCACTGCCACTATGACTCCAGCCAGAATGAGCAGCCCGATGACCATGATGGCCCACCCCCACCAGGGTGGCGACTTACACCTCCTGGGGGCGGAGGAGCGAGGAAGAGTTGGTAGAGGCCTGGATGTTTCATCAGAAGAAATGTTGGAGGCAGAAGCCTGGCTGTAGGCTCTGTTATCGTGGACTTGAGTGGGCATGATTGGCTGTAACACATGAAGTAGTAAATATAAACAACTTTAAAGATATATGCGGGTGTCAACACACACGCCACCTAGCGGCTCCTATTTTTCTTTGAAATATTTTGTTATTATCATAAGTTGAGATGTATTTGTGCCCGATTTTACAATATCTACAGGGTTTTGAGTAATTTGAGTAATTTTGAGTCACGTTTTTTAGGATTCATTTGCATTGATTATGCTGCTTGATTACTAAATTTGGGTGATGTGGTCAACTTCAAATGACCACAACTTTTTTTTAACCACGTCAACGTACTGTTTTTCTTTGGTAAATCTGTAGCATACTATACCAAATATATGTGTAGAAAGTTTTGATAAAAAGTCACCGATCATTATTTTTTTATATAATGAAATGTGAAAAAAACCATTGAACACCCGCATATACCTTTAAGCTGTAATATTGTTGTTTTGTATGATTAGTAGTGGGTTGACACAGCCACACCAATAGAACCCACTTGGCTGCAGTGGAAGGTATCTCTACTAGAGCCAGGAACACAGCACCAATGTAGTGAACTGCAGATTCATGGGCTCGAGTCACGAGTTTCGTGAAAGGAGTTAACAAATATGGTAAATTTGTTTTGACCGTTTGACCAAAACAGTTACAATTGTAAAGTGCAAGAGTTTAATTTAAACAACAGAATTATCTCAATCCACAGTGTGGCCCGAGTTGTTGTGTTAAGCAACTGCGGGATCCCATGACGATTGAGGTGTAATGCTTCCTACCACCCGTAAAAGGGTGTCTTCAGTGACGACTTTGCTATGATCGTGTGTCACCTCCTGGTGGGATTGGATGAAGACCGATATACTGTGGTACTGTACTGTACTGTACTGAGGTACTGTCCTCATCAAGTTAATTCTGGATTTTACAATCATTTATGCTGTCTATCAAGACAAATTAATTTATTTATATCTTAATAAGAACATCCCTTTACAGAAAACCTTTAATTTCAACATAGTTTGTCCAAGAAAGATGAGATTTCAAACTTTGAATGAAGTGCGTCGGAAAGAGTAACAGATACGGCAGGGATTGCATACTGATGTTGGCCCCCATAGGCTCCCATATTAAAATCCCGAAGTTTATACTCCTGTTTCTACATGATAACGATAAGAAATTGTTTTGCTCTCAACATATGTGATACTTACAATATCAAACTTTGTATCAATGAAAGCAATTATTTTTTTACAAATGTTTTCTATATTTTTGGGGGGCTTAAAATCTCCAAATTTTACTATGGAGCTCTATGGGACATTCACCCAATGCCACTCAAAGTCAACCCCTGGTTCACTCAAAGAACCAAAGTCTCAAAGAATAGGGTTGAACATTTTTCTATTATATTGGGAATGAATTGGGGGTGGAAATGGCATTTTATGTAGGTACCCTTATGTAACAGTAAGGTATAACATATTATGACTCAATTACTATAAGTAGCTCCGCCGATGAGATATTGATTAAGACAATGACATAATTGGTGCATAAAGCTTATTGTTATATAATGTTATGTAATAGGTGGGAGTGTTATATATACAGGTTAACTAACGAGTTGGTTGAAGGAGTGTGAATATTACACGAGTTGCGTAGAAACGAGTGCAATATTCTAAGCGACTGAAACCAATGAGTTAGTTAACAGATTTATTATACATGCTTTCAATCATAAAATAGAAAAAGATTGAGTCATAAATTTGAATCTTACCGCTAATCTTAGTAAAAGAAACAAATTGGTTGCCATGACAACCCCTCGTATATCACTAGTGAAATATGCACTATGCGTAAATCACTCTAGATACGTTGTTTTCAGAGCAATGCGTGTATAATAAAAAGTTATATAGTAAATCATTAAATTAATTGAGGTGACATATCAAAATTTCTACCTGCATGGGGAATGATGTAATAAAAACATATTATATAATGTTGCATAACATTATGTAATCCTATCTATCATCTGTGAACATATTTTTTCCACTAGGTTGTAAGCTATTTGTCCTGGTGCCGCCTATGGGAACTGGCTGGGAGGTGAGGTGTTTCATCCTAGCTCTAGCAGCAGTACCTCTCACTGACGCATGGTGGTGTTGTGTGGCGAGATTAATGTTTAGGCGAGCCACTAAAATTATGATTTAATCTGGACATAGCTAGACATTTACCTTTCACATTTACCTTACTGTAACATCATTTCAAAGATTCAAAGTCGGCAGTTATTGGAAGAACTATCCATTTGCAACATATATGACCAACCCTTTGTAACTCCAACAACAATAAAGAATTTTTTAATTGCATTGAATTGAATATTTAATCAGGAAGTAGTCCCAGTGGTATAGCACTCCATTAACATTTCATGAGAAATTAACAGTTCTGAATGGTTCCCACAGCCACAATAGTGAACGTTTGTTTATGTTAGTTGAAATTAATATTAGCTCTATTATTAGTTGGTAGCTTGCAGTCTTACCTCAGTCTTCAATCAGGGTTGAAGTAAGGATTGATGGAAGTTGTAACTTGTCCAATATCTTCTGACGCTAAAGATGAAGTGAATAAGTGAGAAATGTGCAGGACCACGGTTGGCTGCCTTGGGTACCACAAGATCCTGTTTGTAACAAGTCCTCCATGCCCCAGTTAACGCTTTGAAATGATCTACAGTCAGGGGAAAAATTTACTTCTCATTTTTTCATATTTGGTATACATAGATGGCGATACTTATGGATACAAAGTGGGGCTGCTAATCTGTGAACACTCAACTATATATTTGGAGAGAATTGTTTTGAATATAAGTATTCTACTTCTTCTCTATGTAATCCTAAATCAATACCACTCAGGCTTGAATATTTGGCAAAATGTGAAGCTTGGATGATATAGAAAATATACGTCTCTTTTGCCACAGTAGATTTTAGGTATGTCATGACAAATGACATGATGGTCATTTGTAAATCAAATTATTATGTTATTCAATTGTTTGTGCATATAATCATGAATAAAATGACTGCCAGGTATTATGGAAACAGCCAGGTATTATGGAGGGTGTGGGAGGGGGCATTGACCCTCTCACAGGGGGGTCTGGGGGGTCGTTTTTGAAAATAAAAGTTTCCAATATTTCTGGGGGTCAATAAACAGTACAGTAACTAAATGTAGTCCATATGAGGACCTTAAAAACTAAAGGATATATTACATAGATTGTCCTGAAATTGGATGCATTGATTGATATAGCTATAAGTGCTAGACTCTCCAAAAATCAGAACATTCAAATAATGTGATCTTGTGAAAAAAACATTTTATCTAAGTCATAGATCTATGAATGACAATTGATCTTAGTCATCTATAAATGGCAATTGATCAATCAATTTCTAAAATACCATGAATACGATTTTTCAGAGTAAGAACAGATCCCCTTCATAATTAATAATATTAGGCATGGAGAAACCAGACAAACACGATTTGAAATTAGTTTTACTACAGTTGTATTATCCCAATGTGTCGGTCCTTCAAGGACCTTCTTCAGGTCAACTCAACTTCAGATCAACAATTCTTTTGTAGTGTAGCATGTTATAGCAAAAGCTTTCTAATTGGTTGGAGTAGGATCTTACTGCACTCTAATTCATAATATTATTTCAGTGATTCTGACTGGGTGGATTTGATTTTGTAATAAGAATTTGCACAGAATAACCTGCCAATGGTCCTCTGTAGCCTATGGTCTCCCCTGAACTGATTTCCGACTGATGCAAGCATTCTAGGGAAGAATGTTTTTTGAATAATAAAGTATTGTTTTCTGCAGAAACAACAGGTTTTCGTCAGTCTGGGAACTCTGCTAGAGTATTACTGTGTGGCTAACTTCTCACACATATACTCTATGTATGAATCTTTGCCTACAGTAATACTGTGTGGTAATCCTCTCACCCATATACTATATTAATGAAACATTGCCTACAGTAATACTGTAAGACTAACTTCTCACCCATAAAGTCAATGTAGTCCATTGTCTGGGGGGGATTCCGTGTGCAAGTCTGAATGTACTAAGTTTCTCTCCAGAATCATTTAGAGGGTACCCTGGGATGAAATAAAATCGAGGGTGACAGTCCTGAATCATGGGCATAAGTTGGGAAATCAGGATTGAAGTTTGATAGCCATGGATTAGCCCTAAATATTTTGTTTGAGTATTTGAAAATGAAAGATTGGAACTATTCCAATAAAACTTTGTGAGATTATAGTCTTTAGGTATGTTGATTTTTCAAAATAGTTTTTTTTGCATAACCATCATGAAAAACCACCAGGGGGCGCTTTTCTGTGTTTTTTTCTGTATTTTTTTAATAGACTTGAGTTCACTTACAGTTTGAAATTTGTCTTATCCATATAACAACAAGGGATTGAAATGCTCTTAAAGGGCGTAAAATGAGCTTTAATTTGATATATAAAACATGCCTCTAGGTTAATAAGATATGGAGTTATGATTTTTCAAAAAATAAATTTGTTCAGTGGTGTAGGTTGCGGCCGAGTGCCGGCCGAGGCAAGATTTTCATTATTCTACAAGAATGGCTCATCTGACAGCTTAGATTTCATTAACTTTTTTGTTCAACTCATGGAGTTCTTCAATCCTAAACCTTGAATGGTATTCTGGGACCAACCACCAGCCACCAGGGGGCAGTTTTGTCCATAAATTGCACCTACAGTCATGTTGCCAAACTGGGATTTGGATGTCAAGCATGTTTCGAGGTATGGATGAAGTTTTATTGTTGATTCTGGTAATATAACATGTCCTGAGCAAGAATCATCCAGGTGCTGCTTTGTATCTCTTCGGGAAAATTTGTTATGGGCCAAAAACAAAATGGCTGCTGGGCGTCCAGGTAGCTGATCATCAATACCCCATAACTTCCCTATTATTGGTGCTAGAAACATGATTTTTGTGTCTACACCTAGGTTTATTGGGTCTAGGAACTCAATGATATACAAGGATTGCCCATATCTATAATATAAATGAATAAAGTTGTACTTCAGATAAAAGAATTGCTAGAAAAATATGAAACTTTATTCAGCAACTGAACCCTTTATAGAAAATCAGTAGGTAAGTATATAGTCCCAGCATATCAAGCAACATTAGCTCTTATTAACTGTCGTGAACAAAATAAACACTAACTAGATCACAGACAAACCAATGACACATGTATGTCTGGCTTAGTCATACCAATACATATCATCACACCAAGCAAATTATATCACATCATACCATACGTCGATCTGCCAATTGTACATTTTCTGAAAATCTGACCCATAAGGTAGGCTGTGTAGTGCATAAAGGCACTCCCACACATAGGACGCATAATGCAATAAAGCACTCCATTGTAAAGGACGCATATTGCCAAAAAGCATCATAATAAAGATGTTGTTGGCAATGTTATGGGTCGTCCTTAATATACATGACGTTATTAGAATGCGTGTCATCAAGAGAACAGTGGACATGGTGAAGCGTCGTCGTGATTGGTTTACTTCTTGTATAAACATTTGATGAGCTAAACCATGCCTTCCAGCCTTTTTGTTAGCAAATTCCACCTACCTTATTCATTCCTATGGCTTATAGTGTGTTCTTAACAAAAATGTAATATTTAACAATAAAGCTAGGAGGATAATAGTATAGTATTTTTAGTTTATTTGCGGTGAGAATATTGCTAAAATATCTAAATATCGACAAAATACGTATTTTTCTAACTATTGTACTTGTAAATTAATGACTTGGCCTTAAATGGAATAAAAAATAATAAAAAAAAAAATGGGATAAAAAAAGAATTCCAAGGCCAATTTATTATGTTTGGCCTGCCATCATTTGATAGGAGCATTTGTCATGATGGGATTTCTATAGGATGTGGGACATGTATCATTAACTACTGGGGCCATAACATATCAACAAAGCAGTGCATTTTAATCAGTAGTCTTTACTTTATTACCCTGTGAACATGAGCACAAAACATAAGCACAAAACGAATGTTGTGCAGTCATCACAATAGTTTTTCTAACAACTTTTTATTCAGGTATTTATTAACAGATACACTCTCACTCAAGATGAGAGTTTTGTATTGTTGCCTGGTAAAGACTAATTTGATTACAATAATTACAGTTCATTTCTATGTATGCCTTCAACAGACGTTTGAACAATAAATCATCATCAATTCGTCTCAGATTATTTGAGAGCTTATTCCAAAAACCACCAGTGTTGTAAAATAGTGCCTTTTTTCCTCTGTTGTTTCAAGGATAATATAAGAATAACATTGATACATATACATAAAAAAGTTTTATCTTTTCACCTTAATTTATTCTAAAACCTACTAATAAATAAGAACAAAATGTGGAACAGTAATAATCAAATGAAAGCAATCTGTCCCTACCCTGTAAATATAATTATCCTGCAATACACCACAAATTACAGCACAGTAGTTGTATGTTCCATTAATATTCTGTATTTTATAATTTTGGATTTCAGCTTATGAGGAGGAAACCCAGATATAGGCAGTATAAATATTGGGTCTGTTTTCACAGATTTAACTTCTAGAATTCATAGTATATAAAGAGTAAATAATATAGTATCATATTTTCAGACCAAACCCAACTGATGATGCCACTGCTCATATTTGAGCTGATCAATAACCGATTAAGACATACAATACACTCAGTTTTGTGCATTTTCCCACCACCACAATTAACTTAGAGAATTGACATGGTACTGCTCATATTTGAGCTGATCAATAGCAAATAAAGACATTGCCTCTTGTAACAAAATATCAAGCCAATTATTAAGTAGGGCATTTACTGGAAGACCTGTACTCCTCTCAAAGATGTAAAATATGCATTGTCAGAGCATCAGACAATACAGAATATTTTCTTTTTGTTTTTTTTTCTTTTTGCAACACTTCTATTCAGGATCCCTGCCAGCTGGGCTTATACAATGCTAATACATTTCATGATATGATGAGGTAGTAATAAAAAATGAGGTACATATTATGTTTTCAATGTTCTTATCAGCTTGGTGGTATCGTCTTTTAATGTCCTCCATAATCTATTCTCCTCTTTGCTTACACTCTGGATTTTTTGTGCATGCAGGACTGCCGAGATTCTCCTTCTTAATTCACACATCAAATGGACGAGAGAAGAATTCCCTCGATCAAATAGTTTGACCCTGTGGATGTACGCTTTCACTTGGAGAAACAGCCAGTTAACTATTTTTGTACATAGGTTAGTCTGATCGATTCCCAACATAATATGTAAATTATTGACCACCACTCTACTTCTCTTAGTGAGAACTAATTCTTCACCGTTATATCCTCTGTTTAAGTATCCTACATCTCTTATCCATTCTAGGATGTTCTCCCAGATATGCTCTATTACATAGAAAGAAAAAGTGGACAACGTCGTCCCTTTTATTACATAGAGGACACTTGTCGTTCTTAACGATACCAATTTAAGACAGATATACATAACACATTATTGTTCTGTGGATAATCCTATATTGAAACTGCTGAATTCTAGCTTCAGAAGTTATTTTACAGGGTAACTTAAATGTTTCTTTCCAATCAATTTTGTCAAACTGTGCATCGTTGAGGCGCAAGTCCTCCTGCCAACTGTTAAGTTTTTTTCTTTTCACCTTTCGACCTAGAATTAACTCATTGTATACCTGTTTAGCGTTACACTTAATTATATTTAGCTTACAACCTCTTATGTTGAAATCAATTGAACTATCTTCTAGGCTCGCTTCGTTATTTCTCAGAATATTTTATTTGCTTTGAAGAGCACTCTGTTTGTTTGAGGGAAGCATTCTTTTAGAATTGGGTCAATAATAAACTAGGTGTGTTTTCAATTTATCTAGCTGAAAACTAGGTAGGGGTGGGATGGTAACTTAAACTTAACTTAAATGAGGCAAATGTGACTTTTAATGGTTCCTGGTTTGAAAACCTGTTTTCTTGGTTTTATAAGCTTTTTTCTTTGTAAAGAATCAACAAGTTATCACTCATCTAGCTCCCAACCTGCTTTAGACCACCTGGGCACCCTACGTCCTCACATCTTGTTAACAAAACTCCCTTCAACCATAGGGACTGCCAGATGCAAGATGGCGGCTAGTTAAAACCCCGATTACAGTTGCACAGTCCAGGGTTTGTAAGTGCCAGCCTTAGGTACCGGGATCTGAAAAATTGAAATATAATCATTTGTTGAAAAAACATTGGCTGCACAAGGAAGACAATTCATGGAGAACATGGAATTTAAAAAGTTGTAAATGATTAATTTGTTCAAATAGCTCAGTCAATGCACATTTATTATATTCATGATTTCACAATTATGGCACATAGGAGCAAGGCATCAGGCAATATTACCTCATCATGAATACAATGTTTTATATTACTATCTTATATTGTAATATGAGTCAGTGAAAGTGAGTGCCCCACTGCCACTTTTCAGCTTATAAATGCATTTTCAGCTATGCAAACACACATCAGACACATTTGGATTCTTTTGCATATTCAACTTTTATATGAACGACTTAAAGAACGATTCCGTATTAGAATTCAAGCATGTGTTGGGAGAGCTAGCCCTAAAACAATTTATAACAGGAGGGACTCGACAAAATGCAAATAAGAATAGTTTACTGGATATTATTGGCCACCAACTACCCTCATGTTAATAGGTCTGGTGTATTGAATACAAATATATCTGATCATAACGTAATAACTACCTTTATAAATATTAAAAAGGGTAAGAGTGCTGTTGATAAGCAAGTCAAAATTACCCGAGATTATGGTCGGATGGATCTGCAAAATTTCAAGGTCTATTGCAACGACATGACTATAAAAAATGAGATCATTCCAGACGAAAATGTTGGTCCTGATACTATCTGGGCAAAACTAAAAGATAAACTGACCTGTTACTTAGACGATAAATGTCCTTATGTAAGAAAAACAATTGTAAGGAGAGGTAAATTAACACTTAATGAGTGTATTGATGCCATCAAGAACAGAGATAGTTTATTTAAAATTGCAAGAAGGTCTAAGAAGGTGGAAGACTTTAATAGAGCTGCCATGGCCAGACGAAACACCGCAAAGCTTGTTAGAAGGGCCAAACAGTCATTTATTTTGGACTCTCTAACCTCTTGCGAGAAAAATAGTAAAAACTTCTGGCATAGGCTGAATGATTTACTTGGGGAAAAAAATCACTAACCCAAGACAGTTACTTACACGAGGGTAGAACCATAGAAGGTCAAGAAGCGAGTAATGCACTTAATAATGTTTTCAAGAACATGGGTAATGTTGACATTAATCACATGAGAAATCATTTAGATTACTTGGTTAATGATCTGGAGCTGACTGCTTCAACCAGGATCTTGATAAACAGAGAGTTGGTCTTGGAAAATTTGCAAAAAATGGATGACAACAAAAGCAGTGGTTTTACCTGGGTTAATTCTAGAATTTTTAAGATTTTCCTGATCAATATGATCAATATGAACCCAAGAGAGCTACTAAATTTAAGACCTATTGCGATTGTTCCTTTACCATCCAAATTGTTGGAACATTTTGTATGTCAAGCTTTAAGATGTCATATGAATTTTAATCATTTATTCTAAAAAAATCAGGGGGGCTTCAGAAAGAACCGTTTTACGAATCATAGTGTCTACAAATTTCTGGAACCTATTCTTAGAGGAATGGATGAAAAAAAATAAAAGTTGCTACATATTACGATGTGGCGAAAGCCTTTAATTGCATCAATCATGATATTCTAAGAACAAAGTTTGAAAGGTATAGGGTGAATCCAGCAATCATTGGTTTGATAGAGAATTATTTGCAAAATAGATTACAGAGGACAAAGTTGAACAACATCATTTCAGATCCTTGTGCAATTGAAAAAGGGGTACCCCAAGGCAGCCTCCTAGGACCGTTAATCTTTTTAATTTATATAAACGATTTGCCCTCTTGTTTAGAGAGAACAAATTATCAAAAAAATACACTCGAAATAAATATTTCGGTGTATGCTGATGATATGGCCTTAACAGTCACAGGAGTAGACACACAAGAGTGTATCAGGGCTAGTCAACTAGCTGCAAATGAGATCTCCTTGTGGATGCAGGCAAACAAATTGAATATAAACACTCAGCCACTATGTCAAAGTAAAAAATATAATAAGTCACCTCATGTTAAAAGCCCAAAACTTTGGAACAGATTGAGCAAAATAAATAAATAAAAATCTTGGCCTGCTCTTAAGAGTTTTTTAAAATCAGATGACAGGTGGAGAGAGTGAGTAGCCTATGAAATCTATGAATTCTAGATTCCATCTGGGGTCCCTTTATGTATTATGCTAAATTGACTTGCAATGGATGTAAATGAACTGATTCGAGAGCTACTGAGCAAAATAAGACTTCATTGAAGTCAGATTGAGGTACATTGTACCAACTCACAGTGCTTATGCTAACGATTTAGGTATTTTATTTGCGACATGTATTATTATATCTTAAATGCCCACAACAAAATTGTTAGAAAATGGAATCTATTGTCTCTCGAATTGCATTATATTAAGCACCTTATATGATTAGATTTGATACTAGGGGGAGACAGAAGCAGTTATATATTAACAGATGTAATATACGGCGTATTGGTTAATAAAACTGACACCAGATGGAACCGTACGCGTATAGATGTATGTAGAATTGGTAGAGATTGATGTCGAAATTATTTCTGTATACGAATGATGTATTAAATGCTTAATCTTAAATTTAAAATTATCCTAGATGTATCAACTATCGTTTTCCATGGCAATGAGAATTATCATGGTTATGTGAAACTTCGCCAATGAAATTTCTTAAAAAAAAACTATATATCATACCTGAACATGAGCATGTGTTTGTGTGCCATGTCATGTCAGTAAAAGGCAATGATTTAACCAAATAAGGTACATTGGTGTGCACTGATTGGAATCATGTTCATGTTTACATATCAGACCCAAAGCTAACACATGTATGTAGAATCAAATGTATTTATTACCTATATATGGTAGAGAAGCCATACAGACACCCATACAGATTATAGCTATTGATTCTCCATACATTTTTTTTTAAAAGATTTTATTTCCACTGAGTACAGCACCTCCCATGGTAGTAGGATGTTCTGGTGGAACCCAGCATATGAGTCAGATTTTCAGAAAATGTACAATTGGCAGATGATCATATTTTGTAAATTATGATAAATTGGACTGAAAAATCGTCAACACTGGGTATCTATGGGTATATTTGGTATTGCCCTGATTCAAACAGTCTGTTTGGTTATGTAGAACAGTATTTTGAACCTGATTTATGTCTTAAATTTGGGTTATTTGAGACAATTTGTGAATGTGAATTGTACATTTTCTGAAAATCTGACCCATATACAAGAAAATAAATACATATTGAGTTTTGTCATCTCAGATTAAAGATTAATGGATTAGTGATTTGCTTGAATGGAACATGGTGCAAAGATTTGAAGTTGCTACATTTACTCATTTTTGGTTCATTTCTTTGGATTCTCCAAAGGTATAAGTACTTTAATGTGTCTAGTTTGTCTTTGAGCTAGTAATCATATTGTAAGTAAGTTCACACCTGACAATGTATCGTCCAATAATCAGTTCAATAATGGAATGGTACGGAAGACGAGAGTGCTCACGCATGGAAAGTTTAATTTTTTTAATAGAAAATCATTTTCATTTCCAAAATCATTTTGAATTTCAAAATCATTTTCCATCTCATTTAAAAACTAAAATTCCTTTTATTTGTTTTAAAGTATGTTTCAAAAGACACAGGCGTTTTCATTTCCGTTTTGAATTTGATTTCCGTTTTCATTTCCATCTTGAAATGGAAATGAAAATCTATGAACGAGACTTAGAACGAGATGAGATCTCACGAGATTTCAAGCACAAAATGGCGGCCCCCATAGGTGCCGCCATCTTGGATTGGTTAGGCTTCTATCCCTGTTCCTGTAGGCAACTGCACTGCCCCTTTACAGTACTACGTTAACTGTAGGATAGATATATAAATCAATAAAAATAAAATGTTTCCTTTTGTGATCAACATCTTCATAAAAAATATTTTGTATAAATACTTGATAAAATTAGAGTCAGCCAATTCTGAGAATAATGTACCTGTTAAACAATGGTTTTGACTGAATAAATACTTTAAATACAAATACTCCCACCTGTTTGGTAAATTTGTCCACACATGCCATGCGTATCCTCTCTGCTGTGGCAGGACTGTCCATCCGGAAATGTCCAGACATTCCTGAAGCTGTCCGAGCTGCAAGGACAGCATCTTTGATGGCAAAGAAGGCGGAGGCTCCTAGGAACAAGGGTGGCTCTCCAATACCCTGATAATCAAAAACACTTTAATTATTGATTCTCTAAAAAAAATTGATTCACTCTAACCATTATAAACTGAGATTGTATAAACTGAGTTATTAGTCTTAGTACCAAAAGGTTAATCGTATCTTACCTAAAAGGCGCTGTACTGTACTGTACTTTAACTTAACTAGTGTTGAACCAGAATCGGTATATATTCGAACTGATGCTGTGTTATTGTATTGATTTTTTACTTTGATCCATATCAGTTGATTTGAACTTTTCCTCACTAAAGTACAGGTAACAGCGGGAATACATGGAATTTAATTCCATAAGCATGTCAACCATTTTGTCACATTCATTTTATAATTTCTGTATTCTTGGTGATGAATAAACAAATTTCTAATCTAATCTAAAAAAACAAGAGAACATGACTATGACACAGATTGGTCAGATTTTCAGAAAATGTACAATTTGCATTTCTGCACATTTGGTAACTTCTATTATATTGGGCTGAGAAATTTGGTCTTGTCTTGATTTAAAATATTTATTTTGTCTTGTATTTTGGACGTCATTTGTCTCTTAATTACGGATTATTTGAGAGGCTCTGTGAATTGTATATTTTCTGACAATCTGGCCCATTCATAAATGATAGCCAATGTCCTTGATAAAGGATAATTATATCATATAGATAAATGTAGGGATTGTCCGGGATAGATATATACCTAATGCCACCACACATAATATTTGTATAGATACAGATAACCCCAACATAGTTTGACATATTTCATATAATATATATATCTTCATTTAATGGAATGCACTGAGTGATCATTCTGAAATAGCTTATCATACACACACGGAGTGTAGATGTATGTATCATCAAGAGGGTCGGATTTTCAGAAAATGTACAATTGGCAGCTGTACACATTTAGAAAATTCTGCAAACTTAGGCTGAAATTTGGTCAATACTAGGTAAATTTATGTATATTCAGCACTACATTGATTCTAGCAACCTGTTTGGTTAGGTTGAACTGTATTTTGAAGTTTATCTTCTGTCTTAAATATGGGTTATTTGAAAAATTGGTGAAGGCGAATTGAATATTTTCTGAAAATCTGACCCATGTATAATTATGACTGATTTAATAATCTCCTGGAAACCTCTGGGTTGACAGGGTAAGCTCCGGGGAATCTCAAGGATGCAAGGATGTACCTCATTCTAGATTATATTACCTGATAATATCATTGTTTCATTAAATAGTTCTTTATGGGTTGATATTCAACATATATGTTCATATTTATTGACATATTCTTCACTTACATGTTGAAACACCTTATGTTACTTGTCAAATTATTCATAACCTCTGTGAGGAGTTTGAAGGACCACATCAAGAATTGAACGGGAATAAAACTGAACTGAACAAAGTATTCTCTCTACACTTTATTCTTCCCGGAGGAGTACTTTATTGGAATGTTTTGATTTTTGAACAGTTTATCACTTATAGTTATATTGATCTATGTATCACATTTCAGGACAATGTACATAATATATCCTTTCGTTTTAAAGGTCTTCATATAGAACATATTTAAGTTACTTTACTGGTTATTGCCCCCCAGGAATATTGCAAACCTTTCTTTTTCAAAAATTGAAATATCAAACTTAATAATATAGAAATACTTATTAGGTTCCTAGTGTTTACTATCATTGGAATCAGCTTGATCTCCTCTTTTCAAATATGGTGATATCTCAAAATCCATATTTTGTGACTTATGACTCTTTTTCCTGAAACACAAGACATATAATACCTTGGATGAGTAGACTGCCTTAGGGTTAGAGCTGCCCTTCAATAGAGTAACATTCAACTGCTGGGGGATGTCTCCCAGGCCAGGTATCTTGTATGCTCCAGGGCCGCGGGTAAACGATTGGCCATCCGGGGAGTACACCTGCTCCTCCAGAGTGTACAAACCATACCCCTGTAACCATGGAAACATGTTATATACATTGGTGGTAATATTGGTGTCAGGGGTAAAGACTGCACATTGAAGTTGTACAATACTGACAGTGTCATACTATCATTGTGTACAGGGTCATACTGTCATTGTGTACAATGTCAAGCTGTCATACTGTATAATGTCACACTATCATTGTGTACAATGTCATGCTGTCATACTGTACAATGTCATGCTGTCATTGTGTATTGTGACATGCTGTCACACTGTCATTGTGTACAATGTCATACTATCATTACTATCATTGTGTACAATGTCATGCTGTCATACTGTACAATGTCATACTATCATGGTGTACAATGTCATACTGTCATTGTGTACAATGTCCTGCTGTCATTACTAATAGCATACAAACTGTTTTATTACCACTCACCTGTACAAATGCTCCCTCTATCTGACCAATGTCTATTGCCTGGTTCAAGCTCTGACCTATGTCCATCACTATATCTGTCCTCAGAACCTGAGCATAACAACAACATTCATTTAAAGGTAAATACCAGTGTTTACTTAAAAAATGAATGAATCATGGAATTTTCATTAAACTTTGGTTTTAGAAAGAACATGGTTGGGGGAACCCAAAAAGCCCCAAAAAACCATATGTCATTGGATTAGTTTTTATTTCAGGGACCACTGAATTTATTACTGTTCACTAGAGAAGTCTATCGGAAAACGGGTATTTTCTGCATTTTCTCCAATAGCATATGATTGAATCATACAATTTTCTTTTAAATCTGCATATACATTGCTGACATGTTATTCTACCCTCCCAATCAAAAAAAATAAGCGGTCATTGAACTAAAAATAAAGTTATTCAGCTAAACTTGTATCATCACAATGAGCTTCCCCCATTGAAATCAATAGTGAAGGGAAGTAAACTTCACTCATCCCAAAAACACAAAATGATATTATAAGATCCATTTTTTTGGGCATTTTGTATTCCACCAACCATGTTCTTTCTAAATACAAAGTTTGAACAAAATATATTGACTTCTATTGTTTCATGCATTAGTTCCTTGAACTCCCGCCTGCTGCAATGCTGACAACGCTGGTGTGATGCTGTCGGCTATCGGTTACATACATATTGCCGGCCCCATTCGGCTAAAGAGAATCCCGGTTGGCTAGCCTATAGCCTATAGCCATTGTAGGCCTACAGCCTACAGCCGATTTTATACCTATTACAGCCCATTCTAGTATCAGTTCTTGCCACTTTGGTGCTGTGTCTTACCGATATGTATTTTTACTGATTTTGGTATTGAGAGCTTACTGAGTATACTTTTCTCTTCATGTCACCTATGTAACACCTTTGTATACACTTGTTCCTGTTCATGAGTAGGGCAGTTAGCCCTTACCTATTTGTTGGTCTGTCTACTGATAACCTTCCATCTGCCCTCTGAGCTTGTCTATGATAAAAGGTCAGTGAGGAATAGAGCTTGGTTCCGTCTTTGTTCTAGCATTAAGAGCCATAGTTGTTTAAGATCCAGAATTGCCTAGAAGACACTACACTGGTATTTATCTTTAATAGTCTGCTCCTGGAAAACATGTTTTATCTTGCTACTCTGTGATTGCATGTTGGCCTTACAACATAATTTTAAATTGTATAGGCTCCTTAGTGGCTCTACAGCAATCTTACATGAATAAGTAAATGTGATCCGTTTTAGGAAAATGAGTTATAAGTTGCAAAAAATGGATTTTGAGATATCACCATATTTGAAAAGACGTACGAGAAAAGGGTGATTCCAATGATATCCTTTGAAAAACAAATCCTTTGAAAAATATCAATTTTGCGACTTATGACTTATTTTCCTGAAACACATAAAAAATGACATTCTCTCACTGGTTTAGGATAGTGGTAAGACTTTTCTAAATGAAGATGTTAGCATAGATTACATCATAATAAAATATTCAATAACAAATCGTTCAATGTAGTTTAAGGCCATACTCTTAAAATTCATAATAAACATATAACAACACCAACAAGAACAGCCCTAAAGTCAAAGACAATAAATGACCATTTTTATTCCAACTTATATTGTTGCTGGATAAAATTATCAATAAGTTTATCTGGCATAATTTTTGACTGATCTGATCACTATCCAACATACATGATTAGACAGAAAACCAGAAACTGATATAAGACAGACACTTTCTGGGCCAGAAATACACAAATTTAAGCCATGTTGGGTGTGAAAGAAATCTCATTATGTACAAAGATGGGGTGGTACAAGCTCGGGACTGAAGCATGCTCAATTGAGGGCTTCACCTTTGGATTTAGAAAGAACATGTTTGGAGGAAACTAAAAAGCCAATGAAAACCATGTCATTGGATTAGTTTTTATTTCAGTGACCACTGAAATTTACTACAGTTTACTATAGAAGTCAATAAGGAAAAGGGGTTTTTTCCTCCATTTTATTTAGAATATCAGAAGAATGAATGATGCGATTTCCTTGAATATCTGCATATACATAGCTGACATACTATTTTACCCCCATTCCCCCTCCCTCCAAGAAAAAAACCAAAAAAACTGGGGTCATGGAACTAAAATAAAAGTTATTGAGAATTTATGCTTTTCCTCTATTGATCGCCATAGTGAATGGTAGTAATCTGCAGTCATCCATAACATATAAAATAATGTCATTACATCCTTTGTTATTCACCCAACCATTTTCTTTCTCGAGATGAAGTTTGAAAAAAAGAGTGTTAAGTGGGTTCTCCACCGGCTGCAGTAAGCTCTGCGATGGTGTTGTGCTGGTTCTGTAGGTGGAGAGGAATGACAAGATCCTGCCTACATGGTTCACTAGCCATGTAGGCAGGACCTCGCCATTGTTATACCCTTGGGGGTATAATCTTCCTATTGTATAGTCTAATTGTAATCTAAAAGTTTTAAGGCTGGAGTCCCAATGAAGACCCATCTAGTCCGGATAGGGTTGATAATAGGAGTGCCTGCCACCACAACACCATCACAAGGCTTACCGCAGAGCTTACTGCAGCCAGTGGAGACCCCACTTTACTCCTATTCTTTCATGCATTAGTTCCTTGAGTTCCCGCCTGCAGCAGTGCTAATTATAATGGCATTAACCTTTATGAAGACATCATCATCTTCTAACTTATTTCTCATTGACATTTCATATTTTCATCAATTTTGTTCTAATTGTTGGAACATAGAAATTTTATCTTGACTGTTGTAGATTCATACTGTGTAATACATACATAAGAGAACTGTTTTAATATAGAGTAGATGAGCTAGCAACAGAAAATTACAAGAGACACACAGCCTGCAAGATTTTTTAGATGGTCACCTCTTTGTCAAATCTACACCCTATTTTTTGAGACGGCAAGTGATTTCAACTAGCAGTACTCTTCTCATAACATTAATTCTCGATTTTACAATTATGCTATCAAAAGAATTTGTTTTACGCCTGTTTTAAGTCTGTCGAAAAGGGGAAAAGAGTGGCAAATTTGGCAGGGATTTCAAACAGAGCTCAGTGCCCATAGGCTTCCATATTAAAACCCTCAACTTTACACTCCTGTTTCTACATGAAAATGATAAGAAATATCAACATAAGTGATACTCACAATATCAAACTTGGTGTCAATGAAAGCGATTAAAATTTGATGAATCTTTTCTATATTTCTCTGGGGATTGAATGTCTATGTTTATTATGGGACTCTATGGATCATTGCAAGAATGTTTCATCAATATCATAGCTTTTGTAAATGATTTATGAAAACCAAATGCATGTTGGGAAAGATGGAGGCTTATGTCATAGAACCATGTAGGACACATGGATATTGACATTAGGGCATTGATAAATATTCCATCCTAAACATGGCATATTGTCTACAAATTTTATACTGTACTATTAGTTCCATAATTCCATACAAATCAAGATTCAAAATGGGGGTTATGCACATCCCCTATTGTTATTATCATACCATGTGGTCTCCTGTGAGGCAGTCTATTTCTACCTCTGTCACAGCTGCTCCATACGTGAAGTAAGAGTAAGGCTTGGTGTCATGGCCGCCTACTGGCTTCTCCCAGTCAAGGGCAGTTAGTCCTGGTGTCCTGATGAAATAAGTATTAAAAATGTCAGTCAGGTAGAATTAGGATTACATATGTAATGTGTTCCAGGAAAATTGTGCCAAAATTGATTTTTTTCCAAAGGGTGTATCAGTATACATCTACAAAAATGGATTGTAACATGTCAGTCAGGTAGAATTAGGATTACATATGCAATGTGTTCCAGGAAAATTGTGCCAAAATTGATTTTTTTCCAAAGGGTGTATCAGTATACATCTACAAAAATGGATTGTAACATGTCAGTCAGGTAGAATTAGGATTACATATGCAATGTGTTCCAGGAAAATTGTGCCAAAATTGATTTTTTCCAAAGGGTGTATCAGTATACATCTACAACTTCACCTATGGACATTCAATCCCCAGAGAAATATAGAAAAGATTCATCAAATTTTAATCGCTTTCATTGACACCGAGTTTGATATTGTGAGTATCACTTATGTTGATATTTCTTATCCTTTTCATGTAGAAACAGGAGTGTAAAGTTGAGGGTTTTAATATGGAAGCCTATGGGCACTGAGCTCTGTTTGAAATACTAGTTATTAAATATACCCCTTAGAATAACCTCAGATATACATAGGTATCCTCAATACACAATCGTGAGATTTGGTACACATTTTCATGCCACTAATGGCGCTAAATGACCATTGGTAAACATTTGTGAAGTTCTTTGCGACTTTTGAATCATTGGTAGACTTGTATGAATCAGAATGCTAGTAATACAAGGTGGTATGTCTCCATCTCCATCTAGGGGTGATGTGTGACAGGAAAATGAGTCACAAGTAGCATGAAATTCTTTTTAGATGTTAACATATTTGAAAAGATGAGATCAAGCCTATTCTAATTATAATAAACATTAGAACAGCTAATAAGTGTTTCTATGTTTTAAGTTTGATATTTTTACTTCTGAAAAAAGAAAGTTTGCAATATTTCTGGGTGGACAATAACTAGCTAAGTAGGTAAATGCACTCCATAGGATAAGCTTATGTATTCATACTACAGACAGTGTTAAGCACCCCAAAAATTAACACATCCCCACAAAGACATCTTACAAAAAATACACTATGAGAAATATGAATTTTGTGACAAGGAGGATCTAGGGATGAACTAGGCAGGAAACAAGAGACTCACTTGTAGAATCCTGTAGCAGAGACGTTTACTCTATCTTTATAAGCACAGCTAACCTAGAAGAGATGTTTGATATTGTCATTTCCTTAAACAATATTTGTGTTTAACTAGCAAGAGATGAGAAATATTTTGACCAGTAGATATCCATATTAAGTGTGAGTTACAGCCATTTCATGGGTTGGTTATTCAAGTAATAATCCCTATTAGCAACTATAGGGGTATGTTATCAACAAATATCAACAAAGAAAATCATTGCAAAGGGGAAGCCATGCAGTTGGGCTAAACATATTGTATCCACCATTACTTCATTAAACACATTTCCCATGGTGTTAGACACAATTTTGACACTTACATGCTATTGGAGTACAACAGGCTGCAAGTATGTTGTTGTGCTCGTTCTATAAGGGGAGATGGGTTGCAAGCTTCTCCCTACATGGCATATCAATTTGTTTTTTTTGTTTTTTTTCTTTATTCAACATTTTAATACAGCCAGACATGATTATTTGTCAAGACCAAAGCTCACAAGATTTACCATGCTATTCTGCTTGGTGCTGTGTCTATCAAAATGATAATATCTAGCAACATATATACATACATTTGTTGAGGGAAGTGGGGCTGTGAGTGTTGTTTGGTTGTGTGTTTTCCTTGTGTGATATGCTGTTGTTGTGTGTGTAGTTGTGTCTTGTGGGTTGCATTTTATTTTTTATTCATTTAAGGCAAAGGATAGTTCAGTTACATCTAGAGAAAAAGGAGGTGATATCTGGCATGGATGTATTCAGACATCGTTCTTGGCCCAGCGTGTTATAGCCCAGTTTTTTTAGGGTTTTTTAGTTTTACAAACTTGAAGCTATTGGGGTTTTCTGTATGTGATGAGTTTCAGGAAAATGAGTCAGGAATGTTCTAATTGTTAGTGGGTTGACCACTTATAACTATATCAATCGCTGTGTCAAATTACAGGATAATCTATGTAATATATCCTTTCGTTTTAAAGGTCCTCATATGGACTACATTTAGTTATTTTACTGTTTATTGACCCCTTGAAACTTTTTTTTCAAAACCGAAAATATCAAAATTAAAATCTAGAAATGGCTATTAGACTGTTTACTATCATTGGAATCGGCTTGATCTCATCTTTTCAAATATAATCGTATCTCAAAATCTATTTTTTGGGACATATGACTCATTTTTCTGAAACACATCACATATTTCTTAGATTGTCTGGGAGGCAGTTCCACAGCTTGGCTGTCTGGTTAGAACCTGAAATGCAAGGATGTTTTAAATACAAACCCAGTCTTCCCATGAGTCGCAGGGAGCGGCTTTCTTGTAAGGGGCAAGGCGCTCTACTAATGTCTCACATGCATACTGCAACCAGAACATTAATATTGAAACTTGATACATGTCTATGTAGTTTTAAACTATGGATAAGAATATTTATGTCAGTATGTCAGTCACAATTGACATGGAAGATGGGCACTGTAGTAAAAAATTCCCCATCAACGATCCTCTAATAACCCAAATAAAAATTGTAAAGGCGGTTGAAAATTCAGTTCCACACAAGTGAAACAATTTTCTAAACCAGTGCAAACCCAAATAATTGTATACCATTATTTCTAGTAATTATCATTTTTCAGGGTAATTTAGCAGATTTAACTAAATGAGTAGACTGCATGAATTTGAGTTGCTTAGCAATATAGATGCTAGTGAGTAACATATTTTAATTTGCATGCAATACTTACCATTACAGCCATACCGTTCAGGTCAGAGGTGAGGGAACCACCAGAAGAGGACATGTTGGGTGTAGCAGCGGTGGATGTCTCATTAATAAACACTTTACTGGTGGGTATGTCCAGCACTCTACTGGCTACCTGTATAGGTATGATAATCATATATGGGTCATATTTTCAGAAAATGTACAATTCAACAATCCTCTCAAATAACCCAAATTTCAGATGAAAATAAAGTTCAAAACACAGTTCAACCAAACCAAAGAGATTTCTAGAATTAATGCAATGCCAACTATACTTAAATTGACCTAGTATTTACCAAACTGCAGCCTAATTCACCAGAATTTAATAAATGTGTACAGCTGCCCATTGTACCACTAGGTGCTTGGTATAAGTAATCTGACCTTTTCATGTATAGTAGATATCACAAACACCATATCCCTCACATCAAAGCCTTGAGACAGAGAAGAGGGGGAGGGAAAAGATGGAGAGAGGGAAGTGTGGGGAAAGATGGGGACTTTGCTAGCACTAAATGAAGTAAAGAAGTGTAGTGTTACCTGAAGCATCTTGGTGTGTAGACCTTGCCCCATCTCAGTACCAGAGTGCGCCACTAGTACGGTACCATCAGCATAGACATTCACCAGGGCTACTGCCTGTGATAGCAGAAATTGTTTTATACATTTTTGAGAAGTTATTTTTTTTTATCTAGAATTTGTATAAAGCAAACATAAAGCAAAGTACACTGGCTATAACAATCAAGGGGTTCATTAGCATAACAGGGTTGACATGACGGGCAGCAGTTCTATGCAGAATAAGCATGGTCTTCTGCCCACTGCTGTCTCTTATTAAACTAACTCCTAAAAAACATAGGTATATTGATATACTAGTAATGCCTGAGAACACATTTATCAGGTAAATGACAATTCATGAATTTTCTCATACACTAAAGTCACATTTTGAGTCATTACAATCTTAAGTTTTTTTCACTTGATGAACGTCTTACTAGTACTCCCACAAATGGACGAGTTTGACAACAACAGCTCGACATCTACACATACCGGTACCTCCAAAGCATTATACCACCTCATGCTATCGGCCAAAGCTTTGGACAAGAACGTCAGAAGAGACATTGCCACGATATTGGTCAAACATGGCTATTTGAGTAAGAACTATAGTTGTAGAAAAAGAGGCTTAAAATTATAGACCTCCATATCATAATATTCACTTTCCAAGTTACAATAAACTCCTAAAGTCAGGGCTTCAAATTATAGACCCTACTTTTATTCTCTCATATTATATATGACAACAAATTTTTTTCCAACTTCAGTAATAAACTTATAACACAATTTTATTAACTTTTCATCTTTTCATCAATTCAAATGCCACCATGACGATACCAATTGATCCCACAAGAAACCACTTTAAGAGAAAACCCGCCCTCCCCATAGAGTGCCACTGAAGTGCCCCCGAGTTAGTAAGTGTCAAGAAGCGCAAAGTGTCAACACCAGCAAACCACAACACCCAGCCACTATATAAGCATGAAACTATTCTGTATTACTTAATCTCCCCTGAAGAAGACAACCAAAATGTCGAAACGCGTCGGGAAAAATAAATAAGAGAAAAAACATATCGGATTGTCGTTTGTAGGTTTAATTCCTATATTTCCATACTTTTTTCACTTTGTTATTGGCAACCAGTTTCATGCTAATTTGTCAATCTTTTAACAGACCCTTGCATTTGTTAATTATGACATAACCCTATTACTCACATTCTATGAATTATGAATTGTTAGATACACAACTTGTTCTTTTCGTCCCTTATTGACTAGTGACAACAACTTACTTACTCTAGCTACTTGTGAGCACCGCTTATGTAATTTATTAATAGGGGATTTGCATGTGGCACTGGGCATGTCCACTGCAGTGCATGTGGGATGTACAATAGGGGATTTGCATGTGGCACTGGGCATGTCCACTGCAGTGCATGTGGGATGTACAATAGGGGATTTGCATGTGGCACTGGGCATGTCCACTGCAGTGCATGTGGGATGGACTCTGTTGAAATCTTTTATACAAATATTTAACAACATTTTTATCGAAAATTGCCAGAATATTTTCACCAATATCAGAGTTTGTATAAATGATCTGTGAAAACTCAATGCATGATGGGAGAGATGGGGACTTCTGTCATGAAACCATGTATAACACATTAATATTGACATTAGAGCATTGATAAATATTCCATGCTGGACATGTTTTCTATAGATTATATTATGTACCATTAGTCCAATAATTTCATGCAAATCAAGATTCAAAATGGTGGCTATTCAAATACCCAATTAATGATGGTTATTAATTAATGATTACAAAACGTATAGCACCAAGTGATGGGGTGCAGATGTTTAACAACTTAATTTTTACCTGATTCTTGTGTATTTTTGCTAAGCCAAGACCGTATTTGGTTGGCACAGCTACGATTCCTCGTTTTCTCCATTTGTTTTTTCTGCGGAATTTGAAAGGTAAAATTTAACGTGAGACAGCTAGGAAATGGACATATATTTGATGTGTTACAGGTAAATTGATCTGCTTGATCTTATGTTTTCAAATATGTTCTGTGTTCCAGGACAATGTCGCCAAAAAAGGATTTTGAGATATTATCATATTTGAAAAGATAATTTCAAGCCAAATCCAATGATAGTAAACAGTAGGATATCTAATACATATTTTCATATTTTAAGTTTTGGATTTGTAGATTTGAAACAAAGTTTGCAATGTTTTGGAGTGGACATTATACTAGTAAAGTAGCTAAATATACTGCATAAGATGACCTTAGAAATACATGGACATATCTATTAGACCACCTGGAACTTGGTCCACATATTCATGCTACAACAAGCGGTAAGTAACCCAAAGATGGATAAATCCCATACAGAGATCTTGTGAATAAATGACTGAACATTTTCCTGAAACAATAATTTCATGATGATATTTATTTAGTGATTTTTAGCTTGTGAAGAATGGAGTGAGACAAGACTATTCCCACCTGTTGAACTCTGTTGCATTCTGCCTCCTGTTGACATAGTCTGACTGATCCATCACATCAGCCCAGCATCTGCGGATGTTGGTGTTCTCTAAAACCATTCCATAGGGTGTCCTGTCTCCTTCATGGTACAAGTTTAACTCTCTTACCTAAAATGTGGGATTTGTTAGTTTTTTTAACAGTGACAAAAGAGCTCTCTGCATAGAATACACATTATCAGAGGTTTCGAAAACTTAATGAGTAACTGATGTATGGGTCAGATTTTCAGAAAAGGCAGGTGTACATGTTTTGTAAATTCTGCTAAAATAAAGTGCAATTTGGTCAATACAAGGTAAATTCGAGTATATTTGGCATTGCATCTAGCAATCTGTTTGGTTAGGTAGAACTGTATTTTGAATTTTGAACTTTAAATTTTTGTCTGAAATTTTAGTTATTTGAGAGGATTGGTGAAGTAGAATTGTACATTTTCTGAAAATCTCACCCGTATATAGCTCTCTTGGTGAAAGATGTCATACACTATGTGTCACGCACTAGAGGAGTTGTAGTCCCGTGCGAAAAAAAACAAAAATGAACACAAGCTTAGTACTGCAACACAAAGCTCTGCTCTGAGGAAACTGTATTCCTGGGATCCTTTGTTAGTACAATGCTTGGATATAAATTAAGCTTGAGGTGAGGCTTCAAGCAGTCTTTGCTGGGCCAAGCTGACAAACTACAACTTCTCTCTGATTTCATTCTTCCGACTACTAGAATACCGAATCTCTGGGCCAATTGCCTTTAGTTTCTCACACTCTAACCACTTCACCACTGAGACTGATACATATAAGGAAGATACATTTGATTTATTGCATTTCAAGTTTACTTTAATCCCCCATTCTCCTCATGGTGATTGAGGAAAATGGTGAAACAAATAAGCTATGAAGTGCCTTGTGTAGCCGCAGGTGATTTAATGATTCAAATTAATCATAAAAGTATATCTTGCATCTGCAATCTGTTTCTATAATATGCCAATGCAGGACTGTCTAGCTTTGCATGCTCTCTGGATGTCATCAATACCTCACCAATACCTCAGTGAGAAAATGGAATCTAAGAGCGAAAATGCATGAATTTGGTATTATTACATTACCTTATTCTTAAAGTTTATTACTGTATTTACTGTATTTGTATTATATTATGTTGTATCATTTTCTAAATTCATATACTCTGTACTGAGTCATGGTAGCGGCTGGGAGAGGCTGGATTTCATCTAGATGTCCGCCTACCTGTTTGTCGTTTTTGTCTTTTATATTTGCATTGTCTGTTTTATTATT
The DNA here is from genome assembly GCA_942159475.1 of Sthenelais limicola. Taxonomy (NCBI): domain Eukaryota; kingdom Metazoa; phylum Annelida; class Polychaeta; order Phyllodocida; family Sigalionidae; genus Sthenelais; species Sthenelais limicola. The sequence goes on along the minus strand of OW804099.1, from coordinate 17,913,071 downwards.
ATGTACTATGTGAATCTCGATAAATAAAGTAGTATCTTATCTCATCTTATCTTATCTTATCTTATCTACCATGAGAGCATACATCTTTTCAAAGGTTGTTATTCTGGATGAATTATACAGATGCATACAAGAAATAACTATGAAGATTGCAGATTACATAAGCTTTTGCTGATGTCTGTTACTAGTAGGGAAGTTGCATAGCTGCCATTTTGAATCTTGATTTGCATGGAATTATGGGACTAGTTGGTCCTTTATACAACCTCTGATATTGGTGAAAATATTCTTGCAATTTTCAATAAAAATGTTGCTAAATATTTGTATAAAAGATTTCAACAGAATCCATCCCACATACACTGCAGTATACATGTGCAGATGCACATGCAAATCATCATGTTTCATCTCACAATTTATGTTGTTATGCATAATGTTTCATCTAAAAAGACATAGATATGGTCTTGCAAAACCTCCCTAATGAATAATAATAATATAAAAAATGCAATATGGCGTCGCTCGATGCACACATACTCGGATAGGTGTGAGCCAAACTGTGCCCAGGACCACTGAATACGATACTGATAATATACCAATATAACAGGATATTATATGTGACCATGGACATATGTGATACGAGCAACAAATACACGATATAACGTCTCTACACTTATTGCCGGACAATAATCAGTCAATGACTACCCAAAAGCTTCCATTATCGTCCACCAACGAAGCGGCAACACTGGCCGAGCCACCGGCGCTCCAAAGACTAAATAAGAAATTATCTTGGAGCCTCAGCGAGCCCGGGAGTAGTACTACGGTAAGCTACCCCCCAAGAAGATCTATACGTATGGCTAACTCTCAAGACAAAACTAAAATGCCTGACCAACAAAATGAAGTTCTAATTGCGCACTTTCAATCAATGTCAAGGTCGGATGGAGTCACTGACCATAACGATAAACAACAACAGCAGCCCACCCCTGGTAATACCCATGGTGAAATTTCTCAAGCCTCACAGACGAAACCGCCAGACTCTGCCATACAGATCCCCGATGCTTTCCAGCTTATGTTCACTAAATGTCTAGAAGATATGAAACGAGCAAATGCCGGATATATGGATGACTTAAAGACCCATAACGCTACAACAATAAAAAATAAAAGATGAGACCCTAATCGACCTATTTAAAAATAACATCCAACCAAAACTAAAAGACTCGATCATCACTCAGATAAAGCGAGAAAATCCCCCAACTCCACAACCGGGCAACCAGGGCAACCAAGGGAAATTGAATTTACCAACCGAAATGGCTGCCATCATTGAAAGGCAAAAGAAAATGGAACAAGAATTGGCACAATCTGCTAAACACAGACACGAGCTGCAAGAGCAACTGGAATTGGCTAACGAGCGAAATGATATCCTGGACATGAAAACCCGCCGACTAAACTTAGTCATTGATGGAATACCAGAGGAAAAGACTGAAAAAGGACGGAAGGAAGAAAACCTGGCGATCAGTATAATCAATCCTACAATCAATAACTTCGAGGATGAGGATCTAGACACCACATATCTCCTGGGTAAATACAACCCTAAGTTTGTACGCCCAGTCCTTATTTCACTGCTATCTAACAACATGAAAGACAAGATCCTTCGCAGAGCACCCGAGATAATGCGCAATATAGCCAATCCCAAATTATGGATAAACCGGGATATCCCGGAATCCCTTCAAAAGCAAAGCGGCATCATCAGGAAGTGCGGTAAACTCTTGAAAGAACTAGACAAGGAACACGCCCCCACCACGACCACGAGGTTGAACTCGCTGACCTACAAAGGTAAACAATACAAGGCTTCCAACCTTGACCTTCTGCTTCTGGGAGCCAGGCCGGAAAGTACGAAACTCAAGGAGTTTCCCGCAACTAAAGGCCTCGGCTCCCAGGGTGAGTTAGTCTATCTATCAAATTTTTACACCCGTAAATTTTGGTATCATGACACGCAATATAAACCAATTACGTTTCCCATAGAAATAAACATAACTATAACTCAAAGGATGGGTCTTGAAGATGTGTCCATTGAGGCCGCCTTTATTAAAGATTTTTTGGTACCCAAAACAACGACCGGCTTGGTCTGAGGTCGTTAGCAGAGTGAATTGAAACAACAATGCGGTTGCCACCAGCAACCCAAAACACAGATTCAGGTAGCACTACAATTATTTTATACCTGTATTACTTTCACCAATACACGCTATAAACCAATTACGTTTCCCATAGAAATAAACATAACTATAACTCAAAGGATGGGTCTTGAAGATGCGTCCATTGAGGCCGCCAAACAACTCCAAAACAAATCAAAAAAGTTTGGACAAATCATCACAAATGTCAATTTCTATACACTTCTTCCTGTGGAGGGGGGTATGTAAGTAGTCGAGGACGCTGAGGCTCTTCCAGTCCCCAGTCGAGGACGCTGAGGCTCTTCCAGTCCCCAAAGGACTTTATGTCAACCAAAGGGACACCTAGCCCATGGAGGTAAGATGCACCCGAACGTCGAAGGGAGTGCATGCCGATATCACTAGGGTCGTAACCAATAGCTGCTGTTTTAGACTTGAGGAAAGCAAGCAAGTCACTATACAAAAGATAAGCACGATCACCATTCTTGAGAAGCTTGAAGAACAATGGGTCATCGGGTGAGGCAGGGAACTTCATGAAGTGGCGACCCAGTTTAGCAACCAAGTCGAACAGAAAATTGTCACACCTGCTAATAGGAATGACCAATTTGTCACGACGATGTCGAAGAGTTTTTGAAGACCTGACTGTAATGGAGAGTCCCTCATCAGTGAATACCACATCAGAGCGGCGAATGACATGGCCCAGATCAGAAGAAGAAGATGGTACTATGTTCGACTTGCGAAGTAACGTGCGAAAACTAAGGAGGACAGCCGTGCTGAGAGACTGCTCGTTGAGGTCAGTCACAGAAACTGACTTAAAAATAGCAGTTAAATCGTGCACCGAAAGGCACAATTTCTGCTTCACCTCCTTGCCCAGCTTATTTGCTAGCCCCATGAGGACTAGCTTAATGGAATAATCTTCTCTGAAGGATCCATCATAACCAAGGTACTTGTGCAGCGCGATAATAGCTGATAAATAATTATTACAAGTGCTATAACACGCCGATCTGGCTAAGAAGGAGAGAAAACGGCAGATAGTTCTTGGTAGAGCTGGCACTGATTGAAGATCATTGTCGAGACAAAACTGCAGGTATTTACTCCACTGTGAGTTCCTGGTTTTCAAAGTGTTCTTAGACCAACCAGCTGTTATGGCTGCAGAGACCTCGTCGTCCAGCAGAATCATATCAACTCTCAGCTTGGGGGCTGCAACAGAGAGAGAATACATTCAATCCATACAGATCCGACTCATCACTCATACGAGATAAAAAATCAGCTGTTATGTTAAGATGGCCTGGGACATGACGAGCAGTTAAGTAAATGTTATAAGTAATGCAGAGCCAGAAAATCTCCCGAACCAGGGGCATAATGGGCTTGCTGGAGGACGTGCCCTTATTGATGCTGGCAATGACGGTCGTGTTATCAGAATACAACACCACATGATGATTAGCCCACAGGCAGCCAAGTCGTTGCAAAGCCAATTTCACAGGTACTAGCTCGAGGTAGTTAATATGGAAGCCTTGAGGGTCCATATCAATGTTAACCCAGTGAGAGTGACTAGCGAGCATCTCTGAATTAGGTGGAGGTAGAGAAGAAAACCGGCCAGCTTGCCAGTCATCTAAGTACACCAGTCCATAGCCTGTAGAACATGAATCCGTGTAGAAGATTGGACCCTCTCCAAAATTATGCTTGATCATCAAATTGGAGCCATTAAATGAGGGGGCCCAGGCTAGCCACCACTTAATGTCCAGACAGAACCCATCGTTGAGGCGGACCCTAGGCTTGTCAGGGTTAATGTTGGCGAGGAGGTCAATGACTCTACGCGAAAAGGTACGAGCACCTCTCACCACCTTAGCTGCATGAGCCATCAAGCCGCAAAGGCGCTGTAGTTGCTTGCGGGTCGCCCTGGTTTTGTCAGAGAAGAAACAAAGTTCGTTGAGTAGTCTATCTAGCTTCTGAGAAGGGAGAGATACAGACATGTTCACAGAATCAAATTCTATACCCAAGTATACAGTCTTTTGCGAAGGGGAAGTCAATTTCTTCCAGGCAATACCGAACCCAAGTGATCTGAGGATGGAGATCATCAGGTGCTGAGTGGCGAGACAACTGTCATAATCGTCAGAAATGATTAAATAGTCATCAATATAGTTGATACATTTGAAAGCACCACGACGTTGCAAGCATCTGACGGTGAAATTGGAGAGTTGAGTGTAAATATACGGGGCGCACTTTAAACCAAAGCATAACCTGGTATCGACCAGGTAACAAGATTGCCCATTAATAGGCCACTTTATGCCCTGAAAGGTCCATTGATCAGGTCGCACGGGGACAGTGCGGTAAGCTGCTGACACATCCAGCGTAGACATATAAGAGCCAGGTGTTATGAGCTCAATCACATCGTCGACGGATTTGTAACAAAACTTGAGGGCAGTGGAAGACATAAAATTATTTATAGAGGCACCAAGAGGCTGTCTGCAGTCAGTGATGGGGCGCCAACGGCCGTCCGGTTTGGGGACAGCACCCAAGCTATGAACACAGAAAGGCTGATCTTGAACGACTACATACTTCCCCTCCTCCAACTCAGTATTGATCAGCTTATCGATAAAGGCATTGGCAGGACCCAATAAAACTGATTTGTAATTTTCACAAACATAGCTGGAGACACTGTTGTCGACATCAACTATGGTAAAACCATTTACAACACCATCATGAATATAATTACGCAATACAACATCATTTTCATGACCCAGTTCATGTTCCCAAGCTTGAATATTCCAATTAGTGCGGAGTCCGCCTAACACATGATCAAATGATTTAGAGATACATAAGGGTAGATTTTCAATGACAGCAACAGGGGCATAATTAGAGTAATGGTGAAAGGCATCAGCGATATCATACAAATATGTGGCAGATTCAACATCAACACAACTAGTATTACAAACATCAGCGGTAGTAACATCATCAGGGATATCGGTATCGGCATACAAGCACACGAAAGAATTAGTGTCGACATGACTTGCATTACAAACATCAAGGTTTTCGGCATAACGAGTATCAGCAACGAGGCAAGATTCATATGAGTCATGGGAAATACAAGAGTTATCAAGTACATCATCAACAGAACAACCAAGGTCAGAAAACACACCAGAAATACCGGAATGTTCAATGTCCGAAGTCCTAGATTCGACGAGAAGTTTACCAGGCGCGCCATCTTGGATCCGGGCTGGAAGTGACGGTGTCACAAGAATGGCCGCGCTGGCCTGGCTTCATTTTGATTTACTAATGGGCTCCCTGCAACCTTGAGCGCGATGCTTGCCCGAACATTTGCGGCAAACATGGGATTTCCCACACTTAGAATTGTTACACACACGATAGTTATAATAAAAGCATATGTCATCTGGGAAATCGGTGGGGACTTGCGAGTCACTTTTGGGTCGGGACTTTTTCTTGGTGGCCTGACCAGATTTCTCAGCAGCTTCCGTAGAGACGACAACATTAGAAGAATAACATATCGAGACACCCAAACCATGTTTGTTAGGGTCAAAATCATCGGCCTTGCTATCAATCACTCGATCAATTACATATTTATCATAAGATATAGAGGCGCACTCATGGAACTTCCTAGTCGAGTGCATCTCTGTGACAAAGGCAAGGTGGGCGATATAAGAAGCATGTCTTTTGTCTGCCAAAGGGAAGAGGTGAGACAAAACAGCTGACATGCCATGGACCAGACTCACGTAATCCAGTTTAGATGAATCTGGTTTCTTGCAATCGGGGACTGAGTAAATCTCCAGGCGGAGATATTTACCTTTGTCGTCCTCGGTTCCAGCTAACTTTTCCAAAGCTTTTGTCAACGGGCTATTCACCATTTCATGGGGACCGGTAGAGCCTGACGAAGAGTCGCTAGAATGTGGCGGCGGTTTGTGGCGAAGGGGATCCTCCAAAGCATCGAGGCGATCGGTGATCTTGGTTAACATGGCCAGGACTGGATCTTTTACTTCAGAACCATCAGTAGACTTGAGTGAACTATCGGTAGACTTTGTTGAGCCATCAGGGTTATGTGTAAGATCGTGAACCCCTTTCTCCAGACTGTCAAACTCCCGGATGGAAGCCGTATAGGCGTCCTCAAGTTTCTGCATATAAGTCGGATCCGACTTGTCAATGCCTGCCAACACCAAAGCCATGTCTTCTCTGCAGTAACCTCCAAAAGGTGGACAATGTAGACGCTTGCACTTCGAACAACGTTTGATCATCGAAGATATAGGTAAGAGCAAAATCTCATGATTTCAAACGATCATTTAAAGATTTTTTGGTGCCCAAAACAACGACCGGCTTGGTCTGAGGTCGTTAGCAGAGTGAATTGAAACAACAATGCGGTTGCCACCAGCAACCCAAAACACAGATTCAGGTAGCACTACAATTATTTTATACCTGTATTACTTTCACCAATACACGCTATCTATCTGTTGAACAAGCCTTTCAACACATAAAAGCCTCTTCATTGAAGACGGACAAGAATGCGAAACTAGCTGATGAAATCATGCAGTTAACTAACCCATATGATATCAAGTAAAAGTCATCCCAGATAGAAACAGACGCAGAGTGGACCAAAGGTGAGCGTGAACTCTTAAAAGATATTGCTGGAATCAAATTCCAACAACATGATGATCTTCGTAAAAGGCTTGTTGACTCAGACTATGTACATTTCTATGAAATGACCGCAGACCGAACATGGGGAACCGGGCACCGCCTCGGTGACCAAGCTTTCGACCCCGCCACCGCCAAAATCGCTTCGGTGTAATTCTATCGGAACTAAAAGCTCATTTTGCATAATATCTATGTACTGCTCTCCCTCTAGGCTCTATTCACAACCAGACAAGAAGTCATGGCACCTAGACCAATTATGATTATAGGAGACAGTCGGGTTCGTGAACTCGCGCCGTACTTCCAACCTTACTTGCCAAACCATCTCTACCACAAGATTGTCGTCAAGTCATACTCCGGAGCCTCCTTGAAATTATCAGCGCACCTAGCCGCTTATGACATCTTTGCAGCGAAACTCTTAGCCATATACTTCGCCTCCGCATTGTGTACCATCACCAAACGAGAGCAAGGTATAGTGAGACTAGCTCATTCCACAATCCTAGAAGCATCCAACGCTTTCGCCGATGACCTCGACTGGGTAAATGATCAAGTTAACTACCTAACTTACCCATTCACGACCACCATCATTTTCTGTACTGTCACGGGCATGGATCTCTCATGGTTTAATACTAGAGATCCAGCCGCCCGTGAAGCTACTCCGCCGCAACTCGACGATACAGTGCTCCACGTCAACCGTAGGATCGTATCTAAAAATGACAGTAATGGCTTTCCCACACCCCCGACCCATGATTACATCCACCACAATGCAAGACAGGCCAAAACCAACCACTATTGGAAGCTGGCAGCAGACGGCTGCCACCTCACAGACATTGGTTTAGACAGATGGGCCCGCCAAATCGCCAAGTCAATACTAAGACTAAACCTATAAAGAACATTGGATGGATAAGTACAAAAAACTTTCTAGCTGACATGCCTTCATCGAAGACATCAGCCTCACTTATGTTTGTTAATACCATTCATTTCAGAAAATACCTAAGACACGTTGAGTTCTATTATGTTTAAAAACGAAGTTTAGGTAATATTGTTACCATAGCAATGCCTCCCAGTTGGGCCCCAAGCCTGTTTATCGTTTACTGTTGACCATTGATTATAAATTATGATGCCAAACTGTCATTGATTTCAGATTATAAATCACGGTCCATTAATGTTAAGTATACCCTAACATAACATCACATTGTAGCGAGTCAACAAAACCTATGTTGACTACACCTTGATAGTCATGAAGACTGTGATGAACACTGTATTGTGATAAGTATCTACCTGACGTCAATGTAACATGGTTAATAACAAACCACTGTACTATGCAGCCTGCAGCTGCTAATGGCCTACTTCATACTACCCTATGAGATTATTTCATTTCATTTTATCTCATATCTGTACCACCCTATGTATATATGTTATACTATAAATAAATATAGTACGTTCACATGCTCCTTGACATCTGGTCTGTGTGTAAAGCCTATGTTGATCACATAAAACACAATATCTCTTAAAAATTATTCAGTATCAAGCTATTGTATAACTACTTTAAATGTCAATTGTCCAGGGCACACCAGCCCAACACACCTAACCACCATGAGAAGTACGAGTGACTCAAATCCAAATGATAAAAATGTGAAACTTACACTCCATGACAGTGCACAATTTAAAGCACTCAAGCAACAAAGCAAGTGAACTTGAAATGTTATTACAAGAAATGCAATTCGACATAGTTTGTATATGTGAGACCTGGCTGAGTGACATCGAGGACTACACACTATTACGATCAGATCGAATAGGTAATAAGCAGAGGGGCGGAGGACTAGCAGTATATATTAATGACCGATATGAGGCAGCCCGGGTTGGTGACCCACAAACAATAATTACCCCACATGTAGAAATTCAAACTGTGGTAATAAAGTTAAATCAGTACAAAAACCTAACAGTCCATAATCTGTATCGCCCCCCAGACGGTGACCTCTCAACCGCAATCTCCAGCATACAAAATGTTTTAAGTCACAATAAGGAAAATGAGGAAGTAATCTTACTAGGTGACTTTAATGTCAACTACCAAAAAGCACCCCGATGAAATCCCAATTATTATCAATCGAACACAACTCTTCATTGAAGCAGCTTATACATATCCCCACTAGAATAACTGTAACATCGGAAACATGTATAGATTTAATCTATACAAATTCTAAAATAATAAGCACAACTGGAATTTTGGATGTAAATATCAGTGACCACAAACCAACCTTCCTGATTCTCAAAAAAGAAAGAGAGTTCTACAAGAAAATTAGTTTTATGTGCCGTTCCTATGCAGCCTACACAGAAGAATGGTTTGTAACAATGCTAAATGATTATAACTGGGCTCAACTACTGCAAACAACTGACCCTAACTTATATTGGCAAATAATGCTTGACAAAATACAAGAAACTGTAAACAAAACCTGTCCGCTGAGGAATTATCAAAACGTTAAGGCGAAGAAACCCTGGCTGGATTACAGGGGACCTCTTCGCCCAAATGAAGGCTAGAGACAAAATGTTCAAGAATGCTAAGGTACTAAAAGACCCGCTCCTAATGGGCCAGGCAAAAACCCTAAGGCACAGGATAAACCATCAGGCCAGGAACTTGAAAAATAATTATATTCGGGAACAACTTGAAGCTAATACAAATAACAAAAAAAAATGTTGGAAGCTATTAAGCCCCCTGATTACTAATTAAAAAGTGAACAATCATGCAAAAATACAGCTTAACCAAGATGGTGAACCCACAGAGGAAAAAGAGATACCAAACCAATTCAACCAATATTTCGCATCGATAGGAAATAATCTAGCTAATATTATACCCACCCTTTCAAATGAAGAAGAACTAAAAATAGAAAACATGCTTGAAAATACTCCCCACCCCCCAGAAAATGTTGTCTTCCAACCAGTAACCAAAATAGAACTTGAGAAAATTATTACCTCAATGCCTTCATCGAAGTTGTCAGGTATAGATAACCTCCCAACCTGGTTATTAAAAATAGCACTTCATACTCTGTTGCCCTACTTAAAAAACTAATCACTTTAACTCAAACAGAATCGAAAATCCCAAGTGACTGGAAACAGACCAAAGTAACCCCAATCCACAAAGCAGGAGACGTCACCGACCCGGGCAACTACCGCCCCATTTCCACAAATCAGTACTGGCTAAAGTCCTAGAAAAAGTCATACATAGCCAACTAGCCTCTCATCTAGAAAATAATAACCTATTATATGAGCATCAATATGGGTTTCGTGTTGGTCGGTCAACACAAGATGCACTCACAACCTTTTTATCAGAAGTCTATCAATCACTAAATACAGGTGACACTGTGAGGGTGGTCTATCTCGATCTGAGGAAAGCGTTTGATACTGTAAATCACTCCAATTTATTTTAAAAACTTTGAAAATTTGGTATCCTGGGAAAGGAACTCTTATGGTTCGAAAACTATCTTACTGATAGGCACCAGCAAGTAACCACCAATAAGTTAATATCCACGGCACAACCAGTAACCTGTGGGGTGCCCCAAGGCATGACCTTGGGCCCTGTCCTCTTTAACTTATACATTAATGATCTCCCAAGCCATATAAAAAACTGTAAAATCCAAATGTTTGCAGATGATACCATAATTTATACCGGCGGACAGGACCCAATAGCAGTTACACAAAAACTGCAAACAGACCTTGATTCATTGAATCACTGGTGCCAAGCATACAAAATCTCATTAAATTATTCAAAATCAAAAACCCAAACATTTTTCCCATGCCCGCTTCTCAGATCGAGATGGACAACCCAAAATCTCTCCGCCCTACCAGCACATGTAATAAAGCTTGGAGGGGAAAATTTAGAAGATGTTGATACATATTTATAAGTATTTGGGTATAACCATTGACTCATCATTAAAATTCAAAGAACACACAACAAAATTAATCAATACCTTGAATTTTAAATGCTGGCAGTTCTTAAAACTTCGTGAAAAGTTACCAAAAGCAACCTTATTAATGATGTATAAGGTAATCGTGCTCCCAATACTTGACCAATCTGATATTCTATTAGACTCCCACACTGTAACAGACCTTCACCGAATTCAGATACTGCAGAACAGAGTGCTGAAAATAATATATAGAATCCCATCGCGGGACAGTGTCAAGAACTTACACATAGAAAAAAGAATCCTCCCCCTCATGTACCGTAGACGCTTACACCTCCTCCAGATGGGCCACAGAATGGCGCAAAATCCCGAAAATATAGATTTGAGACTAGTTAATACACGTAATTTTGCTGAAGGACAAAAGATTATTAAACAGATAGCACCAGTAAATGAACAATTACGGAAATCCATACTAAACAGAATCCCATACTCATGGAACTGACTGCCAACTGTGGCCCATCTAACCCTCGACAAAACAAACCTAGCCAGGTCCACATTAATATGGAATGATCAATATTTCATTTGAAACTGTTAAAATTAAGACGTATTTATGATCACTGTCACTCACTGTCAATCAGAGTAAAAGAACACTGTAAAACGCAGACATATTTGCAAACACCTATAAAATATTTTATTTTTCCACATGTAATATGTAGAGAGCTGTCACATTCATCGAATGCCCCAGTATTGTCCTCTACATCCAAAACTGTAAATAGAAAGGGGGCCAGGGAAACCTCCCAACTGCTGGAGACGTGCCCCTAATCACAGTTATCAACTGAAATAAAATGTTTTCTAATTCTAATTCTAATATAATATAATATGATATAATATAATATAATTATGGCAGGATATATATCGCCTGCAATATATGTCCTTATATATCGGGAGTGTGATACCAGGGGTCGCTGGCCAGCACCCCCACTCCACCTAGTGGTCGGTGAGAGATTCCCCATTCTCTCTCTCACCTCCCTTCGCACTGGACTTACCAGCATACAGCTGACCTCAGAGACTATTTCTTTATTTTTTTTTTTAATCTATTAAATAAAGGGCAGTCTCGGCTGCCGGCATACAAGCAACTTGCGTGTCTTGTCCATCATTCAGTTCAGATCCAACAAACCTAGATATATAATAGACTCACGGTACATGGATCCCTGCCCAAGTGTTCCGCTATCTGCTGCATGATTGACTCCATCATGAACATACTCTGCGGCGCACCAAAGCCTCTGAAGGCGGTGTTAGAGGGGATGTTGGTCTTGCACAGCTGCCCATGCACCCTCATACATGGCACCTTATAGCTGTTATCAGCATGCAGCATCGCTGTCTGCAGCACCTGAAATAGGTTGTGTGTCTCAGTAAAATGTGGACATCTAAGAAATGTTTCTATATTTCATGTTTGATATGTTTATGTTTAGGGAAAAGTTTGCAATATTGATGGGTGTGTTGAGAGGATTGGTTCAGGTGAATCTACTGACTAAAGTAAGTTTGTGCATCTCTTTTGGACACATTGGACAGTGATTATCTTTTATATCACAATTAGGTGTTTACCCCCAGAAACGGTGTGAAATCCAACCATCATATAGCGTCGCAGATATACTGTGCATGAATTAAGGCATTATTGTTTTAGAGGCTTACTATTGGTCAATGCCCGATAGACTGTACTAGCTAGGGGAGTATCACATGGATTTTGATCAGCAATTTTTGTTTAATGTTCTATGGCTCAATAATACTTACACGATTTATATTCATTCATTAAATTTATCTCATCTCTAGTGATGAAATGAATTATGAAAAAATATTTTCTCAAATAAATGCGCTGCATGCAGGTAAAAGGGTTGAGTTCTCAGAGGTGACTACATATTCTCTGAAGAGAGTCATATCTGGCTTTAAGAACAGCAACAGCTCAGGTTTTGTACTTTTACCTACCCCATTCCAGACATACCAGATCTATTCAAAAAAGCAAATGTGACCCCTCTCTTTAAAGGTGGCACAAAGAATGATACCAACAACTATAGACCAATCTCAAGCATCAATCTAGTTGCAAAAGTAATAGAAAAAATTAATTCAACGGCAACTTTTGTCCTACTTTGAAGATAATAACCTGTTCTTTGAAAAGCAATATGGTTTTAGAAAGGAGAGGTCAGTCCAGCATGCCCACATTGATTTTATGAAAGAAGTTCATCGCCATCTGAATCACACTATCCTATCCTATAATAACACTGTTTTCTTAGGTTTTAAAAAAGCTTTGGACACAGTTAACCACAACAGACTATTATTAAAATTACAATAATATGTGATGTGTTTCAGGAAAATGAGTCATAAGTCGCAAAAAATAGATTTTGAGATATCATTATATTTGAAAAGATGAGATCAGGCCGATTCCAATGATAGTAAACAGTCTGATAAACTAATAAGTATTTCTAGATTTTAAGTTTGATATTTTCGTTTTTGAAAAAAAAGTTTCCAATATTTCTGGGGGTCAATAAACAGTAAAGCAACTAGATGTAGTCCATATGAGGACCTTTAAAACGAAAGGATATATTACATAGATTGTCCTGATATTTAATACATCGATGAGGTTGGTACTTGGTTGTTCCTTTTTATTACACATACACATGATATACCATAAGGCTTAGTTATAAAAAGACTTGATCTAATCAATATGTCTAATGCAGTTGTGATATAAGCTAAGTAATTGTGGTCATTTTTTACTTTATATTTCGGATGATATTATATGATGACCACATTACTTAGCTATGCATATTTGATGATTTGTTAAATGTACGACCAATACAAATATTTGTTTTTAGAAATAAAAAAAATCCAGATTAGATTCATAATATAGATAAGTAGAAAGACATGATACTCACGGGCCAGGAGGTATTACGGCTGTTGCCTGCATTAGCAAAGAGTTCCATGTCAAGCGCTTGAAGCAGGCCCTCCGAGGTGAAGCCAACCTTAAGAATTGAGGGGAAAACATGTAGAACTTATTCTTTTAATTTAACATATTCATACATCCATTTTGTGTTATGCCCTGTAAGTGTTATTTGCCGAACAGAAATATGACTATATTACTTGTACTTGCTGAGGAAGGGTGTGAATATAGGGATTGTACACACCTTGTATGTGCTGAGGAAAGGGGTGTGAATATAGGGATTATACAATTATAAGAAAATGTACAATTATTGTTCACTAATTTTCTCAATTAACCCATATTTAAGACAGAAATGAGTTTTGAAATGCAGTTTAACATACACATATACAGATATTGTGACACCAAATATACTCAGCGACCCAGTATTCATCATTTTTCAGCCTATTTTTAGCAAAATTTCCTAGTTCCAATTGTACATTTTATAAAAATCTGACCCATACCCACCTTGTACTTGCTGAGGAAGGGGTGGCGGGTCCCTGTCATTACCATATCCTGATCTCTGTCCAGCATGCATTTGATTGGTCGCCCTAACCTGGCAGAAGTTAAAGGCAATACTGAAGATATTTCAGGGTATAGAAGAGCAATTTCATTTCATTTCAATGACCTTTCCCAAAATACCCATTTGGAACAAAACAATACAAATTTTTTTTCAGCCTTAAAGTTGAATTTTGTTGAATTTTTCCACACCTAACACATTTAACTCACAAGTAAAATACGCACAGTGCAAACTGACAGTTTTTCTCAGAGCAATGCATAATAACAACTTGTAAGAATAAATGTCCATACTTCACCGCAGCCACAACGGCAGGAAGCAGTACAAAGCAGTAGTCAGATGCCTTTCCACCAAAGGCTCCTCCTGTGTGTAGAACAAAAACTATGTTAACACCTTATGAACAGTATTGCAATAGGGGATTTGCACCTTATGAGAGACATTGCAATAGGGGATTTGCACCTTATGAGAGACATTGCAATAGGGGATTTGCACCTTATGAGAGACATTGCAATAGGGGATTTGCACCTTATGAGAGACATTGCAATAGGGGATTTGCACCTTATGAGAGACATTGCAATAGGGGATTTGCAATTTACTATGCATATAATCAGTAATCATTATTATAAAGATAACAAAGGAAAGGCAATGTTAACGTCATACCCATACGCTTGACCCTAAATGTCACTCTGTGGGATCCTACACCCAAAGTATCAGCTACCAACTTCTGAAAGTAGAACAAAATTAGTTTAATATATGTGATGTGTTTCAGGAAAGTCCCAAGTCGTAAAAATTAGATATTGAGATATCCCAATCCTAATGGCCCACTCTACGAAAACAGGTCTTATATAACCCAAGAATAAGACCCGTTTTTTGCAGTCCAGGTCACATTTATGTTATGTTCAGATATGTTATTTAAACTGATCGCAGCATGAGAATCACTTTCAGTCATTGACAAAAGTGACATTGGTCTTATCCTTAAAAAACTCACTGTAAACTATGCAAAAGAAGGATTGAGTATGGATTGAATCACCCGGCCCTCACTTGTAGTGTACATTGATGATGTACTAATAATGAACCCCTCACCTGGCCCTCACTTGTAGTGTACATTGATGTTATACTAATAATGAACCCCTCACCTGGCCCTCACTTGTAGTGTACATTGATGATGTACTAATAATGAACCCCTCACCTGGCCCTCACTTGTAGTGTACATTGATGTTATACTAATAATGAACCCCTCACCTGGCCCTCACTTGTAGTGTACATTGATGATGTACTAATAATGAACCACCTTATCTAGGTCTCCCTTGTAGTGCACATTGATGTACTAATAATGAACCCCCTCACCTGGGCTCCACTTGGGTTCTGGCAGGAAGAGTAGATCTCCACATCTCGATCCTCGCCATGGGGCACCACCAGACTTGCCTGGGTCTCCAGGTAGAAGTGCTCCTGTCCACCCATGCGCACTTCACCAGAAAGGATGTTATCAGATGCAGCAAGGCCTGCGCTGATGTCACCAGATATGATGGTGCCCTCATCCTCGAAGAAGGAGTTGCACTTAATGGCTTTCTGTGGAGTGAGAAATGATTATGATTATGTACAAGGGAGCATAGGGTGGGTAAGTAGTCCATGGCTATGGATTTATGAGGCGCCAGTTTGATGAGGCATTGTTGACATTTAACCTGAAACACCCATAGGTTCAACATTGTGAACATAATTATTCTCTCTTCTTCCATCATTCTCAGAGTTTTTACCAATTTTACAAAGATTTCCATCATTAGAACTAAAACATTTCAATTATGATCCTCCTGAATCTTTAAACTTCTAATGAGTGATATATGGAATGAATATGTATCACCCACAATGCTTAGTCTATGAGACATCAAGACAACGCTAAAATTGAACGACAAATAAAAACTTCCCTTTATGGTCTATTAGATCAGGTAAAATTCTCTCAATCATTGACTAATATATTATCTTAGGTTATTTTACATTTCATCCAGTCACAAAATATTGGTAATACATAAACTCTCCCAAAGTAATAATCGATGATACATACATCAATGGAAACAATTGGTTCCAAATCCTCATAGGTGACCTTGACCTTGTGAGCAGCCTTCCTAGCCATAAGTGCAGACTCGGCTACAATGGCTCCTATAACCTTACCAATAGACAGGACCTGAAATTAAGGAGTTGATCTGTTATTAACCTGGGAAGGAGTTCCAACAGGCAGGGCACCTGATTAAAGTGGGAGGGAGGGCAAAGGTCATTGGACAGTAAGGTGGCCAGTGTTAAAGTGATTCTTCCCACTGTTCTGGGCTAGAATCACAAGTAATGGAATTTCTTCTCAATTTTCTAGTATGTCGTGCATGTGAATGTACTTAACAAATCCATGGAGATGCGGAAATTATATATTTCATACTTTAACAGATATTTTAACATAAAAAGAGTCAATTTATTTCAGGCTGCTGTTGTAAATTTGGGCGAGCGGCCATTGGACTTGGACATGGTTATCATGTGCAGTCAGTCATATGAGAGATTCCTCCAGTCAACGATAAGGTGCAGGGTAACCTGACCCAGCTTTACCAGCGTGTATTTAAACAGACGCGTTTTGTAACTCGTTTTACAAAGTGTGGATGGAAGGCCATATGGGTCAGATTTTCAGAAAATGTACAATTGGCAGCTGTACATAATTAGTAAATTCTGCTAAATTAGGCTGCAATTTGGTCAATTGTAAGTAAATTTGAGTATATTCGCCACTGCATTGATTCTAGCAATCTGTTTGGTTAGGTTGAACTGCATTTTGAACTTTATTATCATCTGAAATTTGGGTTATTTGAGATGATTGGCGAGGTTGAATTGTACATTTTCTGAAAATATGACCCATATAATAGATTTAATATAAAAGTCATTTAGCAAGGGAGAGAGCAAAGTTAGACCCTGATAAAAGGTGTAACACTAGCCACATTTCACGGAAAGCAAAGAATATCTCAGACCTCAGTATTGTTTCTGTAATCAAACCTCAAAGATTGAAGTCATGGGAATTGGAAGCAATTGTACATTTCTAGGCGACCTGACCCATGTGTGACCCAGTTCAGGACCCAAACATCAGGAGGCCATAGTGAGGAGCGAGGCAACAGCTTTCAAAAGGATTTTATTTTCCAAGAGAACAGGAAAGCTAAAATAAAATAAGACCATCATAGGAGTAAGAAGGTTTGTTTTAGTAGTTGGGGGCATTTTCAAGTTGATTCTTGACTACTCCTAAACCTGTCATATTAACTTTCTTAGCTACTATCGTTTGTGTCACTCAGCCATTGAACAGCTGGAAGGTTAGTTAAGAATTCCTGACTCATTTTCATGTATCCTGTATGTAACTGTACTGTTGACAGGACATATGCTATGTTGTTATGATTGACCCAGGGAAATCCAATCAGACTGATTGATTCTGAATCCATGGGGTATAAATACCCCAGATTAAATGGATTCAGGCCTCTTCTTTTCTCTGCTCTGAACTCAAATTATAATGCTTTGTGTTAACTGACAATAACTGACTAGCATTCTCCAAAAGGTTCTTACCTTTTCAGATGCAAAGATCTCCGCATCCTGTTTCCCTGTGGAATTTATAGCTGGGACATCTGTGTGGTCAACGTAAGCCACTACGCCTGGCATACATAAGGCCTCCGATGTATCCACATTACATATGTATGCATGTGCTTTAGTACTAAGCACAAAACCCAAGTACAGCTCATCTATAATGATATTATTGATTAGCTTGATTGACTAATTTTAATCTGATCATTTATCAATAGATGGGCATGGCCAAATGATAGTTAACAATAGGACATCTATTAAGTGCTTATATATTATTTATATGAACGAAAATCAAGGTTGGCATTGAATATACTCCTTAGAATAACCTAAAATATGTATAGTTATCTTTAATGAATTATGCAGTCCTGGAATTTGACCCATATATTTATGCTAGTAGCAGCACTAAACACTTCATTGTGAGCAAGGTTTCTTGTTAATACATCACTTTAAAAAATATCAACTTTGCAGCTCATTTTCCTGTGACACATCATATATGTGCTGATCTAAAAATAGCTTCATTTAGGACATTACTAAAAAATTAACAAACAAATTAATTGTGATGTGTTTTAGCATATTGAGTCACAAGTTGCAAAATTGATATTTTCCAACTTGATTTAATCACTTTAACTCTTTGTTAGAACGTTCTTATTTTTTAAGGGCTTAGCGCTTAAACTCATATTAAATTGTATACCAAATTTTAAGCTATGATATAAATTCTTGCATTTCAAAGGTCATCCTATGGAGTATTTTATTTTTTAACCATTAATTGCCCATACCAAAATAATTGCGATATGAGATATAGAAGGTTTTCAACTAACTAGTACAGTACATATTAGTTGCCTCTATTACTGAGTCACATACTTATAAAATTCTTTTGTGATTTATGTAAGCATTATGAAAGTATATCAAATGCAGCTACTCACAAACTATTATTATTCAAAATAAGATGTTCTATACCGACCAATAAAGTATATTATTGGAAAAATGTTTGTTTTCTCTCAGCTCGTTTATATTTTATTTTTACATCAGTTTTATCCTATATTTAACCCTAAGCCTCAGTCGTATACAGTAAAAAGGCCTTCTAAATTAATGGTAACTGTCGGCAGAAATGGAATTAACTTTTCATATAGACATGTAGACCTTTTTTGTCATTTCATATTGTATCTCAATAGGCAAATAAAAGATTTTCTTATCTTATCTTATCTTAGAAGCAGTTCTCAGATGGCCTTAATGTTTACCATTAATAGATTCCACTTGATCTCATCTTTTCAAATATCATGATGGCATCTCAAAATTCATATTTTTTACTTGTGACACATTTTCCTAAAACACATTTATTATCTTCAAACGAAAAAACAATTGACAGAACATTTACCCACCTCGGTATTTGGGGATATCGTCCACATAGACTGCCTCACCTGTAGTGTGTTTTAGGCCTGACAGGTGGGGTATAGGTTTGCCCACAGGATGGGGCATTTCATCAGGGGTCATCTCAAATACTTGTGACCCACTGCTTGGTGTTTTCGTCACCCAACAGATGGCACTCAGATCTTCACAATACTTGCCTCCTTCCTGATCAACTTTTGACTTTAAATATTATTATTTATATTATTATACATAAGGGTCAGATCATCAAAAATATGCCTTCACCAATCCTTTCAAACGATATAACAGTATAATTTAGAAGAAATTGAGGTTCAAAATACAGTTTAACATAACCAGACAGATTTATTATGAGGGACAGATTAGCTTAACTGAACAACTGTATCTAACTGGATCCAACTGGTTCTGGACCTCATATTGTAGCCTATCAATATACTGACGGCTGGAGGGCATGATCGCACGTGCGTTTGTTGTGACTTCTCGTACTGTGTGATGTACCGCTTCTGTGTGATGTACCGCCTCCCGACTGCTCCATATATGGCATGCGCCCTCCATATATGGCATGCGCCCTCCATATATGGCATGCACCGACCCATATGCCCGCGCATGTGCAGCCGTCTTACACGCCGAATCAAGCAAACATTGAAACTAGTTTCCGAGGGATTCGAAGTCTATTCCAGAATAACTCTTGTATATAACGTAAACTATATGCTAAACTTAAACCTTCCTGCTGTTATATTCAGTCGATGGGGAATATTCAGCCTATTTCAAAGCATTTTAGCCCCCGCGATCGGCAATACGAAAACAAGATGGCAGCCGTCCCTACCGTAACCAGCTAAGAAAATAAAACTGCTTTCTGACCGCTTTGAATGATTTTACACAATAATCCTGGCATATGAGGTTGAAAACAAGGTTAGATTAAACGTTCAGGCATTTATATTCAGTCGCTGGTTAATTATTACGGCTTCAGTAGTGTGCACAAGGATAGGGGCTCCAATGATCTGAGACATGGTGGACATATGGGACCGCGGGCAGCAAGATCCATCGCATGGGCAGGAAAGCCCACCAAGGCGTGTGCAGCTACGAGGTCCGCCAACACAACCGCCTTACTGTAGGTAGACACGCGCATGCGCATGAGGCAGATAACAAGCATGGCGGCAGGAAGCATGGCTTCCCACGAGCGGAGGTGGTGAAATCGTGATATTTCCACCAAAGGAATATCGTCAGACTATAATATGTTCATAAACTATTGTTTGGGATAGTATTTGAAGTCGACATGACTGATTTACGCAGATTATACAGATATTATTGTGTCAGCGACCAGAAACATATCGGCCTCACCGGGTTCGCTCGAACTACGAAGAATGTGCGATCGGTGAAATCGTAAATACTAATAAAAAAGTTGGTTAGATTTAATTTGATATGCTTCATTTCTTTCGATTTCCAAGCCTATGTCAGTTCTGTTTGCCTCGAGAACGTCTGTACATATAATCATTACACATTCTTAAGTTCGTCGAACTGACAGCAACAGGCTTGTGTGTGTGCGTGCTTCAAATCATGTTAAAATGTTAAATCATGTTAAAAAATGAACAAATATGGTTGGAATCGTCAGAAATCTGCTAATATATAGGCTAGTATCACTCAATATAAACTCTTATGAGCCTCGTTGAATGATATGTCATGTTGATTTGTCTATACATGAACTTAGAATCTGTAATATTGTATAATTATTGCAAGGTTTGATGGGTTCGATTCACATAGAGTGAGTCAATGGCTGCTTCACTGTCAGTAAAATCAAACTGCTTTTTGAGCTATTCGAATGACTTTTCCATAATAATCCTGGCATATGAGGTTGAATACAAGCTTAGATTAAAATTGCTCCTACAACTAAGAGAAAGCTTATTTAATGAGATATCTGTTGGTTTGACTATTCATTAACTTAGAATCTGTGATATTGTGTAATGTATCACTCAATATAAACATTGCAAGGTTCGATTCACATAGGCCTAGGCTATAAATTTATATAAGGTTTGGAAAGCTGTTTGGTCAGCAAGGATATATTATTATTCAGGAACTAGTTCAAGCATTAGAATGAAATTATTATTTTAGTATTTTCCATTGATTTCATGATTCTAGACCTAGTACGTAATTCTGACAGGAACATGTTAAAAAATGAACAAAAATTAATATGGTTGGAATCGTAAGAAATCTGTTGTTGTTGTTGTTGTTGTTGAAATCTGCAAATATATAGGCTAGTATCACACAATATAAACTCTTATGAGCCACGTTGAATGATATGTCATGTTGATTTGACTATACATGAACTTAGAATCTGTGATATTGTGTAATTATTGCAAGGTTCGATTCACATAGGCCTAGGCTATAATGACAAACATCATGGCTTTACATCCTTTCAAAATTATTTATTTCTATATTATAACCTTGATATTATTGTTCAGGAACTATTCAGCACAATACAAAAGTATATTGAGATTGTTTGTTTTAAATATCAAGAGTCAAAAATGTTTTTCTCTATGAGAAATTTCATTCATAAGTTTGGTAGAATGTGATTATATCTGTTAAAAATAATCCTGATCAGCTGTAAATAGCAGTAGGTCATCAAAATTATTCACAGATTCCAGACACAGTGGAGGGGGGATGTTTAGAATGGCTTCCATACGATATTGGATCTTATGTACTGTTTATGAGAATATTATAGTATTTACTTTTATATAGCTCAAAGAAAGAAAATTAATAAGGTTTGGAAAGCTGTTTGGTCAGCAAGGATATATTATTATTTGGGAACTAGTTCAAGCATTATGATAAAATTATTATTTTAGTATTCTCCATTGATTTCATGATTCTAGACTATTTTGACTTTTCAATTGACTATTTGACTTTTCTGACTTTATGGTTGACTGTTAAACCGTAGCTGATGGCATAAATCTGTCCCGATAGGATCGTGAGATCCACTAAAACTGTTAGAGTTATGACTGTCGGCTGCTGACTTGTTGAATGTATACAATACAGAAAATATTCAGATATACCTAGTATGTATCTTCATTCTAATTTAGCAGAATTTGATAGATGTGTAGAACTGTAGATTGTGCATTGTCTGGAAATCTGACCCATTATCATAATTCCAGAGCAAGGTGAAGGGTTGAGATGGCTTACCCCTAGTTTAGTGTTGCTGCAGTATTGTTGTTTGACACTCAGGTAGAACTTGAAGAAGAAGCTGGAGCAGAGGGCCATCCTGTATGCCTCCATGCCTCCAGGCACACCTGGAGGAAGGATCATGTCCTTCTGCAGTAGCCTGCATGCCTCTTCAACAAGCCCCTCCTCCCACTGCCTGCACCATGTAAGTAACAATAGTAATATTCCCTGATAGATTAATAATTAGCACTCATAGGGTGGGTTTGAGCAGAATGCGTAAACAAACAACAACATTGTGGGCATATGAACAGCACAAACCTGATCGGGTGAGTGCTATATTTGATGCTTGCGTTTGAGTTTAGTATTTATGTGTCTGTGGGGTGAACCAGAACTTGAAATAGGGGAAAGGGCCAAACTTGTGTCAGCAAACTTGCATTGGCAGGACAACAAAATTGTTCTGTTGGGAAAGTACTATTTCTTTACCACTTCATAAGTAAAGAATGGCTGTTGGTACCTCAACAGTGAATGCGTGTATAATAATAATTATTATCCCTCCTCCCACTGCCTGAACCATGCATGTAATGATAGTAATATTTTATATATACAAGGCCTGACAGGTAGTTATAGTCAAATATATTCAGATATTAAGTATTTCTTATTTAAAGTTTGTTATATTTGAAAAAAAGTTTGTAGTATTTTGTAATGGAAATTTCTTTGAAAAAAAAAATACTAGGAATGTAGGTAAAATTGTACTCTATAGGATGATGTTAGAAATGTAAGAATATATTTAATATAGTCTACATGTTACATGCATTTACCCAACTGAAAGCAATACATGCCCATAAGATGAAAACAGGGATCGAGTGATACAATCCAGGAAAAAATCAAAGAATTAAATATAAAGATGAAATAAGCCATAATATATAAATGTACAGTAGATAATAAACCTGCACTCTCAATTAATGTTGGTCAAAAACTAAATACCTCTACTTTTTATTCCATACTTTTCCAACACATCTAAGTGTCATTTGACCAGAGTTTTGGTGGATTTTTTTGCTGTTTTTGCTATAGCACCTCTAAAACGTCTCCATCTGTATTTGTAGGACCCGACAGAATCATTTCCAATAATGACTTCACTTATCATCACTCACAGGTGGCCACTTTTTCTCGGCTGATTTTCCTTTACATTTTCGTAAAAACATATAACAACAGCAAAATATTAATAAATCCAGTCTGATGAGTCATAATATAAGTAATTTGGTAACATTTCTTTGGTCATAATAGCTGAGAATGCAGGTTTAATGCAGTATGGAAGCATTATGTCATATGGAAACTTACTTTCCCTTCAGTCCTGCCATTGTTGTCTTGGCCAGCACTGTAGTAGCAGCCATGCCACCATAGCTGAGAACCACTTCCTCTATGACGTCACTTCCACTTTCAAATTTGACCTTCATGCCAGCATTGACGATGGCAATGTCATCCTCACGTCTTCGTGATTGTTTGAATCCATGGAAATATTCATGCTGGAACATAACATTCTTTGATCTGTTATATTGTCCCTCATATTGTCATACAAAAATGGTGACAATGATCAACATATGACCCATTCTCACGAAAGTAGCGCAGCCCGTCCTAAAATGGTCAAAACTGTCTGATCTGTGAGTTGGTAGGTTTGAAGTTATAATTAGGCAGTAATATATCTCAGTTTGCCATTGAATTAGACCAATAGTTTTTGTACAGGTGGTTATCAAAGATTGGTGTAAAAAAGTTGGTGAAACAACATTAGACGTCATTGCTTAGTGATGATTATTTCTCTTATTTAATTTGTATATCATCTATTATTTCTATCACCATTCTCTAACTGAATGTTTGATGTTTGATAGTATATAATTAAAAATATATACATCATAGATACACAAAAGTGAATATTTTATTGATGCTCATGTCAAGACGGATGTATCTAGTCAATTCATTTGTCTTTCAGATCATAATGGACCAAGATATTGACCAAAAAATGTTTGCACCACTTACGTGAGAATGGGTCATAATATTGTCAGTTCTCACAAACTGAGTACACAGGGGGTATTTTTGGCTAGAAAATTAAATGCATTGAAACTACTTGCTATTTACACAAATCATTGTACATATAGGGTTCAAAACATAGATTGGGAAGACTAATTTTAAAAACTGTGCATTTGGTGGGGAATCCATTTTCTAACGTTGCCACCCTGATGCTTTTGGATAGAAACATTGTAAAGATGGTAAGCGCCATTTTTGTCTCACCTGTTGTGTATAGGGTATGAGGACACCCTGGAGGAGCTCTCCAGGTGTCAGCTTGGTCCTCCTGTAGCCGGTGAAGAAGCTGTCATCAAGCTGAACCCACCTGCTCTCCACACCTGAATACAATTCAACATATCATTTGTGATGGGTGCCAAGAAAATGAGTCAATGAGAAAATCAATCATCTCAAGAAAATGAGTGATTTACAAAAATGATATGTTTCAAAGTTTAATTCACACATTTCATTCTCGATGAAACATTTGTGAGAATGTTTTCATAGTTTAGCTGCTTAAAATGTGTCATAGCATAAATACATGTACCAAATTTGAAGACAGTGTAATAAATATATCGATGGATTTCAAAGCTTATCCTATAGCTACTTTATTAGTAATCATCCACCACATCCAATCATCCACAAATATTGCATAATAACTAATGAAAACAGAGAGAAGAGGGAGAGAATGAATAGGGGACGGGGAGGGGAAAGGGGGAGAGGGGGAGCAGAGGGAGAAGAGAGGAAGGAGACAGGGTAGTGGAGATGGAGAGGGGAGGGTAACGGAACCAATGGTTACTATAAGACACTCCAGGGCAGGGTATTCTAAGGTAAGGAGCTAACCAAAATTCCAAACGAACCCTGACTGAAGGTTCTCAGCTAACTAAACATAAATGTTTTATTGTGTACAGTTTATACAGTGTAATGATCACTAGGTCTATAACTCCCCAGCAGACCAAATTATGCATGTAATATTATACGACATTAAACCAATAATTATAATAACCCAATATTGTTAATATTACACACCAGAGGATAGAAGGGTACTAAATTGCGGACTAGGCACAAGTCAGGTGTAGGGAGGGATGCGTGGATGAGTCCAACAAGAGCCCCAACACTATATAAACCCATTATCTTCGTATTGAGAAAGTAGACATAGAGGAGAGCTGGAGGGAAGAGGAAATCCAGGGGAGTACTGGGCCAGTACCTCAAAGAGACAATTACTGTAATAGCTAAACATGCCACAGGGGGACGTTAGGATGACAAGGATTATATATTTAATACAGTCTTGAAATTTGGTACATTTATTCGATTTAAAGTGCAAGAACATTCCAACAATGTGATTTTGTGAATAAACCAATAGGTGAAAGTCCACTTCTTCTTAAATGATTAAAAAATTCAGATATAATGACAGTTATGGTGGGATAAGTTACGGTGTTACATTTATCACATAATGTCAAGGAGCACTGTCATGAGTATGTGGAATAAAATATAATAGCAAATCCTGTGTGTAGCATGGGTATTTACTAGTTTAACTTATTTGACTCACATTCATTGGTTGTCTAGCTTTCTTATAGAAAGTCAAACCTAAACAGGTTGGGGTAAAAAAAGTGATTGTAAATTTTATTTGAAACACTTTTTAAACTTTTATTTTCTAGGAAATCACTGATAAAACATAATGGAATTATGGGTTTCCACTATGCCAAAGATGTGGAGAATTATACTTTTCTCTTACAGAATTGTATAAACATTGTGTATACCTGAAGACCTACAACTGCATTACCTGTAGGAAATGAGTTTTTACATCTCTGTGGTACAAACTCTATCAAAGCTACATGAGACAAATAACTAAGAGGCAATGCCCCTACGCAAATCCCTTAGTCAACCAAAATCTAGCTAATAAATAAGGCATACATGGGAAGAACATATCAAACTACCTTGATCTGATGTGTACAACCTTCATTTGTGCTTTCTGTAATTCCTGTAACATTTTCATCTTGGCCAATAACAAATATTTTATTATTACTCATATTATAGTTTTTTACAATTACTTTTTGACGCTATTTTCAGCTTTGCCCCTGCTGCCATTAGGAGAGGGTTGATGTCAGAGATGGGACTTGCAGTCATGATGTTTCCTCCCAGAGCCTGAAAAGATAAATTAGATTCTTGGAAAATAGTTTCCTGTATTTAGTCATTTTATTCTATAGAAATGACAGCACTAGATGTTGATACACACCAATCCTCTTAAATAACCCAAGTTCAAGACAATGATGAGTTTTTTTTTGTTTTTGCAACATCCTTTATTTCTTAGAGTTGACAATTGATAAGGCAAGCATGCATACAGGTTTTCAATTGATGTTTGGGTTACTCGTCAGGTCAAAATTGTTTTTATCAGGTTTCGACATTAAATTCCTCTGCCACAGATGGCGCCACATTTTATTCCTTTATTCCTATGTTTGATAGATAGAGAATATAGCAAAACATTCCATCTCATTTTCATTTCAGAAAATACATTTAGAATAGTCACCCTGCCTTCATCAAAGATTCTTTGCCTATGTATAATGGCTTTAACTTGTAACACAATCCAATTAATTACTCTGATACTCTAGCCCAAATAATATATCTTATGGGTTAATCACAATTTTTCCTCTTGACATTGAAAAATCGTTAATTTGTGAAAGTCTCCTTATGTATGAAAAGTTTCTTTGGGTTATTATTAGCTTTTTCCCAACTTCTGGGGCTAGAAGCTCCTCCGGATCCTGAAAAAAAGATGAATTAGTTGGAGCTTGCTCCAGTACATCTTGTCTACCAGGAATCTAGCCGGAAGTCACAATGATGAGGTTAATTTTTCAACCTAATTGAGCACAATTTACCAAATATGTAAAGCTGCAAATTGCACAATTTCTGAAGATCTGACCCATAAAATTAAGTGAAATACATTATACTCACTGCAACATTCCTTATTTGAGGACCAGCAAACCATTTCAGCATCTCTATTATTGCAGCAAACACCCTTGTCTGGTATTCTGTAGTACAAATTGATTGTGTTATAAATAATTTATATGTTAAATAATTTCAGTGTACATGTGTAGTGAATCTGCATGTGTCCTCCATTGATTCTAACATTCAGTTTACTGGGTACATGCCTGCCTGTGATTCAATTGTCATTTTATTGAAGATTGGCTGTATACAAATACTAAATGAAAAAGAAAGAAAAGAGTCTTGGCTGTACTATAATGGGATTAACATCCTTACCTGATTGTTCCTCTACTGCTGCCTTCAGCACTGTCTCCAGTCTACTTAGGGTACAGGAGGCCCCCACATAGAGTCCCTCGGAGCTACTGGAAACCTCCAACAACTCTTCTATGTGGGTCACACAGACCAGGACAGGGTAATCTGCCTGCTTGATCTTCATCTCTATTCCTGCAATCAAGTAAAGTACATTTATACTTTGGTACATTTATAACATTTTATTGCACCCTGGCACTATATATAATAGTTGCCTTTCTCTTCAACACTGTGGTTTAAAACTGGACTCTCAGATAACATCAGTCAAAAACTAAATCTTTTTTAATATTTGTTCCATTCTTTTTCAACCAATCTAAAGGTCATTTGATCAAATTTTGTCTGGTTGTTCTTGCTAAAAAAAAGTCTATATTAATATTCCAGGGCCCTGCTAAATTCCTTTGACTGGTTAATAGCACTCATTGGCAGCCTTTGTCTCTCGGCCAATTCAACTTCAAATTTTTGTATGAACAATAACAGCAGCACAATATTGAATTACCCCAATAATATAACTATAATTATGACTACATTTGGTGAAATAAAGAATGTTATTTTATTTCATTTTAAGGCCAATACAATATTTAAATAATTCATATTGAAAAATGCAGTGTCCCTCAGGGATGTTTTCATGTGGCACCTGTGGTTGTAATAACTGAGAATGCAGCCTTAAGCATGCCAACAAGCCTTACTGTATCATTGCTGCCATCTTGAAGGCCAATTATCTATTAAATGTATCTATTATCTATTAAATTATCTATAATGGAGGTTCTCAGACGTTTAATTCTAAAAACACTTTCTCCATTTCACAAGCTACTATCATAAAATACATCAAATACTTCTAGACTTTACTCATAGCCCTATATACCACACTCATCTGTGTATATTTGGTGCTTATTCATTGACAAAATCTATTTCTTCTGGCAAACCTCATGCATATCATTCTTGGTGAATTTATTAATAAAAACAATTTATCATTAAATGTTTAAGAGATTAGTAAGCTGACACACATACCAACTTCAGTGTTACCATTGATGAGTTTAGCCTTGGGGTGCTTGTGTACAATATCCAGTAGTTCAGCCAGTTGTACAGGTCTGTACCACGTCACTGAGGCACCCACAAATACCTTCCTCTCCCTGTCATACTCATCAGTTAGCTGTTGGATCATTAGTATCAGAAATTCATATGTAAAGTTATTTTTAATTCATGTATTAGAATGACCATTCAATAGATATTGAAACGAGTTGTGTCAAATTGAACGAAGTCTAGACAAAGAATGTTATTTGTATGTATTAAGAATTATTATGTGTCAGGGTGTCAGGAAACATTTGCCTGTCACCAATCTTCTGAAATTACCCAAATTTAAGAAGTTGAACATAACCAAAAAGATTATTTCAATCCACATTTCCTCACACCCATGGGTTGTTTTCTTCCATCAGCCATTGCTGATAAAATGATTGGATTTATTATACATGTATAGCAACCACTTTTATAGCTGCCATTCCGAAGCTTGATTCACATGGAATTATGGAAACAACGGTGAAGTGTAAAATCTATAGAAAACATGCCATGTTCAGCATTGAATATTTATCAGTGTTCTAATGTCAATATCCATGAGTTTTACATTCTTCCATAACACAAGACTTTATCTTTCCCATCATTCCTTTGTTTTCATAGATCATTTTTGGAATTTCTGATAAAAATGTTACTAGATATTTTGTTCTCAGATTTCATCAGAATTTATCCAAAAATGCACTGTAACCAATATGCAGAGTGACACATGCATGTCCCCTATTAAATGTTAGTCAAGCATACAATTACATCAGCAGAATCATGTTATTTCGTAAACAAGAATAAGTTGCAGTAATTTATGTTATTTATGTTTTATAATGTATATAATATGAACTTTCTAATACTGTTTTGCCATTTTAATGTATTCACAACTTGTGTCAGCTTAATTCAATGATTTCCGTTTCCATGGAAAATGTTTTCCAATGTCAGTTACATGTAATTGATAGTCAAGTGACAGACAATTTTTTGACTATATAAATTTCTAAACATGACAGTTAACCAAATACAACCACATATCTAGTATCTATTACTTTTAGGCTACATTAGCACAATTGACCTCTTGCCGACCTACTTACTCAGACGGCAGACATACTAATTTACATGTGCTGCAACCAATTAGAAGGCAGGACGGGGTAAACAGATACGATGCACGTGCATACCTAGAGGCATGCACTGAGAGGGTTAGACAAGCAAGACGTTGGTAGCCTATCTCTCTAGTGCTAGTGTATGTTGTTTTTCTATGTTTAAGCTAATATTCCCGCCTCTCTTTTAAATTTATTTAATCTGTCCATATAGTTCTATGTGACATGACTGTACTTAGTTGTGTTTAAACCTGGCTATTTATTAATTTGTAATGGGTTTTCTCTTCATTTTCATGGCACAAACCTGCATGTTAAAACTTAAAACTAATTATTATGCAAAACAAATAATGGAACAAGATTCCTCCACACATACAGGGTGGAAAACTGGCACCCGCATTTGCGAGTAGAAAGTGTGATGGGCGAGTACCATAAGATGCAGAAGGATGGGAGGAATGCATGTACACCAGCTGACTCTTTAATCACAGTGTAAATGCTTCTAAAAAAGCTATTTGGAAAGAAGGAAATGCATCCGGAGGCCAATAGAAATGTTGTACGAGAAAATTCTTAAGAGTCAATTCTATAGAGGTCCTACTTTATAGACTTTTTTTTACATACAACAAAAATATCTCAAAAGTCGCTGCTAAATTTCTTAGTTATTTTGGTACAAAGAAAGAACGTTATTTCATTATTTCATGTTCACACAACTGCCCACCTCAAGGTTTAATCTGTTGATGACTATCATAATTTATATATATATCATTCATTAAACCACTGAGCCTTATGGCCCTTTGCCCTACTGCCAGGGCAACCCACTGTCCAGCATTGTTGTACCGCTGGAGCCTCATCTTGCTATAAATACTGAATTATTATATCAAAACCATGAGAAGTAGGGGCCACCCTCATGTCGGATTGTTACCCTTACCTTCATATGTTCCACCATTTGTGTCCGGCAGGGCTTGAAATCCTCCCTAAATGTTGGGAGCTTAGACCCGCCGAGATTATCGTAAGATAAATAAAAGTACCAACAACAACAACAATTATTTATTTGTGAGATTGACATCACCACTAATTTCTGTTATTGAGGGTTAATTTGCAGGCAGGTAAATTTCAGTGTGGGTGGGTAATTTTCTGCAATCACCCAACAAGTAGGGTAATTTCACACACTGTAATATATGATACTGTATGGAAATATGTACTGTACTAGGAGAAAAATACCGTAGATGACACAGAAAAGGACAAGCATACATGAGAATACATTTAACATGTAAAATGATGATTTTTAAGAAAGAATGGAGCGATGAGACATAGCTCTGCCATGCTAAAGCTATGGCATTATACTGGTTACTGTATGCGTCCAGCTGTTTGTTTGTCTAACCTGTTTACTAATTAGGTATGCATGCGAGGGGGAGGAGCATGGATGCGCTGGGCAAGAGGTCAATTGCTCTACAATCAAAACATTCCAAATGTACATCATGGAAGGGATACCAGTTATATGATTCTAATCAATGATTGACAAACTGCTGGGTAATAAAATTATATCTGATTATATATGTATAATACATAGATATGAAATTGGAAATAAAAAAAGTGGATCTACCTGCAGTTCAGGGGGGAATATCGGTTCTTGGGTAGGGTCATATGGTGCTGTGAATTTCTGGAATTAGAAGAATATAAAACTCTAGCAGAAACTTGATTCTATACATAGGGTATTTTTATTGTTATGGTCAATATTTGTATAGCACCACGTATATGGTATTCTGCTGGATACATATTCAATTCAGGAAAATAATGGAAACTATGAAAATAAATGAATGTACACTACCTTAAGATCAGCATTCATTGTTCCAAGAACTCTGGTTTCATGAGTAGGGTCTTTAGTCTTGGTTAGGCCCCTATTAATGGTGCTATTACCATTAGGCAGGGCCCCATTAGGCAGGGCCCCATTAGGCAGGGCCCCATTAGGCAGGGCCCCATTAACCATGGCCCCATTAACCATGGCCCCATTAACCATGGCCCCATTAACCATGGCCCCATTAGGCAGGGCCCCATTAGCCATGGCCCCATTAGGCAGGCCATTAACCTGAGGTGGAGTAGAGGTGGGTTTATTCCTGCAGCACTGGTCCCCCATGCCACACTGGAACTCCTTAGTGAAGGTTTTCATGCCCTCCATTATAGGCCGGTACCCGGTACATCGGCACAGATTACCTACAACAGTATCATGGCTATGATTAATTGTGATACGTTTTAGGAAGATGAGTCATAAGTCACAAAAAATGGATTTTGAGATATTATTATATTTGAAAAGAGGAGATCAAGCTGATTCTAATGATAGTAAACAGTAGGACATTTAATATGCATTTCTATATTTTAAGTGTTATATTTTAATTATTGAAAACAAAGTTTGCAGTATTTTGGGGTGAGCAATTACTAGTGAAGTAGCTAAATTTATTCATTATGACAACCCTAGAAATACATAGGATATATTTACAGGATATATTTACTACACTGTCCTGAGACTTGATACATATATTCAGGCTACAAGAGGCTTTAAGAATCCCAAAAATTATAACATTCCCACAAATATATGCTGTGAATAAATAACTTTGAAACAATAACAATTTTGCGACTTGTGACTCATTTTCCTAAAACGCATCACAATTGGAGTATTTTTATCTTTGGAGAGTTCATTGATGGCATCTATCAAAATGATAATGGTATCTCAAAATCAATTATTTTTTTAATTAAATTGTGACTCCTTTTTCTGTAATACATCACAATTGAATACAAACATGGGTGAAATAAAGCTATATTGTATTACCTTAGGGGTCATCCACAAATGACGTCATGCTTTTTTTGGCCATTTTTGACCCCCCCTCCCCCCCATGTCATGTTTTGTCACACTGTGCCAGACCCCCCCTTAAAACTGATAAAAAATGACGTCATGTTTGCAGCACCCCCCCCCCCCCCCAGCCCAACTCCCCCTTTTAAAAAAGGTTATCATTAATTAGGTATAACATCATAATTAAATATCCAGACCCCATTATTAGAACTATGATCCACAACATTGAAATCTCTGTATTAAAAAAACCCTGAAGTCCCAGAATGTGAATAGGCTACTTTACAAATTCATTTAGTACCACGGCAACTATGTTGACCTCAATCCTAGCTCAGAGTATATATATATAAGAATTTTTATTCATATAAATCAACAATTACATCATGAAAAGGGCTTGGTCCTCTAGACGCGTACGCGAGTCAAGGCAGGCACTTTTCCAGGGCCCTGATACTTTCACTATAGGTGTCAAATTTTGCCAACCTATACCAGCAATAAATTTTGCTTTGTGTCCAACAAATAAGGCAAGATTATCAACCACTATGTTAAGGTTAGTTTTCTGCCTGCCAATGGACGTGGGTCTAATGAGTGGCACATGTGCAGAGAGGTTTGGCAGTGGTATAATACCCAAACGCATTAAGCCTGATTTGCATATTGTGCACAGTTATGGAGGCTATAGTTTAGGATGTAGTAATGGAACATATCACATAAAAGGCTTTTACACAAGATCAAGTCCGTGTAGTCCCACAGGGGTCAGTTCCATGACCACTTCTCTTCATAATATATATGGTCAGTTCTCACAAATCGGGTACACAGAGGGTGTTTTTGGCTAAAGTTTTAAATGCATTGAAACTACTTGCCATTTACAGATACCATTGTACATATAATGAAGGGTTCATAAAAAAAATTGGGCACACTCATTTTAAAAACTGCATTTTCTAACATTGCCACCCCAATGCTTTTGGATAGAAATATTGTAGAGGTAATGAGGGTTATTTTTTAAATTTCAATATTTTTGTTTATTATCATATCATTAAGCTAACTTTTCAAGCTATAGAATAAGATCAAAATTGATTTTATTTTGAATTTTTCTATTTCAAGGCACTTTATTTGACTCTTTGACTCTTTGACTCTTTGACTCTTTGAAGTTTAAGGGCATGGCCTTGTTCTAATCCTTGTCAAACATTCTTGATTTCTCAAAATCAATATTTTGGTATTCTTGTAGCAAAAATACATCATTCTCATTATATCCAATTTCATTATCTCAACTGAAATTGTTCTCTTCCAATGTTTTATGTTGCCAGCCCATAAGTGCATCCGGGCCAACCCCAGCTTAAATCAGTCCAAAAATAACAGAAAAAATGTTAGGTTGAAATTAAAAATTCTATGACATGAACATCTTATTAGATGCTTTAAATTGACAAAGTTTCATTTGATAATCAATAATTGTGTAGACACATTTTTAAAATGAATGTCGTTAGGTTGGCAATGTTTAAACTTCCCCAACATGACCTTTTTTTAATGATTCAGATCTCATTGAAACAGTTTTTCTGATATGCAATTATTCAATGTTTGTATTCAGAATAAAGTTGTTTGAGATTACATATCAGAAATAAAATCTCACTAGATAATTATTTTTGATCCCTACCTAGCTGAACTCTTTAAAAGTGCATCGGGATGGCAATGTTAAAATTTCCCATAAGAAAAAATGAATTAAAAGAAATTAGCAATATTTCCAAACACTATATTTTGTATGTATTTATAGCCAATAGATAGGAGCATTATTTCAGACACATGTTATAATAATTTGATGTTTTGTACAATGCTGAACTCTAAACTCTATTTGACAAAATTATTTTTTCCTCTGCATAAAAGTGGGTTATGTGGGTGGATTTCTGCCCATAGGGTGGCCATTTTGTGTTTTAGCTATATAAAAGTATATGTCCCATGAAAGGTCTATCTAAGCTGCATCGATTAGTTTAAAATTCATATATAATATTCATATATAATAAACTGGTTTCCATGAGGGGGTTCAGAACCCTGAGTACATGGTTAATATCAATACTCTGAAGAACCTTCAAAGGTGAGTGACAAAGTCCTTAGATATGTATAAGGAACTTGACTTGCCTACCCTTCACTTTAAAAGATTAAGAGGTGACGTGTACACGCTACTGGACTTGGTCGTAACAGGACATAATGTTAACTGCCTCAAGAACGATCTTGAGGACATGGAAATACCGTCCTTGGCATTGGGACTGGTCGGGCAATGGGTGTGGTACCAGTCATTGTATTGCTACCTCTGTGTAAAATGCATGGGTCTATATCAGGAAAAAATTGCATGACCTCCAACACCAATGCTGCGTAAAGATGAATGGCTGGAATCCATATTAGCAGACATTTCCTATACCAACAGACATGCTGCTAGAGATTTTGTTATATATTATTTATTTAATAAAGGCAGTGTAAGGTTGCCACCCAAGTTACATGACACCAGTTCCTATTGATTTTTTTTTTTTAATTCAGTTTAAGGCCAATACATTATTTAAATTATTGTAGAAAAAAGGCAATATTCCTCAGGGATGTTTTCACCCAGTGCCATTGTTGAAGTTTGATTTGCAAGAAAACTAGAATGATCTGGATATATCTAGATATAGAGGCCAGAGAAGCATGTCCAGTAGCCTGTTATTCTAAGGTGTATTTCAAATGAATTTTACTTAGAGGACAAGTTTCCCCGTTATGGTAGTCTTTTTATCAAAAATATAAAAACATGATGTCATACATGAGGTGACCCCCCCTCCCCCCATTGTCATACCTTGTCATAAAAACTCAACCCCCCCTCCCCCCCTAGGGCATGACGTCATTTGTGGATGGCCCCTTACTATCCACCATGTGGCAACATATTCTCCAATGCTAAGTCTATGAGAAAAGTTCTTGAGATTATTAGGGGTATATATGGGTCCCATTTGTTATACCTGTGTCTGAGTGTCGCATGATAAGAAATTTGTCCATGTCCCATGTCACTTTTTAAAACAATTCAATCTTGTCTCATGTCACTTTTTAAGCAATGCATTAATTATATTAATGGTTGATACAATGTTGTGTCTCACCTGTTAAATAAATCACTGTGTCTCATGTCTATTTTTAATATATTTCTGGATGTCCCATGTCAAATTTTATCAGCCTTTTGGAAGCTGCGTGTGTCGCACATTAAGGGGACCGTGCTGCCATGTTGCCCGTGATTCAGCGGCCATGTCGCATGTCGATGGTGTTGAATTTTACCCATATGTACCCATATTATTGTAAATGAAGAATGTGAAGGAGAGCATGATGACCTACCCTGAAAGGCTTCATCTACCAGGTGTCTGGAGGGTTGAGGGTTGGATCTAAGCAGGGAGTACATGGACATGACAAAGCCAGGTGTACAGAAGCCACACTGAGACCCATGAGCTGCAAACAACTGCTCCTGTACAGGCCAAACACAGGTGTCAAACTAACAAGGTATGCATCAGCAATGTTTCTTGCCCACTCACAATGGAAGGTTAAGGGTTTCTGGTTTATTTTAGGCAGTGTATTAGGTACCCCCTATAGACCTATCAGTAATTGTGGTAAGAGAATCAGGGGTATCAATTTGGGGAACTGCAAAATAAATAGTTGTAAAATGTTAAGATTTGAGACTGAAATGTTCACCTGTTCAGATTAATGAAAGAAATGTTCAGATTATGAAAAAATAATAATAAGATTTTATTCCCATTTCACATATACAATCGTTGTCATACAAATTAAATAAAAGAATGGAAAAGGAATATTGTCTGTGACTGTCACAGCTCTTCCGAACACCTCTTAAATGTGTTATTACATACTGATAGAAAGAATGGTACTAGGTGGTACAAGTTGACTAGTAAACTACAGTAAATTATCAGGTACAGAATACAAAATACAAGAAAAAGAGACATTTATGATATTTAATGAACACAGGATAATATACCACTGCCACTGCAGCAGCACCTATTTGTTCACTGTGGTGTAAGTTTTATAACAAATATTTTTATCAGCCTTGTACATTTAAATCCTTTACAAAATATACATAACCATAATGGTGGTTATTTTCAGGCTTGTCAGACTTTACAGCTTAATCAAATCCGACCAAATTTTATATGATACAATGAATATAATAAACAAATGCAATTAACTACCCTCGCCACACTGTTGAGTGCTGCCACCTACCTGTATCGGGTGTAACTTCGTCTTTGAGCTGCCGATGCCCTCCACCGTTGTGACGGCCAAGCCATGCATGGCACACAGTGGTGCCAGGCAAGCATTCACAGCATAGTGGCTGCATCCTGGTCAAGGTTATTATTTTTAAAGAAGAAATTTGTTCAGGTCATTAAGACAACATTCATAATTCACATTATTATCCCTCAACTAGTATCCATCAATTTCAACATGGTGCCCCCAGAGGAACCATGAAAGACCTTTACATTACACAAAGCCCACACATTATGTGCAACTATTTTACGTGAATTTTACACATTAAGTGTTTATAACCCAATTTTCCTTCGTTATATTCACTGTCCCTGAAGTAGCCCACCCTACAGGGTGAAATATTAGACCGATTAGAAAAATAAAAAAACCAAAGATGACATGTGTGAATTTCTGGATGCTACATTGCGTAAAAGAAGGCGATAGTGGGAGGCTATTGCAGAGATGTTTATTTTATCTAAACATGGTGGGTATTAATGAAATTGTAGATTTGTAATAGTCTAGTCTAGTCTAGTGTGGCTTCTGTTTCACCGGCCATGTTCACTTTGGTTGTAGAAGGAGGTGGATGTTGTTCTGCTTGTGGTGATGGTGCACCTTATCAGCTTATCAGCCATTTACCCCAGAGTTGGAGGTGGAGGTTGGGGTGAGTAGGAGGGGAGGGGAGGGGAGGGGAGAGAGAGAGAGCACACAGAGAGAGTATCAGAAGAGTGTGTAGACTGTAGGAGGAGGAGGAGGAGGAGGAGGAGAAGGAGAAGGAGGTTGTTGTTGTAATAAAATGCAATACAGACATCAGTGGTATAGGCCTATGGCGCCTACCAACGGCGCCTACGACAGTGAATTAAATATCAAACATTTTCTGGTCTGATTTTTATAATTTCAAGAGTAATAATTTTGTGGGGAGGGAAGAGAGGAGAGGGTAGGAGAGAGGGAGGAGAGAGGGAGGAGAGAGGGAGAGGGCGGGGAGGGAGAGAGAGAGAGAATGTGAATGTGTACACATAAGTTCCTTGCCATATATGGGGTAAACAGATTATTAGTACCTGCATATACACAAGGGGAGGAGTGGGCAGATAAACAGCTGACAAATATGAGGAGAGAGGTCTCATGAGGGGGGAGGGTGTCCAATT
This sequence comes from Sthenelais limicola, assembly GCA_942159475.1. Lineage (NCBI taxonomy): Eukaryota > Metazoa > Annelida > Polychaeta > Phyllodocida > Sigalionidae > Sthenelais > Sthenelais limicola. The sequence goes on along the minus strand of OW804099.1, from coordinate 17,875,065 downwards.
AACCCCATTAACCCATCATCACATTCCTTAGCTTTCAGTGGTCAAGCAGTATCAGGTCAGGGGTCAAAGCAGTATCAGGCAGCTAAGGCAGCTAAGTGACAGGCTACAGTACTAGCCAGTCTACTGAGTCAGCCTACTAAGAGAGCCAAGTCAGCCTACTAAGAGAGCCAAGTCAGGGTGAGATAAAGATCTCACTTCAAAGCCTACGAAGGTGGTTTACCGCTTTTGGAAATAACTCTTTTCAGAAAAACAATTTAAAAATTTAAATCACCCTATTCAACCACAATCGGTTTTCCTGAGCCATTTACCAAACATGAAAGAAATAGCTTGAAATGAAAGGCATGTACTAGGTCACCAAACACAGGCAATAGGTTATGTCTATATTTGTATCTATGTCTCTTTCACAGAAGTCAGAAGATAATCCGCGAATAATAATATATATATATGCAATGGGCTAATCTGGCAATGTTTTTGTTGATATGGAGGAGGTATAATTATTGTAAAAGTGACTGTAATATGAAAAATTATAATGTTTAATAGCACAACGTTGGCAAAATGAAATAAGTGACAAACTGTGGAATAAATGATCCGTTTTAGTATCATAAAATGTGTCTTTAGTCGCAAAAAATGGATGTTGAGATATCGCCATATTTGAAAAGAGGAGATGAAGGCAATTCCAATGATAGTTAACACTAGGACACCTAATAAGTATTTCGATATTTTAAGTTTGATATTTCTATGTATGAAAAAAAAAAGTTAGCAATGTGTCTGGATGGGTAATTACCAGTAAAGTAACTTAATATACTCCATACATAGGCCTTCAGAACACAAAGATATGTTTAAGACAAGGTCCCGAAATTTGTTATATTGATTCATATGACAATAAGTTATAATCCTTCTAAAAATTAGAACATTTCAATGAAGAGACTTTGTAAAAAAAAAAAAACCTGTGAAAAATATCAATTTTGCAACTTATGACTCAATTTCCTGAAACACATCACATATTTGACAATGAAATTTGTTAAAAACGAAAATTGAAAACATGTGGTTCTGGTATACATATCACCAGAGAGGTATATACAGAGTAGATAAAAAACACTCCTACAAGCTGCAGATGCTTGACAGGTATATGACGTTGCTGCTGCACACCAGGCAACACTGCAGTGTTGTTATTACCTATCGCCCAGGCAGCTTTGGATTCTACTCCCTCTGTATATACCTCCCTGATATCGCATATATATGAATGAGACTACTGTGCCACTGCTACCCATGATGTAAAGGATACATGATTTGCTTCCCGGGTCTGTCAACTCTGGAGACCATGATGGTGCAGGCGCCACATCCCCCTTCTCCACATCCCTGTTTGGTTCCTGTTAGCGCCACTAGCTTAAGTTAAGGACAACAATAGAAATGTTCAGCAAGTCTAACCTATAAGTAAACACAAAACAGATCCATGTGCATTTCACTGATCTACAAACATGCATTAAAAGGAAGAATGAGATTCAGCAAAATATGCCTGGAAATATGTAAAATTATATATCAAGCAAAATGTTTCATCTCACAATTTATTTTCTATGCGTAATATGCAATGTAGTTCACACAGAAAAGATATCAATACAGTTACATACTTGAGAAACTTGAGGTTTGCTTGTGGAACATACCTAATATCTGAATTGTGTATGTACATTATGAAATGCCTTAAAACCTATAAAAATATTGTGAATTTGTCATGCAACATTATGTAACATTGTGTAACCTCATTGTACTTATATTAATCATTAATTATCACCCATTTATTATATCATCTTATTACTAAAATCGCTATAAATTAGTTGAGGGAGATGAAGAGAAACAATAAGACAGTAGTGCAGCTGAGGCCGCGGCAGAATCGTCCGCCCTATATTTTATTATCACAAAAGGAAAAAATCCCATGACTTCTCTCTTGGGAAGCGAAGAGTAGAGTGATATGTGTGTGTGCTGCCTCGTACAACCAGCGCAGTTGAAACGGGAGCCACTAGGTGGAGACACTCTCCTTACATTTATACCAGTAATGCCTGTTCCATTACACGACATAAATTAGTTGAGGGAGATGAAGAGAAACAATAAGACAGTAGTGCAGCTGAGGCCGCGGCAGAATCGTCCGCCAAACCTCCAAAAAGAAAAAAAGAATAACCAAATTCATAATTTCTCCAAAAATACCCCGGACCTCATATCAATATCACACTTGCGGGGAAGGGGGGTTTCCAGGTAGTCTAACGCCGACATCGACTGCCAGTCGCCCATTGCCATCACGTCCACTAGAGGCACACCCAGGGCGTGTAGGTGAGCAGCACCTGAGCGCCTCAGTGAATGGGTACCTAGGGCTTCTGGAGGGAGACCAATAGAAGCACTCATTTCCTTCACAAAAGCCAATAGATCGGCATACAGCATCCAACGAAGAGAGTCATCCTTGGTCGCAACGTAGAATAAAGGCCCATCTGGGGGACCAGCAAAATCATTGAGATGATCAAGCAACCTGCTAGTTGCACAAAAGCAGGTCGACTTGCAGAAAGCTATGGGTATCACGAGCTCTCTTTCACGGTATTGTATAGTCTTTGTACGTCTAAGGGTCAAGGTGATCCCATCAGGAGTAGTAGCAACATCTCTTCTCCTCACAGCCTGCCCAATATCCGAGGCTGACTGGGGAACCACGTTACACTTGCGAAGAAGAGACCTGAAGCATAATACAGTCGCAGTCCAGAGAATGGAGCAATTGGGGCGAGAGAAATCCAGGTTCCTGTAGACTTTCAGCAGGTCACTCGCCGTCAGACCAAGTTTAGAGACAACTTGTTTACCCTTTTCTCTGGCCACACCTTTTAGGGCTAACTGTATTAGAAAATTTTCACGTAGATGCTCAGGAAAATTCAAGAACTTATGAAGTGATATAATGGCAGATAGATAGTTATTAATAGTGCCATAGGTGCATGTAATCGAAAGGAAAGATATGAATCTCGCCACAGTATAAGGATCAGCTGGGGCAGGGGTGAACCCATAAGCATGACAGAAGGCGAAGTACTTCTTCCATTGGGACGCCCTGGTTTTCTGCGTAGACGAGGCATAGGCCCTACTGATAAAGAATCCCAGCCTTTCATCCAGGTCCGCTAAAGGCACACTAGGCACTGCAACAGAGATCAAACTCTTTGATAAACGTAATGTCATTGTTCTTTGAAACACGAGAAAGCCTGTCAGCTAAACAGTTATCAATACCCGGGATATGTCTGGATGTCAGATGGACATTATTTATTGCACAGTGCCAGAACACATCACGAATGAAAGTCATACAAGTTTTGTTAGAGGAGGTCCCTTTGTTGATCATTTGTCTAACTTGCATGTTGTCCGTATAAACCACCAGGTGGCGGTCCCTGTAGAGAGGGGCGTATCTCTGGATCCCCAGCCATACGGGGAGGATCTCTAACACATTTATATGGTCATCAAAATCATCAGGAAAACTAACATTGACCCAGTGGGAATGGGCGGAGTCCAAACCATCAAAACCATCAGGCAGAAGGTCTGAGTTAAAAAACCCAGACATCCAATCCCTGCTCGACCACAGGCCGTAGCCTGCTGCAGACGAGTCAGTCAGAAAGGATGGACCATCGCCAAAATTATATTTTATCATGTGGTTGCCTCCATTGAAGATTTTAACATAGTCATGCCACCAAGCGAGGTCCTCGTGGAAATCAGGGGTTAGGCGAATCCTCACATACCCTTTTTGGGGAAGGCCCTTTAACAGATCAATGACCCGCCGACTGAAGGTGCGACCCCCTTTTACCACCTTACTAGCATTGGAGATAATCCCGCATAACCTTTGCAACTGCTTCTTTGTAGCCCTGACTCTGTCTTTAAAGAAACCCAAGTCAGAATGAAGTTTCCTAATCTTATCATCAGGCAACGAGGCCGTCATAGTGGTAGAGTCGAGTTGAATCCCCAAGTACTTCACAGTTTGGGAGGGTGAGGCACATTTCTTCCAAGCTACCCCGAACCCCAGCGAACCAAGGAGCTGGAAAAGGGTAGACTGAGCGGCAGTGCACTCCTCTTGTGTATCTGCGATCAAAATAAAGTCATCCAAGTATGAAATGCACTTGTAAAACCCACGTCTATGCATACACCTCACCACAAAATTGCTGATTTGCTGGAAGATGTATGGGGCGCAACGAAGCCCGGAACATAGTCTAGTGTCAAGTAAAAACTGCTCCTCATTTTACAGGGACCATCTAAGGCCCTGATACTTCCAGTTACTAGGATGCACCGAGACGGTCCTATAGGCGGAGGACACATCTACTGTGGCCATGAAGCAGTTAGGGGAGAGCAAATTAATCACCTGATCTATGGTAGCATAACTGAAATCCTTGAAAGTTGTATACATAAAATTGTTAATGGAGTCCCCAATAGGCCTGCGGCAGTCTGTAATCGGTCTCCAGGTCCCGTCCGATTTCCCAACCGCCCCCACCGAGTGGATACAATGAGGCTTTTCAGACGAAATAATGAATTTGGCTTCACATAATTCTTTCTCAAATAAATTAGAAATATATTCGTGAGCAGGACCTTGGGTAGCAGACAAGTAATTACATCTATCATATGAGGGAATCGACCCATCATCCACAATGAAAAAACCATTCTGAACACCATATAGTACATAGCCACCGAGAAGTGAGTCGTTTTCTTTCTCAAGCTCGAACTTCCAGGCATCAATATTCCATGCGGATCTAAGTCCACCAATATAATGGTCATACACACGGGTGGGACAAATAGGCATACCAATACATGGGATAATGGGGTCATAGCGATTATAGCGATCAAAACCAGACATACAGTCGAATATAATTCATTACCAGTAAAGGAATCAGCACAATAATCTTTATGAAAATCATACGGGGTAGCAGGTGCCGCGCGCACAGGCAAAACAATGGAATTGATAGACGCGGTAAGGCTGCAATCGGCAACATAATCATCTGTAACAGGAGAAATATACTCATCACAGGCAACAAAATCAATACAATCGTGCAAAATGCTAGTATCATACCCATCACGGACATCACGTACAACATCATGAGAAGAAACGTCAGTAATTGTAGAAAATTCAATGTCAGGAACACGTCATTCTCCCATGAAAAAATCCCATGACTTCTCTCTTGGGAAGCGAAGAGTAGAGTGATATGTGTGTGTGCTGCCTCGTACAACCAGCGCAGTTGAAACGGGAGCCACTAGGTGGAGACACTCTCCTTACATTTATACCAGTAATGCCTGTTCCATTACACGACAATTATGCTTAGCAACCCAGTATTGTGCAAGTCTACTTATTCATGTTAACCAGGGATATTATATAATGGTCTCTGCCCCCTCTTCCATTCCCTCACCCTAGTGGAAGATACATTGACTAGACATCTGTACATTGACTAGATCATTAAATGAGTTGGTTAGCTCTTCTCACGAAGAACAAACGTGTTTCAGTGTTCCTTCCATCACACCTTAACACTGGTGGAGAACCTGATTTTAGTAGACACACTTCAATGACAACACCAATTATTAATTAAAAATAGGTTCAATCTCAACATGGCAAAGTAAAACCAGACACAGTTCTGTTAGTATCACCGGTTTATTCACCTCTTGGACAACCCGGTGACACCAACGGTGTGCAGTAATCAATCATGAATGTCACAGACATAAGGAGACTCACCATTGAAGGCAAGCAGTATAAAAGGGTAGTACAAGAGTAACATGGCAGTAATTTAGCTTAAATATAAGAAGCATCCTCATTGGTTGACGTTTCGCTCGCTCATGACGTAATGCCCAATTGTGACGTCATATGCCACCGTGCTGTCATTGATTAGCCAATCAGTTATATGTTTGTTTAGTGATTTGGCATAAAACAAATCGATATGGTGGATCATTGGAGAGAAGCGAGGTAAATAAATAGTTTGTTTATTCATTTATTTTACAACATGAGATCGTGGTATAACAATAGGATGTAACTCGGTTAGTTTCTGACTACTGTATACGATGCCCACTCGTTATTTTGCGGCTTCTCGTGACATCCCTGGTCGAAAATGTGGGCATCATATACAGTAAGTCAGAAACCAACCTAGTTGCATCCTATCATAATTTGAAAAGAGATCAAGCAGGTTTTGATGATGGTAAACATTAGGACAGTTTATAAATAGTTCTATATATTTTCCATGCATGAAAAATAAGTTAGCAATATTTTAGTATTTTGTATGCATAGATATTTTTAATACACGTGCTAGGCATTTAGTTCCTATATTCATGTCACTAAAAGCACAACCATTCCCCCAAAAAAGAAAACATTCCAAGAAGGAGATCTTGTCAATGAATCTTGAGATGTATGAATGATTTTCCTGTGACACATTTCAAAGCCAACATTATTAGGAAAGGATACAGTCATTCCTCAGGTAGCTAAGGAGCGTGTGTTCAGGGTCAGGCTTGTCTTCCACAATCTGTAGATACAGAGAAGGTTAAAAAAAGAACACAAACAACTAGAAGTTTTATTTAAAAAAAAGCTGCTATAAGCTTGTTGTCTAATATGTAACACGCATGTTTTGGAGCCCAATATATATATATGGTCGAATCCTACGAAAGTGGTGCATTTTTGCCTGTTTCTTTTTAATCTCAATTGATATTTCATTTCATTGTTTAAACAAAGCTCATTAGACTTAAATGATAGTCTGGCACCGGCTTTTTAAAATGATATATCAAAAATAAAGTTTGAAGCATTTTTAAGCCCTTAGATTTCACATTAAGATTATTTCTAAATAATGTAATGCTACAAAACGACCACTTTAAATGGCTTGCAAGAATTATCAAAAGACCCTTGAACTTCATTTCACCCAGCTTCATTGAAGCTCCAGAATCTTATTTATGTGTCACCACTGTAAAAATTATGGAGATTTTGAACTTTCCCACTTTTACTTATAATCTATAAAAAGTATGTGCAAAATGGGCAAAATCGTAATGCTACGAAACAACCTGTGGTTGCTCATTGCTTATATATATTAGTAAAAAATATTTTCACTGTATAAAGACCCTAAATTGTACATCATTTTAGGATATAGGTAATAAATATTTCTCAGAACTATTAACCTCAATGAGGCATAATCACTCTAAAAATACAGTATTTCGTCCAGCCCCTTGAGTAATGCTACGAAACGGCCATTTTGAATGTCTTGCATTAATATTGATAACCATTGAATCATATTCTTACCCAGCTTCATTGAAGCACAAGCATATTATGTGTTTGTTAACACTTAAAAAAGAAGGAGATATTTCTTAAGCTTATATTCACAATCTTTTAAATAGTATGTGGGATATGCGTAATGCTACAAAATGGCATGTTATTGCTCTTTGTTATATATGTATTGGTGAAAAATACTTTCAATATATGAAGCTAATGAATCAAACACCATTTTAAGATAAAAATAACATTTTTTAAAAAAAGAATTGAAGGTAAGATACCACATTTCCACAGATACTAACCTGGATGAGTAATGCTACCAAACGAACGTAATGCTATGAAACGGCATAATGCTACTGTAGTGGGTCCGCCACCCGGAATACAGCGAGGCTGTCGACTATCGCCGAACACCAACCAGGCTACGACAACGGGGGCACTTCTACCGGAGCCGGAGACGACTACCACCAGTTCCGGCCAGTTCCGTCAGGGGGCGACATTCACCACCGTGCAGACGACACTGCAGACACCCTCCGACGGACGGTAGGCAGAGGATACTACTACCTCCGCAAGGGGATCCAGGCTTCGCTTAACACTACGGACTCGAGCCGCGCCGCGGACCGAGATACTTATGTTGTTCAAATTAAGCACCCTTGCTTCGGTGACAATACCTTTGTAACTGTATACCTTTGGGAAATAAACCAGGTTCAAACGAATCGCCTCGTATTTGTGATTCTTTCCGGAATTTCTTAAACTCGTGCCTCGAATCTGCGGTTCACTACACTACAAAATACATGTATTGGAGACTATTTCTTGCACAATTAAACATTTCTGATCGATTTTCTCAGGAAGCAATACTCATCCAAACAATCTACGTTTGAAAAAATATATTGCATATATTATTGAGAGATTGAGATATTATGCATTGGATTCATATATATTTGTGTTTTTGTAGGATTTATAAAGATAATTGTCAATTTTGATTTGCAATTATTTGGGCCTGGAGAGATGGAAAATAACAATATATTGAAATTTACATATACATATGTTAGAATTTAACACCGATTATTGATATAATCCAATTGGTAAATATTCCAGCAATACATTTTGATAATTTCAAGTTCTATACTGTAAAATATAGAATTCTAAAGACACAATTTATCCATGCGTAATGCTACGAAACGATTTTTCATTTACTGCTATTATCAAAAATAATGGGATGGTTTCAACAAACAATGCACCAAATGAAAGCATATTTCCAGACATTTATGATTAAACTATAACTTGAGAAACGAATCCATATATAAAAGAATAGAAAGAAAATGGCATATACGGTCAGATAGAAAGTGATTCAAGATTTCTTATTTGTTTTCATAAATTAAATAATAGTATGAAAATGTATGAATACAATCTTCTTCAGATACCATATAATTAAACCATTTGTTTTCAATATAAAACACAAAAGAACATTAGTCAAACTATATTAGATGGCTAATTTAAGGTTTAACAGCCACAACAATGGTCGTTTCGTAGCATTACACATAATATAGTCTTTTTTAGTGAAATCCTTATATCTTTGCCAATATTAGGATTTAGTGAATATCATTTTGAACATGGAAGGTTGAGGACTTTCACTATAGAATGGGTGAGAAATAAAAACGATTCTGGGCCATCAACATTTTCCAAAAGTGCAGCACTTTCGTAGGATTCGACCATATGTATAGATGACACCCTAAAAATAGAATATTCCTCAGGTAAGGAATCTTTTAAGGGTTGTGCACCAATATGTTACAATGAGCTAATGCTTCATGTAGCTAATTTCCATTGACATACACTGACAAGAAGACATGATTCAGTAGCACATGTACTACCATCTCAAGGTCTTGAGACACTGGATTGAAGAAGGGCAAAACATCTATTGTGCCTCATGTAGAAACAATCCTAAGATGCGCCCACAAACTCACAACTGCACACAAAAAACACCCATTCGCAAATTAAATATAACGTACCACAACCCATGTCAAGAACTCAAAAGTGTACCCTGCTACAAGGGTGCCAAAGCATGGAACTCCCTCACTTCAACAGAAAAAAATACTTTCTCATACAAACGATTCAAGAACATCCTGAAACAAAACCAAATACAACTCAAAATCCACACAGACTGACCAATGAATCCAAGGCAAATGGTATGCAGTATCTTCGCGCTACCATAACAAACCCACAATGACCCAAGGGCAACCAAGACAACTCCACTCCACCTAACTAATCATACTTTCTATTCTTATCTTTAATTGTACTTTTCCAATCTTACTTGATTTTATGTTTGTTTAACTCAACTTGATCTTGTGCAGTTTTGTTACATTAAGCTAGACATAGCAGTGGGCGGAGAACCAAGGTTATTCTGATTTAGAATTTTTACCCGTGAGCTCATTATCCTCATGCATACATGACATCCATTGTTTATAACATTATTTGCGAGAGATTAATCATTGCAACACTCAGAGAAGTATGTTTCAAAGCCAGAACTGAACCAAGTAGAATGAGAATGGCTATAATAATCTTTATTCTTATATACTAGACAGATTACAGCAATTACACAGGGCCTGGGTTGATTGGCTTATCCTCACTGGACTAATTAATTACCAAGATCCAATCAGTCACAGGTTAACAAAAAATGAAATGAGTTTGATACAAGGCTAGAGTGATCAGCATCACACCTGACCAATCCAAAGTTACAAATGGCATCAAGTCTCATTTTGTTCAGCAACCTGAAAATTGAGAAATAGAAATAAACATTGATTTTTGCACTAAGGCAAATACTTATCATGACATATCCCAATACACAACAAAAATTGGCAAAATAGCCTTTCCCCACGTCTTGGGCCCTAAATTCTTAAATATTTGAGCCCGAGTGCCATTTTATTAGGATTATATAGGGAAGAATATGTACTTGAAGGAAATATATTCCCCAAACCTTGTATCTTAATTATATTTTTTTCCATTTCCAACCCTGAAATGCAAGACTTTTATGAGAATGACCCAGCAGCTCGAAGAAGCTAAACAAAGAAAACATTCTGAGCAACCAGGGGTTTGGTTCTGTGTAAAAACCTTTGAAAAAGTCATATTTATCGACTTGTGACTCATTTTCCTGTAATACAATAAACACAACTTGCCCTACCTTTTTCCCATTGACGTAGAAGACTAGCGTCCCCACTCCCTGCAGCTGCTTTGTATCGAACATGTTGTTCATTTCAGAATTCACCAGGAGAATAGCTGAAGTAGCTAATGCAAGAACCATGCACTGTCTCTCCCTATATACTCCCAGCTGCCCATTAGCGAGAATCATGCATGCCCACCCACACACACACCCTCCCATTGGCCCACTTACAGTAAAGTTTTATCTACATGGGTCAGATTTTCAAAAAATGCACTACACATCTAAAAAGTTCTGCTAAGTTAGAATTAAAACTGATAACTACTAGGTGTATCTGAGTATATTCTGTATTGTATTCATTCAATAAATCTGTTTGGTTATGATCAACTATTTTGAGCCTCATTTTTGTCTTGATTTTGGCTTATTTTCGAAGCTTGGTGCATTTGAAGTGTGAATTTTCTGGTTGTTTCACCCACATTCAGCATGTAATGGGTTACAAGGCTCCCAATTTGGACACTGCCACATGGTACACAACAGTACACTATAATTATAGTGGAGCAGTAATGGGCCCAAAAATATGATGTACCATGCATGAAAAAACACCACCATGGGTCATATATCAAACCAAAGCTTAAAACCTCAGCTATAAGGATCTGTGACATTAGGTGCTCGCAGTGTGGGACGTTTTTGGCAAATTGCCAACATTTGAAGAAACCTTGGTAACTGTTTTTAGGCTAAACTTGGCTAGTAGCATAACAATTCAGGAACTTTACCACAATGTTGGCCTTAGCACAGAAAAGAATTCTGTAAAGTTTTATCACCAAGGACCCAATTCTACCAGAGTAATAACTGTTTTTGTGAAATTACCCTAGGAAAAGTCGGGACTTCTATGGGATAATTCAGCTGATTAGGTGGGCCAAATATAGTGAAAAATGAATAGAATTGGATGGTTTACAAGCATCTTTGGGCAGAGTGCTGAGAATTGGGGTTTGGGACAATTTGAGTATGCCCATTTCAAAAATCTATAGTCTGTACCTGAATTTTGAGTTTTTCACATGTTACCATGGCAGCCAAATAGGTTGTTGGTATACATTTAGTCCTTTTTTAATCAGCTTATAAAATAAAAACCATATTACCTACCATCATGAAACTTTGCACACATACAGGGATTAGTGTGGGCTATCGATTTCATAATGGGATTTAACCTTAGATGAAGGACACAGTTATTTATTGAAAGTCAAAGTATTGAGGTTTTCAATATTTGTCATGTAGTATTGAAAATTCCATACTTTGACCTTGGAATAAATGATCTTAACCTCATGCAAGGTCAATCTGTGTTGACCAATCAGTAGCCCACACTAGTCTCTATATATGTGTGAAGTTTCATGAAGCTAGTATTAGTGGTTTTCATTTCATGTCATAATTTAAAAAAATAACTAAATCTGTTCAAAAAATATATTTAGCAATATATATGGAGCAATTCATCCTCCGAAACTACTTCATCAATTTTTCTTCAATCTGATCCATACTTTGATGGTGTATTAAATCATTATGTGTCCACTCAATCTATAGGAGTGCCCAAAGAATTTTCACAAAGTGATGAATTGAATGATATAACTTAATACTAGAGATACCAACGTGTACAACCCTATATAATGAATATAGTCACCATTTTTGGTGATCCTTGATGTTTTCAACTTTTAACAGGTTAGAACTAAAGAATAACATTATCATTCAGCCATAATATAAACATTTATACGCCAGAATTTCATCCTGTAAGGAAGGCACATATTCCCATTAAAGGTTTAAAATCTTAAGGATACACAGAAGATACCCTAATTTGAATGTGTATCACGTTTGTATTGCTGTAACTGCAATTTATGCATTTAATGTATTTTGATGCACAGTATATTAATGATATTTGTTTCTTTCAACTGGTGCATTATGGAAGTCATTTATATGCTCTGCACCTATATCATTCATTGATTTATGTTATCTTTTTATAGCCAATTTAAACCTGATAAAAAGAGCTATGAAAACATTTTGAGCAAGGGTTCTTGTAGATAAATTCTGAACAATGTCAAACATAATGTTAAAGTATCTGTATTTACCTCGACCTATTTAATAAGTTAAGATTTCTATGTGTCTTCATCCATTTTACCCAACTAAATCTCTTCTATATTCAGGCACTGAAATATGGCCCATTTGTTAGAGGGCAATGTGCATGTGTACATGGTATGATATGGGTCCCGCATCTGTTCTTTGATGGGGACACGGTGCGCCACCTGGTGAGTTAAGTAGGCAAAGCCACCATGACTAAAGTCAGCCATTGTTAGGCCAGCCTCTCTTTTTATTATTATTCATTTTAGTTATCACTTTAACTGTACTTGTTACAACTCCAACCAGCATATCTCCTCCTCAAACAGAATCATTTATAATACACAAAATAGAGCCCCATTTGTACAAATTGATGACATTTTATTTTCCAATAAATATGAATATAAATATAAATAAAGTGCGTACAAAAGCCTGTACTAAGTTTAAAATCAACAAAACCTATTTACAATAAATCAAACATTTAAAATAGGGTGACCTGGAAAATCTGTTTACAGATGGTTTTGTAAGATAATATAATGTATCCTCTTTAATCCTTTTCCCATGATGTATTAGAATAAGATAATTATGGAAATAAAACTATTACAATACAATATGGCCTACATGAGAATGGGTCTCATGTCTCTGTCAGAGACTATTCTCCAGACAGGACCCTCTAAGTTTTAAGTTAACATAATTATAAGCCTTAAAGAAGGTAAAACAATAATAAAACAAAGCACATACATACAATCTTGTACAGTATTTCACTTTCCGCAGGGGCTGCATAGCCTTGCTTATAAATGTATTGGTGTGGGGGGGACTTATCTCCGCAACCGTAATCTATTTACAATAGCGACAAACAACCAAGTGACAATCTTTCACAATTAGCCCTTCAAAACATAATCCTTCAGAAAAATGTTCAGATCATACATTATTTCGTGGTTTGGGATGCTGTTCCAAAGAATGGGTCCTTGATATATGAGGGATCTTTTTATCTTCTCCATTTTAGGGTTTGGTACTAATAATAATTTCCCCAAATCTAGGCTTCTTAGTGTAATCCTTCTTGTCTTATCCATTCTGACTTAATTTAAAAGCATATTATATAACTCATTGTTTTCTGACTGTAAATATATTATTGGGTGTTTTTTCACAAGATTTCTTTATTGGAATGTTCTGATATTTAGAGGGTTTAGCACTTGTAGTCATATAAATCAATTTCAGGACATTGTATTGAATATATCCTTGCGTTTTGAAGGCCTTCATATGGAGTATATTTAGTTATTTTACTGGTAATTACCCACCCAGAAACATTGCAAACCTTTTTTTTCAAAGATAGAAATATCTGAAAAGATGAAAATAGTTAGAAGGTGTCTTAGTGTTTACTATCATTGTAATCGGCTTGATTCCCTCTTTTCAAATATGGTGATATCTAAAAATCCATATTTTGCAACTTGACTCATTTTCCTGAAACACATCACATAATGAAAGTTTTTCTATTTTCTGAAATTTCGTCTTTAAAACATCAAATCACAGACTTGATCAAGTCTACACATAACATTACATTCATTATACATTCCATGATGTCACCATTCTCTGTGTCATGCCTTGCAAACATTCAATGGGTCAGATTTTCAGAAAATGTACAACTCAACTTCACCTATCTTCTCAAATAACCCGAATTTCTGACGAAAATAAAGTTCAAAATACAGTTCAACCTAACCAAACAGATTGCTAGAATCAATGCAATGCCAAATATACTCGAATTTACCCAGTATTGACCAAATTGCAGCCTAATTTAGCAGAATTTACTAAAAGTGCCAATTGTACATTTGCTGAAAATCTGACCCATATACATAATATAAATCAAGAAAAGGACAATTTCGTTCCCCACTGGAGGCCTTCTGAGTAGCCCTTTAGATCAAACATGAGTAGTAAAATCTGTAAATAAACAAAGGGACCCGGTGCTTGGCCTCCAGTGAGGCTCTCTATGAATGGGTTGTGAAGGCAGCACTAGTGTTTTAGATAAAAGTTTTAGAATTGGTTGTTAACACACTTAATCTATAATTTAAAGTCCTTATGTTTAATGGGATATAGAGGAACTATAGTTTTAAGTCCTCATGCTTACTAAAGCTATGATTAAAAAATTATTAATAGATACGTTTGTTACATTATAATATCACCTTTCAACATGTATTTTACCCAAGCAAATTCTACAATGATACTGCTAGCAGTTTTCTTGCCTGCTGCTCGTAAATACACACTCAGTGGTTTTTCTATCACAGGAAGGGGTCCATAATTACTGTTCAATATTTGTTCAGGCCAAGATACAACCACATACAGTTGCTGATTTTGTGATTTTGATTTTGTGCAATCATGATTAACGAGTGTGTGAGACATATTCATGTGATGTTATTCTCTCCTCATGTTTCATTTCACCCAGAATTTGCTTGATCCACTGTTATTCATGAGTTTTATCACTGGACTTATTTGATGGCACAAGAACAGTTTTTAATTTTGAGTGGTGAAAGGTGGTGCTTTTTCATTTGGCAATTTTTTTCAAGCAAGTACTTTGACTCCCATTATGTGTTCTCCTGCATTTGCTGTTCCATATGCTCACACAGTATCATATCCATATAAGGTTTCCCTCCAGTATGTGTTCTCATGTGTACCATCAGGTGTGCTGCTTTTGCTGCCCTATAGTGACACAAAGTACATTTATGAGGCTTTTCTCTAGTGTGTGTTTTTATGTGACTCCTCATGTGACTCCTCAGCTGTCCAGCCTCTGCTGCCCTATAGTCACACAAAGTACATTTATGAGGCTTTTCTCTAGTGTGTGTTCTCATGTGAGTCCTCAGGTTATGAGGCTGTGCTGCCCTATAGTCACACACAGTACATTTATGAGGCTTTTCTCTAGTGTGTGTTCTTATGTGTTTCCTCAGGGATCCAGACTCTGCTGCCCTATAGTCACACACAGTACATTCATGAGGCTTTTCTCCTGTATGTGTCCTCATGTGTCTCC